>CM028383.1:52261882-52571398 GCA_013146195.2 Codonopsis lanceolata
TCAAATACCAATCTAACATATCTCACTTGCATTACTCAGTAACTTTCCATGAATGACAACATCACATATACAACATTAAACACAACGAGATCATCATAAGGAATGCCAATTAAAGATATCAATAAGTATAATAAGATAATATGTAATATGGCATACCAACTCATGTATCCAAATCCGTCATGACAAGTAAATCCATCAATGTTTATAATCTCACTCATTAAGTTATCACAACTCGATGTTCCCTCATGAAAATCCTTTATAGAACCACAATCTCCATGTTTAAACATTAACCTAGTAAATCCTCTTTTTAGCACAACCATGCTCAACATCAACACGTTATGCAATCCAAAGCATATACTATTAATCATGTAAATCAATAAAATGATTATATAAGACAAACAATTGATTTCACCAAGTTTAAAGATCAACCCAACAACTTTCATCATTTGTATATCCATATTTATCAATATTGAATCATACAACGATAAGAAATTACAACCAGAATGTAATATCAAGGATAAACATCCTTTACGCTAAAAAATCAAATCATGTGTTAAAACATGCTTAAAATCATCAACAATATGGATTTCATCACTTTTTCAAGGTTTAACATGCTTAGCACAAGTTATCTCTTTCCATGAATCCATATGTAACTCATGCAATCCATAAATCTTGTGAAAGAATAATAAAACATGGAAAACAACATCTTCTTTGAAACATGCATCAACATAACTCAATATAGAAGAATGTTGCATGTTCTCACGTATAAGACTCACACAATTAGGTAATTTAGTCACACCAGACAAACTCATCAATTCAACACCTAACAAAGTGTTATGGAACACATCTACTATCTCATGGTATGGATGAAGATGTCCTATATTAAGATTCACAATCATACCATCATCATGCAATGAACTTGTAAAAAGATGAATTCTAGTTCTATTCAATGCACAACTAAGAGATTCCCTCTCTACTTTCAATAAACAATAAAACCTAATGACTTATCAACCAAAGTATCATCCATGAATGGAGCTACATACACATGGTTAGGAGTATGCAATGTCGATTTTGATTCATTAGCCATGCTTTTACTAAATTTCATCCAATCAGTTAAACCATGGTGACTACCTAAATTTTGCAATTGAAACTTTCCGCACATGTCATATGGTCTAACAATCTCTCTTATGAACAATTCACTCACAAGACTAAACAAGTTATCACAAGTAGCACTTTTAAAAATTCTAAATTTCTTATCAAATCCTTGGTGCTTAACATGTAATAATTTAGGTGGCTCAACAATTTTACCCATGACACGAGGGTCCACAAATCTAGTCAATTGTCCAAACTCAACAACAACTCTATTGAGCTTATTATCAATGTCATGGTTCTTAACATGTAACAATTCACCACACAACTTATTCTTCCAAGAAAGATTAAGATCATACCTTTGAGAAAATGTAGGTTCTACAACAATCTCCTTACCTTGTTGGTATTCCATCTTGAATCTCACAATTTCTTTTGGTGGTGCCTCTTGAAAAGTTTGTGAAAAGAAACAATCGACTTTGGCAATACAACATTAACTTGATTAGTATCAAAATTTGCCTCAATTTCTTTCTCTTTCTGACACTCTTTCTTTTTCTCAGACACACTAATTTTCCTCTCCTTTTGCCCGGTTATCTCACATCTTTCACTAGTCTCTAAAACCGGCCTCTCACTCTTGTTTTCACTCAAGCTCTCCTTTTTCTTGGCTATCTCACAAAACTCACTTTTATCTCTAGCCAAACTCTCATTATTTTCACTTGAGCTCTCCTTTTTCTTGGCTATCTCACTCTCCTCACTTTGCTCTCTAGCCAAACTCTCTTTATTTTCTCTCAAGCTCTTTTTTTTTAAAGACTTCTCTATTTTCTTTTCCTCACTAGCCTTTTTCTCTTCACTAGCTATTGAACTTAACATTATAAAATTTTCATAAGCTTGTGTTAGACTCAATGGTACAAGTTTAATGGTTATTTGATCGTGTACAAAAGAATGTCTTTTTGTGCTGCCATCATAAGTAACATGACTCTTCTCAACTTGCCACGATCGCCCTAGCAATAAATGAGTCTGTTGTATTGGCACCACATCACACATCACCTCATCTTCATATCTCCTAATCTTGAACTTCACAAGCACTTGCTTGTTCACTCTTAACATACCTCCTCCATTCAAGCATTGTAACTTGTAAGGTTTAGGATGTTTGGTTATAGGTAACCCTAATTTCTCAACCATTGTCACACTAGCAACATTAGTACAACTACTTCCATCAATGATCACCCCACAAACTCTCTCTTGCACCTTGCACTTAGTAAAGAAATTTTTCTCCTTTTCAATCTCTTCAACACTTGGAACTCTCAATTCTAACATCTTCCTAACTACGATATTGTTTTCTCTCTCATCACCTATTGGTAAAGGATTAGAAGAATTTTTGTCACCCTTATTTACCTCCTCTTGTTTTAATTTTGAGTTTTTAATTTGCAACTGAAAATCCTCCCAATATTTCTCAAAATTAAAATTTTCATCTATTCTACGTCTTGGCACATGATTAGGTTCATTACCTCCCTTTCTTGTTCTTTTCTTTCTTTTACTACGAATTTTCCCAATCTCCTCCATTAGATCTTCCTTTTGCTCCCTCATAGTTTTATGCAAATCTTCTCGCAAAACCCTTCCATATAAAGTCTCATATCAAAGGTTGGAACATCATTCTCATTTGTATTAGACATGGTGTACCTGCAAGAAATTTTATTAGCAAAATCACCTCACCCACTCCCTTACGTGTATCGCTCAATTAATGTCACTCCTCTCGTGTTTATCTACTCTCTCACACTTTCAATTCCTCCAAGTTCTAAAAGAACTAAGCAATTAAATAGTGATTAGCAAAGTAAGCAAAACCAAGAAACTTAATCAATAAGAATAATGTGTGGAGAAAAGAAAATTAAGAGTAGAATTTCAAGGATGATTGACTTAACGATTAGTTTGCAAAAGAAGATTCAATTTTTAACTTTAGAATCTAGATGGGTTGTCCCAAAAGAATAATACCACAAAAAAAGTTTTTTTTTTTTTTTTTTTTACTGATGTGAACAGTAGCAGCAATTTTTTTTTCGGATTCCTATTTGTATAGGTCGAAGTTGTTTTCTCTCCTTTTTTTTGTTGAAACTTGTTGTGAACAATAACAAAAGCAAGGTTTTTTTTTTTATATAATCAGCCTATGAACATTGACGTGAATAGTAACAGTAGGTTTTTAACTTATTTATAACCCTAGAAGTTTTAGGGTTTGAAATAAACAAACAAAACATGAATTTTTAAAAGAACAAACTAAGATTAATGATCCTAGTTTGAAGAAAGAAGAGAATCAAATAGATGAACAAAATAAGAACAATTTAAGTAAGATAGATTATGGAAACGAAACTTAGCTCTGATACCAAATGATATGATTCCTACACGCGTACTCGCGATGGAGGAATCAAAGACCACGCAGCACAAGCAAAGAACGTCAATGATGAAGATGGAAGATGACACCTTGACCCAATGCTACAATCCGTTATTGAACGTGGTACTCCGCGATCCAATTACAAGACGAACACAAACCTTGGTATAACGAAGAATGCCACAATAAGGATGAATATCCTATTGATAAGTTCGGGTTTCGATTATTTAGCCTCTCACCAAATAATCACAAGTTCAATGAAGAACAAGGAGGTTTTGAAAAACACTCACAAACTATATTAATCAATAATCAGAAAGTTGTGTATAAATCAATAAGCCACAACTCTTATTTATATGGGTTGTGAATCCTAAACCTAAAAGTAAAAGGAAAGGTCTAAGTAAAATCATCTAAGGAAACTACTTAGAATCAACTTAGGAAACTACTTAAAATCAACTTAAGAAATTACTCAATTTACCTAATCTACGTAGGCAACAATTAGGTAAGTTACCTAATCTATTTAAGAAACATAAATCCTCCAAAATAAGGAAACTCTAACAATCCCGTTTTTTGTAAAGACCTAATTTTCAAAGTTGCATTTTGGCCCCCTAAAGTCTTCCTTTAGGTGTTGAAAGCTTCCAAAGTCATTGTATGACATTAACGAACATTTCTCGAGTCTTCAAGTCAACTTCCATGAAATCTAAGGCTTCACAAGACATGTTTGAATTTGTAGAGTAGCCATTGTAATAGCCCGAATCTCCAATAAATCCACGAATAAAGTTTGTATAGAATTCTTGATCTTCCAATCATACTCTATGCATTTTAGAACCCTTGAACCTTGATCCATGCTCATATGAACCCTCGAACCTTGATCTACATGCTTCCAATGCCTCTCCCTTGCTTGTGACAATCTTGGTTCTTGGTTAGTGGTCAGAATCATATCACTCTCTCTATCATGGTCCTCCCCCAACCCTCGTGTGGGTCGCTCTCTCTCCAAATCTGTGCGAATCCTTGCTTGGAAAAAACCCCTCCAGGCTGTCTCAAACTCAACTCAGGCGGTGTTAACCATGGTAATCCCGATCTTAGCTCAAGTGGGGGAATAATTCGCAATAATAATGGTGATATTATTTTTGGTTATGCTTCTCCCTACAATGAATCCTCAGGCTTCATAGCTGAATGCAAAGTTCTCCTTCATGGTATGAAATGGTTGAAAGATCATGGAGCGTTGAATTCACTCATTGAAACTGATTCCAAAATGTTAATTGACTGTATTTTGGGAACTAAACACCCTCTGTGGCAGAGCTTATACTTAATTCGGGATATTATTTCTATCATTGGATTAATGAACTTCTCCTTGACCCATTGTTTCCGTGAATCCAATGCCATGGTGACGCACTCGCTAATTTTGGATGTGATCAAGGTCGCGATTGCACTTTCTCCCCTGCTTCCGCTCTTCCCAATCGAGTTTTTGGTCTTATCCTTCTTGATAAACTTGCTACTCCTTATGTCCGTATCTCTTAATTTGATCGCTTATTTTAGTTTGCTTTTTTGCTTCATGTATTTCCTGTTAGAGGTCAGGCTCCTCCGTCCTCCCACTTATAAGGGCAAGGCTGGTTGTCCCCCTCAAGTTTGTACTATATTTTTAATCTAATAAAATCTCGCAGGGTGCCACCCTTGTTTCTTTTATAAAAAAAATGGTTAATTAAATACTAAATTTATAGCCAATTCTCATTTTGTGCGCCAAGCAAAATGATCAAAATAATCTTCATGTGACATCCA
Source organism: Codonopsis lanceolata (assembly GCA_013146195.2). NCBI lineage: Eukaryota > Viridiplantae > Streptophyta > Magnoliopsida > Asterales > Campanulaceae > Codonopsis > Codonopsis lanceolata. Next base: position 52,267,122 of record CM028383.1, read on the forward strand.
CATACTATTTTCTGTTACTATTTTTAACGCCCATAGACGGGAGGCGACAAAGTCGAACAAATAGCTAGATAAGTTATGAAAGTGAGACACTTCGTAGGTTGGGGTGCAATGTGAGATTTGATGTGTAATTTTGGGAGCTAATCATATTTTGGTCCCATCGAAATTAGTCCAAAATACAAATTTCCCCCTAAAGTATCCACCAAATCCACTTTGGCCCACAATATAATTTTTTAGCATTTCCATATTCCATGTCAAATTTGGTGATGAGATGTCATGTCTGGTAATCGTAGTGATAAACATGGTGTGGTGAATAATGTTTAAAATCGAGAATTTGCTCCAATCAAACCATAAACAATATCAACGGTGTTGAAGGAGGAGGAGCTACTTTCCATTTTCTTCAATTTATGCTTAGTTTGGAGTCGAATAAAATGTCTGAGTGTGCACAAAATTCGAACATGAAGAGTATAAGTTATTAATCTTAAGCCCTAGATCTTGAACTTCATGATAATCACAATAGCATACAAAATACCCTTAATCAATTTACCTGATGAAGACATGTTGCTTCTAATAATTTTCTCTTGATCCGAAATCTGTTGTATAGAGAAGCAGAGGCAGAATATGGTTTCTCCCTTCTGGCCTAAAAACCCTAATGAGTTGATTTAACGTAATAGATGAATATGATGTGTATTACATCTCTTTTATAGGCAAAGGGAGGACCAAATTCCTATTAGGATTTTAATCTCAACCGTCCATCAAGGTAGAGTTTATTTAGGAAACTTACCTTTTTTACAAATCAAATTTATTGTAATTTAGTAATTCCAAATCAACCATGATTTTCACTTATTGACCATATAAAGATTTCTTAACCTGCAAGAAATATATCTTACAGTCTCCCACTTGGACAAAGTGATAATCATTTAATGGTTAATCTTGAAAACATAAGGCGCACATAATTACTAAATTAATAACATGATGGTTAACATAATACCTTCGCAAAACAAGCTATCCATGAGAGTCATAACGGTTCCATGAAGTTCAAGATCTAGGGCTTAAGATTAATAACTTATAGTTGGTATCATAGCATTGTTTCGAACTCATGATTATCCATTAAATATGCAATATTATTGTTTCAAAATGAAACTTCTTTATGACTAAGTTTCCGGCCTCTAATGTGTTTTTGATACGTTGACATCATCCATCAGTGAGGCAAAATCCAGTCCTTTAGATTCTGGGTGATAATAATGGAATGTTCTTTGAGGCACGTGGGCATCTCTCCAGATGTTATGATGACCGAAAAATTCACATTAGAAAGTAATTCTAAAACCAAAACCCATGACAGACTTAAGTTAGTAGTACTCAAATTTGCAGCGTAAATAATATCTATCAAGCAGAGGGAAATCAAGTTCAAAATACTAACTTCGACCTAACTTATAGATATTGTTGTTGCGAACTCATATTATTTTTTCTTCAAAATTCTATGAATTTTATATTATTTTAAGAAAAATTAATTATGTTTTTTTCCGCACTAACCGTTTTGATATGTATAAAGTCTAATTATCACCACAGTGATAATTGATAATTAAATTGATGTTATTTAATGTTAATGTTTATTGATGAGTTTTCTATTTTGTACATACATATTAGAATAGTAATCACCCACAGGTGATTCTGATCCACATGTTTGAACAACATTAAAATTAATGCGTTAGAGAAAAGAAAATATCCACATATATTTATCTTGTTCTTGTACACATGATTAAATTGGAATTATAACTCATAATTAATTTAGTGGAAGTTCTACCACAGGAGAATCTTCTTTATGTACATTTAGACAATTTCTAATCCGTGTATATCTCTATTATATTTAAGCTCTTGTTCTCGTTAGTTTGCACTCGCATGCTTCATCTGTACCCTCTCTCAATGGTACCAACTTCTCAGAATGGCGTGAGAACGTTGAATTCACTTTGGGTGTTCTTGATCTCGATCTTGCACTCCAAACTGAAAAACCCTCTACATTAACTGCAGAAAGTACCAAAGAGGATAAGGATCTCCATAAACTATGGGAGAAAAGTAACAGATTGAGCCTTATGTTCATGCGAATGACAATTGTTGCAAACATCAAGACCTCTCTTCCTGAAACGAAAGTGGCTATAAGGAATTCATGGAATCCGTTGCAGAACGCTTTAAGACTACAGATAAGTCCCTTGCAGGGAAATTAATGTCAGAATTCACTACTATGAAGTTTGATGGTGCACGGTCGATGCACAATCATATTATTGAGATGTAAAATCTTGCAGCTAAGCTTCAGAATTTAGGAATGAAAGTGGATGAGAATTTTCTTGTCCAGTTTATCCTAAATTCTCTTCCTCCATAGTATGCCCCTTTTCAAGTGAATTATAATTCCATTAAGGAAAAGTGGACAGCAAATGAACTATTTAACATGTTAGTTCAAGAGGAAGCAAGGCTAACTCAACAAGGTGTTAACGTTGCGCATATCACAATTCAAGGAGCGAATCATAAGTTTGGGAAAAAGGTTGGAAAAGGCCAGAAAAGAGCACCACCCAAAATGAATAATAACGTCCAACCCCCTTAAGTCAAGGCAAAGAAAGAAGAAGTTTGTCGTTTCTGCAAGAAATCTGGACATTTCCAGAAAGATTGTGAAAAACAACGCAACTGGTTTGAAAGTAAAGGTAATCCTTTGGGATTCATAAGTTTTCAGAATGTAACTTCTCTAATGTGCCTTCAAATTCATGGTGGTTGGTTACAGGTGCTAACGTTCATGTTTCTAATTCGATGCAGGGATACCTTATAACCCAAATCATAAATCCAGCTGAAAACTTTTTATTTGTGGGAAATGGCAATCAAGCTCTTGTCGAAGCTATTGGAACGTATCGTCTTGTTCTTGCAAAAGGACATTATTTAGATTTATTTCAAACTCTTTATGTTCCATCTATTTCCCGCAACTTAGTTTCAGTTTCAAAACTTGATTTACAAGGATTTATGTTTGATTTGGGTACTGGAAGTTTCAATTTATATAAAGATTCTATTAAATTTGGTTCTAGAATTCTTGTGGATGGTTTTTACAAATTTACTTTGTTTTCTCCATCCTTACCTGAAACCCAATTGACTCTGCATCATAATGAAGGAACTGTACATCATATAATGAAAAAGGACTCTTCACTCTTGTGGCATCAAAAGTTGGGACATATATCCCGTAAACGACTTCAAATATTTGTAAAAGATGGGATTTTACCAAACCTAGATTTTACTGATTATCAAAGTTGTGTGGATTGTATTAAAGGCAAAACAACAAAACACGCAAAGAAAGGAGCCACAAGAAGTTCTCAGCTTCTTGAAATAATACATACATACATTTGTGGACCTTTTGATGTTCCAACGTTTGGGGGAGAAACCTACTTCATCACCTTTATAGATGATTATTCACGTTACTGTTATCTCTATCTATTGCATAACAAATCTCAATCTGTGAATTTTGTACAAATATTCATAACCGAGGTTGAGAGGCAATTAGAGAGAAAGTAAAAATCATAAGGTCCGATAGAGGTGAAGAATTTTATGGCAGGTATGACGAAACAGGACAACATCCTGGACCTTTTGCCAAACTCCTCGAACAACTTGGAATTGTAGCTCAATACACAATGCCAGATTCTCCATGGCAGAATGGTGTAGCTGAAAGGCAAAATCGTACGCTTTTGGAAATGGTTAGAAGCATGATGAGTCATGCTAAGTTGGCCATTACGTTGTGGACATATGCCAGATGGCGAGATATATTTTAAATAGGGTTCCCAATAAAAGCTCAAAGACCCCTTTGAGGTTGTGGAAAGGCTGGAAACCTAGTTTAAAACACCTGCAAGTTTGGGGACAACTAGTTGAAGCGAAGGTATATAATCCTCAAGCAAACAAATTGGATTTGAAAACCATAAGTGATTATTTCATTGGTTTTACTGAAAAATCCAAAGGCTATATAATTTATTGTCCTAACCATGAAATTGCGGTGTGAAACGGTAATGCTAAATTCATTGATGATGGCATGATTAGTGGGAGTATATTTGTGGAAGATAAGTTTGTTCACGAAGTTAGGGTAACCATCCCATTACCCAATAATCCAACAGATAATGTGAATCCTTCCATCGTTGAACCGTTAAATGTCGAAGGATCACATGAGGCTCCACTCATCGTTGAACCGATAAACGATGAAGAGCCACAACCATCGCCCACAACCCCTAATGAAATCATTGCTAATGAAGAAATTGTAGAACAAGCACAGAACCAGCATTGAGAAGATCTCAACGAAAAACGAAGTGTTATCCATGATGATTCGTTGTTTATCTACAAGAATCGGATTTTGACATAGGGATAATGAAGACCGGTTTCTTATTCACAAGCCATTATAAGTAATAATTCTTGTAAATAGATTGATGCCATGAAGGATGAGTTGAAATCAATGGCAGATAATCAAGTCTGGGAACTAACTCATTTGCCAGAAGGACACAAAACAATTGGGTGTAAATGGGTCTTCAAGACCAAACGCGACTATCATGAAAATATTGAGCGATATAAAAGCTAGATTTGTAGCCTTGAGGTTTTACTCAAAAAGATGGCATAGATTACAAAGAGACTTTTCTCCCGTGTCAAAGAAAGACTCTCTGAATTATTATGGCTTTAGTAGCTCATTATGACTTAGAGTTACATCAAATGGATGTGAAAACAACATTTCTTAATGGTAAGCTACAAGAAGAAGTTTACATCGTCAACCGAAGGTTTTACTCTTGGAAGGAGACAGAAGACATTGTCTCCGCAAACTTAAGAAATCAATTTATGGACTTAAACAAGCCTCCCGACAATGGTATTTAAAATTCAACGAAACCATTAATGCTTTTGGTTTTGAAGAAAATACAAAGATCCATGCATGCATATACCTCAAGATCGGGAGTAAGTTCTTATTTTTGGTTTTTGTATGTTGATGACATATTATTGGCAAGTAGTGATCTTGGCTTAATGCATGAAACCAAAGCTTATCTTTCTAAAAATTTCGAGATGAAGGACATGGTGAAGCTTCCTACGTGATTGGATAGAAATATTCCGTGATAGATCACGTGGATTACTTAAACTCTCCCAAAAACATACATCGAAAGAGTTTTAGAAAGATTTGGAATGACAAACATGTAAAGCAGCATTGCTCCAATTCGTAAGGAAGACAAATTTGGTCTCTATCAATGTCCTAAAAATGAATTGGGCGTAAGCAAATGAAAACATACCCTATGCTTCTTTAGTAGGAAGTTTGATGTATGCACAAGTTTGCACAAGGCTCGATATCGCCTTTGTTGTTGGTATGTTGGGAAGATACCAATTAAATCCGAGGAATGGATCATTGGAGAGCCGGAAAAGAAAGTTTTGAGATACTTACAGAGTACGAAGGATTATTGTCTTACATTCAAGAAGTCAGATCAGTTAGAGTTGGTTGGCTATTCAGATTTCGATTATGTTGGATGCAAAGACACTTTAAAGAACTTTTGGTTAGTTTTTCTACTAGCTGGAGGACTTTGGAAAAGTGCAAAGGGTTATTTCCTCCATCCACGATGGAAGGCTGAATTTGTAGCTTGCTTTGAAGCTACAAATCATTGCTTATGGCTGCGAAATTTAATCTCAAGATTTAGAGACTTGAATTTTGTCTCTAGATCGTTGAAACTCTATTGTGATAATGCTGCAGCAGTATTTTTCTCTAAGCATGATAGATACTCTAAAGGGACAAAACACATGGACCTTAAGTATCTCTCGGTGAAGCAAGCAATTCAGAAGAAACAGTTGTTCATTGAGCATATAAGCACAACTTATGGTTGCGGACTTACGAAGGGGTTACCTCCCAAGACTTTTCATGAACATACTTTAAGTATGGGTCTAGAGAGAGTGACTGATTATTAATTTATCGTTTGTTATGCTTATACATTGAACTTCTATTGAGCTCTTATTTATGACATTCTGAATTTCATTTCCGTTTCCATATTTTGTATAGTTTATGTGAATGAATAATTGATAACAGAAATAGTTCTTGAAGAAAGAACATTATTGGACCCTTATTTATACCCTTGTTTAAAAGGCCTAGTAAACTAAGTTATTTATGTTGTAGTATATGGAAGGAACCATGTTGAAAACCTGATAATATGGAACCGCTATGACTCTCATGGATAGCTTGTTTTGCGAAGGTATTATGTTAACCATCATGTTATTAATTTAGTAATTATACGCGCCTTATGTTTTCAAGATTAACCATTAAATGATTATCACTTTGACCAAGTGGGAGACTGAAAGATATATTTCTTGCAGGTTAAGAAATAATTATATGGTCAATAAGTGAGAATCATGGTTGATTTGGAATTACTAAATTACAATAAATTTGGTTTGTAAAAAGGGTAAGTTTCCTAAATAAACTCTACTTTGATGGACGGTTGAGATTAAAACCCAATAAGAATTTGGTCCTCTCTTTGCCTATAAAAGAGATGTAATACCCATCATATTCATCTATTACATTAAATCAACTCATTAGGGTTTTTAGGCCAAAAGGGAGAAACCATATTCTGCCTCTGCTTCTCTATACTGCAGATTTCGGATCAAGGGCAAATTACTAGAAGTAACATGTCTTCATCAGGTAAATTGATTAAGGGTATTTTGTATGATATTGTGATTATCATGAAGTTCAAGATCTAGGGCTTAAGATTAATAACTTATACTCTCATGTTCGAATTTTGTGCACACTCAGACATTTTATTCGACTCCAAACTAAGCATAAATTGAAGAAAATGGAAAGTAGCTCCTCCTCCTTCAAGATGGACCAAATTGTGGGTTGATGGCAACCCACACCATTTACAATAAAAAGGTTTGTTTATAAAGCATTGATAATAAAGTTTGAACATCACAGATCCACATGAACAATCATGGAACATATTGGCCTGGATGAAAGCTTATTGAAACTACCAATGACAATTTAGTCTGGTGACATGGTAGTCGGATTCAGATATATCTAAACAAGTTTACTGGCCGGTAATGCAAATATAATTAAGCCGAGTATGGGTCACTTGCCATTCTGACAATATTGTTCAGGGTGGACTAGTATAAATGAAGACATAGTCACGGCTACAAAAGCAGAAGAACATACAGAAGAAGACACGACCAACGGACAACATCATCGGTCTGGCGGCCAGCGAAGACTTGGGGGTGTCGAGTGTACTATAGTGGAAGTTCAAGGGTGTTGAGTGTAATAGTGTTAAAGCGGTTAGTTTTGTTTATACGTTGGTTGTAAGTGATTGAGTTTGTTAGAAAATATCTTCTAACAAACTGATATATACTCGATCACCCAATGTATTATGGAATGAAAATACAAAAAGATCACAACAACTCAAAGATGGTGATCTAAGCTTTCTTCCGAATCCATCATCTTCTTAATTGTTTCTATTTCTTTCTATTTCTTTCTGCCTCTTGCTTTATGGTATCAGAGCAATTACTTGCTTCCGCATTGCAAGATTAAATTCATTTCCAGTTTCAAAATTCCAAAGCCTCGCAAATCTGCAAAATCATTGAAGATGTTTGAAGAGAGTCAAAATCCAAGGAACACACAACAATCTCTACACAGCAAACTGCGAAGAACCACGGCAAACTTGTTCAACACGGCAAGCAAGCGAAGAGATGGATGAGCGAATCGTCGAGGTACATTTTCTATTCCTCCATCACATCCTCTATACCTAAATCCAAATGATCATCCGGGAATGAGTTTAATTACTCGAGGTCCTTACAAACAATAACTATAATCGGTGGAAGAGAGCAATGATAATTGCTCTATCATCAAAATTGAAACTAGGAATTGTGACTGGTGCACATAAGAAACCAAATTCAAATTCCAAATATCTTATCCACTGGCAAAGATGCAATGATATGCTCATTTCATGGCTTCTAAATGCCATATCATCGAAATTAGTGCTAGCTTAGTGTATTTCAAAGCGCCAAAGAAATGGGATGATTTAGAATGTAGATTCACTCAAGGCAATGGCACACAAGTATTTCAGATTAAGAAAGAAATGATGAATTTGCAACAAGGAACTATGTCCATTACAACCTACTTTACAAAGTTTAGGTCTATTTGGGATGGTTTTGAAGAGGCTAGTAATATGCCTAAGTGTATGTGCTCATGTTCATGTGGTGACAAAAGGATGGAAGAATATAATCGGGTTCAAAAAGTTACACAGTTTTTAATAGGTCTAAATGAAGGATACGGAATCGGAAGCACAATCTTGGCCATGACACCTTTACCAAACATAAGTGCTTCCTTGTCCTATTGATGCAAGATGAAATGATCAAGGAATGCTCAATTTTACAAACACCTAATCCTGTAGCTATTGACTCTAATGTTTCAACTGCTTTGTTTGCCAAGAACTCACCTACTAATGGCAAAGGAAACTCTTCTGGATATGGTAAGAAAGGAAGTACCAAAGCGGCTTTGTTATGTAACTGTGTGGATGCAGGTCACCTGAGCAAAGCTGTTTCTTTACGATTTGATTTCGAGAATGGCACAAATTGCATGGAGTTAAACCCGGATCGGCAAAGATGCCTAAGAATAGAAGAATAGATCAGCTGTGAACTCATACATTCATCCTCAAGCGTGAATTCTTATTCACCACGCTCATGTAAATCTTTGTTGTGCTTCCTGCGATGTTATAGAACACGAAAATGGTAACATTACTATGTCCCAAGAGCATTATAATCGCTCATACGATTGATTAATCGGGGATGTTCCACAAACAGTTCCACTTTGTTGATCAAGTAGGCAGTAAGCTATCGTAAAACCTAGTATTATCAATTCTCTGCATTCAATCTTGACCATAATAAGCTGCATGGATCATAGACTGCAGAGCTCGGATCATATAGTATCTTACGCTTATTTTCTTGTTAATCATAAGCCTTTTTCTTCAACTATTCTTCTTCCAAATGGTTTGACTGCTCCAGTAACTCATGTTGGTCATGTTAATCTACCTATTGGCATTACTCTTTTCCATGTTTTGTGTGTGCCAGATTTCTCTCTTAATTTGCTATATGTAAGCAAATTAACTTCTCATAGTAGCTGCCACTTAACCTTTCTGCCTTCATATTGTATCTTCCAGGACTCAATCACCAAGAGCTTGAAGGGGATTGGTAAGCTGGATAATGGTATGTACAAGCTGGATTTACATGCTCTTGTTTCTACCTTGCAGCCTAGTTTTTCTACTTCTATATCTAGTTCAAATTATGCCACTCTTTGGCACCTTAGACTAGGTCATGTACCCATGCAAACTTTACAACATTATCATATTGTTTGTAATAAGAAGGACTTTACTAATGTTTGTGATGTCTGCCATATGGCCAAGCAATGTAGAATACCTTTCCCTTTAAGTTCAAGTCACTCTAACACTCCTTTCTATCTGATTCATTGTGACATATGGGGACCCTACACTCACAAAACCTACAATGGCTTTAACTCATTTCTCACTATTGTAGATGACTTCTCAAGAACCACTTGGACATATCTACTCTCATCAAAATCTCATGCCCTTTTCTATCTTACTGCCTTCTTTAAAATGGTCACCAATCAATTTTCTACAACTGTCAAAGCTTTAAGGTCTGACAATGGGACTGAGTTTTTCAACAATTCTCTATCATCTGTATTAACAAATCTTGGCATTGATCATCAGAGTTCTTGTGTTGAAACTCCCCAACAAAATGGGAGAGTTGAAAGGAAACATAGACACCTACTTAATGTTGCTAGAGCCCTTAGATTTCAGGTCAATCTTCCCATCAAATTCTGGGGGGATTGTGTTCTTGCAGCCACTTACCTTATAAACAGAACTCCCACATCCATTCTTTCTTTTAAAACTCCTTATGAAACATTATTGAATCAACCTCCTTCCTATTCTCATCTAAGGGTTATTGGTTGTCTTTGTTTTGCATCTACCTTAAAGTCTCAAAGAGACAACTTCTCTCCTAGAGCTACAAAATGCATTTTTCTTGGTTACCCATATGGAAAGAAAGCCTACAAACTTTATGATCTTACTACTCACAAAGTGTTTTATCCAAGAGATGTTCAATTTTATAAGGATCATTTTCTTTACAGGATATCCTCTTATTTCACTCCAGAATCCTCTATTCCCATGTTTTCTCTTATGCCCCTAGATCCCATTAATCCTACTACTCTTCCCTCCTTCACTGCATCACCTTCCCTTTCTCCAACAAAGACATTTCCTGCTTCACAATCATCACTTCCACCTCAATCACCTCCCTCATCAGAATCACATTCATTTCCTAAATCAAATGCTTCTCCTCTGTCACAAAATTCTTCTTTACCTGTTATGTCTTCTCCATCACATACATCTCCAATCTCACCCTCTATAACACTGCCATCTCCTACCTTCAATTCCCCTAATCCCTCCTCATCCACCACATCTCCCTCTTGTAATAATCCTTTACCATCCACTGCATATCATCCATCTAAACCTGTTAGGGTAAAACATGTCCCATGTAAATATCAGGATTATACTGGCCTTCCATCCAGCTTTATTAACACTGCTTGCTCTACAGGTGTGTCTCCTCTTTCTTATGCTTCTATATCTCCATCCTACTACTCCTATATTTGTAATATTTCCTCCTTAACATAACCTACTTCTTATTCTCAAGCTCTTAAAGATCCTAACTGGTGTCAGGCTATGGACACATAATTGAAGGCCTTAGAACTCAATAATACTTGGACTTTACAGGAATTGCCTTATCACAAGAAAGCAGTGGGCTGCAAGTGGGGATACAGACTGAAATATAAGGTTGATGGGAGTTTGGATAAGTATAAAGCCAGACTTGTGGCCAAGGGTTTCACACAGACTAAAGGAGAGGACTAATTTGAGACCTTTGCTCCTGTAGCCAAGATGACCACTGTGAGAGTTTTTCTGGCTCTTACAGCCATTAAAGGTTGGCACCTTTCCCAAATGGATGTTACAAATGCCTTCCTTCATGGGGATTTAGAGGAAGAAGTATATATGAGACCCCCTCCTGGTCTTTCACTTCCTAATTCTACCAAGCCACTTGTTTGTAGGCTGCTCAAGTCCATATATGGCCTCAAGCAAGCACCAAGACAATGGTACTCTAAATTTGCATCTGCCTTACTTACCTTTGGCTTTAAAGCCTCTAAGAATGATCACACTCTCTTTACCTTGGCCAAACCTGGTTCCTTCACTGCCATTCTGGTTTATGTGGATGATATACTCATTCTTGGTTACGATTCCATCACCATTCCGATCAAGGCTTATCTACATTCTCAATTTCATATCAAGGATCTTGGACCTTTAAAATATTTTTTGGGTATAGAGATTGCCAGATCTCCAGCTGGTATCTGTATTCATCAGAGAAAGTACACTCTAGATATAGTTTCTGATGTAGGCTATATGTCTGCCAAAGGCTCTAAAATTCCTATGAAGCAGTGTCATGGTTTGGCTGCTGATCAAGGAGACTTACTACCTGATTCTGCTCAATACAGGAGACTTATTGGTAGACTCATCTATCTTTCTATCACCAGGCCTGATATTGCTTATGATGTGCATATTCTCAGTCAGTTTCTCTCTAGTCCTCGCAAACCTCACTGGGAGGCTACTTTAAAGTTGGTAAGATACCTTAAAGGGAGCATAGGGCAAGGTCTTCTGTACTCTTCCTCCAGCTCCTTATCTCTTTCCATTTATTGTGATGCTGACTGGGCTTCTTGCCCTATGACTAGAAGATCTCTTTATGGTTATTGTGTTCTCCTTGGTTCATCCTTAATATCTTGGAAGGCTAAGAAGCAGGGCATAGTGTCCAGATCTTTTTGTGAAGCTGAATACAGAAGCTTGGCCAATGCTTCTTGTGAAGTTACTTGGTTGGTTTCATTACTTAAGGACTTTGGGGTTCTCCAACTCTCTCCTGTGCCCTTGTACTGTGATAATCAAGGAGCTCTCAGTCTAGCTACCAATCCTGTCTTTCATGAACGTACCAAACATATCGAGATTGATTGTCATCTTGTTCGGGACAAGATTCTTGCTGGTTTGATTAAACCTGTCTATCTTTCTACCAAACTCCAACTTGCAGACCTCTTTACTAAAGCCCTTGCTTCTCCTGCTCTTAAATTCTTTTTATCCAAGCTCAATGTGTTTAATCTGTTTCACACTTTGAGCTTGAGGGGGGCTATAAATGAAGACATAGTCATGGCTACAAAAGCAGAAGAACAGACAGAAGAAGACACAGCAACAACAACAGCATCAGTCTCAAAGCAGCAGAAGACTTCAGGGGTGTCGAGTGTACTATAGTGAAAGTGCAAGGGTGTCGAGTGTAATAGTGTTAAGGCAGTTAGTTTTCTGTTTATCTGTTGGCTGTAAGTGATTGAGTTTGTTAGAAAATATCTTCTAACAAACCTGATATATATACTCGATCACCCAATGTATTATGGAATGAAATACACAGAAAGATCACAACAACTCAAAGATGGTGATCTAAGCTTTCTTCCGAATCCATCATCTTCTTAATTGTTTCTATTTCTTTCTATTTATTTCTGCCTCTTGCTTTAACTAGTGTATTAAAACTTAAAAGGGAAGCAATTGCGGTTTTGTACGTTTCAGAAATCAGAACCACCCCATGTTTTTAGAATCCTTAGTACCAAACGTTCCAACTACTTGTTTCTAGAGGACTAGCAGGCACGTTATTGGTACTTGTGACTTGTCGGTGCATGCATGTCTGACGGTCCATGAAGCTTGGTGAGCTTTGGCTGTCGATTTTGCTATTACCATTGGGTTGTTTTTACTATAATTAAGAGGAACAAGAGACGATCGATATTATTTTGTGGGAATTAATATGATATGGATCGAGTTGTTTCAATATTAGTTGGCAAACATTTATGTATTATCACAATTGGGAAGATAATATTCACAGTTAAGTTAAAACTGTGTCAAGAGTCGTAAAAAGTAAGAAATTTAAGAAAATTAACTAATGGAATCCAAGTGACTACAGGTAGTGATCTGATGCATATCATTGAATTGAACAAGTTTCACTTTGAGGTGAGAATACCAAACAAGGAAAGGTCTAAAGCTCTATCCAGTATCATTTCATCATACATATCATACAAATTGTTATTATTATTATTATTATTAATGATCATCATTCATCATATGATATATGCTTCTAAGGAAATTGGAAAGTATTTCCTCCTCCAACATCAGCAGAGGCTGGACCCGAATTTGGGTTGATGGCAACCCACAGCAAGGAGAGGGTAATGGCAATGAGACCCGACCACACAAACACAATGGTGGGGGTCTTACCTCTCCTCCCCATAAGACCTTTGGCAAAAGGGTAGAGATGAGCCAGAACCCAAAAACTGAAGAAGCCACCCCCAATAAACTTACTCCATTCGGGCCTAGCGCTGTAGATTGTCCTACAGAAGGCAACCACGATCGCGATTATGTTCATCATGGCGATGACGATGGGAGGGATCATGAGTGAAGTCCACTTGACGATGTAGAGTTCGGCGTATATGTCGTCGCTGTCTTCTGCGGCAGCCTTGGCCGTAAGAGTGAAAGATATCTCAATACCTGCAACCACCTTGAGAAGACCTTGAACGACAGCAGCCAAGTGTGCACTAGAGCCAGAAATTAGCCAGAACTGTTCATTCCTCCACCATTCCTCCAGTCCTACGCCAGACCATTTGACTTCCAAGATAGCCACACCGATGAGGCATATGGTTATAACCAATAGGTAGGACAAGAAGTGAACATTGACATTCTTAACAATGAAGTGACCAGAGAGAAGGGAGAGGGCAGGAAGGAAGCAGTAGACAATGAGGAAGATGGAGGTGAAAGGGTAGATGGCGACATTCATGTAAGCGAGGCGCTGGAGAAACTTGAGGCGCCTGGAACCCAGGATAGCATTGTTTCTGGAGAAGAAAATCTCGACAGAGCCAGTGGCCCACCGCAGGACCTGGTGGAGTCGATCAGTGAGATTGATGGGAGCTGAGCCACGGAAGGCATCACGCTTGGTCACGCAATACACAGAGCGCCACCCGCGGTTGTGCATTCGGTACCCTGTCACCACATCTTCTGTTACAGAACCGTAGATCCAACCTACCCTGTCCCCCCACTCTGTCTTGTCCTCATACCTGTAATAGGTGCGTAGTTAATTATATGCATAGTTTACGAGTTGTATATCGTGGTAATTAGGGGGGCGGGGAGGACGCATATGTAATGTACGTACCAGCAAGAGATGACAGAAACGGCTTCAGCCACAGAAGTGGCATCAAGGGGTTCGCGGGGGGCCCTGAGAATACCAGGAGGACGACCATACTTGACGGCAGGATGATCAGAAATGGGACGAGCATGATACTCAGCAATAGATATGGACTCTGCCAAAAGTGTTGAATTTCCAAACCTCTTAGGTAAGAGATTGACATCTAGTTCAGGGTCAAAATCAGTTGCCTTGAAGAGTTGTGTCTCAACTCCATCCTTGTTTGGTAGCTTGTCTGCCTTTGGCGGATCAAACCCATACGTTGCAAACCTCCTGAACATGCACCCCGTCCCAACATACACTGGCCCCTGAGGAACGCACCATCAAAATGCTAAGTTTGCAAGAGTAATGTGAATGATTCTATTACCAAAATGCTAAGTTTGCATATTTCACCTGGACACCGTCAAGGGCACGCATGTTTCCATCAAAGAAGACTGTGTTGTGATTGGCATAGCGATCAGAAGGATCAATACCTTCAAATCTCTGAGGGAATTGAATGTAGCATATGTCTTCCCCACCTCTATCCATCATAAAGCACATCCCCTCACGAATGGCTTGGCAATTATATATATAGTGATCACAGTCGAAGTTGAGCATGAATGGACCATTGGATAATATGGCGGATGCTCTTACCAGCGCATTCATTGCTCCAGCTTTCTTGTTATGATCGTAACCAGGCCTCTTTTCCCTTGACATGTATACAAACATGGGCAACCTTATGTCTACATCTGAGAAGTCTATCACCTTGTCGTCTCCCGTGGGCCCCATGAGGGGGTCGCAACTCGGAGGCTTGAGCATCACCTGCAGAATACCTGCATGATCTCCTTTGGCATGTTCACTCTTTGGGACGGCCCAAGTACCAGGCCAGTGGGTGCCATCCGCCATCCAAGTTGCCTTGTGCACCTTGATTGGCTCCAATGGGTCACCCCCACTCTCTCTCAAGTGCTTGATCGCTTTCATCTCCTCCCTTGCATTGAATGCATCTGATCTCCTCCGGATTGAATCAGGCAAACCGTTAATTCTTACCTTGAACTCATCGTATTCCCTCTTCACCTTTCGCCTGTCCTTGACGAAATCTGACCTCTTCTTGTTCTTGGTTGGGTCTCCCTTTACGGCAAAGTAGGAATCTGGGTTCCTTGGCTCTATGTCGTGCTTACGACAAAATGGGACCCACAGATCGGCAAAACTTGCAGCCTCGGCCATTGCCTCGAAGGTGAGGAGGGCACCCCCATCGTCCGAGACATAACAAGCAAGCTTCTCCACGGGGTAATCAGTCGCAAGGATGGACAGTATTGTGTTGGCCGTGGTGAGGGGAGGTTCTTTCTCGGGATCAGCTGTGGAAACAAAAACGTCCATGCCTGGGAGGTCAGAACGACCTGTGGGGTTTTCCGGTGACGGCATGTCAAACTTGTCCCGAAGCACTTCTAGGTCTGTTGAACGGTTAACCGGGCGTAACTTCGGAACTTGATCAAGGATCCAGGAAAAGGCAAACCATAACTCACATACAATTGACATGAACCACAACCACATGGCCTCATCATTCGGATGTTGAAGTCTCCATGCCAAGAAGAAGCATAGAGTTACCCCTCGTATAACTATTAACAACCTGCAACATGCAGTGGGCGGGTCCAACAGAATAAAAATAAAAATAAGTAAAGCAATACTAGTATAAATAAGACCTTAGGAATTACTAATGTTCTTGAAATTGCCAAAAAAAACAAGAGAAATTATCAAGAAAAATTATACCTTATAATATATGTGTGTGTGTGTGTGTATATATATATATATATATATATATATAGAGAGAGAGAGAGAGAGAGAGACCTGTAAGGGCTGATAATGCCTTGAGGGATAGGTAGCTCCCGGCTGAGGGGCCTCCAAGGTTTATCTGTTGGATCAGCCATGCCACCACCATCCATTCCCCCGACGCCATCATCGCGATACTTGTCGTCAGGAGGCCAGTAGGCATTCCCGTAGCCGTAAGTGCCCTTTGTCTCAAACAACCATTTGTTGTGGTCAAACTCTCCTGGTTGGTTCCTCTTCATCATTGACATATTATTGTTACTATTGTGATCTCCTTTGGCATCGTCAGGTGCAGGCAATGACAGTGCTCCACTAGAATAATCTGGTACATCATCGTCGTAGTCCCCCAACCTGTATGGTTCCTTGCACCCTGGACATATCCCTGTTTCTTTCTGGGCATCTAGAAAGCAATCTCTGCAAATCTTGAATCTGCACATTCATGTACGTATTCAAATTTTCACAACCCCCGAACATACATTGCATATTATACGTATGCAAAATGCATCGCGTGGTTTACACACATCTAAATTGAAACTCCAATACGACAAGCCACCAATTTCATATATATATATATATATATATATATATATATATATATATACACACTACTACTACTACTGCTGCTGCTGCTGCTGCTGGAGGACATGAAAATGATGGAAAAAAAAAGACCATTTATTTAAGTACCTGCATTCACAAGGGGTGATGTCATTTCCACGCTCGTCTTTCATAACCTTGCCATCACAAACAGGCATGGCACAGGAAGAGCCCTTGGATCCAGCCATTTGAGGATGAGTTACCTCGGATTCAATGACCTTGTCCATGAGATGAGCCCGAGTCACACTGTTGAATCCCCCGGTGAAGAGAGAGTTTGAGACATATTGCTCTTCTGCCTTTGTTGCCACGGACGTGTCCATGGGCTGATTATCTGGTGTGGGGGGAATGTGTACTGTGTAGTTCATGTAGTCCCCGGAAAGCTCTCCCGACATATCCAGGTCTTCTCTTGAAAGGCTTACATAACGGCCGCTAGAAGTTCGCCTAGCAAATTTGACAGTTTGCCCAGTTGAATTGCGATTCCCACTACCGCCCTGAGAGCCAGAACTACCACTAGTGGGGCTACGCATGGCCTTCTTAGATGGTTGGGAAGGCAAGGATGATGCCATTTTCTCAGCGAATAATAATAATAATAACAGAGTTTATTATCTCTCTCTCTCTCTCTCTATATATATATATATATATATATGTGTGTGTGTGTGTGTGTGTGTGTGTGTGATCAATCGTTCTTTCCGATCCCTCCTCAATTTTTACTAGTGGGTGTAGTGTTTTTGTTATTCTTCATGTTGGGCATGAAGATAAAGAATAAAGCGGGATGATGGATGTTTCCACATTACCTTTTGATCAGTTGGTTGATGACGACGCAAACATCAGGGCGTGAGGGGGATCGATCGGAATTCGGAAGGCAAGACCAAGAAACAGCCTCAACCAACTTGGTGGCAAGTCTGATCGAGAAATTGGTGAAAGCTGTAATTACTCCGCATGCTTAGGAAAACCAATGGTTGCGCATAATACTAGTTGGTTCATGTGTTTTTAGAGAGACAAGGACGTGAAATCTGAGACTTGGTCTCTCTCTCTACGGTCTAAAATCTTTAGAGTTTTGCTAAAAAAATGCATGCACCAGCACCAACAAGTATAATGCACTCTTACTAAGGTTTGTGACAATATATAGCTAGCCAACAGTCCGTAGCTAGGTAATGTCAATAAGGTTTATAGTTCTCAGCTAGCTACGACTATTACCCATATATATATATATATATGTATATTCTTTTTTCAATCTCTATATATACCCTCAGCTCACTGTCCCTAAATAAGTGTTGTTATTTATTTATTTAATTATTTTTTCTTGTTTCTAAATGAATGAGTGTCGTCCATTTTTGTACAAGTTTACTCACTAATTTTATATTTGACACATCAATGACTGCTCAAGTGATCAAAAGGTCAGTCAGACCCATGAATATGATGATGAACTCTAAAAAGTGTATCCAGAAAGATGTACTTGGATTATCGTATAGTAGCACTTTTGAACTTGATGGCAAAACAAAAGTTTTCATGGAAGACTAGATCAATCTGTTGCTGTTTCATTATCTAGCTAGCTAACCAAATGTTACTTGGTGGAGACTGAAGAGAAATACATGGTAGAGAGAGATCACTTGGTAGAAGTAAAACTGGGTTGTAGAGAAAATGTTTTCTTTTTCAAAACGCCAATTTAGTAATTGATCATTTAAGTGGGTGCGACTTTCCGTGAGTGAAATCAAAGTGTTCACGGTCGTTGCCAAACAAGCAAAATCTCTCTCGCCCCCCATGACCCCGTCTGGCAAATTTCTTGAACAAGGTAGTTGAGTAGCAGAGATAGGATCGATCATCGAGCCAAAGGTAGTTAAACAAAGCACAATTTTCATGCAACAGCAAAGCAAACATTATTCATAAGTTATAACAATGGGCAGGGGGGCTCAGTTTTAAAGAAAGAATACAATCGATCACTGTTTAACTTTTTACTCTCGACTCTGTCCCTATCCTCTCCTACACAACAGAATCAACACAATATGATGATTTCTTAATCTTTACATACTAAAAGTTTACAAAATTTGAGCAAGTTTGAAATAGAGATGTGATTGAAACTAAGCTTTGGATACATCTTTGTTGGAGCGGTTGTACTTCATATGACTCTTGACAAGCTGGCCTGCAGCAAGTGCAGACATAAGAGACAGTTCCCCAGCAAGCACAGAAGCAGCCACGATGGTCGCCAACAGCCTTGCATTTGATCCAGGTGACTCTTTGTTTGCACCCTTTACCCCAAGCAGGTTTAGGCATGCCGATTGAGATGCGAGCTGGGTTCCACCACCCACTGTGCCAACCTCAATACAAGGCATGGTCACAGAAATATGAATGTCTTTGCCATCATTGACGGCTTCCATCATGGTAATGCAGTGGGAGCTCTCGACATTTTGAGCCGGATCTTGTCCCGTGGCAATGTAGATAGCAGAGACAATGTTACTGGCATGGGCGTTGAAGCCACCTAGAGCACCTGCCATGGCAGACCCAGTAAGGTTCTTGAGTATGTTCAGCTCTACCAATGAAGCTACATCTGTCTTAAGAACCTTCTTCACCACCTCCTCCTTTATGATTGCCTCGCAGACCACTGACTTGCCTCTCCCTTCTATCCAGTTTACGGCTGCTGGTTTTTTGTCTGAACAAAAGTTACCTGCAATGTATTTTTACCTTTTTTTTATTAGCATTTTGGTGAACACACTATGACAAATAACAACTGCTCTTAATTAAGTCTTAACAAGGTTAAAAGATCCTCTCTTTCTTTCTTTTTTTTTTTTCTTTTTTTCTTCTTTAAATTTATTTACAATGTACTAATTAATGGAGCACTCTATATATTTAGACATGTTTGTCATTCATAACAAGATGCATAATTGCCCTACTAAGAAGCAAATAGTTTCTCATTTCCAGATTTTATGAATTGAGCTCTCTCAGAATCTAACACAAATTCTAGCGAAGCTGGACTTGAATTCACCGAAAACATGTCAAGCAAGCATTGAGGAAATCAATTAAAGCACGAGAGATTAGTATTCAACCAACCAGATATGCCGATAACATCCATGTCAGGGAAGTCAGAGTGAAGCAAGTCCAAAACGTTTTGAACACCCTTAGAGACCATGTTCATCCCCATTGCATCCCCAGTGGTGCAGGTAAACCTCATGTAGAGATTCTTTCCGGCAACGGCGCACTTGATGCTCTGCAACCTCCCAAACCTGCTTGAACTGTTAAATACACCAGCCAGCAATTCAAAATTCGTGGGTTCCTCCAGGAAAAACTTCAAGTCTGCAGCCCTCTTGGCGGAGGCAAACCTAACGACAGGTGCACGGGTCATGCCGTCCTTGAGTAAGACGCTGGTTGCACCACCGGAGGCATAAATGGCCTTGCAACCCCTGTTGGTGCTTGCCACCAAACAGCCTTCCGTGGTGGCCATGGGTACAGAATACTCGCTGCCGTCCAGCAAGAGCGGCCCCGCTATCCCCACCGGTATTTGAACGTAACCCACAGGCATCTCGCAGCACTGCCCCAATATTGAATTGTAATCGAACCCTCCAACGGCAGCCCGACCAGGGACTTTCCCGTAATCCTCTGCAAAGCCTCTCGCCGGATAAAAGCTGCACGGTGGCAATCCCCGAGCTTTGATTCCAGGGCGTACGAGGGTGTGGTCCCTGCAATTACGGAATTAATTAACTCATCATCGTCTGAAATTATAGATTGAGGTGGTGTGGATTTGAGCACGGGGATTCGGCGGAGGATGTCGTGGTCGGCCCAAATGTCAATGTCGTCGTCGGGGGAGGAGCGGGGGAGGAAGGGGTGAATACCGAAGAAGCCGAGGAGGTAGATGAAGGAGGCGAGGAAGGTGACGACGGCGAAAATCTCGGAGAGGGTGAGTATGTGGAGAGGGGTGGAATTACGGATCTTGTCGCGCCAACGGACGAGGAGGAAATATACGAGGGAGAAGAAGAGGGTGAAGAAGAGGGTGTTGGTGAGGTATAGAGCTGGGTTAATATGATTGGGGTCATCAGAATGAAGAAAATCAACCTTTTTCGTTGGTTTGGGTTTTGGTTTGGGTTTGGATCCACCGCCGCCGCAACCACCCAGTCTCAGTTTCAGTCCTTCCACCATGGAGGAGGAGGAGGAATCATTTGATGGGCGTGCGACGTCGTCCATGTTTAAGATATAGGTTTGGGAATATTTGATATGATGATGATTCTTCCTCCTCCTCCTTAGCTACGGCTATTGTGGACGACGGTGGAGAGAGGGGATTCTAATCTTTTATCCTTCTTCTGTCTGGGATTGGGGTCGGGGATGAAGATGACGATGACGATCAGCACTGGCACTCCTCAGTTATATATGGGAGGGTAACTACTGGAGTACTACTTGCTCTCACGTTTACGAAAAGCAGCACCCGTGTGAAAATCAAATTTTGTAAGAAAAATAATAATTTTAGTAGTTCATCGTAATAAAATGATATTTTTATATCTTAATTTTTTAAAATCGATTCTTTAAATGAAACAATTTAAAATAGAATAATTGACTATTTGTCCAGAACGAAGGGAGTACTACTTGCTATTTGCGACTCACTTACTCAACTCATTGTGTATTGATGGGTTAAACTATCATGGTAGAGTTCTGTCTTACGAATTTAGATCAATAAGACGGTAATTGTGTTATAGTAAAGAAAAATAATAATGTTATAGTAAACTACTTATATATAAATGGATTAATATATAATTTGGTTCCTAAATTTGTTAATTTCGATTTATATGGTAATTGATGTTGAAATTTTCCTATGGTAACTCTTCAATTTAATTTTGGGCTTCATATTAGTTCTTGGTGACGTCATTTTTAGATGGAACATTAAATATTTTGTAAAAAAATCAAATTACTCTCAATCGCCACAGACATAGACCTCCATCAATTCTTACCGGTAGAAGAAAATTCTTTAACAACCTCCTATCCCCTCATTTCTATTTCAATCTCTCCATTTCCCCAAAAAAAACATTCTACTAAATACAAATTTACCAACGAGCTCTAGCTCAACTGGTATTGTTCACTTCTCCTAATGGAGAGGTCGGGTGTTTAAGTCTCAATAGAGACACCCTGAACTTTATAACTCTCAATAGAGAGGTCGGGTGTTCAAGCCTCTTCAGAGGCACCGTTGTTGTTCAAGTCTTACCTAAAAGCCTCATTTAGCTACTCACTTATCTTAACGGAGAGGTCGAGTGTTCAAACCCTACCAGAGGCACCCTGATACTTCACCACTCTCAACCAAGAGGTCGGGTATTCAAAGTCTCACCAGAGGTATCATTTGTTCAAACCACACCAAATGCATCATATATAGAAAAGCGAGGATGAATATGAGCAAGTAAATCGTAGTCTAATTGCTCTGGGAACATGTACAATGACTCTAGAGGGGTGTAATTATATATATGGGCAAGTAGCCAAGTATCATACTTTGTGAAATGTAGGGGTAAGCAGCCCAGCCCATGAGCACGTACAGCCCACTGTGTCCGGCCCAAAGTGCACATGCCCATGGGCTGATACATAGTGCTGGGTAGGGGTGGCAAATCGGTCGTGCTGGGCTGTTATCGGGCCGGCACGATAACAGCACGAACACGAACACGAACACGGCACGATAAGCTTATCGTGCCTAATATTAAAACTCAAACACGACACGATAAAAACACGAAAAATACGGCACGGTACGATAGGCACGATAAGCACGATAAGCAAAAAAACACGATTTATTTAGTCAGGCCCGTTAAGCCCAATAAACATTATAAAATATATAATTTTGATTTTTTAATACATATTTTGAAAATTTATCAATATAAATAGTCAAGTAGTTTAAAAGTCATAAATTTTCAAATGATAAAACCATGAAATAATCATGAAAATAGTTCGAAAGAAGTGAATAACCCCTAGTAAATTTTTAAAACATATACATTTTAGTTATCGTGTCTTATCGTGCCTTACCGTGCTTATCAAGCCAGCCCGATAACAACCCATTTTTTATCGTGCCTTATCGTGTTGACCCTATAACGGCCCGAACCCGATAAGCCCCAGCCCAAACCCTATAATTTCGTGTCGTGTTCGTGTCGGTCAATCGTATCGTGCCTCAAATTGCCACCCCTAATGCTGGGCTTTAGAGATGTTAGATGCTCGCGAGCTCGAGCACACCTGGGCCTTAAAGTTCTAATGTCCATCTAAGCTCGGCCCAGCCCATCATCACATTAAGTTTTTAAATTTTAAATATATTATAATTATATCATTACTCTATTAGTGTCTTAGTATTAGTCTATTAGATATATCATATATAAAGTTATATATAAATAAAATCACAAATTATATTATTATATACTACTATAATATATTATACACTAACAGAATCCACTATCCTGATTAGTCAATATAGTGAAATGAATTAGTGATATACCAATAGATCTAATACAAAAGGCCAAAACTCAAAAGGGAAAGTGAAAGTGTGAAACCCTAAATCAAATTGACAGCTAGTCTGCTACCTTCGGTTCTTTAGTACCTTCACGGAATCATGACCCTTCGGCAGAATCGTGACTTCCCGTTCCCAATTCCCACTTCACCACTAGGCTCGCTATCCACTCGATATTTTTTTCTCTTTGCGAGACATTGCAAATCTTGTTATCTGGTTTTCATGTACTTAGGGCCCATGCACACCCCTAGTGAAATGTACAATAAATTAAGAGCAATCATAGTTTAAATGTTTATTTCATAGTTTATTGAATTGAGCTTAAATATTTGTATATATAGTTCTAATAATTAAGTACATATATTATCAGTGTCACCTCATTTGGGTGACATTATTAATGAAAGAGTTTTTGAGTCGGGGATATTGTGGTCATTTCGGGGGAGGGATGACCATATGAAGTATGTTATCTGAGTCGTTTTTCTTTGGTTTATCGTCATTTGAATTTGTTGTAAAATTTTTATTATCTAACAAATATATATTCGTTTAGAGATGTATTCTAATATATATATATATATATATATATATATATATATATATATATATATATATATATATATATATATATATATATATATATATATATATTTCATTCATGTAATAAGCAATAATTAAATTCACTTATATTTTTATCCTTACATTTTAATTATGTGTTTAATTTTCATAACACACTAACTAAAAGATAAAAAAAATTATATTAATATTGATTAATACAGATTACGTACATTTTGTTATGTGATAGATAGTAGTAGTAATTGTACATATTTAATCATAGTGATCATAGTAATAATCGCACATATTTAATGACAAATGTTGTATTTAAAAAAATATTCTAAAATTTATAAAATATTTTTTTTATTTATTGTATTTTCTATTAATAATTTTACCTTTTCTTAATCCAATGTGTTACACACACACACACACACACACACACACACACATATATATATATATATATATATATATATATATATATATATATATATATATATATATATATATATATATATATATATATATATATTTCAACAATTCTCTAATTTATTCTCTTTAATTTTGTTCTTTCACGTCATGTTGCTTATGTATAATTTGATTGAAAAATATATATGACGTGCGTTTAACGCACGGGTGTAAAGCTAGTTTCATCATTATAACCAACGAGCTCTAACTCAACTGGTACTGCTCACTTCTCCTAACGGAGCGGTTGGGTGTTCAAGTCTTACTAGAGACACCATGTACTTTACAACTGTCAATAGAGAGGTCGGGTGTTCAAGCCTCTTCAGAAGCATCGTTGTTGTTAAAGCCTTATCCAAAGGCCCTATTTAGCTACTCACTTATCTTAACTGAGAGGTTGAGTGTTCAAGCTCTATCAGAGGCACCCTGGTACTTAACTATTCTCAACCGAGAGGTCGGGTGTTCAAAGTCTCACCAGAGGCACCATTTGATCGAGTCACTCCAAAGGCATCATATATATATAATTGTAGCATTTCAAGACATTAAAATAATAAAAAAAAAATTAAGGGTTGAGACACGGTCTATGTCCCTTCCAAGCTTTTAATTTAAAAAAATCATTATTATAATTTCAAATCCAAAATTTTCTTATCATGTATTAATCACATAAAAAATCATTTTTTTTATCAACGCGTGTTAAAAAAATTATTCAGTTGATAGATTTTTTTTGTAATTATCCAATTTTGAAGTATTAACATATTTTACTTTAATTTATTTTATTTTATTTGAATCATTTATCAAGAAACTCATGATAATTATATAGTTACATTTGTGTTTCCAAGACATGACAAACTAGTCGTTATTTGAAAGTTCCTAGACAATGTTCAAAATTTCTTTGAACATGTGAATCAATTCAAAATGATTATTGTTAGTCATCTTTGTATTTCCAAGGTATAGCCAACCAAATGCATTATCTATATGGTATAAATAAGAGTTTTCATTTTTGGCAAAAAAAAAAAAAAATGGGGGAACTTACTATATGTACTCAGTAGTCATTATATATATATATATATATATATATATATATATATATATATATATATATATATATGTATAACACGTAGTTTTTTAAAAAAAATTATGTGTACATGATTCATATTTAAAGTATGAAGAAAAAGTAAGATTGGAGTAATAAAAGAACTTTCCTCAAAAGAAAATTTTGGAAACAAGACAATTTTTTTGGAAGAGACGAAAAAAGAAATAATGAAAATTATTTAGGAAGGGTGGGAGCATTTTCTTTTTTAGTAGTGCTAAATGACTCAAATTGATGTGAATCAAAAGCATTTGAAAAAGAAATTTATTGTTTACATATTTTAGGTCAAATTCAAGTTAATGGGATGTCCAGTTTAGTTTTGACGGAATGAAAATTGTCCAAAACATGATTTCATTTTAGTTTTGAAGTTGAACCATTGTTTTGATAATACCATTTATATGTTGTATGTTAAAGACTTGAAAGTAAATGGAACCGTGACTATTAGTATTGTGTACCATTGCCCATTGGTGTGTGTCTGTGTCTGTGTCTGTGTCGTTACATCCTAATCCTAAAAACAAATCAGCATTCGGCATCCACCTTTTTATTTTTTTATTTATATTTCTCTCCTCTTAGTCTGTCTACTTCTTACTTGTTGGCGGTTTTGGTATAACTTAATACAGGATACTTGTTATTATTATGCCTATATCTGTGGACTGTGGTCAACACTCTAACACCTAACATTGTTTTCTACTCTCTTCCTTTGTAATAAGTAAATAATTGCTTCATGAAGCAAACGGCTTTTGACTTTTGACACCCCGAAAATATCAAAAGTCCAAGTTCCAAGTGATCAACGCGAATCTATGGATTTCTGGTTGTATATATATATATATATATATATATATATTTTTTTTTTTTAAAATCCACATGACATCTCCTCATCAAATACAAATGATCAACGTATTATTATTATTATTTGTACACAAAAAATGAACCCTCTTCTCCATATATACTAACCAAAAATGGAGTAGATATGATGATCACCATCTTTCGTGCCCAACCAATCTTCAGTGTGTACACTAATAATACTCTCGACTCTTTATCTACTTTATTCCAAACTATCTCACATTTGCATTACTATTGGCCCTATACATAACTGGAACATGTTGCTTATAACCCGCTGTATCTGTCCTGAGCTGTGCTCGCAGCGGACTAGTTCTACCAGCAGCGGAAACACCGTTGACAGATGCCTCCTAAAACAGTCCCTCCCCAAGCCACCCAAAACCCGTAATGCCGACACCACCAAAGCACTTCTCACCCCCAACTCTTCCTTTCTTGCACAACTCACTGGAAGAATCCAGTGAACCGTAATTGCCTTACTACCTGCTTTCTGCTGGACGGGCTCTGACCTGGCACATTCCAGGTATATTTGTAGAATTTTTTCACATACACCAACAAGTTGTGCTTCTATTCCCATCTCCTCCGACAAAGATTGATTATCCACGAGCAGTTCATGCAAAAAGTCCAGATAGTTCTGATAAGACTCATTCTCAAAGTGAACTATAGGCGGATCAGAAATATCAAGAGTAGAGCATGCTCTCTGCAACTTCAGCTGTACGACTGCTTTGCAGTTCAATTCATGAGCATGGGATGCAACTGCTGAGAAAATTTCCAGGACAACCTTGACACTCCTGGCAGTCAACAATTTCTGATGCATTTTGTACAGATCGGCTGTGACCTACAATAACATAATGAAGGTGAGATGCCATGTATATTCAACATACAACAGACAAAACTACACAACTCAAACTAGAAATTTAAGGATGCACTAGTGTCAGTACTACAAAACAGCTATTCTGAAGTAGATGCCAAGACTCGCAATTGTGGTAGGCAGTTGATAAAGTCACATGCACCCACGTGCACACTCCATTCCACACATATTACAAATATCCCAGAATCCAAGGTACACATTGTTGATATATATTGTTGAGCCCCTATCTAACAGCTTAAGCTTTTAGATGGATTGGTAACTTAACATGGTATCGGGAGCTCTGGTTTGGCAAGGTCGTGGGTTTAAGTCATCCCTTTTGCATTTGTTACCCGGAATATTATGAATGCATGTTGTCACTTTGTTTGCTTTGTGATGCCCCTGGTGAGGCATGTTTGTGTATCTCTCCACGAATGGACGGGTCACACGTGAGAGGGAGTGTTAAGCTTGATATACATTGTTGAGCCCCTATCTAACAGCTTAAGGTTTTAGATGAGTTGGTAACTTAACACAAAAGAGCAAACCCGGAGCACCAATACTGATTGTCAATGAAGACAAAAGTTATGCAGCCAACGAGATTCAAGAAAACAAACGAGAACCTTCAGAATGTCAAATGCACATACATTTATTATTGAAAGGTTTAAGTTACCACCACATATCAGGACTACCCACATTCTACATGGAATTGGAGTGTTGATAACTTGTCACAAGGAGGTTACTTCATCAATGAAGTTCCTACAGCATACAATATTAGTGATGGATGTAATACTTATATTAATAACAGCAGCGGCTGCAAAACCTCATCCCTCCCCCCCCTCCCCCTCTATTGTTTCTCATTCCAAAATTTTCAAAATAGAATGGCGAGTATGGGGGTGGGGACTGGGGAGGTGAGCATTAGAGGATTGTCGGGGAAGGAAAAAACATCATCTCTCCACTCTCAAATTCAAAAGTATGGAGAACTTGGGTATTATTTGGCTTCCTAGTAGAGAGACCAAATCAGTACTCACTCCATCTTGATCAATGAGTTATATTTTATATTTTGGGATGTTCCGCTCAAGGAGTATTTTTTCAAACTTGATTTTATGTTGTTTAGACTTTAGAGTGCAGTCCATCGTCATGTTGTTTATTCACAGGCAGTGAGGGAGGGAGCAGCTACAGACTACAAAAGAACGGGAGAGAGCCAGGAGATAACAAGCAGAACCAAGTAGCAGCTTTATAAAAGTAAAAAATATTAACCAGAAATCCTAGAAATAGAAAAGTTATGATGAGATCAATATCGAATCGTGCTACGCACGTAGGGTGCAGCCAGAACACTGGATCGATAGGTATGCACTTCAGATTTTAATAAGCATTGATCCCTTAATAAGAAAACTGGCTTTTAACTTTAGGGACTGGAGGTAGGGTGGAGAAGAAGAACCTGTATGATAAGTAGCTGTGTTGATATATGACTCTTCATTCTTGAAACAATGTACGCCGCAGTTTGCAAGTTGTCATCCTCAGAATCTTCATTGGTAAATCCATTGCGAGATGGCATTTCCCCATCATTGTCGGATTGACCAACATCAGGCATCTCAATGCCGTCCATGATTTTCACAAGCTTTAAAAAACCCGGCACAGTGGAAGTAGCTGCCTCTTTCAAAGCAAGGAAAATGCCAGCCCATTCATCTTCTGATAGTCTGTTTCCCAAGTCACCCACTAAACGCATAAACGCCGCTACTCCTGTGCTTGCAAATCCTTGACCAGGACTTTTTATGAAACCAGTCAGTATGGATACAAGTACAGCTAGTTGAGACCTCATCACATTGAAGAAATTCACAAATAAATCAACTAAACATTGAGCTGCCACTGCATAAGTTTCAGAATCCCAGGAACTTCCCTCAGGTTGTGGAGATATGGAAGCTGGTGACAGCTGATCATTGTCCAGTTGAGCTTCTTTCTTGCCACACACGAGTTTGAATATGGGATAAATTACTGAGTTGATAACTGTGTCCCAAAATGGACGAGAGAAAAGGTGACCATGATCCTTTAAAATGTTGAATAGCACTTCCAAAGCACTCTTTCTGATAGCTGACCTAGGATCTGATGTCAACTTCGACAACCCTGAAACAACATTTGTGTAATAATATGAGTACTTAACTGCTGAAACATCACATCCAGTATACACCTAACATTAACAAAATCATTGCATTGAATATGAAGGAGAATTAATACAGCCGAGAAGTTACGGAATCACTTGTCAAACAGGCGTGTCAACATGTGTGGCACATGAAGTTCAGGTCTCTAGAAAGACAGGGATTTTGCTTCATGAAAGACCAATTAATTTACCAAATTCACTGATAGACAGTGCGACCCTCACTCACACGTGGAGAGATAAACCGATGCTTATCACAAGGTGATTCAGACCAAAAACAGTGCAAATTTGAACCCAAGACGTTGTATTACTAAAGCCTTGATACCATGTTAAGTGACCAACTTATCTTAAATGCTGAAGCTGTTCGTGAGAAGGCCCAACAATGTATATCATCCCTCAATGGTTTGAAGTATACAAGAATTAATATGTTAGCAGCCTTTGTGGGATTACAAGAAATTTAGAGCTTAAGCATTTTACCTGTCAGCAAAGGAATCCAAAAGGATGCAATGTCATCTTTATCCATTAAAATCTGTCCATCTGAAGCATCCACATTCACCACTGGCATGCATGAATCATCATCATTATTATTTTTATTGCAAACAAGACCTCCATCAGCAAGTTTGACGGCACAGAACCGGAGGAATGCAATGGCATTGAGGCTGACATCGCTATTAAATCGACTGTTTGTGAAGGTGATGAGGCATCTAACGCAATCGGTAAAGGTTCCAGTCTCAATTTCAGTGATGTAAGGGAAATATTCTCGTACTATTTTCTCCATTGTCTCAAATGCCAACAAGACAATGTTCTTCCTTTCATCAGCCGCAGCAGCTGTAAAGACCTGTGAAATGAATAGTGATACAAGACGCTAAGAAACCTTTTGATAAGCACAAAGTGAAGGTCAAGCAGGATTTAAATTTGGTGAATCTAGATCGACTCCTTAAATTATGGCAGTCTGTTCACTCATGACATTATTAACAGTGACAACACGGACAAATGTGCAACCTCGAAGGAGCCATACCAGAATCAGATTGGCAATAGCAACTGTTATTGAGATTCCAACTTTTAAGGTAAGGAAACAGAACAAACACACAAAAACAGTGATATGTCATTGCATGAGTAAAATCATCTGTCTAAAGGTTGAATCTCCTATGGAAAACCCAAGGCTAACAAAAGTTTAAGTTCATTAATTTGTCCTACACTATTTGTTGTTAATGAGGTAAAGTTTACTATTTTGCTTTGCAAATGACGGCACCAGCTGACTTGGGCTTCATGATGTACGGCACTGCCTCTACACTTGCGTTTGTAAATTAGCCACACAAGTCCCATGTCGAGATCAAGTGCAATAGGCTCTTGACCTTGGCTGTCATTCTGTCAAGCAAATATCCAATTTTCCCAGAGTTGGTAGCGTCAATCAAGAAACTACAGGAAGGCAATTGTGAATAAGTTCAGGGAGCTCCTGAAAATTGAGTCCATTGTAGAACTTTACCCATTTTAGAAATTAGAGAATGGAAGCACAACATCCACTACTCGAGCACACAACTTTTGGAAAGAGCTGTTAAATTAAATGTTCATTCAGGGCAAGGAAATATGACATCTTAAAAGGTAAGATAAAAAAAGAGTTAAAGATAGAGATAGAGTATTCTCTTAACTAGCAAAAAATAGAAATTAACAAATTCTGGAAGGAATAAAAGGTCCTCCAAGCTTTGCATCAGATTGGGTGTGTTCTCCCATGTATAATTCTTTCTTCAAATATTTATCACTTTGAATGGTTTAGCGGATTCTCAGCATCCAACGTTATATGGTGGAAGAAGTGGCAAGGTCAGAGGAGAGAATTCATCGTCTCAAAAGAAAAGAATGCAGCAGGAGCCTTCATCAGAGTCATTGTGAGAGGTTCGAGGAGGCCGGGAATGATTTGTGTCCCTGAGAATTTTGTAGAGGCAGGTTGGGTTAGAATGGCAGATAAGCTTCGTCGTTTCACCGGAGTTCAACAATTCAAGGAACAGGGTGTCAACAGCAAATCTTTCTAAGAAGCGACCAACATTCCTCCTTGACCTGATTTAGATCATGCGTTTTTGAAGGAAAGAGGTGTATTGACATCAGATTTTGAGGTGGATGAAGTGTCGTGTACTGGGAATATAGAGTTTCTTGGTCGGTGTTTGGTGGGCAGAGTAGGAGCCCAGCAAGATTCCAGGACACCAAAGGAGGAAGTGCAGAGATGGGTGGATGCACATTGGAAAGTTGTTGGAGGAGTCAAAGTCCATTAGCTCAGTGGGAATTCCTTTTTGCTGACTTTTCCATCAAAAGAGGAGGCTTGCCGTATTATGAATCTCAAAAAATGGGTGGTGAATGAGAGGTCTCTGTATTTGGAGCTTTGGCAGCAGGAGGTGTCGTGTTTTCAGGAAGGGCTGGAAGGGCAAAAATTGAAGGAAGTGTGGGTTAGGGCTTGGGGTCTCCCCCTTCATTTGTGGATCAATTCAATTTTTGCGAGAATTGATGAGTTTTGCGGTGGTTTTGTCAAGATTGATGAATCTACTGAGGAAAGGGTAGAGGTAAGCTGGGATCGTATATTGGTTTATAAGGAGAAATTGCCGACCTCAGTACGCATTGGTGTGGGAGGTAGAATCTTTGTTATCCCAGTTTGGTCAGAATCAGTTATGCTTCGTGATTGTCGGAGAGGTGGGGATGAAGGCAGGAGTTCGTCGACGGTTGAGGAGATGAACACGGTGCAGAAGGAGGGTGGATCTCACGCGTATAAGAAGCAGATGGGAAGGAAAGGGAGGGAGCATTGAGTCGGATAATGGCAGAGGTCAAGACAAAAGAGTGGGGCCAAGCACAAGGGATCAGTGGAATTCAAATTCAAATTTTAAATTCCCAAATCAAAACGACGTAGCAACAAGCGGAAAGGCTCCGACTAGCAAGGACAAGGTGATGGAAGCTGGTATTGGGTCTGGGCTTAATTCTAAGGGGAATGGGCTAGGTAGAGGCCGACTTAATAGGAGAGGAGGGGGCAAAGAAGTATGGGCCCCTATTAATTCCAAGTTAAACGTGACCCATGAGAAGGAAGTCACAGTGGGTACAATCTCTGGGCCTTTGAAGTCCAAACTTGCCGAAGATTCTTTACGTAATATCGGCTACGGAGGTGGGTCGGGAGTGGAGGAAGACCCTATTATCATCGAGCACAAAGTGTTGGGAGTCAACACATCATTTGTTTTGTTGAGCTTTAGCTGACAAGAATCGGACAACATCGAGTGCTTTGATAACGAGTGGTCGTCGGCATCGCAAACACAGACAAAGTCGGAGTATAGTCGGGAAGAGCAAGAGGGGCGCGAAGCTACAAGGGAGGATAGTCGTACTCAGGCTAATTCAGCTAGTGGGACCATGGATTTCTGCTATGCAGTGACGCATCCTACGACTGTGCGAGATAGGGCTGAGGAGTTAGGGGTAGATTTGATGAACGAACCTATCTATTGTACCCCTCTTATGACTATTCCTCCAGAATCAGTAAGTGTGGAAAAGCTGCTGCATATTGGTTCAATGCAGGAGGTAGAAGAGGAGGAGGAGCCGATTAGTATTCCTCCAGACTTTGTAGGGAGAACTAAGGATGACAGCCCAGACGGGTGCATAGGATCTTCTTCGCAATCTGTCCCGAGGGCAGATTTTTCCAGCGGGCACTGTGAAGAGGTTGAGTCACCAAGTTCCATGCAGAAAAGGGCTGCTGATAGGGACTGCCCTCCGGAAGTGGCTCCTCGCATCAGCGAACAGGTGGAAAGTCAGGAGGAGTTGTTGTCTGAACTGATTGATTGCACTCCTCTCGCAGTGGTTCAACTGGAGGAGTTGGGAAAAATTGAACTCATTTCTCATTTAGAGTCAACAGAGGACATCTCTTTGTGGGCAAGTAGGATAGCTAAGGGGCTAGGGAAGTACGTGGGGGTGTCTTGTTCGGGATTTGAAGATAAAATCATGGAGCTTCTTTAGGATATAGAGCAGAATTGGAGATCGAATAAGGACACCAACAACAAAATCCTGTAAGGCAAGAGAAAGAGACAAACGAGAGCTAAAGCAGTTATGTTGTGGTCTAAATTTCGATTTATCAGGGAGGCTAGAGGGAGAGGGGAGAAGGAATAGGAACTTATCTGCTTCAGGTTTCTCATGGAGTTACGCATTGTTTCATGGAATGTGTGGGGTCTAAATAATCGAGACAAGAGGATGGTAGTCAAGGCAGCTTTAAGAAGATGGAAGCCTCATGCGGTGTGTTTGCAAGAAACGAAAATGGGAAGTATTGACAGGGGCGGTAAATAGCATTGGAGGTGATAGATGGTTTGACTGGAATTTCTTCGGGGCGAATGGGTCGGCAAGAGGCATTCTGATTATGTGGGATAGAAGGGTGGTGACAAAATTGGCAGTTGAGTTTCGGGTATACTCGGTGTCTTGCTTACTAAAGATGGTGGAGTCAGCTAAAGAGTGGGTGTTTTCGAAGGTGTATGGTCCGTGTTCCGTAAATGAGCGAGGTGGATTGTGGGAGGAATTGAAGCTCATAAGATCAAAATGGAATGTTCCGTGGTGCATAGGGGGGTGACTTCAATGTGGTTCGATTTCCTCAAGAAAGATAAGGCTCTTGCGGTTTCTCTCGAGCAATGCAGGAGTTTAATGTTTTATTAGAGCATGAACAACGGTGGATCAAACAACGAATCAAACCAAATCTTAACTTACAACGGTCTATCTAAATAAAATCTAATCTAATTCTTATTTGATTTGGATCAATATAGGCTACAAATCAAAACCAAATAAAAAAAATCAAACCAACTGGCCATGGCATAGTTTCAATATAGGCTACAAATCAAAACCAAATAAAAAAAATCAAACCAACTGGCCATGGCATAAAACTACCGGGTTTTGGCCTTTAAAGGCATGAAACGGCGGCGACGTTTCAAACACAAAAATTCAAAAAAAGAACAAAAGAAAGTGGCCGACAAGGCCTTCCACGCGCGCTGACATAGGGGCTGGCACGCTTTCCGCGTGTCACCCGCTAGTTGGTCCGTGCAATTTCGTAATTATCCACCTATTTTGGTCATTTTCGGTATTAAAAATATTTCACATTTTTATCTATAAATAGAGACTAGGTTTGCCTCATTTTGAGGCCAAACTAATTTTTTGGGAAATTTGATATTTCTCTCCTTTCTCTCTCAAAATTTCATATAATAACCCTTTTAAAATTTGTTTTTATCAACTAAATTATAACCAAACTGCTACTTAAATATTTTAATTTTTAGTATTACTAACTATTAATATTATTGCCAGTATTGTTAATTGTTTATTATTGACTATTTATTTTTAAATTTCATATTATTATTGTTAATTAGTTGTTTATTATTGTTAATATTATTTCTAAGTAATATTATTATTGTCAATGGCTTCATGTATTCCCTCTCGTAAAACCAAAAAAACTCAAAATATGGAATCTTCACCAAATGAACCATCTTCCCATCAAATTCCAAATCCCACTCCACAAAACCAATTTCCTGAACCCACTCCACAAAACCAACCATCCTATTACCCTAATTTTTCTTATTCACAAAATGTTCCATGGACCGGAGAAATTCCGAATTTCCAAAACCCAAACTCTACACAATTTGTGAACAACCCAATGTATTCACAATTTCCCATGCCACAACAAACCTTTCCGTGAAATCCTCCGTTTCCTTCAAAATTTTCCCCCTTTTCAACACAACAGCCACATTTCAGCCAAGGGTATTTCCCTATGAGTGTTCCAGGAGGTTCTTCATCAGAACATATGCCAGCTAGTCCCCTATCTTCGAATATACATGTTTCTTCAACACAACCGGAACAAGACATTGAAGTTTGGGTTGATGTTAAAGATGACTTGACCGATGAAACCACTTCTCAAAGTGGGAAACTTACAAGAACTAGGTGGGGGACGTACGAGACTGTGACATTGTGTAAATCTTGGGAAAATGTGAGTACCGATAGTTACATTGGTACAAACCAAAGTTCAGTTCTAGCAGAAAGTAACTAACACTTGCAACAAACATTGTGGCAAAGGTATTATTAGAACGAAGTGTCAACTTAAGAATCATTTTTCTAAAACATCTAGGGTAGTTTCAAAAATTTCTAGATGTTATACTTATAATCAAGCATTAGCTTCCAAACAAAGCGGATGGAACGACAATAATGTCATTCAGAGGGCACATGAAATTTTTGAAACTGATATAGGTAAATATTTTATGTTAATGGAGGCGTGGAAAATCCTGCGAAACATTCCCAAGTGGTGGTCAAAATACGTTGAAGTAG
Organism: Codonopsis lanceolata; assembly: GCA_013146195.2. Lineage (NCBI taxonomy): Eukaryota > Viridiplantae > Streptophyta > Magnoliopsida > Asterales > Campanulaceae > Codonopsis > Codonopsis lanceolata. The sequence goes on from CM028383.1 coordinate 52,302,544, forward strand.
GTGAAGGTGGAACTAAAAACTCATTAGGCAGTGGCTCAAAAAGATCTCAAAATGAAGCTTTTGATATTCAAAACTCCTCAAATACTAAAACACCTTCAATGACATATCCAACTCGACCTCCTGGAAATAAAGCTTCAAAGAAGAAGGGAAAAATTGTAGATCTAAAGGCTGGTAATGAAGTAATACGAGGAGAGAAGAGATTAGGTTGAATCGTTTGTTCAAACAATGGAATGCGTTGAACAAAAATGAAAACAAATCACAGAAGAGGAAGAAAATTGCAAAAACTTGTATTGCGCACTGTTTAAGTAGACTTTATTTGTATTAATTTCTATTACCATGTTTGTCTTCTTTTTGTATTATTGTATGTCTTTTTCTATCTATTATTGTATGTCTTCTTTTGTATTTTGTATTATTATATGGAAAGTAGAATGTCTTCTTATGCATTATTCTATCTTTTTCTATCTATTATTGTATGTATTATTGTCCTTTTAAGTCTTTTATCCAAAAGTAAGTTGTATTAGTCAAATATCTCAAACAAATCCGAGGGAAGTAGATTGTCATTATTGCATTGGATTCATTCTCCCACAAGTGGCTTATTGGTTATCTTTAGAAAGATTATTGTCATTATTGCATTGGATACCCAATTATCCCACATGCCATGGTATGCTTGTCATTATTGCATCGGATACCCAATTCTCGCACATGCTATGGTTTGCTTGTCATTATTCCATTGGATACTCAATTCTCTCACAAGAGATTAGGTTTTCTGTCGTTATTGCATTGGATACTCAATTCTCCAACATGCCATAGTTTTCGGTCATTATTGCATTGGATATCCAATATATTATTGTAACTGTTCATTTCCCACTCACTTCCCGGTTTGTTCTATAAATATCGAAGCTAAAATGCACACTTGAACCAATCATTTCTATAAAGACACTTCATAGAAAAATAATGTCTTCTAGTTCTAGTTTGAATTCAAACACCGATAGTAAACATGATTTAGAGGAAAGTGAAATTGAAAGAAGTGTGGAAGAATATATGTTAAGACGTTACTAGTCGTCGACGTCACAAGAGTCAAATCATTAGAGAACTAACTTCGAATATATAAGCAGAAAGAAGAGTGGTGGAACGTATCTACATTGATAGAAATCGTGTCGAAGGCCATCAACACTTGTATTCAGACTACTTTGCAGAGAATCCAACATACACAGACGCACAATTTCAATTTCGTAGGAGATTTCGGATGCGAAGGCATGTCTTCCTTCGTGTAGTTGAATCTCTTGGTGCTCATACTCCATATTTTCAACAACGTATTATTCTGCTTAAGGACATGAGCGCCCTTTCCTCTTTCATCATGGTAGGGAATAAGCAAGTATGAAACCTGGTTGATCACCAATACAAAAATGCACAATTGCTATAAGAATGCTTGCTAACGGAATGTATGTTGTCGCATGTGATGACTATGTCCATATTGTAAAAACCACGTCACTTCAATGCGTGAAGAATTTCACTTCATGTGTGGTTAGTGTTTTTGGAGACCAGTACTTGAGAAGGCCAACAGAGGAGGACCTGCAATGCTTGCTTCATGTTGGGGAGACACGCGGTTTTCATGGTATGATAGGCAGCATAGATTGCATGTACTTGGGAATGGAAGAATTTCCCGTGGCTTGGCAAGGTCGACACGCCCAAGGAGATGGAAAGGCGACCGTAGTTCTTGATGCAGTCGCATCCTACTATTTATGGATATGGCATACATTCTTTGACACTCCAGTTACTTGTAATGATATAAATGTCTTTGATCAATAATCAATATAACTTGGGTTACTATTTAACAGATGGTATATATCCTCCATGGGCTACATTCATCCGATCCATTCGACACCCGCAAAGCGAAAAACATAGGTTGTTCACTCAACACCAAGAGGCAGCAAGGAAAGATGTTGAGCGTGCATTTAGGGTATTGCAAGCACGATTTGCAATTATACGAGGCCCAGCACTTATGTGCGAGGTATCTATGTTGGGCAATATTATGAAGGCTTGTATCATATCGTCGAAGATGAACGTGATACTCATGTTTGCCAAATGCTTCCGACTACAATCAAATTGACATTACTGATTGAAGTTTAGCATGACAATATTTTAACGAGTGTATTCCAAAGCACAAATGATATCTTAAACGACGGTGTATCGTTCGAGATAAAACATCACATCACCGCCTGCGGCATGATTTGATTGAAAATATTTGGAGACTTTTTGGTTACCAGTAAATTGGTGTTTGAATAATCATCGCTTTTATTATTATTGTATTTTCAAATATGGATGTGGTTATTTATTTGTCATTTTATTTCCATAATTTGTATTACATTTGTTGTACTACCGTTGGATTTTCCCTTTGAATCGTTGTCTTTCTATTTAGTGTTCAAATTATTGTAGTTATTTTTAATTTATCAATGAATATTAATATAAATATTATTCGAATTATAAGAAATAAATTATATTTCGAATTTAAAATTATTATATTATAAAAAATATCAAATTATTGTAGTTATTTCAAATTTAATATTATTATAATTAATAATTTTGAATTATAACAAATATTATTATAATTATAAATAATTAATTATTTAGATTTAATAATTTCTACAATATTATTATTAATTGTTAATATAAATTAAAAGACGATATTAAATTAATGTAGATAAAGATAGTGGGATATGTAAAGTTGTTGGAGATAAAGAATATGGGGTATGAAAAAGTATTGGATTATGTGCCACTTTGTATAGGTTTTTTGGTTTTGAATCAAATGAGTATCAAATGGATTATTTTATTGGTTTTTTTGTTGTGTTTGATTTGGTGTTTTTTTGGGTTGTTTGATCGAAACTGTTGTTCATGCTCTTAATGAGTTGGAGTTGGTAGATTTCCCACTATCGGGAGGAGACTTCACTTGGTTTAGAGATGAAGATAGGATTCAGTTCTCTCGGAAATATAGATTTCTTACTTCATCGGATTAGGCAGTCTATTTTAGTAGCTCTTCACAGATTAGTCTCCTTAGAGTGGTTTTAGACCATGTTCCCCTGCTGCTAGAATGCAATGGGATCTCGAAAGGAAAATCCCCTTCAAACTCGAGAATATGTGATTGAGGGCTCCGGGTTTTGTTAAGTGGGTTAAAATAAAGTGGGACTCGTATATCGTGGCTGGTAATCCATGCTTCATCTTGGCTAGAAAACTGAAATTGCTCAAGGAAGACTTGAAGATTTGGAATAGGATGGAATGCTTTTGGGGTAGGAGTGTGGAAAGGTATTAGAAAAGGATGGAATGCTTTTGGTAGAAACACATCTTTTGAGATCAGGTCGGGGTGACGGTGAAGTTTTGGAAAGACTTATGGTGTGGAGATGCAGAGTTATTTACATCCTTTCGCTAACTTTTCTCTATAGCTAGGGATAAGGATATCTTTAGAGGGTGGTAAGGTGATTTGGAATCCGACGTTTAGAAGAAACTTTCAGGATTGGGAGATGAATTCGGTGTCGAGATTTTTTGAGCTTCTTTACGCTCAAAAAGTAGGTTGTGAGAGTGACAGGGTGATTTGAGTAGGGGCGGGTGAAGGACAACAAATTCTCAGTCAAAGGTTACTATTCAAAGTTGTTAGATAGAGAAAGCATCTGTTCCCATGGAAGTCAGTATACGGTAGCTCCAAACCGAGTAGCCTTTTTTGTGTAGGAAGTGGCGAAAGAGGCTATTCTAACCGGTGATAACCCGAGGAAAAGAGGGATTATATATGTCAACAGATGCTATCTGTGCAAGGAGTGTGAGGAGAGTGTAAATCACTTGGTTATGCATTGCCCGATGGTAGGGGAATTGTGGAATTTCAATTTCATGCGTTTCCGGAGACCCCAAAGATCTATTGTGGAGATATTTCTATTGTGGAGATAGCGAAGGAAGAACAGAAACGCTATTTGGGAAGTTGCTCCCTCGAGGGTGGTGGACAATATGGAAGGAAAGAAACGGTAGGGCTTTTGACAATTAGGAAGGGACCATATCAGATTTGAAGAGTGCCTTGTTTCACCTCATGTTTTCGTGGTGTGCTGGGGCTGAACAATCACATATTCCATTGACAGCCACTTTTGTAGATTTTGTGCATAACATTCCTAATCTTAAGTCTTTTTGGTAGTATACACCTCTGGTGTACAAAGGACGCGTCACCTGATTTGACGCTTTGATTTATATACATGTACCTTTATCAAAAAAAGATTTGGAATAGAGAGGTTTTTGGGGGACTGGATGTCAAGATAAAGAAAGCTATGGAGGAGATCAGTGTGTTGGATTCGAAAGCAGGCATGAGTGGACTTCTACTCTGGATTCTTTGAGGATCAAGGAGAGTGGCGACCAAAACTTCATGGAGTCTCTTTTAAAGCTTTAGAGCAGGAGGATAGTCTGCTTTTGGAGGCTGGTTTTTCCGAAGAGGAAGTGGTGGCAGCTTTGGGCAGTTTGAGTGGGGACAAAGCCCCAGGTCTGGACGGCTTCACAATAGCGTTCATCTCTAGTTGCTGGGAGGTAATCAAATCGGAGGTAATGGAGGTATTTCAGCATTTTTATGTCAATAAGGGATTCGAGATAAGCTTCAACGCTTCATTCATTTCCCTGATTTAGAAGAAAAAAGGTGCGACTAATTTGAGAGACTTCATGCCAATCAGCTTAGTTGGTAGCATTTACAAACTGCTGGCCAAAGTTCTTGCTCTCCGGTTGAGAAAGGCGATATTTCAAATTATATCGGAGTCCCAACATGCTTTTATTGGAAGGAGGCAATGCTTCTTTCATTGCCAATGAAGCTCTTGATGCCAGGCTCAAAAGTGGCTGCCCGGGGCTTTTGTGTAAGCTGGGGGAAGGCTTACGATCACGTTAATTGGGATTTCCTTTTGTACTTGACGGGTAGAATGGGTTTTGGAGAGAAGTTGAGAAAATGGATCTACTTTTGTACCTCTACGACTTGATTCTCAGTGTTGATAAATGGGGAACCCACTGGATTCTTTGCTAGTTTGAGGGGATTACGCCAAGGAGATCCTCTATCTCCATTCCTGTTCATTATTGTTATGGAGGCTTTGAGTAGACTTATGGATAAGGCAATTTTAGGGGGTTACATTCGAGGGTTTGAGGTGGGGAGGAGAAGAGAGGTGGTCTCGGTATCTCATATTCTAACGATACTTTGGTTTTATGTGATGCTAAGGCTACTCAGTTAGGATACCTTCGTCTCATATTGGCGTTCTTCCAAATGGTGTCAGGTCTTCGGGTTAATATAGCAAAGAGCGAGATTATTCCGATTGGGGCGGTGGAGAATGAAGAACTTTTAGCCTCATGTTTTGGGTGCAAGATTGCTCAGCTTCCTTCTTATTTGGGCTTGCCTCTTGGAGCTCCTTTTAAGAATAAAACCAAGGTTACATTGAATTGAGTCTCACTTGAAAGGTTGGAAAGAGACTTTTTTGTGGGAAGGTTTGAGTGAGAGATTTGAAAGACGTTTGGCAGGTTGGAAAAAGCAGTTGTTATCGAAAGCGGGGTGACTTACCCTTGTTAAAAGTACTTTGTCTAGCCTCCCTACATATTTCCCGTCTCTCTTTTTTTTTTGATAAGTAAGGTATATATTAAAAATCAAAAGCGGAAAATAAGGAGCCGCAGCCTATTTACACAGGAGGAAAACTCCAATAATTACAGATTACAAAAATTCACTACAAAGTCAGCAAAAAGTTGACCTCGGACCTAACACCGTCACTACACCAAAAACACAACTGAAGCAGCTCATTCTTCAAAGAACGACAAAGACCTTTCCACATTATCAAAAACTCTCCTATTCCTTTCTTTCCAAATCACCCAGCATACTCCCAAAGGAATAGTCTGCCAAATAAAATCTCTTCGTTTCCTCTAGTGCAAGGACCAACAAAGGAAGAGATCCTTAATGGATTCCGACATGGCCCAAGACAAGTTAAAAATGTGGAAAATGTAGTTCCACAAGGCACCTGCTACCGGACAGTGAAGCAAAAGATGATCGGCACTCTCACCATTACATTTGCACATATAACACCAGCTCACTACCACCTTCCCGCGTCTCTAAGATTATCCCTGTAAGAATGGCTTCGTTCACCGCTTCCCAAATAAAGAAAGCAACTCTAGCCGAGCTTTAGACTTCCAAATAGCTTTCAGGAGCAGACCCTTCCCCAAAATCTGAACCAAAGTAGAAAGACTTAACCGAGAACATTTTGTTTTAGCCCTATCCCAAATGACCTTGTCAAAATAACTCCTATCCAGTGCTGAGAATAAAGCAACTCGAGAGCTGGAGAAAACTCTGCACTTCCCAATCTGAAGAAACCTTCAAAACCGGAATTCCAACTAATCGAACCTCCTTCGAGCGAAATAATATCACTAATCGAGAACTTCTTTGTCACTCACAATGCTAAAAAGACTAGGAAAGGCTCTCCATAGCTCCACGGGACCACACCACCTATCCAACCAAAATCGGCCAGAAGATCCATCTCCTACTTTAAAAGAGATATTTCTAGCGGCGTCCCACCTTCAGATTCCTTTCCAAACTCCCACCCGTGAGACAAGGAAACATCCTTAGGAAACCAAAGATGATTTCCTTCCCCATACTTGCTCACCACCAATCTCCTCCACAGCGTCCTTATCGATCAAGAATCTCCACAACCATTTACCCAACAAAGCTCTATTGAAAGCTCGGATGTTTTTAACCCCTAAGCCACCGGATTTTATACGGAACACACTTTGGACCACTTGACTAGGTGATACTTCCGATCCACCATCGAACCTTCCCATAAGAAGTCCCTTTCAAATTTTTCCAGTCTTCGGCTAATTGATGACGGGATGACGAACAAGGACATAAAGTAAGTAGGCATCGAAGACAACGTGCTCTTTATGAGAGTAAGGTGGCTGCCTTTGAAGACAAACACTGCTTCTTCCGGCCTAGACGACGTTGAAATCTTTCTAACACGGAACCCACATATTTAAGCTCTTGAAAGCAGCTCTAAGGGAAGACCCAAGTAGGTAGAAGGAAGGGAAGTCACCTTACAACCAAAGAAGGCAACCAATTCCCCAATATTTTCTACATTCCCCACAGGAATAATTTCAAACTTAGAAATGTTCACTTTTAGACCCGAGACAGCCTGAAAAAAGAGCAAGACTATCAGTAAATAGCCTAGCGAGAGTCCTTCGCTTCACGAAACACAAGAGAATCATCGGCGAGCAGGAGATGGGCACCGAGACAGAACTCTACCATTCCCGACTATGAAACCACCGATAAAACCTCGATATAGCTTTATCCATCATTAAGCTCGAGCTTCCATCACTAAAATGAAGAGGAAAGGAGAAAGAGGGTCTCTCCTTAGCGAAGGCCCCTCGAGGTTCCAAAAAACCGACCGGCTCTCCATCAATCATCACTAAAAATCTCACCGTAGAAATACACCAAAAAATCCATCTTCTCCATTTGTCACCAAACCCCATTCTGTTTAGTAGATAAATGAGAAAATCCCAATTAACATGATCATAAGCTTTTTCAATATCCAGCTTGCAAATCAGGCCCAACTCTCCTTTCCTTAACCTATCATCCACCGCTTCATTGGCAATAAAGGAAGCATCAATAATTTGGCGATTCCCCACGAAGGCATGTTGCGACTCCGAAATGACTTTGCCCACGACCTTCCTCAATCTAATCGAGAGCACCTTCGCAATGATTTTATAAACACTTCCAATAAGACTAATGGGTCTATAATCTTTAATCTCAATCGCATTAGACTTTTTAGGAATCAAAGAGATGAATGAAGCATTAAGACTCTTTTCAAAGACCATGTTCGAATGAAAGAACTGAAAAACCTCCATGATGTCCTTCTTCAAAATCTCCCAGCTATGCTGAAAAAATGCCATAGAGAAACCGTCAGGACCGGGCGCTTTATCGCCATTCAAACTCCAGTGGGCTGCCCTAACTTCCTCTTCCGAGAAGGATGATTCCAGCACTAAATTATCCTCCTGATTAAGAACAATAAAGAACATCCCATCTAACTGCGGTCGTTGAATTCCCTCATCAGCACACAGCTTCTGATAAAAATCTACTATACCCGCCCTAATAGCAGAATTATCCTCCAGCAAGTTACCATCCACTGAAATGCTATGAATATGATTGACCCTTCTATTTGCCTTCGCCGTCCTATGAAAGAATTTGGTGTTCCTGTCGCCTTCCTTTAGCCACTGAACCCGAGATTTCTGTCTCCAACAAATTTCCTCTTTAATCAACAAGGACTCTGCCTCCTTTCTCAACTCATTACGTCGAAAGAATTCTTCCTCTGATAACTTTCCTGAGCTCTCTTTAGAATCCAACAGCTGAATACCTTCCAGCACTCCTTTAATTTTAACCTCAATCCTCCCAAATGTCTCCTTATTCCACAAAATGAGGTCAGTTTTCAGCAGCTTCAGCTTCTTCGCCAGTTTAAAACTAGGATCTCCCACCACTGAGTAACCTGCCCACTTAATCCGAAGCCAATCCAGAAAACCCTGCTCTTTTAACCACATATTTTCGAGGCGAAACGGAGATTTCCCTTTGCGATACCACCACACTGAAGAAGTAAAGGGGCATGATCAGAAATAGTTCGAGGCAGACAAGATCGAACTGACTACCGCAGCATTCTTCCCATTCCACGGACACTAAGAATCTATCGATTCTGGAACATTGAGAATTAGAACTGTTTCTGAACCAAGTAAATCCGTCACCTACTAAAGGAAGATCTATCAAGGCCATATCATCAATAAAATCACTGAATTCCAACATTGCCCGAGAGAATCTGCTACAACCCTTACGCTCATGCGGGAACCTGATTACATTGAAGTCACCCCCTATACACCACGGATGATTCCAATTCTGCTTAACTACCTTTAACTCTTCCCACAGCTCACTACGGGACACATCCAAGCAAGGACCATATACGCGAGAAAGGTAAATCTTATCATTATCCACCATTTTAAGCAAACAGACACCGAGAAAGACCTTTTATAGCATCCGATTTAGAAAGAACCCTTTTATCCCACATAACTAGAATTCCTCCCGCTGCCCCGGACACTCCAAGATGTTCCCAGTCCGCCCATCTTCCTCCACCAACACTGTAAATGAACTCACTATCCAGTCCGCCCATCTTCCTGTCTCTCTTAGTAATGCCTTCTTCGGTTTGTGACAGTTTTGAAAGGTTGGAAAGGGACTTTTTGTGGGAAGGTTCGGGTGAGGCCCGAAAGTATCATCTTGTTAAATGGGACAAGGTTCGGTCTAATTGGAGAGGAGGTGGATTAGGGATCAAGAATTTGAAAGTTTTCAATATTTCCTTGCTTGGCAAGTGGTTATGGAGATACATGACAGATCGTGATGGGCTGTGGAGGAAAATGGTAGGATGTAAATATGAGGAAGGTGTTAATATATGGACTCCGAATAGTGTTTCAACAACATATGGGGTGGGGGTCTGGAAAGGGATTCGTAAAGGTTGGGAAGCTTTGTGAGACATACCTCTTTTGAAATAGGGAATGGGTCTTCTATACGTTTTTGGAAAGATAGATGGTGTGGGGAGGTGTTATGGAAATTGTTTCCCGATTTGTTCAATTTGGCTTCCGATAAAGATTCTTTGGTAAGCTCGATTCTTCAAATTCAGGGGAATACTGTGATCTGGAACCCTACGTTTCGTAGTTGTTTACATGGCTGGGAAATGAACCCTTGTGTGGAATTTTTTGAAATGTTATATAAGCAGCAGGTGGGCAGAAACAGAGAGGACTAAGTTAGGTGGAAGGGAAACAGGGGCAGAATTTTCTCCATTAATTTCTTCAATTCCCTTGTGCTTAATGTAAGAAATGGCAGCTTTCCTTGGAAGTTGCTGTGGAAGTCCAAAGCTCCCAGTCGTGTAGGTTTCTTGCTTAGGAGGTTTGCCATGGAGCCATCTTAACTGGAGACAACTTGCGGGATCATCGCAAGATCTACGTTAATTGGTGTTATATGTACAAAAGAAGCGATGAAAGTGTGGACCATTTGCTTATTCACTGTCCCATGGCGACGGAATTATGGAATTGAATTTTTGGTAAGTTCGGAGTGGAGTCGCCTGGTCGGATCAGTTTTGGATCTATTCTTCAGCTGGTCCCTATATAAAAGGGGCAGGAGAAATTCCTTATGGGAGGTTGCCCCGTTGGCGGTTTGTTGGATCATTTGGAAGGAAAGGAACATGAGGGCTTTTGATAACGAGGAAGGGACCGTAGAGAAGCTAAAAGATATTTGCTTGCGCACTATTTCTTCTTGGTGTCCTGAGTTAGTGGATCTATCCCAGACTCCTACTCCCTCTCTAGAAGAAATAGTGAATTCCTTCCATCTCGAGTAGCTCGAGATCTCTTCTATTTGCTCTATATTGAACATAGGCTGCGTCATCTGTTTTGACGCTATTCGTATATAATACTTTTACTTATCAAAAAAAAAAGTAATTCTATTAGAACCATTTTAGGAATACACAATTAAATAAAATGTATGAAAACTTGGCATACCATCACCATCGTTACATTCAAATCATGAATTTATTTTACTCTTTTTCTTTTCTTTTTGACTTGCTAGCACAACACCTAATAAAAAATTATTTTAAAAAAACTAAAAAATTTATAATTAATCAAAACACAATTGACTCTGATTGTATAAATAACATGAAAATGTGAACTAACCAAAACTATCCTTTTTATCTAAATCAAAACCAGAGTTTAACAGTCGTGTTGCAATTTGTTCTCGCAGGTTAAGCATGAAATTTTTATTGGCTACTCCAAATCCGACTCCTCCCACATGTGCTACGTTGTAGTCATTTTGTTGAACAATCTCAACCAGAGCATTTGCATCACTGAATGTTCGAAAAAGGTGGTAGTGAGCTGGTGTTATATGTGCAAATGTAATGGTGAGAGTCGATCAAATGCCTTGTGCGACTACATTTTTCACATTTTTAACTTGTCTTGGGCCATGCCATCCATCTCTTCCTCTGTTGGTCCTTGCACAAGAGGAAACGGAGAGATTTTATTTGACTATTCCTTTGGGAGTATGCTGGGTGATTTGGAAAGAAAGGAATAGGAGAGCTTTTGATAACGTGGAAATGTCGTTGTGAAGAATGAGTTGCTTCAGCTGCATGGTGTTAGGTCTGAGGTCAATTCTTTTGCTGACTTTGTAGTGAATTTTTGCTGTAATTATAAATAGGCTGCAGCTCTTATTGATTTTTAATATATACCTTACTTATCAAAAAAAATGTTCGAAAAAGGTATCTAGTTCTTTGGATCTTTGAATGAAATTATGTATAGTGACACAAACAATTATGGAGGAATTTTATTTTGAGACTACGAAGATGAGTACAAAACATCTTCTAACTAACTAGGATGGGTTTCGCGGAGAAATGGAGGAAGTGGTTATATTTTTGCATGACAGTGAGATATTCCATTTTGGTTCATGGGGAGACAGTAGGTTTCTTCTCGAGCTCAAGAGGTCTTCATCACGGGAATCCTCTCTTTTCTTTCCTTTTTAATGTGATTACGTAGGCCTTGAGTCATCTCCTTGATAAGGTCGTGGTAAGTGGGTTACATTCAGGGGTTTAAAGTGGACAAAGATGTTGCATCGCAGCTGTCAGTTTCGCACCTACTGTTTGCAGACGATACCCTTGTTTTATGTGGGGCTAAGAAAGCTGAGTTAGGATACCTCCATTTGGTGCTTTTGATCTTTCAAGCGTCGTAGATTTCAAAGTGCGAAATTATCAAATCTCAAACCAGCCAAATACTTTCAATATGACCTGTTCAGGACACTGCGACCCATTCTGTGAACTCCGGCAAGAATTCCGCGCCAGCCAACTTTTCTAGCGAGATCTGCCAGTGAAAATGGTATGGATTTGCTGGTCTCCTCCAAGCGAAAGTGTCTGTGGCCTTGGATTGGGAAAATATTTGGTAGATTTGTCTAGATCTAAAAAAATACATCTAAGCAACCCTATAAAAAATTCCAGTCAAAATAGCCTTAGCTCGCTTTTCTTCATGTCTCGCGTCTAGCTCATCACCTCGCCTAGACCTCTTCAGGTGAAGACCCCTTGCCTCACCTCACACCTCACGCCTCAAGCGAGCTGGGTGACCGCCTTTGACAACTATGGAGGTGAAGAGACTCGAAGGGGAAGATGGAAGAGAAGAAGTATCACTTCGTGGACTGGGATTCGGTGTGTTCTAGTATGCGAAGCGGATGATTGGGAGTTAAAAGCCTCACGAAGTTTAATCTTGCTTTGCTTTGAAAGTGGTTGTGGAGGTTCTAAGGTTATAGAGAAGCATTTTGGAGGAATGTAGTGGTGGGTAAGTATGGGGAAGGGAGTCATTATTGGTTTCCCAACATAGTCCTTTCTTCCTATGGCTCAAGTGTGGAAAGGTATCATGAGAGGATGGATTTCTTTCAAAAGATTTATTTCCTTTGAAATAGGACATGGGGATGATGTTAGATTTTGGAAGAACAATTGGTGCGGGGAAGAGGAGCTTCAGATTGTGTATCCTAATTAATACAACATTGTGGTTAATCAAGAAGAGATAGTAAGTTTGGTTCTCGACATCTGTCTTGGAACCCTTCTTTTAGCAGGGATCTCCATGACCGGGAGCTTTAGGGATGTTGTTCAGTTCTTTAAAATGTTGTAGGGGGAGATAAAGTTTTGTGGGATGGTTCAAAAAACAAGAGATTCTCGGTGAAATCCTATTATTTGATGTTAAATGGTGATGGTATAAATTATTTCCCTTGGAAGGATATTTGGAAAAGAAAGGCGCTTTTTTTGTTTAAGAGGCTTCGTGGGAGGCTATCTTGACGGGCGATAATTTGAAACCTCGAAGAATGCTTTTTGCAAAATCAGTGTTTCATGTGCAAAAAGGAGGAGGAGACTGTCAATCGTCTACTTTTGCAGCGTTCCATACCAAGGGAGATATGAAACTCTTTCTTCCATCTAGCTGGGATATCTTGGTTAATGCCCAGGTATGTGTTAGAGCTCCTCCGTGGGTGGTCCTTGTACAAAAGGAGAAGGAGACTTTCTTTCTGGTGGAATATCTGGAAGGAGAGGAATCGCAGGTGCTTTGATAATTTGGAGTCAGACATAGTATGGGTTAAGAAGGACGTCCACTAGTCATTCGCTTTTGGTGTTCATAGACAGCTGAATTTAGAAGATTCTTTTGTACTATCAGTGGACAACCTTTTTTGCTTATTAATTTTTTTGTCTAGTATACTCCGTGTGTACGAGGACACGTCACCTTTTTTGGCACTGTGTTGATATATACTTATTACTTATCAAAAAAAATAAACCTTGTCAATTGGTTTAACTTGTGAATATTTTATTTAGTTGGGGGTACGATAGGAGTATTGTTCATTAATGTTTATTAGCATCCTAAGTGGCACAAAACTTTGGAACATCCAAAAAAAGAAAGTTGGACAATATATATGAAATGGAGAGAGTAGATAAATGTTTGTTGTAGCTCTTTGAAAAATTTCATGTTGTTGGACCGTGCTATGTGATATGAGTTGAGGTGCAAATCAACTCGTTGGATATTATGAATGAGATAAGACAACGTCTCTCATGAGATCAGTGACAATACGTCAAACATTGCTGTGCAAGGGTTCACAGCCATGGATGTTTGTGGCATATCAAAAGTATCATAACAGGCCAAATTTTGGTATGCTATATGCGCCTTTTGATATAATGAGGCCTGATATGTTGGCGATGGGAATGATGACAACTGTTGGAGTAGTGACCTTTTCACTTTTGAAAAGCCGATTAAGGAATAGCCTCCTATCATTTCACTTTAAATTTTCAAAAGCCTTCTAAAGGCATGAAGGAGAATCCGGTCTACCGTCTATTAAGGTCTCTAGATTCACTTGGTCATATTTTAAGTGTAGCTTATCATCAGAAAAGAGCAAGGATTCTAGAGTTGGCTGCAAAAGGGAGGAGATAGAAGATGATGTCATCGGAATCCAGGCAGAGCCAGGGCAACTAATGGGAGGAGGTTCTGACATTTCACAGCCCTTTTTTATATATATAAGTAAAGTATATTATCAACTAGCACCAAATGAGTGTATACCCACCAAGTAAGACAAAGAAAATCTATGCAAGAATTCTACAAAAGAAGTGGAAGAGCTCGTGCGGCCCTCCACCTGGGTCAACTCTAAGGAGCACCAAAAAATAGTGTGAAGCAAAGTCTCCTTCAAAACAGGCATGGACATTTCCACATTCTCAAAGACCCTCCTATTTCTCTTCTGCCATATCGTCCAACATACGCCTAGCAAAGCAGTGTCCCACATGAAGTTCCTTCTCTTGCGCTTATACAAGGACCAACAACGAAATAGCTCTTTGATCAAGCACAGCATCACCCACAAGATACCAAACAGATTAAAGATCAAATCCCACAAATGAGTCGCAACAAGACAATGGATCAATAAACGGTTCACAGCCCTTGGCTAGGTGATATTATATCTATTGGAGTGTTGAAGATCTATTTAGCAACCTTGCCAATTCAGTGACACTAGATATTTGATTGGAGCACATTTGAGAATGCCATGAAATGAGTTAAGTTTATGACTACTAACACTATGGTGTAGCAATACTATTAAATGAAGGTGCATCTTGAATGAGGGTCAATGGTGATACGGCTCAAAAGATATACAGGACAGAAATGCAGTCGAGTGTCTCACGAGTCAAGGGAAAAAAAGATCTAAAAATGCCTTATTCAGGAATCAAAGATAGAGTTCTGAAAACAGCGCAAAATTTTATTTTATCACATAAAGGATTCAATCAATCACATTGTAAGTTAGATTATCAAACTTCAAGGATTCAGCCCAATCATAGTTCCAGAGAAATGCATGACCAACACAACACAAGTACTAAAAGAAAAGGGAAATAAAGCCCTTACCATAAAAACACTCTTCCAGCCGGACTTAACATTACTGACACGGCTCAGGACCATCTGGGAAAGACAGCGAACTATTAGTTCCCTGATTTCAGCAGAGTTGCTTTTCTGCATGACAATAACAAAAGGTCTCAAAAATTCATTTTGAAAGTTGTAATTTGCCAGCTCTTCTCGCTCAAGAAATTTCATAGCAAGTTGACGCAAGGAATCCATGACAAAGATGGCAACTGAGAGATTCTCAGATAAACCAACTGAAACAAAGAAATCTGAGAGGACACTCCATATCCGAGACCACACTAATCTGATGCGGTTCATGTTGTAATGCCTGAAAAATGAAAAGGAAAGTTGTGTGACTAATCAAAATTGAGAGACAGTGAGGTCATGGAAATTTAATCCTGTATCTCTTACACTCATCATTGGGAAAGGACAAATATTTACAAAGGAAGTACTATGGGATAACTGTAAATACTGATACTACAGATCTGCGATTAGTTGATCACACTCGTGAACTAAAAGCACTACTTCCTATGTCCCAAATGAAGAGGTTCAATTCGTATTTGGAAACTTTTATTTAGCATAAGTACTTTAAAACCCTATGAGTTAGTGGATAAGAATAACCATGTCAAATCAACTAAAGCAAGTTGAACTTGTAGCCACGAATGATATGGCTACCTTGTGGAAAATGGTTTTTTCAACCATTTCTTAATTTCTAAAATAAGTCCAAGTGTACCTCTTCATATGGGATGGATGGAGTACTTGATAAAGCCAAGACAAGCAGTCAATTTGTTGTAAGACAAAGGTTGCAGAAACAGCATCATGGTTATTTTCCAGAACTATGAAGAAGAAAAGACAGACAACTAGCTCTAACCTGGCTGGTAGCAGGAACCATCTCTAAAAGAGAGGCCAGGTATTCATATCTAGGTAGATGCGGAATACTAAAACACTCAATTGGTTGGTCAAACAATTATCAAGAGGAAATGACAAGGTATAGGGCATATTATAAAATTGGGCTAATGGCATGGTTACCCACTCAACTTTTTGTTTTGGGTCCAAAAAACACGTCCAATGTACTCTGTGTAACTAATTATATACTAATGTTTCTGGAAAAGGTCCACAAACCCACCAGACATCAAGGCTCCGCTAAAAAATTTACGGGTAAAATGCAGTGGCATCCCCTCTGATTTGGCCAACATAATTATTGTCCTATTGATAACAGATATAAAAGGAGAACACTGAATTTAACATAAAGTGATACTCATTTTCATGTAAAATATTAATATGTACCAAAACAGAAGAAATAATCATATAATATGACCTAGTTCATTTAATTTAATGAACATGCAATTATTATAATCCTCAATGCATAGAATTACACAAGGTAATATGACTTGAGAAAAGTTAAATATATTTAAGTAACTATAACAATAATTATGGGCGCTAATATACAAAATTTATCGACAATTTTAGAATCAACAACTAAACTAATTTATTAATTATGAGTAATAAGTAACATTCATAGTAACCATCAACATAAAAATTTATTTCTAATGAAAATTATGATAAAAATTTTAAATTTTATCTTTTCAATTTTTTTAAGAGTTTTAACTTTTTTTGTTATACGTACCCACCATTCTCAAGCCCCACCACCACCACCACCGCCACCATTGAGACTATATTGGCTTCATATAATTATCATCTTTAATTTGTAATGATAAAGGCTCGCAAAATGTATAGGGAAAATGATATAGGTTTGAATAGTGCTTTTCTTATAAAAAAATTAATTAGAAAAAGGAGTAAAATGTGCTTTTTAATTGGTTGTTATTTATTTATTTTCTGAAATTATTGAATTTAATAATCAAATTAACATGAATTCATCTACTTTGAAACATCATAAATAGTCAAAGTAGACAGATAGCAACATAATTTAACAAAAGCAGAGGCTGAAATGTTTTGGGGATGGCACTAGAATTCGGCCAAACGAGAGGGGATGGCACTGCATTTTACCCGTTAAATTTTTAACGCAGTATTGGTGGTCGGGGTCAGGGGGGGGGGAGCTTCTGGACTTTTTCCAGAAACATTAGTATGTAGTTAATTACACAAATTACATGGACGGATATTTCGGACCCATAATGAAGTGGGGTCGATAATCATGCCATTAACCCTATAAATATGGGACATTATTTCAACGAGATAGAGATAGAATCTTACGCAACTTCCACAATTTTGGTCATACTGAACACACGAGGATCTGTCGGAGACTGCAATTCTGACATGGAAACTTTGCAAAGGGATTTCACAAAAGCCACTATAGCCTCACTATTTAATCTTTGGCTATGTGCGAAGATATGATTCAGCTCAAAATTCCCAATCTGTTCAAGCAGATTCAAGTTTGAAATAAAGTTATTAATTTGGTCAGGGGTCACCAGTCCCGAGGTATTGACTCCCACAGAGGTGCTGTCATATGAACCCCCACGAACAACCGCCATCACAATAGGATTCTGGATTCCTTTCTTCTTCAACGTCAAACCAGGAGATTTTTGTAATTTTTCTTCAGTATCAACATTTGCTGAACTTAAAAATGATGCATCAGATGGAGCACCCTCTCCCAAGAGTTGCAGATGCTCAAACCGAGAGAGACATGTTAATATATGTTCCCAGGCTTCCTGGAGATAATTTCCATCTTCTATAGCAATTGCTATTATTGCCTGCAAGAAGAAACATACGGATATGAATCTAGAAACGTGTACCAACAGTCTCGCAGAATGACCATGGGACTGGTGGCAGTCCCCACTGATCCATGAAAAAAATTAAAGAAATACACTTCCTTTCTCTATCATCAAAAATAGACCATTCAGAACAGAAATCTGGCAATGGTACAGCTCCATCAGATTTCCCACAACAAGCACAAAGGATTTACCATTGACGGCAATGTGCAAGTATCTACAGACATCGCAAATACAGGAACTAACAAATGTTCCAAAAAGAAGACCATATATCTATATTTGGAATTATAACATCTTCACGTTCACGGTAGACAGTCCCTATGATTTATTTTGAAAGGAGAAAACGGCAGATAGAGAAATTAACTACCTTGACAGCATCAACATTCTTTTGCTTCATATCTGCAGCACAATGGAGATAAGTGAACTTAGCCACAGTTGTAACAAAAGCATCCCTCTGTGTCTGCATTCCCATCACTGCAGTAACATGCACAGCATGCCGGATGCCCTGTAAGCATTGAGAAGTAGCAGCCTTGTCATCACTCTGGTCCAGAGTTACACTAAATGCAGCGAGCATGGGACCCCAGCAAACTTCAACCATAAACCTCAATATTGCCGCATCTGAAACTGCATAATAAGCAGACCTGTCGTACCATACAAAATAGTGGTATTCAATCACTTCTCCTGAGAAGAATTTATAAATACATCAAAGGCAGTAAGCATCCTAGGTATAGATAGCTCAAAGAAACATTTAGCAATAATTAGTAGATCAAAAAGACCTCCAAATAGGAAACTAAAACAACACCACCACCCCTCTTCTTCCCTATAACCCGAATGAAGAATTTGTTCTATCACGAGGAAACAATCCCTACAAATTGGTACAATTTAGCAACCAACTTAATGTTTGCATATCTATATATCTTACTCTGATTTTCCTGACTTCGCCTTGAACTGCTCTTGGATATGCCTTATAAGAACTCCATTTGCACCCAATGGTTTTTCTTCTGTCTGCTTCCAAACTAGATTGAGTATACCATCCAATCCCAGTAATCTATTCACGCTGTTTGCCTGCTTGCTTTGTGGTGCAGAAGAATCAGCTTTCATCTTAATCTCATTCTTAACGATTTGATCATAGAGAGTGCCCAAATACTCTTCAGGCAAGTCCTTTCCATCATCAATTCCTCGGTTGTTCCGAACAAAATCAGCTTTGGTCATCTTAATGGTTAAAGCATGGTAGCATAGATGTCAGAACAGATTCCAAAATCAGTTGCAAATGTAATAGCAATCTCTGCAAATTGTAACTTATGTTTACAATATGCACAGTAGATAAGGTAGCATGAGTAAAAAAAAGCACACAACTTTGAGGGTATCAACTATTCCTCTCTCTCCAAACCCCAAATAAAACACACCCTTGTATACTTGACCACCCCCACCAAGCTTTGAAAAAGTAAAACTGATCCCATAGATGTGCACTCTATCAACTCTTCGTCTGCCTTCAAGCTATATATGTTTAAACGTTTGAAGGGTTAGCTGCAAAGCTTGAAAATCAATGCAGCCAATCAAAAAGGTAGAGTAAGGAAGTTTAGGAGCTGCACATCCTTATGCTGAGTCCAAAAGAACAGAGTAAATAGGCATATGTCAGGCGTTGAAAGCTAATGGAAAGAGGATAAAAATGATTCAAGTTCCTATTTATTGTTACATAAGCTACTTTACATTCTCTTTCAGTGCACCAAATAAACCACAAGATAACTCGGTTACTTAATAATTAATAAAGATAAGGATCTGAACATGACCATAACTACAAAACAGAAAGGTAGAAACTTCAATAAACTCACCTTGTCTTTTACCATGTTATTATGGGCATCTGTATTTAGCATTATGACAGAATAAGCTAAGACATAAGCTGTTTCCGCACTAGTGAATGAATTAGGATTGCATTTACAATAGCGCTCAGCAAATTTTTCCATGATGCGATCAATTTTCTGGGCCTCACCAGGTAATCTGAAACCCCTTAAGAAAAATCTAATTGCCTCCCCAAAGTCCATGCCTTCGAAGTTAAAGGAATCAACATATGCATGCATGACTTTCAAAGAGAAATCTTCCCGTTCACCCAAATAGTCACCGATCACAGCCTCATTCAGGCCAGAAGTGTTCTTCAAGAAAGACGCTACTGCTTCAGGAGTACCACTAATTTTTTTCTTGCTAATCAGAAACTCGATGCCCTTGGATGGTTTACGATTGAAGAGTGAAACGCCTTTCTGCACGTATCCAGTAAAGTATCATTAGATAATTAGAAGCATATACAGTATAATATTAACAATTAAATGAAGAGAAGTAGACAAGAAAAAAGGCACTTATGGTTCATAGTTGCACTGATGTCAACAGATGCAGGAAAAGTACGAAAGAAATCTTACTAATCAAACAGAAAAAAAATTCTTCCCTAAATGAGTGCCCCTTGTGGTCTTGGCCCAGAAGTTAGGCAAATCTTTTTTATACCTAAGAAAAAAATCTCAAGGCTGCTCCTCTTTACTCTTTATATTTAAAAATAAATAAATAAATAAATGATATATATATATATATATATTCCTGTAACTTGTTACTCTAGTAAATCTATTAAGTATAGGTGGGCACAAAATTGGAATCTTCAAATATCAGAAAGTGAGTGACGCATTTAGGGACACAGAGAAAAGTAAATAAAGGCTCTCATTTAGAAATGGTGGTAATAACAAGGAAAACTCATATCAAAGTTGAAATCGATATGGGACCTGAAGCTCTAGTTTATAAGCTCGACGTTGCTCCAGAGTAGCAGTATCTGAGAATTCCGAAGTTGCATCTGGATGCAACTCAAGTTCTGGAAGACTTCCTTCATCGCCACCAAGGCTTATGTTTTTATCCATTGAATTATCATTATCAGCCGTGTTTCGAGGACAAAATTCTCCTATTCTCAGCTGCTGGTCCATCCAAACTCCCATTGACCTAACGATTCTAACCAGGCATTTTACTGATTCAAGCCGAAACGTTAGATCTTGGGCAGGAGACAGAGTAGTTGTGGAACCAGGAGGTGGACCAAGCGCTGTTTTAAGAAGACCGTTGACAGTCCTGCAAATATCTGATGGAATTAACAGGGATTTAATACAATTTACTACATAGCGATTCCCAAATGAAATGAATTATAAAAAAGTAAACTGCATTGTGTAGTAGTAGTAGTTGTAGTTCTGAGTGCATGTGAGTCTGTGTTGTGTGTGTGTTGTGTGTGAGTGTGAGAGAGAGAGAGAGAGAAATAGTAGTAGTAGTAGTAGTAGTAGTAGTAGTAATTTTGTTTGGGCATTGTTCTTGAGATGATTTGGATGGTGGGGATTAGAACATGGAGCATTCACACCTATTACCTATAGCGGGCTTACTAACAACAGATACTCCTTTCCCCAAAGGTCACTTTGTGGACCAACTCAGGGTTAGAATCACCTCCTTAGCTCACTTGATCCCATAATCTTGGTCTCAGATCTTTAAAATACCCTACTCAAGATCATTAATTTATTTGGGCTCTCCTACAAAACCAAAACCACCAGAGTAGATCTTATATATATATATATATATATATATATAGAGAGAGAGAGAGAAAAAAAAAACTTCTGCAAGTAAATTAATCAAATATCACTTGGTTTTCAAAGAGTGTTGGTCTTCCAAATCTTGATGTGCCCAAAACAAAGACCCCATCATTCCAAGTTTTAATAATATATCTAACATTTCAGACTTTTTTTTAATAGGTAAACATTTCAGACTTACATATGAGAACCCTTCCATAGGCAAGCAAATCTCCCACACCAAAAGACAAGACAATAATACCTGGCGGAGACAACAGATTCTCAAGACACAAGGGCAAGACTTCACTTTCTAGAATACTAAAAGCTGGGCCCATAATAACCTATTCTCCCAAACTAAGATAGTAAGATCCATGCCTAGGGTATAATAAATGAGCTGAGGTCTCAAATTCCCAAGGTTAAGAAATAAGAATAAATATGATCAACCCTTGTACCTTAAATGGGGAGAAAAGAAGTAAAAAGATCCAATCACAAATAACTAGAAAGGTAACATATTTTTTTGATAAGTAAATAAATTTATAAATCAAAACGTCAAAGAAGGTGATGCGTCCTTGTACACGGGGTATACAAGATAAACGAAAATACTAATTATGAGTTCTGTTAACTATTTCTACAAAAGAAATCTCTTCATCAGTGTCAACTACCAAACACCATACACAAAGAGTCTGAAACACCTCCCTCTTAATTCGAGCAACATCAGACTCCATGTTCTCAAACACCCTTTCTCCTTCCAAATGATCCACCAAATCGCTAAAGGTGCAGACTCCCACCAAACATTCCGATTTCTGCATTTATTTGAAGACCATCCTCGGAGAACCTCAATTACCGATCTAGGCATCACCCACGAGACACCTACTAGGAGGAAAAGCCAGCTCCAAATCTCCCTCGTTACCGGGTAGTGCAGTGTGCAGTGCAGATGATTAGTAGTTCCCTCATCTTGCATACACAAAAAACACTTGTTAACGTAGATCTTACCACAGACTCTTAAGTTTTCTCCCGTTAAAATAGCTTCCTTAGCCGCTTCCCGAGTAAAAAAACTAACTCTGCTGGGCACTTTTGCTTTCCAAATTACTTTCCAAGGAAAAAGATTGTTTATATCTTCATCAAGCTTCGAATAAAACGACTTGACCGAGAATTTCCTATCCTTAGTACCGTTCCAAACAACTTTGTCTTCACCAAAACCTTGCCTCTTGAAAGCATGCAGAATTTCCAAAAGCTGGACCCCTTCCTCTAACTCCCAGTCTTGGAGATCTCGACGAAAGACCGGGTTCCACGAGTCTGCCCCATTAGAGGTTGTAAGAATGGAACTCACCAATTCTTCCCGATTGTTCACTATGTTGTATAAGTTGGGGAATCTGTGTTGAAGTTTATTTTCCCCGCACCAGAGGTCCTGCCAAAATCTGATTTGATTCCCATTCCCTGCCACAAAAGAAATGGAACGATTGAAGGCATCCCACCATTTCATTATGCCTTTCCATACGCTGGAGCCATGAGCAGATACCACTCTCTTGGGGAACCAAACATGTCTGTCTTCCCCGTATTTCCCAATCACTACTTTCCTCCAAAGCGCTTTTTTGTCTGCTAAGTACTTCCATAACCATTTTCCTAGCAAGGCGCCATTGAATTTCCTCAGGTTTTTTATGCCCAGACCACCCGTTCACAGGTTGGAGCACACTGACCCCCAACCCACTAAGTGATATTTCTGCTCCTCCAAATCCTCCAATCCCCCTTCCCATAAGAAATCTCTTTCCAATTTCTCTAATCTCTTGACCACTGAAATAAGAACCACGAAAAGGGATAGAAAGTACGTAGGGAGATTAGAGAGTGTACTCTTGATCAAAGTCAATCTCCCATATTAGGCACACAACATGAGAAGTGAGAAGCAAGGATTTTGGTTAAAGCCTTAAAGGTATTAACTACATTTCCCCTAGCTTGCTTGAACCTTACTAATTTTATGTGACTTCTGCTAGTTGTTATATTTGACAGTTCACCACTTTTTGAGGTTGCAAAGAAATTGGAGTCTAATACTGCTAGGAATCAACAACCTCAAGAGAAGGCCTCAAACCCTTAAAAAATTTACTACAGTCACCTTTCTTGAGGTCAGACTTGACTATTGTGCATACCTCTAACTCGCTTATGTCAATTTCAATAATTAAGGGGTAACTCCTCTCCCTTCCTTTGCCAGGAAGAAGAGGAGATTGTCCTCTTTCTCTCTCTTTTTTGTATACCTAAAACAACTCATTGGATTGAAGTAAACAATTATAAAGAAGTTACCTGAGAAAAAATTCATGATGCAAACCAAGAAAAAGGCATCCTTCCACTCGTCAAATTTCAGTATTGAGATCTATTTTTTTATATAAGTAAAGTGTATATAAATGTAAGCATTAAAACAGGTGACGCGTCCTATGTACAAAAGCGATATACAAGCAACCACTACTAGCCAATAAAAATATTATCCACAAATTCTACAAAACGATTAGAACCCTGCAGGACCGCCTCATCACACCAAAAAAACATAGTCCGAATAATCTGATTTTTAATCCCATCCAGGTTTTGTTCCTCATTCTCGAAAGCTCTAAGATTCCTTTCCTTCCAAATTGACTAGCAGACTGCCACCGGAGCAACATCCCAAAAACAACTTTTCCTTATGCGCTTATAAAAAGTCCAGCACATAAGCAGCTCCTTGATTGACTGAGGCATCATCCAGGAAACCTGGAGCAGTCCCAGCATAAAGCTCCAAATTTCCCTTGCCTACCCTAAAATAGGTCATTTGATTTGTTTGGATGGCAGCCAGGGAAGCCATTCTTACTAGTGGAAAAAAGACGACCACGGAATATTTAAGTTAGCTGGTGTTGTATGTAAAATAGTGATGGGCAGACTGTGAACCACATATTCATTCATCATGAACATGAAAAAAGACTATAGGGCACACTTTTTCGGTTGTTTTGTATCAACTGGGCAATGCCAAAATCAGTAGCAAGGTTACTTGGACAGGTCAGCAAAGCTAGAAAAGGCAAATGGCTTACAGCTCCATTATGCCTCGTGTAAACTTTCTTGAGAGGACATAATAGAAAGAATTTTGATGGAGAGAAGTTTCTTGTAAATAGATTGAGAGCTTCATTCTTGAGTCTGCCTTTAATGCAAGAAAACTACCAGGAAATGGTTGAATTACTTGTGAACTTTATAGGAGATCTTTAGCACTCGGAAGTTGATTAGAGGTTCCCTTGAGACTGAAGGCCTTGTCTTGGTCAATTGTTCTCACTCAGTTGAACACGAATGATTTGAGAGAGAGGCATAGGCAATACAGGTAACTATTATCCCCTGGACGTGTGTATGATTTGTTGTAACAAGAGAAACCCATTGGCATCTCTTCCTTCACTGGCATGTGGCCCAGAGACTATTGCATGTGATGTTTACATCATGGTAAACATCAAGTTTTAACAACATCTTGGACTATGTTTTTTGGGTGTGATGAGGCGGTCCTGCACGGTTCTAATCCTTTTGTAGAATTTGTGGATAACATTTTTGTTGACTTGTAGTGATTGGTTGTATATTGCTTTTGTACTTAGGTCGTGTCACCTATTTTGACGCTTTCATTTATATACTCTTTACTTATCAAAAAAAAGTTTTAACGACATCAAGAATCCGCTCAACACTCTTGGATGCTCCATCCAGCACGCTCTTTTTTTTTATAAGTAAATATGGTATATAAATGAAAGCGTCAAAACAGGTGACGCGTCCCATGTACATAGACAATATACAACCAACCTTCACTAGCCAACAAAAATGTTATCCACAAATCCACAAACTCTACAAAAGGATTAGATCCCAGCGAAACCGCATCATTGCACCAGAAATCTGAATGATCTGATTTTTGATCCCCCCCAAATTCCTTTCCTCATTCTTGAAAGCCCCAAGGTTTCTTTCTTTCCAATTAGACCAACAAACCGCCAGAGGAGCAACATCCCCAAAACAGTTTTTTTTTTTTTGCGCCTGTACAAAGTCCAGTACAAAAGCAGCTCCTTGATCGAGTTTGGCATCACCCATGTAACTTGAAACAGACTCAATATAAAACTCCACAAGTCACTTGCAACCGGGCAATGAATCAGCAGATGATTCACACTTTCTCCGTCTCTCCAGCACACTCTCAGGGAAGGCAATAAGAGCACAGATTTTTCGCCAGCAAGTAAGCCAATGACTAGCTTGCATTTGTATACTTTAGTGCTCAACCCTTTGACCTCACCCGGCTGCTGGATGCCAACAGCGCTGAAGTGGGCTATGTTAGGCCTTAGTCTGTTTTCTATTTTCGTCCATAACCAAAAATAAATAAAAAATATTGTGTCCCTTCTTCTGTGGAGTGGTTCCTGCTTACTTCTTATGTGGATTTGGGAGTGGCAAAGATGACAAATCTTTGTGGCAGTGAGTTGGGGATTCATTCTTTTCTTTCTCTTTTGATGAGAAAATATAAATGCATTAGACTTAAAGGAGGGAAAATACAAAAAGACGGACAAAAGGTCCATCATAGCAAAAAGAAAATACAAGTAAAAACAAAACAAAGCCAAACAAATAATAATCATAGTCCAGTCCCGCTTGATGTCCGAAAGAAATCAAAATCCCCCGAAAACGAATTCGGGCCCATCCCCAACCTTTTTTTTGATAAGTAAAGAGTATATATATATATATATATATATATATATATATATATATATATATATATATAAAGGGGGCGCCAAAGGTGACGCGTCCTATTCATAGAAGTAGGAAAAAGCCATGAATTCCTACAACCCTACATAACTGTTATCCCCAAGCTCTACAAAGGGGCTTAATTCCTGCGAGACCACATCGTGGCACCAAAAGTACAAAAGCTGGATGGTTTTCTCTTTAAGCTTCTCGCAGCTCCTCTCTATATTCTCAAAAGCCCTGGAATTACGTTCTCTCCAAATAGTCCAGCAAATTGCTGCCGGCGCTGCCATCTAAAAACTGCAAGGATTCTTCTTTCGTTTATAGAAGGCCCTGCTCATCAACATCTCTTTGACAGATAGAGGACTTACCCATGACACCTAGAAAAACAGAGAACGAAATTACAAATTTTCTTGGCCATTGGGCAGTGTAACAGAAGGTGATTAACACTTTCTTCCTCCCTTTTGCACATGAAACACCTTCTTCTTTTTTATATGCAAGAGTATTGTATATTAAAAAACGCCAAAAAAGGTGACGCGTCCTTGTACACTAGGAGTATACACAGAAAACTAACCTAAAGAGAGACTATTAACAAAATCTACAAAGGAATAAGGGTGTGAATTGGAAGTATTAACATCTTCTAAACACCAAGTCTGGCGCATAAATCTTCTCAGAGGGGCTCAAGAGGCATCTTTGAAATCTTTAATTGTCTCGTGAAAATGCTGTAGAATTCCTCAATCGAGAAAATGTTTAAAAGGCCGCCCACGGTAGCATTCCCTAAAAGCTTAGCTCGCTTTCAGCAATAGGTATTCAAATCCAGAGACAGCAGCTCTTACAATCAAAGACTTTCTATGTTATTTTGAGTAGACAGAAAAGGAGGAATTACTCTATCAAAGAGCCCCAGCCAAAGTCTCAAGGTGGTCTTCGGATCCATCTGCCAAAGCTGCTAAGCAAACTCTCGAGTCAAGGGCACACAGTGTCTTTCAACTGCGACAAGGACCTTTCCTTGTTATCAAAAACCCTTCTATTCCTTTCAAGCTAAATGGTCCAGAACACACACAAAAGAGCAGTTTGCCGAGTTAAATTCCTTCTCCGTTTATAAAAAGTCCAGAGCTTAGAAACAGCTCCTTCGTTGATCTAGGCATAACCCACGAAATATTGAAGAGCCCGAAGATAAGGTTCCAAAGATCCTTAGCTACCGAACAATGAATGAGCAGGTGGTTAACATTTTCCTCATCTCCTTTACACATATAGCACCAATTTACATAAGTATTATGCCGCCTTCTCAAATTATCACCGGTAAGAATGGCTTCATTGCAAGCCTCCCAAGCAAAAAACGCTACCCGGCTGGGAGCT
Source organism: Codonopsis lanceolata (assembly GCA_013146195.2). Taxonomy (NCBI): domain Eukaryota; kingdom Viridiplantae; phylum Streptophyta; class Magnoliopsida; order Asterales; family Campanulaceae; genus Codonopsis; species Codonopsis lanceolata. The sequence continues at coordinate 52,329,857 of CM028383.1, forward strand.
CTAGATTTCCAAACTGATATCCAAGGAAATAAAGAACCATCTTTGTGAGACAAAGACTCGTAATAAGATTTGACAGAATATCTTTTTGTGTTTAGAACCCTTCCACCACATCTTATCCTCCAACCTCAAACTCGAACATAATGTCTCCCACTTGATCAGAAGGAATTTTCTCTCTTCTGATTGACCCTCCCACAAAAAGTCTCTTCCAGTTTTTCTAATCTTTTTACCCCTGCAACCGGCAAGCCAAAGATAGACATAAAATATGTAGGCAAGCTGGACAGGGTACTTTTAATGAGAGTCATTCTTCCCCTCTTTGACAGGTATTGTTTCTTCCACCCTGCCAATCTACGTTCAAACCTCTCAATGATTGGGTTCCAAATTTCCTTGCTGTTAGAGGGAGCCCCTAGTGGAAGGCTCAAATAAGAGTTTGGAAAAGTACCCACTTTGCACCCAAGAAATCCAGCAAGCTGATCAATATCATTCACGCAACCCACAGAATAAAGCTCACTTTTAGGGCTCCTTTGTTGTGGCTGATGGCTTATAACTTATGGCTGATAGCTTAAGCTGGTGGCTGAATGACTTTTGGCTGATTGCATGATAAACTATTTGTTACAGCTGTTGAAAAGCTACTTATGAGTCGTTATAATTATTTGTTAAAAAAAAAACTTGAAAATTAGTATTCATATTTTTATGTATACTTCATAAAAGGATGAAATGAGGATAATCAAATATTTATTAATGAATAGTTGTCTTCATGTATAAAAAAAACCAAAAAAACTTAAAATTTTGGCTTTTTGGCTTTGGCTTTTCAATGCATAAAGGGTGTTGTGCCTTATTTATTAGCTTTTGGCTTATAAGCCGAAACAAATACTCTAAATATGACTTTTCAAAAGCCAAAAGCCAAAACCAAAAGTCACTCTAAATAAGCTGCAACAAACGAACACTTAGTAATGCTGACTTTTAGCCTTGACGCCCCTTGGAAGAATAACAACGCTAGGCAAAGATACCCTAATTGGTCAGAGTATCATCCGCAAACAAAAGATGGGATATCGGAATCTCCACGTCTCATGCTCTCCCATACTAAATCCATGGAGCAGGCCACTAGAGACCTTAACTTCCAAAATTCTGCTTAGGGCTTCCATAACAATAAAAACAAAAAAGGCGACAACGGATCCCCATGCCGTAAACCACGCGAACTGCCAAAAAAGCCACCCGGCTCCCCATTGACCAGCACTGAGGATTTGACCGAAGAAATACAGAAAAGAATCCATACCTCCAACGATCACCAAACCCCATCTTGAGCAACAAAAAGTTCAAGAACCCCCAATTAATGTGATCATAGGCCTTCTCGATGTCCGCTTGCATACCAACCTGGTGTTTCCCACTACGAGATCTCGAGTCAACAACCTCATTAGCAATGAGCATTGCATCGTTAATCCGTCGACCTCCCACAAAGGCATGTTGGGAGTCGGATATAACCTTACCAATCACCCTTTTCAACTGAAAGGAAAGCACCTTAGCAATGATCTTGTATACACCCCCAACCAAACTAATGGGCCTAAATTCTTTAAATGTCCACCGCTCCGTTTCCCTTTGGGATCAACGCAATAAAAATTCGCATTCAAACTCTTTTCAAACCTTTTGTGGGCATGAAAATAATGGAAAATCTCCATCAGCTCATCCTTGATCAACAACCAGCAGTTTTGGAAGAAAAATGGGAAATCCTCTGGGCCGGAGCTTTGTCCCCTCTCAAGCCACTAACCGCTGAATAAGCTGAATTGTCACTTTTCCAAAGTCAGGATACACCGACCCGGATACTCGTGTTCAGGTATACCGGAATCCAGATACATCTTACAAAAGTCAGTCGTTTTTGTCTTGAAAAAGGGGGGGGGGGGGATAAATTGTAATCTCTAATTCTTTTAACCTAACTATCAACTGCGAGAGAGAGGTCATAGAGACGAAAGAAAAAAGATCCGACATACCTCACATACGCCGATACGCGCTAACGCGACTGAGCTTGCCTCCTCCTATCGCCGACTAGTGTCGCTGCTGCTGCGAGCCTTCGAACCCTAGCCGCCGTTGCTTCGAGCCTTTGACCAGAAGCCGCCGCTGCTTCGAACCTTCAACCAGTCGAAGCCTTCTTCTCTTGTGAAAAATTTCAAACCCTATTGGCTATTGTTTACTTATGCCGCTTATTCTCTTGGTAAGTGCTTAAGTGTTAACTTACATTTTGTGATTTAGACTATTTTATTTAGGGTTTAGGGCTTTTAAAATTTAATTCCTCATTCTGTAAGTCTTTAGACTATTTTAGTATTTTATTTAGACTATTTATGTATGATTTAGACTATCTAATATTCTATTTAGACTATTTTATTAAATGTTCAATTAACCTATGATTCTATTTAGACCATCTAATATGTACATTTTGGTCCTTATAGTTTGAATATTTACACTTTACCCCCATGTATCCGTATTCGGGATTTTAAAAAAATCTCGTATCCGCGTATCCGTATCCGTGCAACCTAGCATAACACTACCAAAGAGATCTCATCTTTCTCCCTACCACAAATCTGTAAGTAAACAAAGCCCCCAAAGACGTGGGGCAATTTTCCCCCAACGTACCACACAAGTTACACCATAACCTCCAAGCAACCGGGAAATGTAAAAACTGATACTCATAAGTCTCGCTCTGGCACTTGAACTTCACACACATGCAGGGGGAGATAACTTTATCCTAGACCTTTCCATTTGTCAGCTCCTAATATGCCCTACTTCTAGTTTTGGGGAAGATGCCCTACTTGATTCAAGTAATAATTTATCTCCATCACATCTTCAAGACAAACAATTATGGGATCTTAATGAAACAGGTTATTATATCCTAGATCTTTCGTTGAATATCTCATCTCACTTGTGCTCTACATCCGTCTATTTTCGTGGATGTGTGTGCATTTGAAAGTCAATATTCTTTTAAATTGAAAGATTTCCTAGGGCTACACAACATAAGAGGTTGAACACCAAGAATTTCGATAGGATTGATTATTTAGCTTCCTTCAATTATGAGGGACTTTCATAAGCTTGCTCTTCTGGACCTCCATAGAGATCAGAATGCTGTTTCATTTGATGTTTTCTTTTGCGTTGCTTTCTTTGATTTTCTTCTGCATTCTTTTAGACTTGCTCCATCATAGATTGTTTGTCCACTTCATATATGTTTTTTCTCTTTCTAATCAATAAATTCATTATGTTATCGAAAACCGAAACCCTTCCCCCTCCTCTTCATATATGGCCTATTCCCTTCAGAATTTGAGGACCAAGAAATTGAGAAGGATGGGCTGGTGGACAAGGCAGTATTGGAATACGTTAACTTTCGGACAAGTGGGTCCGAAAAGCAGGATGTGTTGAATCCTCTAATTGATGGTGTGTTAACGGATGTCAAATCGGAGAGCGAAGAAGAGATTGATAATCAAGAAGATAGCATTAGTCACAGAGGAAAGGAAGGAATTGATGTGCTTAGGATTACAGGGGTTCCCTTGGACTCGAAGAAGCATGACCCGATTTTGTCACCTGGGTGTGGGTTCAGGAAGGTTAACTTAGGTGAAGAAGATGCGACTCGGTCTATGGCTATGAATCCAGAGGCTATAGTTCCAGTCACAGTCATGGAGGAGAGTATGGAAAATTTGGAAGAACCATTGGTGCTCACCTTTGACAGTGGTCAGACCTGAAGATATGCAAGGTTTTGAGTTGTTGGACGCGAATGAAAAGGAAGATATTTCGCTGTGGGTTAACAGGAGGGTGAAGGGTTTCAGGAAGCTGCTTGGGGTATCATGTGCAGGTTACGAAGAAAAAATTCTGAATTTACTAAAGGAAATGGATAGAGGGCGGTAATCAGTGGGGAACGAAAATAGTATTAGCAGCAAGAGACCACGGTCAAGGAGTAACAGGGCTCAAAATTTTGAGATGTGGTCTCAATTTTGATATCGTTGACGGCAGGAGTTGGAAGGGTGAGGAATCAAATCTGAATGTTTAATTATGCATATTCGAATTATTTCATGGAATGTTAGGGGTATAAATGATGAGTCGAAGCGAGCAGTACTAAGTAAAGCGATTCATAAATGGAATCCTCAGGTAGTTTGTTTACAGGAGACTAAGGTGGTTCGTATGGACAGAAAAATGGTTACAAGTGTTGGAGCTTGGAGGTGATAGGTGGACGCATTGGGAACATCTAGATGCTATTGGGTCGGCCGGCGGTATCCTGGTTATGTGGGATTCTAGGGTGGTTTCCAGGAAGGATACACTGATCGGTTCTCACTCAATTTCTTGCATCTTTGAGGGACTGGAAAACGATTTCACATGGGGTTTTACCAGGGTTTATGGTCCTTGTGCTGATTCGGTTCGCCAAGGTTTATGGGATTAACTCAAAGCCATATCTGTTAGGGGGAATCTTCCATGGTGCATTGGAGGAGATTTCGACGTTGTCAAATTTCCCGAAGAACGTAAAGGGGCAAGAGTATATACACAGCTATGGTGGAGTTCAATGAGATCTTAAATGATACGGAGTTGGCCGACCTTCCCTTTGAAGGTGGGGAATTTATGTGGTCTAGAAATAGTGAGGGGGCCCAATGCTGGAGGATAGATCGCTTTTTAGTGTCATCTTCTTGGATGGAGAAATTTGGTGGAATATCTCAATCTTGCCTTCCAAGGGTGTGTTTGGATCATGTTCCGCTGCGTTTGGAATGTGATGGGCTGAATAAAGGGAAATCTCCCTTTCGGTTTGAACTGATGTGGTTAGAAGAACCTGGATTTATGGATTGGTTTAAGGAGAAATGGGCAGCTTATGAAGTGGAGGGTAATCCTTGTTTACGATTAGCCAAAAAGTTAAAGATGCTGAAGGAAGACTTGAAGAAGTGGAATAAAGAGACTGTTGGTAATGTAAGACTGAAGTTGGATAGGCTGATGGAGGAGATCAAGGAGTTGGATATTCAGGAAGGGTCAGGTGTTTGGAGGGATGAGGATTTGGCCAGATGGAAACTTCTTCAACTAGAAATTTAGAGGCTGCTTCGAAGTGAAAAGATCTGTTGGAGGCAAAAAGCTGGCATCAAATGGTCGAAGGAAGGCGATAACAATACCAGGTTCTTCCATCAGACTGCAAAGGCTCACAAACATGCAAACCAGATTTCTAAGGTTCGTATTACTGGTGAACTGTTGGTTGAAGATTCTGATATTAGGGCTGGGATTGCAGACTTTTACAAGGGTTTATTTACGGAAGAAAACAATTGGCATCCACAACTGGAAGGCTTTCATTTCAATCATCTTGATCCAGTGGATATAGATAATCTGGAACTACATTTCACTGAAGAAGAGGTTAAAGCAGCAGTTTTCAGGTTGAAAGGGGATAAGGCTCCGGGTCCGGATGGTTTTCCGATGGCCTTTTTCAGCATTGCTGGGAATTGATTTAAGGGGGATTTGATGGAGCTTTTGTTGTTTTTCTTTGAACATAAGAGGTTTGAGAGAAGCCTCAATTCTACATTTATAACTCTTATCCCTAAACGTATCGGGGCGGAGGACTTAAGAGATTTTAGACAGATTAGTCTCATAGGGGGGATATACAAGATCATAGCAAAGGTTCTTGCAAGTCATTTAAGAAAAGTTCTTGATGAGGTTATATCTACTTCTCAACATGCGTTTGTGGGAGGCAGGCAAATTATAGATGCGCGATGCGCGTCACTGATAGCTAATGAAATTGTGGATTGGAGGATTAGCAGCAGTGAAGCAGGATTGCTTTGCAAATTGGATATAGAAAAGGCCTATGATCACGTTAATTGGGACTTTTTGATGTATATCATGCGCAAGATGGGTTTTGGGCAGCGATGGAGGGACTGGATTATGTTTTGTATATCTTCGCCTAAATTTTCCGTTCTAGTTAATGGGGAGCCAGCAGGGTTTTTTGCTAGTACGAGAGGATTGCGCCAACGAGATCCTATTTCTCCATTTTTGTTCATCATTGTTATGGAAGCTCTTAGTAGGATCACAGAAACTGCTGTCACAAATGGCTTAATTTGAGGATTTTCTGTAGGGAGGGAGATTGGCTCTCAGGTGTTGGTTTCGCTTTTTGCAGTGGTTTTTTGCGAAGCCAAGGGAGCTCAGCTGGGTTACCTAAGATTGATCAAGGCGGCTTCGGGTTTAAAGGTGAACATTCTGAAGAGTGAGCTGTTGGCCGTGGACAAGGTGGAGAATATGGATGAACTGGCTGTGCATTTTTTGGTTGTAAGGTAGGTGGTTTCCCTACAACCTATCTTAGGCGTCCTTTAGGTGCTAATCCTAGAAATAAAGAGTTGTGGAACCCGATTATAGCAAGATTTGAACACAGGTTAGGGGGCTGGAAAAACAGTATCTTTCTAAGGGAGGAAGATTAACCCTTATCAAAAGTACCCTTTCAAGCTTGCCTACTTATTTTATGTCGATCTCAATGGTGCAGAGGATCAAAAAGTTGGAGAGAGACTTTTTGTGGGAGGGCCAAGCGGTGGATAGGAAGTACCATTTGATAAGATGGGAGGTAGTATGTTCGAGTTTGAGAGGTGGTGGATTGAGGATTAAAATTGTTCAATGTGGCATTGATGGGTAAATGGCTTTAGAGATTTTTGCGCGAAAAAGATTCACTTTAGAAGAAGATTGTGTTGAGAAAATATGGAGTTGGGGACCATGTGTGGAATCCAATTGAGGTTCACTCTTCTTATGGGGTGGGGGTGTGGAAAGGTATTAGAAGGAAGTGGGATATTATAAAGAGATACGTAGCTTTTGATGTGGGTATTGGCAACTTAGTTAGATTTTGGAGCGACAATTGGTGTAGGGGTGCGGAGCTTTGAAGGGCGTTCCCGTTGTTGTATAGCCTTGCTACACATAAGGAGGACGCAGTCAGTCAGTAGTTCTCTGTTGCATTTCAATGGAGAAAGTGCTACTTGGAATCCCACTTTTAGAAGGAGCTTTCAAGATTGGGAGTTGGACTCCCTGGGGCGTCTCTTCGAGTTGCTTTATAGGCAAAAAGTGGAAAGACATAGAGAAGATCTAGCTGTGTGGGAAGGAGGGAAGTGCAAGGATTTCTCAGTTAAATCCTTTTATCAAACAATGTTTCGTTCCCGTGGAAGAATGTGCGGAAGACTAACGCCCTAACAAGGGTGGGTATTTTTATGTGGGAAGTTGTAAATGAAGCTCTGTTAACATGACAACCTCCAGCGGCGTGGTAAAATCTTAGTCAACAGGTGTTGCTTGTGTAAAAGTGATAGGGAAAGTGTCAACTATTTATTGTTGTATTGCCCTTTTACAGGCAAGTGTTGGGACTTTGTGTTTAATTGTTTCAAAGTGGTGTGGGTGATGCCTAATTCGGTGAAAGAGATGATGAGACGTTGGTCCCTGTATAAACGGAGAAGGAGGATTTTTTTATGGGAGGTGGCCCCATTCGCAATTTGCTCGACTATATGGTTGGAAAGGAATGCTAGAGTTTTTGAGAATGCGGAGAGAAGCGTAGAGAAGATCAAGGAGATTATTATACATACTCTGCTTTTTTGGTGCCATGAGTCGATTTATTTTGACGCAAACCCTTTTGTAGAGTTTGTGGATAACATAACTTAATGTAATTATTATTGGTCTGTAGAGGACACGTCACTTGTTTTGACGCTCTCATATTTACAACATTTTCTTACTTAACAAAAAAATAATAATATTTACAGTAGCACGGCTAACATTGAATTACAAGCACAATCTTCTAATATGCATGAAACATCTTCGTTATCAACCAGAAACTTAAGACTGACCCTTAGCAAGAATTGCCAAGCAAGATGATCAAAAATCAGTTGTGAGTTGATACCTTTCAAAGATGTTAGGAGCATCTACATCACAATCATAGTTGACAAAAGTATCAACGATAATCTGCGAGTCTTGAGATATCTTCTCCAGTAAATTGAGGATGGTCATCTTCTGTAAAAAACTAGGCTGAAGCACATTTTCCAGCACGCGGAGGATGAGCATGGGAAAGAATATTCCAATTTCAGCCTTCAATCCTGACCTGAATTTTGATAATAGGCTCTGGAAAATCGAGCAGAGAAGCTGGAAAATAGTCATGACCGATAATGCACTGTTCTTTAACAATGATAAGCAGAGATACTGTTTGATCACATTAAGAAACCTGTTCCAGAAGAAACGCATTGTATTCAAGTTAAGATGATAAAAATGTTAGATGTTCAAGAAAAAATTAAGTGGAACCTCAGAATAGAAACAAAACATGTACGATTCACAGGCCTTCCTGAGAAACAACAAAAAGGAAGCCACAAACGATAAGCACAGTTTGGTATAAACTGACGAGAAAACCTGCTATCCTAAAAACAAAAGATCATATACCTAGAATAAACCTCTCCCCCCGGGGCCCCCTCAAATCAATTCCCCTCCCCCAAGGTTTTACTCCCTGTCAAGACCCACCACAGTTGATCTACCCGTCAAAACAGGTCTCACTTCTAGGGTTTGAGGAGTTTCTTGGATTCTACATTCACAGTTACTAAATACTCACCCCTACTTTGAGCATCATCAGATGGTGTTTTAGCTTCTAGCACAAACCCATTTACCATTGATCATGCAACTTATTCATAGTTTTCTTGGGTGATCTGGAAAGCCACATTAAACTCAATACTAATGATTTATTGCAGACATGCAGTTATATAGAGCTATTAGTCGTCCTACTTAAGCATCACAAAGAGTCCCACTCCCAGTGTATCGTACAACTTTTTCTTGGATGCATGGGATGTGTGGTGCATTCTGTTTGATATTATTGTTGGAGGCAAGTTAACCCCGAGAGAATTAAGAATGCAATTTTTATTTCAGTTTTTTTATTCAACAGAAAAAGACAAAATGGCTTTCTCGGTTTTTATTCCAGCACCGAATTGAATGAGTTGTTTTAAGAAGAGGCATATAAGCTGCTTTTTTTGGAGTATTTAAACCAAACTTTAAAAAAAGTCTTCAGGTACCAAAAAGTTAGGTGCTTTTCTTAACTTCATTTGGAGCTATATAAGTGGTGTATCTATCTCAATTTGTGGTGAAATAAGAGATAAATAGTAAACATCAAACCACAATGAAGAATGAAAAAGGTATGCAATTGATAAGGAATCTATAACATACAAATGCTCAGTTTATGCTCAAGTTGAGAACTGCTAGTAAGTAGTATTAGATTTTCACTTGCCTCTCATTTGTGCGCCATATTGGACCCCCGTTGTCCATGATGACCTTCAGCAGCTCCAAAGACAAAGTCTTTCCCCGCAAGAGGATCTGATCATCAGGTTGGTCCTGTGAGGAGAATTTCATAGATAATTTGCACAGGTTTTTGAAGACCGTAAAGCCGTCCTCCCTAATTTTAGTGTAGCCACTCAAGTCAGCGGCCTTGTCATTGGACTCCCCAACATCCACAGAATCACCTTTGTCTGTGGCATGGGGAGGAGATGGTTTAGAATCATGAACCCCGTCATTGGGCAAAACAATCTCACTGATAAAGTTCTGGGCAAACTGAATGGAGCTGCCTTCGTTCAAATTCCTATCGGTGAACTCGAGCAATTCAGCAACGGACACAGTGCGGAATTTAGCGAGGACAGAATCCTCCTCGGCGCGGGTAAAGATAATGATCATCATTTGGGCTAGAACGGACTTGGCACAGATCTGATTGGTGCCATTCAAGCCACCGAGGTAGATATTGTAACAGGTCCTGACAATGTGGACGAGGCAATCACCCCTGATCAAAACGGCGGGAGAACGAACGGCGGAGAGCAAGACTTTGAGGACGGCGAGCTCAATAGGCTCTTCGCCAAGACCGCCACACTTGCAGACGGAATCAAGGAGGCGAGAAATGAGGGGGGTGGGTTTGTCGGAGGAGTCGCGGCGATCGATCTCGCAGCGGACGAGACCGAAGGAGAACAAACGTTGAACGCAGTCGAGGGCAGGCTCAACGACCTTGGGGGAAGAGGTGTCGAGGGCGAGAACAAGGGGCTGAAGAACGAAATCGGCATCGTCGGGGTTGGAGAAGCCGTAGAGAGGGGAACAGGAAGAGGGATCAGGGGAGTCGGAGAGGGAGTCAAGCTTGTCGAGAGCGGATTTGGAGGCGGCGACGAGATGGGAATGTTTACGCCAGGCAACGTTCTTGATGATCTTATCGAGGGATGGCCCCAGAACCCAGCCACAGCGGGATGTTCCGCCTAGGGTTTGTGAGCCAGACATTTGGTGATGGTAAAATCAATCAGGAAGCCGGAAGCAATGGGATAATGGATGAGAATATAGATAGATCTAAATAGATTGATATGGAAGGATGAATGAATGTGTGTTGTCCGTCTAATATGGAGAAAGGAAAAACATGGTGGTGGTGGTGACAATTGGGATCAGGAGAGGGAGGAAAAGAGGTACCACCATTACTGATATGATCTGATCTGATCTGATCTGATCGAATCTGATCGTCTCCCTGGTTTTTGATTCAAATTTCTATATATGATTTCTTCTTTCTTTCCTTCTTTCTTCCTTCTTTTCTTCTTCTTCTAATGGTTACGTTTGGACCTAATGGTCCGTATGGTGATGAATTGAGTTACCCTGTCCTGTCGCTCCGCTGCGTAGCGCCACCTCACACGCTCTTCCCTCCTACTCCACTGTCCACTCTGCTCGGATTTACAAAAATAGTCGAGGTAAAGATATTTGGTCATTTTTAGCATTACTTTAAAAAAAAACTTTTTTATTGTCGGATAAACCACAAATGATTTATCGGTAAATTAGTAAAAATGCACCCCTCAACATCCAAAATCGTTGATTTATCAAGTGGTTAACGGATAAACCAGTTATCGATCAAGTGGTTTACACTAATTTATCAAGGTCAACGGATAAACCAGTTGTCAATCAAGTGATTTACATTGGTTTATTGATAAACCAATGTAAACCACTTAGTCGACAACTGGTTTATCAGGTCAACCACTGATCGACCAAGTGGTTTACACTGATTTATTGATAAATCAGTGTAAACCACTTGATCAAAGGCTATATATGTTCATCAACCGAGTTAAATGGTCATATTTGACTAATGTCACCTATTTATTCATCAGGTGATAATTATGCTTACTACCGATTAGCAAGGGCTCGTTTGACTTAGCTTATTGATATGTGTTGATTACTTATTATTTATGACTGATAACTTATTACTTATGATTTATGACTTATGGCTTATAACTTATGACTGATGATATTTGATTTAATTTTTTAAAAGTACTGATTAGCTTTCATAAGTTAATGTGTGTTTGATTAATAAGTTGAAATAGTGCTTAAATCAAATATAAAGACTAAAATAGCATCATCACAAAATGTGATTTACATTATTATTATTATCATTGTTGTTGTTGTTATTATTATTATTATTATTGTTGTTATTATTATTATTATTATATTACTATTATTATCATTTTTTATTATTTTATTAATATTAATACAAATTTTATCACTATTATTAATTATTACTATTATTATTATCATTATTATTTTATTTATTATTATTATTTTATTAACATTAATATTACTTTTATTATTATTATTACTTGTTAATTTTAGTATTTATTTTATTATATTAATAATATTATTAATGTTATTTATATTATTATTATTTATTTTATTATTATTAATATTATATTTTATCATTATTATATTTTATCATTATAATATTGATATTAATATTACTTTTTAGTATTATTATTATTGGTATTAATAATAATAATTATTATTATTATATTTATCATTATTAATACTATATTTATTATTTTTATTATTATTATAACAATTATCATTATTCATATTATTATTTATTAATGTTATTATAATTCCTTTTATTATTATTATTTATTATAATTATTATTATTATTACTAATATTATTACTTTTTGTTATTATTATTATTATTAAGAAGGGTAATCTTTGAATATATAAAATTTCAATTAAAAAGAGGATTCACATGTTTTTGAAAAGTAGAATTATGCACCAAGCTTAGTGCTTACAACTTATGGCCTTACATGTGCTTTAAATGATTTGTACATGACTTATGACTTATCTTACCATAAGTGAAATCAAACGCTTCAAAAACAGCTTATGGTAAATCATAAGTCATAAGCACTTTCAGATAAATCAAATCAAACATGCCCTAAGTAGTAAGTAGCAAGTAGTACTCCGCATTTCATTTCATTTCATTTTCTTCCCCTTTCCTTTTTGAAAGTATTAACAATTATCAAAAAATTTATATACTCCATCTTCCAAGCAAAGAGTATAACATATTATTTTGGAATGTTTTACATAAAGAGTTCACTTACAAAAATTATATTTATAATCAAGCTCAGATATCCTAATCCAATCGGACGACCCAAGATTAAAGTTTTGCCACATCAGTTTGGTTCCATTGCCGGAAAATATTCGAGCATGCAAGCCGGACAAAGAACAATTTAAGCAGTTAAGCCTTGCCATGTAAGGGAGGAGGAAGAGTTGGGGCAGCGGCCTTGAAGATTTAATTGGCTTTTGCACTACACTCTTTGCAGGCAACCTCATCTGCAGCAGCTTTGGCCTTCGCCTCATCGTCCCACTGATCGCAAGTCTAGTCGATTTCATCATGTGTTCGCATGTCTTCAATCAAAGTACAGACATTAATTTCCAGAGGTGTAGGAGGAGTCCAAGGCTCCTGCTGAGAGACTCTAGCTTTTCTTCGTTATAAGGAACTAAGTGGTGGAATTGGGGGCAGTCTCACTGAATGGATCGAGAACAACCCACTCAGTCATAGTACTGTATCGTGTCCAGCGAGCATGCAGAGGATATGGTTAGTGTCAAATGTGTAATATGGGAGGATCTCTTTATACACAATGCCATCCATCTCGGAAAAAACATTAAACTCTTCCAACACTATCGCCTTAGCCTCTTCCATCTTCTCCGGAAACTGTGTCATGATCGCTACGTCCTTGGTCGCCTTAGTTTTTAGAGCATCTCGCTTTGTCTGCAACTGTACCATTTGCTCGGAAAGAGCTGCCTCGGTCTCTTGGGTCTTTTTCGCTCTTCTCCAGTAGCAACTCCTCACCTCTCTTCTTCGCAACAGCCTCATGCTCCTTTAGTCTATCAACCTGGCAGAGACTAGGTCGATTTCTTCTTCAGAAAGCTTTCCCGCCCAGCCTTTTCTGGCTCTAGCTTCTTGTGAGACTCCCTCTCCTTGTAAAGGTTTGGGCAAGTGGAGGCAATCTGGAACAAAAACAAAGTGCAGTCAAGATGGCAAAGGCAGGGTCAATGACGAACATACCTCACTCAAGCAGAGCCCAGTGTGACCGAGCAGAGTGTTTCCCAGAGTGTTCATGTCCCCTGTAATGCTCTCATGAGCAGCTCGCAGAATAATACATTTCCCCACCAAGTCGATATGTTTGACATGGGCAGATAAATCAATCCCGCTAATTGCAGGGACATCAGAAATTTCAAGCATAAGTGTCTTGGCTGTTGAGGTGGTGGAAGACATCTTGAAATATGATTGATGCCATGATTTGGCACTACCTGCTGTAGGAGGAGGAGAACCAGATACATGCCCGAATCCGGTCTGGCGAGATTGCACATTTCGCTCAAGGGGGGGGGGAGGAGAGCTCCTTTTTTCTTTTGTCTGCTGCATTAGCATCCTTGGCAACAGCAGCAGCGTTTTCACCGGCAGGAGGAGCCCGAGCAGGAAAATGAGGGACATTACTCTTCTTAGTCGGGCTATATGATGTACCCACAGCAGAAACCTTCTTTGCCGAAGTCCCAAATTAAACCTTAGGCAGGTTCCGGGGTTTCTTAGCTTTTAGCGCGGTTGCTCGTCTCTGTTCCTGCTCGGGCATCCTCTGGATCAGGGCAAGGGACCTCATTCCTGAGGAAAAAGACAGAAGAATCAATAAAATAACTAAAGCAGACAATGTTCAAGTTAAGCAAAATGCCAGCGAGCAAAAACCATTTGTATCTTCAAAAACAAGGAAGTAGCCCGCGCCATGAGCAAGCAGCTTGCACTCGGAGAAGTTATCTCTGAAATTCTACCAGTGACAATCACCCCAGTACGGGTGGGTCACCTCGGGCTCATAGGTTTGAAAGGGCTCCACCCCGGGTAATTCTTCCCGCAGCACTCCAGCCAAACGCAAGTTCAATGGGTTGCACACTAGCTCCTTCCAATCGAACATGAACTCCTGGCCCACCCGCTTGTTGTCGGCCTCGTCCACACCCAAAGCAGTTTTTATTGTGTGTAGCCAAGATGTCTCACCTATCTTAAAAGATTGGTGAGCAATCTTCGGGACCTTCACCTCACTACTCTTCGTGGGCATAATAGGTCATCCTAATTGGGAATCTACAACTACAGCTCTCTTGTCCCAGGCCTCGACCTTGTCCAGGACATTACTTAGGATCCTCAAATAACTTGAGTTTGACCAGACACCGATCCAACCATTTGAGCTCTGACCAAAGTTAAACAGTTTGCGGAGGAGTTGCATGTCCAGCTAAAAATTATAATAAGCGGCAAGTCATAGTGTAGACACCCCAATTTCGTACCCTTATTTGTAACATTTCATAAATGTTAAATCTAGTCAAAAGAACTAACGTATGTTAACTTTCAGGGGGTTCAAAACGCCAAAGGCAAAAACCAAAAAAGGAAAAAGGCAAACAATGAATAGCAAGAGGGAAAGTGAAAAATCTCAAAGCATAAAAACAAGAAATGGCACAGCCCATAACACTTTTAGGCGTCGCGCCCAAAACTGCCATAGGCGGCGCCCATCTCTACTTAATATACTGTTGTTTTCCTTCTTTGGTACAACCTTTTCAGTGTAAGGTACATACAATTCAAGCACAAACATAAAAATATTTGTTGTTTACCTTCACGGTTAAGTTTTCACGGCCTATAAATAGAGGCTCTCAGTGCACAATTTCGGAATGGAGAAATCAATAGAGAATATGCTGAAGAAATTTACGGAGGAGTCTTGCAGTGAGAAATTCTTAGGGAGTTGTTAAGCTATCAAAATCAACCCTGCCTATATACTTATAACTACCATCCAGAGATAAACCTAGTTGCCCAGTTAGGTTCTCGTCCTAAACCCGGCTCCAAAAAGCCAAAAACACAGCAGTTACTCTACCTGATTTCGGGCACGACATCAACATCAAAACAACAAATACAAGTTGTTGTTTTGCCCGGATAGAGAGGTGAAAAGCAACAACACAAAGCAGTCATGTCGCTCAAATCTCGGCATGAAAAGGAACAAAAATAAGCAGTTACGCTGCCCAAATTCTAATAACAACAACAACAACAAATAAAAAGACTTCCTTTCTCAGGAGGACAGGGGAAGCACATCTAAAAGCTCGCTTTAGCAAAGTGGTCCCGGGTATAAACCCTCACGCTTCAAGAGGTAGGTACCAAAGTTATTTTTGTCAGTTTAAATAATATAAAATAAGTCATTACGCTGGTAAAATATTTAGTATAAATAGCTATAAAATAAGTCGTTATTATAGTCTATTTTATATCCTATTTTATTGTGACTTTAAAATGTACCTGCTACAAGTTTTCCTTTATTTTCTCTACCGCACATTTTATCCATATATATAAATGTTGTATTTAGATTAAATATATAAAAAGAACATATATAGCTTAAAAACTCATTATGAGACCGAAAGGGCGAGTTAGGTGCCTAGCGTCTTTCTAACTCGTAACTTAGCCTCCGAACCCCTACATTCTGGTATATTTGGTTTTTCTATATTTATTCCTTAAAATAGAGGTGGCGACTCTGTTTAATATTATGAGTCCACAAATGAGGCCGAACGTATTCCACGCGCTCGAAGTTTTGAAACTCGCCCGCTTCTCAATAGCGCGGACAGGTTCGAAACGGGGCACTCACACACGGTATAAGCGATTATTGCCCAGATTGTATTTATCATCAAATTGCATGGCATAACTTTGGTCTCGAGGAGAAATTCAACAAAAAATGGGTCCAGTTTCTCAACCTATAATCGTTAGGGTTCACCCCTAGCGAGGTAAACCACTCCGTGTCCTTAGTCGGAGTATCCAGTGAAGCCCGGTAAGCAGCATATTGATTCTCATCGGCATCCGCATACCATGCGGGTACATGGGTCGAGGAAGTTGCATCATCATTCGATCAACCATTGCGACCATATTTTTTCCTCCTAACCAACGGGGCATCAGAGCTCGCCTCACCAAAGTTGGAAACCTCACCAGCAGTTTTTCCCTGCCCGAAGGTAGAGTGTACCACTTCAACACCTTCCTGCTTGACAGCGGGCTCATTATCTTCAACCATTTGTTCATGGCCATGCCTGACAGTGTTCACCTCCTTTTCACTGACATCTTCAGAGGGGTTATACCCACTAAACGAGTCTTCCAACTCAACTATTGGACTAGGGTCGTACCTGTTGGTAGCCTCATCATTTATAGTATTAACGTCACCGATGATCTTTATGTCAACGGACACTATTTTCTCACTACTCAACGGGTCATTCTACCCGTCGTAACAGAACACCTCTCTCTCACTACCATTAGATTCATCACGCACCTCCTCAGGTACTCGCGCTAGTACTCTCCCAGACGTCCTCTTTTCAAAATGTATCAAGCAATCTATTCTACTGTCGCGACCCGACCTAAATCCTAACACGAAATCCCAATGTTGTGACGTTATAACTAACATAAGAAGAGGACAAGCACCTGATAAACGATGGTGTAAGTCAAAAAGTCGAGCTAACAAGCTCTAAACAAGATTATGAAGCCATACTAAAAATATGGGTCAATAAAAATCGAAACTACGGAAGCATTAATAGAGTGAATCCTAGAGCTATTAAACTTGAAACCAAAACAAAAAGAAACCAAGAGACACAATTGTCTCACAAAGGGAAAAACAAAACCCGTGTGTCGTAACATTGCAGACACAAAACAAACCATCGGGACTCCAGGTTGACGTTTCAACAAAGAACCAACCTGATATACAACAATGACCTAACGGCTAAATCACATTGGGGTTAACAACAACAACACCTACAACATGAATAATGAATGCCCCGATGCTACTGCATGCCCAGGAGACAACTGAATAAATACTACAACTTAAGTATACGAGCTCAACCACAACGTCGGCTACAGGAAATAAACCAACAAGACCAAAATATAATCTACCCGACCGTAAAATTTATATAACTTTACACAACATCATCCTCAATTGAATAAATGATAAATACGACAATATTAATACAATACGAAATAGGACTCCGCGAGCTATAACTCAGAAGAGTTGGCTGCCACCAACACGAACCATAGGATCGACCTCAACTAGAACTGTTAATCCTCTGTGCACTGCTACAATCAAGATATACTCGGTCTCAACGCGGCTAACGATTAACTACAAACTAGGAACACAAAGCACGAAGTGAGTCATAATGACCCAGTACGCTACTACAAATAACAATAACATAATATTACACTGTTATAAATAATGCGTTACTACAACAAAAACCCTTGAAAACATGTCCTATAGTTAGATACTCCACAAGATAATTATTCCTTCTCATTACCAAACCATCCAAATGAACTAGGGTGAACTTCTCTGTTCATAAACAAACCAAATCAATTAGAATGAACTCTCATAAAAATCATTATATACAAGTATGCATATCGATATATACACACATAAAGTTTCTCATATAATCATCATGTATAAGTATGCATATCTATATATATACAATCAAGTCTCTCATATAATCATCATGTATAAGTATATATATATATATACACACACACACACATCAAGTCTCTCATATAATCATAATCAAGACAAACATGATCACTTAGATCTTATATTCCAATTAACACTTTGTTATCACATAAGTGCTCATAGTGAGTCACATAAGGGATAGATAAGATATCGAATGTGTACCGTTGTGTTGCTCCTGCAATCAAAATTGTTAAACCATATCGTGCCAGAGATACTCGTGATTGATGTATCAAAGTACCGAGTTATCTACTCAGGTGCCGAGCTCTCTACTCGGGAAAATAGAACTAGCCAATGCGCTCTCTTGATTACGCTAGAGGAGGCTACATCCCCACTGTAGCCAACAACAGAGGTGTTGAATCTTGCCTTAAAATAGATTTGCTTAAAATCATTTCACTTGTTGTTAGCCATTTCTTAAATTATTTCTTGTTGGTCAGCTTGTCAGATATCTCTTTGTCAGTCTCTTCTATCGGTTGACCACATTTTTAAAGTGTCAGCTTCTTTACCTCATTACTTGAGCATTCTCTTGTACTGACACTTTCTTATTTTGTGTTTTGATAGATATTTTGTATATTATATGTCTAACATGATCCCTATGATCTTGTGAGAAGATACGTTTGGATAGCTTAACACATTTCAAATTTAAATGTGTTCCTAACGGGCTACTCTTCAAGATCATCTCTATATATACCCTCAAGAATCACTTGAAGAAACATATAGAAGTCTGAAGCACTCTACTCTTAAAGAAATTCTTTCTGCCTTAGTCTTCTTGAAAACTTTAGCTAGATACTCTTCTTTGAAAGTTTTCTTCTAGTTATTGTTTAGACAAACACTGAGTGACTTACTTCATATTATTTAGAATTCGGTATGTTTGTCTCACGAGTGTGATTGGATTTCAATCATACTCCATAAACACTGATTTTTTGTTGGACACTGATCCATTAGAGATCACTTAGATTTTTAATAAAATTAATGCACTTCAAAAATCCAAGTTTGACCAACTTAACAGTGGACGTAGCAGTTTTACTATGAACCACTTCAATTTATTTGTCAGTTTTTACATCAGCTCTTACAAACTGATCTAACACTTAAGAAGTCTTGACCTACTTAAGTGTCAGCCAGTTACTTACATAAATTGTTTACTTAATTGTTTTGATAAATTGTTCTTTAGTTCTTTTCTTTATATTCAGTGATCTATCTTAAAAGTCATTTTTGAAAACAATTGTGTCAGTCAGTTGACCAATCTTCACTAACTTCAGCTTCTTTAAAACATCAGCTGACCTAGTATCAGCTGACTGACAAGATTACAAATTCCGCTGCAATTATCAATAGTTTCTAAAAACACCCTCAAAGTTTTTAAAAGACTATTCACCCCCTCTAGCCTTGTCAGTTGCCAACGGAACTTACAAGAGGGGTGTGTGTGTAGTAGCCGGTATAGCGATACATAGTAATCACGAATCCTATAATTTGTGAAGATGATGCATCGTCCCACCATCAACATATAAACTCAAGTAATATCAGCTGGACTTATATGCAATGCACAAGTAAATGTTTGCTTGCCAATATCGAGTAGGTATATAACTCTACTAAATTCACACGATTATGCATATCATTGATATAATCACAAAATCTAATAAGGAGCTCATAATGAGTCTCAAAATCCCAAGTGTCATGTATGTACACTTAAATCAACCAAAACTCTAAAAGCTAGTAAACTTAATCAAATGGATTCTAAACGTCGTATGATCTCACTACGATACTCGTACGGGCTTGTTTGGTAGTCAGACAAAGATAAGCAGTATTATTAATCTCAGTACTATTAGTATCCTCGCTATTAATCCTCGCTTGTATATCGGGGGTAGTTTTGAGATTATAAATGTTAATCCCAATTTTTTTTTAGTGAGGGCGTTAATAATACCACCCTCCCCCTTGGTATTAATAGTGAGAGGATAATGACTTTATCCGGATAACTCGTACTATTAGTCCCGACCACCAATAGCGTACCAAACATTAGACAACTCGGCTTATTAATCCTATCTGACCTTAATCCTGGCTACCAAACGACACTATAAGGTTTAATTGTTCCTTAAGCATGACTCCGTTGAGTCTTTACTACTGCTTCCTCAAACTAGGGCATCAATGCTATTTGCATTTAGGACCCTTCTCTATGTTCTCAATTCAAGCTCAACTAGGTTCTTGTTCTATTTAGAAACCATAGTCCAATAAGTTCATAATTCCACCTATTAGTGAAATCCTAGGTTGATCATAATCAATCATACCATAATTCAACAAGTTCACAAATCAAACGACATTGAAACCTTAAGGCATTCAAAAGTAAATAATGCTTTAGTCAACGATACACAATATGCGTTGTAAGTCATATTCATCAAGTAAGTATAAAGAATCCAATCTTTAATAAATGCCACAATTATACTTTTATATACATAATACCAAATAGGCATAGAAGATCATTTTCTAGCATAAACCCAAGCTAAGTTAGTAACTCATTCTACGCAGCCATCTTGTAAATTCAACCAATGATTCATCACAACTCTAAATTTCATGAATATTACATATTCAGAAACTAGACTCTTGAAACTATAATTTATCACTTTAAAGCATTCCATTCGGACTTGTATTTATCAAAATATGGTCACCTCAAGAACATGTTAAAAATCTGATTTTTTGTTATGACTTATTTTGCATGTCTATCATACAAAATTCACCAAATATTCATCATTGCTCCAAATGTCACATGTTTTACATCCCCAGAAAATAGATTCTTTGAAATAAAGTTTAGCCTTTTAAAACACTCAATTTAGACTTGTATTCATCAAGCTATGGTCACTTCAAGTTCATGATAACAATCTGACTTCCTGGAAGTAGAGTACTAATACATCCATAATTTGTGACCTATTTGAGGTACTTAAAGACCTGGGAATTTAATGGTAATTTACAGGGATTCACCTCACATGTATAGGTGACACATATCCAAAAATCAGACAATTCCCTTTAGTGGATTTGTCCCAGTAATTTTCGTAAAACTGCCCAAAACAGAGATTAAACTCGTATAGTTTGTTCTTCAACAAATTCATGCACAACAATTGTTCCAAATCGAAGCTTGAACATATTTCAAACTAAACACAAAACTAAAATCCTCAAGTCAAGATTCATGGCAAAATTCCCGTATTTCATAGTTATAGACTTGATAAAACTCTTCCTTAGCATGGTTTAAGCAAGATTAATGAAGCTACCATGCTCAACAACTTAGAACACACAAATATGGAAATTAGTAGCTTACCTTAAGCTTATTCAAAGCTTGAGAAAATGAAAACAAACCAAGGATTGTTGATCTACAAGTCAAGAGCTTAGATCGGGTCATCGGAGCTTCGGGAAACCCTAGACACACACCAATCTCACCTTTTCTCCCACACACACAAGCTCCCATGGAAGAGGCTGAAAAAAATCTGGGGGACAAGGTTGAGTTAATGGAGTTCTCTAGCCGGAGGAGACTCCACAAATATCAACAAGGGAGGTGGGCAAGGGTTGGCCTCCCATTGGTCCAAAATAAGTTGGTCAAAGTCTCTAATTGAGGACTTAGGCCTAAAATTTTAACTTAGGCTTAATCAACACTAATTAAGGTATAATTAAGGTCTTAGGGTCAAGTTTGGTCGAAATCATTAAGGGTCTCAGAGTAAATCCAATAAACAAAACAAAACAAAACCCAAATTTTTGGAAATGCAGAGAATAAGTTATTCAATCAACTTTAAGAATACGTCTGTACTGAAATACAAGTCTAAAAATTACACAAGAGGTATGGTTAGAAATCCTTTGAAGTCTAGTTTCTAACACACCAAATGGATCTCAATTATGAGTTTTTTACAGAAAACTATGGTCAAATTACTACATACCTATCATGGCCTACAGGCTTACACAAGTCATACCGAAAATTACACACAAGCATGTGCAAACGTTTACATGACCAATCCATAATAATTCCAAGTTAATCCCCAAGGTCCCCTAGTCATTTAGTGTCAAACCTAGGGTCAAAATAATACCCATCGAGTAAAACGACAATAAATACAACCGGTACGAACTCGTATGACAACATGATAACTAAATTTGTGAATCGGAGAATCAAACTTATGGCGACAACTACTATGAACGTCATGGAAACATGTAAACTTGTAAACATAATTATTATGAATGTAAATGCAGGGTCCGGATCCTCTATTCCAAAATTGTATTACATCTCCAATTCCACCGTCGGATTCTTGCCACGTGTCAATCAAAATTCTTCACAAAAGGAAACATTGAGCCGGATTTCATGGATTCTTATTGTTATGGAAACACAATCAACTTAGTAATTGATTTAGTTTATTTACGATTGACACGTGGCAAAAATCCGACAATGGAATAGGAGATGGAATACAAATTTGGAATAGAAGATCCAAACCTGTAAATACATCCAAAAAAGTACACAAAGACCTAGGATCTCTCAATGATTGCGAGCAAGAACAAAGAACGTAAACATTTTATCAAGTCAAGTAGTTAAGGATTCGGGGTCTTACATCTACAATGTTCCAAAACATTCTACTCTCCTGCCTTGCAACCTAATTATAAACAATTCAAAATTTACACAAGTGTTGAAGTCCGACGCGGCCACCAAATTAGCTCATCTGAGCACGAACACTTTTTGCTTCGAGCATCAATACTCGCCATAAAAGAAGTAAGGGGATGCTGATATGCCCAGCCCAAAGCCGGTCACGAGCAAGACACATGCGAGCATCACGTGCCGATCATGAAATCATGAGCTTATTAACATGTGACCTACGTACATAGCGGACGAAGCCAGTAGATTACTCGAGCAATGATCCACTATAGATCCCGTTCAAACATGACCGGACATGGGTTGTGACTGTCCGACCAAGGGGCCATGCCTGGGAATGATACTTGTAACCTCATATACATATGGGTGAACCGGGCAGGGCCATGCCCGTCAGGCAAGCAATCAAGCATCGACCATCAGAGACTTGTCCACCACAACAGGTCAAAGGTTTCTTAATATGAAAGGAGTACTTACCTTACCTACTCCGATAATTACGCGGCTAGCCGCCTATCATGCCTACAATTTAGGGAACCTCTCATAACGGCTAACCCTAATAGGTAACTATGGAGCCCAATCCTACACGGATTCTATGGCATTGGTGTCCTATATATACCCTCGAAAAACCCTAACAAGGTACACACTTTCTATAGCCTCAAACCTCTATCAAATTACTTTGACTTTCACATGATTCTTACTTTCACGCCGGAGTGTGAAAGATCAATAATAGCTAGGATTCATGAAATCTGTCAATGCAGTTCGTGATGTAGCTTGTTACTGTAGCTACACCAAGAAGTGCATTGACAAGAAGTTCAAAAACAACGGAAGACTTTTAATTTAAAGCAACAATAAACACAAATGTTTACCAAACAATCTACAAGCCTATGCTTGTAGATCCAACCTTATGGCCAAAAAGATTTCACTAAAAAGATGGAGTGTTTTAATAATAATGTGAAATCATCAAAACCAAAACTCCCACAAGACAACATGTCTTGGAGAGCAAACCCACATAAACAAAGGTAGAGAAAACGTGGGATTAAAAAATAAACTTCCTAGAAAGACTATGAAGACAAATAGCAACAACATCCTAATATAGTTCCCAATGAAGCTACACTCCAAGCTTCATTCAAATTCCAGCAGCAATACTCCTCTCTGATTTTCTGCTCTCTCTGCTTTTTTCTCTTGTATTCTGCTCTCCGTGTTCTTCTCTACACCATGCTCCATATTTATATGATGGTGGAGTCCTACAATATAATTAGGAAAACAAAAGACTCCAAGTATCTAAAGGATTAGGAGTTAGTTTCCATAATCAAATAAACCATAATAAACCACATTTATTACCTAGATTTTGTTTCCAAATATAGTTTACTAATTTAAGTCAAAGAATATATCCTACACAAATAAGAATCCAACAACTCCAAGGAAACATAATGTTGGGAAATAAAATATTTGTTTCCTAAATTAGTTTCCTAATTTAATTCAACGAATCTATCCTAAGATTTTATCAATTTAATTAAGGACTCTTTGAGTGCTTTTAGGAAAAGATTAAATATGGTAATTACTTACCATAGCATTAGGACCAAGAAACTTATAAAATATGGTAACTTCTTACCATTGCTTTTGGACGAAGAAAGGGCACAACAATAAAATCAATGGAGGAAAATAGGACGACCCTATTTTACCCTTACAATCTCCCCCTTTGTTGAACCTTTCTGGTCAAATCAAATGACAAGTATTTATTCAACACCAATCAAACCATCCAACCTGCATTGGTTAGAAAATCTCATCTCCCCCTGAATTTGTGCAAGGTATAAAATCAAAAATCATCTACTAAACACAAATCAGAATATACCAATGATGCAATCACATGCATAAAAACAAGCATGAAACAGTTTATGGGAGAAACAATCACAATGATGAATCTACAAGGAATCAGATTCAGCATCATCACCAGAAATAGAAACACTTGACCTCTCTCCCCCTATTTGACCGGAGAAGGAAAAGGGAGAAACAATCTTATAGGAATTCTAAAAAATCCAAGATTTTAAAAAACACAATTAAGTGTTCACCATGACTTGATCACACCCCTAGCAATGACTGAGCACCTCATATCTAGATTCAATACCTCTTAGTTTCACACAAAAATTAGACATTCACTAAATATTTTTTAACATGGAAATTTTTGGAAATTGATTTGCACAGTTTATTTTAGGACAAAATTTCACCAAGCTGATATCCTTACCAACAATGCATGTCCTAAAATTTTATTCCTAAAATATTATTACAAAAAACTAGGCAAAAGAATAGAAAATGCAATCACACATAAGTGATAAAGACCAAATCAAAGGATGTAGTTCCTGATGCAGCTGCATTGGGAGATGCATTCGCCAAAATTGTGATTTTATGTTTAATTTTGCATTTTTTGTTTTCTCAACTAGATTTCTCTCCCAAGATCATAAATTTTTCATAACAAAAATCCATAGGTACTTTATTTCCCTAGGAGTATAGCTCTACTTTATTTGAAGCTATACAAAACATGCCACTAGGAACCTTTCACACTATTTACCAAGGGAAACCATTTTGCACATGATCAACCCTTGGAATCCAAAGATTCATAGTCCCAAGAAAGAATGACAACCAACCTTGTTCATAGGTAGCTCTTTTCCTTTAGGTAGCTTTCACACTTTTCCAAAGGTATCCATTTTTCTCAAAATCAACCTATGAGAACCAAAGTTCCATAGTACCAAGATAAGATGCTAAAACCCTTATACTTTAAGGTAGCTCTTTCCTTTGTGGACTTCAAACTTGCTCAAAAACTGGGAGAGAGTGAGAATCATAACAAAAAAATTACAATTGATTTTGAATGCAATTCCCAAGCAACAACAAAAGGCACAAGCATGTGAGTCAAATGATCTAGAGTGCCCACTAAATACAAAATGCAAGGATGCTTATTTTTTTCTTTTCTTATAATTAACTAAGTGTAAAATGATATGGCACGCATACCAAGAGATTTCCTTAGATTGGAAAATCTCTTTAAAATCAAGACTCTTAGTAAATATATCAGTCAATCGATTTTTTGTCCCAACATGTTCAATGCAAATAATCTCTTGTTCAACCATGTTTCTAATAAAGTGGTGTCTTATATCAATGTGTTTTATTCTAGAGTGTTGAACTGGATTTTTTGCTATACTGATTGCACTGGTATTATCACAATACAAGTTTACCACATTACTGTGTAGTCCATAAAATTTTGATCATTTGGTTCATAAAAGTTGTCTCAACACATTTCTCTTTTTTACTAAACCAAGAAACCAAATTATTTCCCAAGTAAAAACACCTACTAGATATACTTCTCATATCATCTATTTGTTGAACAGTAATATCTAGAAAGCAAACTAATTTCATACAGTCAACCTTACCTTTCTTCCTAGTAGACATACCATCATATACATTACTTATCACTTGAGAAGAAGGATGAACTTTCTGAATACGGCTGAAAATATCTTGGCTACGATCAGTCACAATGGACTGTGTTTCAGGTTGTTCAGTTTCTGTTTCAACATCCACAAAATTTCTGACCAATGCACCTTCCGATGTTGCTTGTGATGTAGCTACATTCGTATTTACTGAATTTTCAGAACTTGCAGCAACTGCGTTTTCTGGAACTGGAACAGTGTCTGTGATCGCATGGGGGTAAGGAGGTTCACGATAAAGAGAAGGTTAGTAGGGAGGGAACGAAGTGGGCTACAACCAAGGTTGGGCGCGTTAGCGACGGGCTACAAGAAGACACGAGTATGGGCAAGGAAGACACGAGTATATGGTGTAAGATAGCTGGACTCAGCAACAACATGGATAAAGGCTGTTTTAAGATAAAAGATGAGCATGTGTATTACAACAAGTCAAGTCTCTACAAAATGTTTGGGCTGGGCTCGAAGAAAGAAAGCTTGGACGAGGGGGTAAGAAGGCATGCACGGCACGACTTGCATGGGAATGGAAAGGGGTGGCAGCCGAGTTGTGTGGTGGACGGATTGGCTAAGCCATGAGAGTCCCGGTTAAGTTAAGTAGTTTGTTGAACTTGCCAATAGAATAGGACTTCTTGGAATTATTGTCCAGTAGAAACTAGCCTCTTGCTAGGATAAGGATTATTAGTATTATTATTGAATTAGATTAGGATTTCTTTATGTCTTTTAGTTTAGTTAGGATTCATATTTGTAAGCCTCTTTAAGGCATCTTCCTTTATTAAGAACGGCAGATTATTTGTTTTGTTTGAAGAAAACTCCTCCAAGAACAAGTTACGTTCTTGTTTTAAAAATCGGTTCAATCCAAGCTAGGTGAGTGAAGTCGAGTTTGATTGTCCGTCAGATTTCTTTACGTCGAGCGAATGAAGTTCGACTGGTGAGTCCGCCTATCCCTTCTTTATTTTGTGCGTGTGTGAGGTTCCTGGTTGCGACCGCGCCGCCTGGATAGGGTGCGCTGCACGCGAAGACACCACTGCTCTCGTTCCAGCCTCCCTTGTTTAGGGGAAGACGAAATCAAAAGTGCGAGAGGAGTGCTGTCTATGTTAGCACGTTGGAATGTGCCTCGGTTGCTTTTAGTGGATTTTATTATAAAAATAGCCTTATGGCTCGTTTCAGATCACTATGGGAGCTTTGGGTTTCCTGTATCAAGTTATCCCTTGTTTAGGGAATACCAGGATATGGGAATACATCACCCTTCCATTCCCATTCTCCCTTTTTTAGGGGAGAGCGGAAAAGTGCAAAGAAGGAGTGTTGCGAGGCCCCACTGGATCCAAAAAGTTTAGAGTCGCCATCTTTATTTTAAGACAAAAAATAAAGAAAAACCAGAAAAAGAAAACCAGAGATAAAAAGCGGGTTCGGAGGCTAAGTTACGAGTTGGGAAGGTGCTAGGCACCCAACTCGCCCTTTCGGTCTCAAAATAGTTTTTGGCTAAAGTATGCTTATTGTTATATTTATTTAGCAAATAAATAAAGCATTAATGACAGGAAATTAAAACAAATACATCCATGGCTACATTATTTACGGACTTGCAGCCATTTCCTTACAATAATTACAAATGCATTTAAAAATATTTGGCCATTATAACGGCTCTTTTACATAATATTTCCTAATCTAATCCAGTCAGCACAACGACTTATAAAGTCTACATTGTGCTGGATTTTAAATACAACTTTAAATAATAAATGATCTGAAAAGTAAATAAATAACTAAAATAATGCCCTTAAAGGCTTTTACCTTTTAGAGCGGGGTGTGCTCGCTCTGTCCTTCTCGGGAGAGGGAGACTTTTATTGTTGTTGCTGATGTGATTTGGGCAGAGTGACGGCTTATATATGGTAGTTTTGGCTTATTTGGTTGGGCGGAATGACGGCTTAGTTTTTGTGGTTTTGGCCTTTTTGGTTGGGCGGAATAACGGCTTATATAGGGTGTTTTTCAGCTTGTTACTCGAGCAGAGTAACGGCTTACTTTGGGATTTTTGGGCTGGGGAAGTGAGGTGGATACCTAACAACTAGGCTACAGATCACTTATAACCGGTGGATATTTATTTTGGCGGAGTTTGGAGATTTTAGGGGCTTCCACTCACCTATCTTACACCTTTTGTACTATTATTTTGATAGAATAACGGAGAGAGTTTCGTTGCGATTTTTATTGCGAACACTGAGCAACTGAAATGAGGAGCCGGGGCCTTCAATTTATAGGTGAGAGTGAGGAGTCATCGGGAATTCTTCAGTTTGTTCAGCCGGCATCATTGGTGAGTACACTGAGCTTCAAAATTTGTAGCTTGCGTTTACTGAGGAGAGCAACAGTAAACTCCATGGTGCGGCACCCATGCTCCTTGGTGCGGCACCCATAGCCTTTGGTGCGGCACCAAGCCCACTATTCACTTTTGATTTTTGACACTTTCCTCCCCTGCAGTTCACTGTTTATGCATCCTACTTTTCCTTTTGCATTTTCAACCCTGTAACTTGATATTTGTTAATTTTTCAACAGTTCTTGATATTTTATGTCAGAGTCACATACCAGGGGTACGAAATTGGGGTGTCTACAGCGTGTATTCAGGGGCTGTTGTGGGGCTGTTTTGGACTCGTGTTGGGACAGCCTGTTCGTGTAGTTTTAGGCAGTTTTTTGGCTGATCGAAATTGGTGTTACAAGGCTACGCTAGGGGCAGGATTTGCAAGGGTTATATTCTGAAAGACGGGGCTGTTTGAGAAGGAATATTCGTGCGGTTTGGGTAGTCCCAAAGCTGGAACAAAGTAATAGTTTATTAACAGATTGTTAGGGAGTTATGGGGTTATTTTTGGCAGGTCATGTGCGTGGGAGTTGTTGGAGTTTTCGGATCAGATTAAGGGCTGTTTAGCAAGGGTTTTTGGAGTAGTTTGAATGGCTGATTTTGGAGAGGTTGGTTCAGTTTTTTGGGCTGTCCGGAAAGCTGAAGTAGATTGGCGGTGTTCAGATTTTGACACCGTATCAGTCTGAATGTCCAGTAGCTGCAGAATCTGAAACTTGTGCATTTGTCTCAAGATCACCAAAATCTAGCAAACCTTTTTTACGCAAAGTATTAACACATTGATTAGCAAGATAATCAAACCCTTGACAATCCATACATTGAATATAATCAATATTTTTATCAGTTGATGTAGACTGTTTTGCAAAAGGGTGGGTAAAAGATTTTTCAGAGGTTTGGAAAAAGTCTTCTTTTGGAACAAACTTACTAGACTCAGGTTTGAAAACAATTTTGGTGTTTGAAGAAGGAGATTTATTTTATTCTTTTTCTTTCAAAATATTTTTAAACTTTGTTGTTAAAAGACTTATTGAGTCTTCATCAAAATCAAATTCCTCAACATTCCAATTTGAGTAATTCGTATTCGTTAAGGTAGGAGAACGAACAAAATTCTCATATTGGGAATCCATCACGGCTACAATCAAAATCAACTCTTAGTGTCATTAAGAGGAGGCTCTGATACCAATTGAAATATCAATAATAGCTAGGATTCACGAAATCTGTCAATACAGTTTGTGATGTAGCTTGTTACCGTAGCTACACCTGGAAGTGCATTGACCAGTAGTTCAAAAATAGCGGAAGACTTTTAATTTTAAAGCAACAATAAAGAAAGATGTTTACCAAAAAATCTACAAGCCCATGCTTGTAGATCCATCCTTGTGGCAAAAAAGATTTCACTAAAAAGATAGAGTATTTTAACAATAATGTGAAATCACCAAAACCAAAACTCTCACAAAACAACACGTCTTGTAGATCAAAACCCATAGAAACAAATGTAGAGAAAACGTGAGATTAAAAAATAAACTTCCTAGAAAGACTAGGAAGACAAACAACAACAGCCAATGTAGTTCCCAATGAAGCTACACTCCAAGCTTTATTCAAATTCCAGCAGCAACACTCCTCTCTGATTTTATGTATATTCTGCTCTCTCTGCTTTTCTCTCTTGTATTATGCTCTTCATGCTCTTCTCTACGCCATGCTCCATATTTATATGATGGTGGAATCATACAATATAATTAGGAAAACAAAACGACTCCAAGTATCTAAAGGATTAGGAGTTAGTTTCCATAATCAAATAAACCACAATAAACCACATTTATTACCTAGATTTTGTTTCCAAATATAGTTTCCTAATTTAAGTAAAAGAATATATCCTACACAAATAAGATCCAACAACTCCAAGGAAACATAATGTTATGAAATAAAAGATTTGTTTCCCAAATTACTTTCCTAATTTAATTCAATCCTAAGATTTTATCAATTTAATTAAGGACTCTTTGAGTGCTTTTAGGAAGGGATTAAATATCGTAATTACTTACCATAGCTTTAGGACCAATAAACTTATAAAATATGGTAACTTCTTACCATTCCTTTTGGATGAAGAAAGGGCACAACAATAAAATCAATGGGGGAAAAGGGACGGCCCTATTTTACCCTTATAGAGTGGTTCGCAAGGCCAAGCCTTGCACTTTTATTAAGGTGTTGTTTCGTGTTCTTACATGTTATAGAAGCATCTGATACATATAATCAAGCTCAGATATCCTACAATCAAATCGGACAACCCAAAGCTGAAATTTTGTCACACCACTTTCCACATTTTATATTAATATACTCCCTCCGTTCTGGGCAAAGAGTTTCCGTTTGAAAGTCAAACTTATTAAGAAAATGAAACTTTTAATAGTTCATTAGTAAAAAATGACATTTTAATATTTTATAACTTAATTTTTTTAAAGTGGACTCTTTAGGTGAAATATCACAAAATAGAATAGTGGACCCTTTGCCTGGAACGGAGGGAGTGTTAATTATGCTTAAGTATTATTGTAATTATGATCAACTCTAATACTCCCTCCGTTTCGTGTAAAAAGTTTCTGTTTGAAAGTCACTTTTTAAGAAAATGACACTTTTAGTAGCCCATCAGTAATAAAATGACACTTTTATGCCTTAATTTTTGAAAAGTAGACTCTTTAAGTGAAACATCTCAAAATAAAATAGTTGACTTTTGCCTTGAACAGAGGGAGTATATGAAAACATAAATTAGTGGCAATTTCAGATTGGATGGGACTATTCACACCCACCAAACTGCGAGATCCAACTGAATCAAGGTGAACCATCCGAGTTGATTTTTTTACAAATTGATACCATGCTATTCTTCTCGTATTTTTTTCGAGTCAAACAAAATCGAATCATTTACACCCCTATGGTATATCAAAGGTGAGAGGCTAATTTTATAATAAAAAATATTTATTCAATGCATCCTTTATTTTTACATTACACTAATACATATTCTAAGACAAAAACTACACTTTGATTTACTTTTTAATGTTTACATAACATAGTCAACTGTCCAAAATTCTTTCGATAGCGTGTAATATTATATTTGACAATTGTCCCATACTCATCTAAACAGTGCATACTGCAATCATGTGTCTTGCACAATGCTCATTGAAACCATTTGAATGCTTCTAATGTGTACAAAGTAGTAGAATGCTTCAAAATTTCCACCAGGAATGAAATAGATGGACTTGAGCTATACACTCCAAAATCAACAGTGCATTCTTCACATCGACGTTCATTAATTAATCGATCAAAATGATGGAAAATTTGCAATAAGTCATGCTTATAACTAACTTACCTTTTTATCACAATGTTCACACTCTCACTTCATTGAGTGGTAGTCATGTTGCACAAACTTTATCATGGAAAATACTAAGTTTACCATCAAGATTACCACTCTGGTGACAACTTTGCCTTGAATGCAAAGTGCATGTGAGGTAC
This sequence comes from Codonopsis lanceolata, assembly GCA_013146195.2. Taxonomy (NCBI): domain Eukaryota; kingdom Viridiplantae; phylum Streptophyta; class Magnoliopsida; order Asterales; family Campanulaceae; genus Codonopsis; species Codonopsis lanceolata. Next base: position 52,361,548 of record CM028383.1, read on the forward strand.
ATGTGCATCATCAAGGTATAGTTGTCACTATAGTGGTAATCTTGGTGGTAAACCTAGCAAAGTTGCTTTATCATTCTCATCAATATATATATATATATATATATATATATATATATATATATATATATATATATATTGCATAAAATAAATTTGGATCCCCTATCTTCATTCCTTGCAAGTATTCCAGTACACCTCCAATATCACCTACCTTTATTTCCACAGTTCGTTTAGATCTTAAATAATTCATGTAATCTAGTGGAAGAAACCCAAGATTCTCACGTCCACCAACTTGTCTTGACATATATTTAAAAGCTTCCTTAGGACAAATTCCTGAGCTATCAACCATATTTGTTTCAGTTGCTTGAGCAGTAGCAATCTTTCGATGAGACAGATATAAGTAAGTCTTACTTGGAGTAGTTAGACAATGAACATGCTCAACAACATAATTAGTTACCTTAATTAGTTACCGATACTTACCATTCATCCGACAGTTAACTTTCAACATGGCTCGACAACCACATCGTGTATCAAAACGATGAGATTTTACATTGGCATCTGGTTTGTCTTTCCCCTAACGGCCTTCACAATTGTTACAAAATATTCTATCCAATATCTTGCCACTTTTGCCTGTGTGTGCTTTACTTTTACTTACTTGAGTACCAAAACCCGCTTTCATTGTTTAATCGTTGTAAAATTTATGAGTAGCTTCTTCTGTTTCAAAATCCATCCCAATATGGAGAACATCTTCCTTAGAAATTTTCATGTGAGTTTTTTCAATAGTTATCTTGTCAATATTTTCTGATAAGCAGTCAAAAAATTTATCACAACTACCTTCTTTTTTAGGTGAATCCCCAACCCCTTCAAAGCCCAAACAACGCCATGATGGAAGATTACCACCGAAAGCATTATTGATGTCCATACCTTAGAGAGGCTGAAATTTTTTAGGCTCGATAAGGAGCTAACCTAGAGAGAGAGGGAGAGAGAGAATTTGCAGACCGATTGGGATTTAGTTGAGCAGTTCCATGGTAGATTTGCTAGGGCAAGGGTAGTGGGGGTTATGTCGACTAATGGTGGGTAATCAGTGAAGACGAGGGTGTAGGTTGTGGTAGACCAACGGGCTATATCTTCAATTTTGGGGGTTTAGTTTTTTTTTTTTACCAATCTAACGAAGACAGATGACGGAAGGGTTAAGAGGCTTCAAATTGGTAAAAACCAATTAGACATGTGGCGGCCATTGATTGGTGTGACAGAAAATGAGACAGTAATATGCATGAGACAGATGAGTTGGAGCCCATTTCAATGTACATCTCTTATTATAAACAACTTTTGTAATAATAAAATAAAATAATTATTAAAATTGTCCATTGCATGGGTACTAATACAAACACACACACACACACACACACACACACACACACACACACACATATATATATATATATATATATATATATATTCTTTGTGTGTGTGTGTGTGTGTTTTTGTTATAATATGACATTAGTAATTCACGAGTGCGACGAAATTTATAAATAAGAAAACTATTCAATATTTAGTGATTGTAATGTATGAAATTTAAACAAATAATTAAAATGTAAAGTAAAAAAGTGACTTTAATTATGAGTATTATATTACTAAAACATAAAGAGTACTTCGGATTGTATGCTTTGTATTACTTGTAATCATCGAATTTCAAAGGCGATTGTTACATGCTCAATGCAATATATCATCTAGATGCAATCAACCAATTAACAATTCAACTGTTCATCACACATGGTTATCACTAGTTAAAAATGATAAAAGAATGACCTTTGTTTGCCAACAAAAATGGTAATAATATATGATATATATATATATATATATATATATATATATTACTAAAATAAAATTCACTATTATCCCCCTAGAAACTTTATGTTATTTTTTCCCCGCTGTAGACACCCTAATTTCGTACCCCTGTTTTGTAACTCTGGCATGTCATATCAAGACTTGCGAAAACTTAACAAATGTCAAGTTACATGAGTTAAAAGTGCAAAAGGCAAAGCAGGATGCGCAGAACAGTAAAATGCAAGGGCTAAAGCGTCAAGAATAGAACTTGAAACAGTGGCTTGGCGCGGCCAGAAAAAAGCCTTGTCGCGGCGCCCATGGAGATATATGGCAGCGCCCAAAGAGCTACAATGTACTCCCAGTTAATGCATTGCACAATTTTTAAAGCACGGAGTACAAGAAAAAGGAGCGTGCTGAGAGAATTTGTAATCCCCGATGAGTCCCTCCTCCAGCCTATAAATAGGGAGCTTGGGGTCCGCCTTCGACACACCGATCAGTGATCACAAACTCTCCGTGTCCTCGTTACGCTGAGAGAATATAGAGCGAGAGTGATAGTGAGTTCCTCTTAAAAAGCCCTGCCAAAACTCCATCAAACCTAAAACTCACCGGTTAAAGTGATCCATAGCCCTCTAGTTAGGTATCCCGTATCCACCATATTTTCCCGGTCCAAAAACCTCGGAAAGAGCAGTTGCTCTGCCCAAGTAAAAAGTCCAAAACCACCAAAAATAAGCCGTTACTCTGCCCGAACCGCAGCAGCAGCAGTATAAAAAGTCTTCCTCTCTCGAAAAGGACAGAGCGAGCACACCACGCTCTAAAAGGTAAACCCTTTAAGGGCATTTATTTTATAAAAGTTATTTTCGAATCCGGCCCGATGTAAAAAATATAAGCCGGTGTGCTGCCCGGATTTAGTTAGGAAATACTATTTAAAAGAGCCGTTATTATGACAAAATATTTTTAAATGTATTTGTAATTATTGTAAAGGAGACGGCTGCAAGTCCGTAAATAATGTAGCCATGGATGTATTTGCTTTTATTTCATGTCTTTTAATGCATTATTTATTTGCTAAATAAATATAACAAAAAACATACTTTAGCCAAAAACCGATTTTAAGACCGAAAGGACGAGTTGGGTGCCTAGCACCTTCCTAACTCGTAACTTAGCCTCCGAACCCGTTTTTGCAATATTTGATTTTTCTTTTTTGGTTTTTCTTTATTTTTTCCTTAAAATAAAGATGACGACTCTATAAAACATTTTGGATCCAGTGGGGCGTCGCAACACTCCTTTCTTGCACTTTTCCGTTTTCCCCTAAAAAGGGGAGAATGGGGAATGAAAGGGTGATGTATTCCTATATCTTGGTATCCCCTAAAAAAGGGATAACTTGATGTAGAAAACCCAAAGCAATCATAGTGATCCGAAATAGGCCATAAGACAATTTTCATAAAATGCATAGTAGGGCCTCGCAACATCCTTTCTTGCACTTTTCTGTTTTCCCTTAAAAAAGGGAGAATGAGAATGAAAGGGTGATGTATTCCTATATCCTAGTATCCCCTAAAAAAGGGATAACTTGATGTAGAAAACCTAAAGCTCCCATATTGGACCAAAAATTCACTGAAGTTACCGAGGCGTATTCAACGTGCTTTTAAAGACAACACCCTTTCCGCATTTTTTAATTTCGTCTTCCCCTAAACAAGAGAGGGTGGAATGGAAAGCGTGGTGTCCCGCTTCCGCACGTACGCGCACCCCTATCCAAGGGCGCGCGGGGTGCGGGCGCAGTCCCGGGAACCCACAGTGACGACTCTGCTGGGGAGATCGTTTTTATTTTAAATAAAAATGGAGGGCTAGACTCAAAAAAAAAAAACTTTTTTGTTTTTCTTTGTTTCTGGCTAAAGTATGCTTGTTATATTTATTTAAGCGTTTGAATATTATGTTCCTATACATCAGTGTCTATATTTGTGGATATGATCCTCCATCTTGCAGCAGTTTCCTTCCAGTAACTGTTACAGGTATGTTTAAAAATATGTATTTTTCAAAAAATATATATATCAAAAAAAAATTTCAAAAAAATATATGTAATATTTCTTATGCAATAAATTTCCGGGCAGCACAATAAAAGGGCCGGGGCTTTATTATTAATATTGCTTCATTTTCGGCTCTATATATGTATATTTGTTTTGTTTTACTTTTTATTTCGCAAAATACGTATATATTTGCCATTCATTCTGTCATTTTATTTTGGGGATTAGGACCAATTTGCAATTAATAGGAATAGATAGATTCTCCACTTTTCTTTCTATTTCTTAATGTGATTGGCTTGCTTGCTCGCGTTCAAACCAAAAAAACCGAGAAAATCCACAAATAACAGCAAGACATGCCATATCTGTTTTACTTTCTATTTTTATATCTGAAAAAAGAGATTTTATTACTTTTTAGATACCGCACACATGCACACGCATATAAATATATTCAGAACTGCTACCCTACATCATGACCAATCTACCCCCTGCATAAGCCATCGTTAGATTGCATATATATTTTCAAGACAGTTCAAAGACCGACCGGTTTTTGCATTTTTGGATCGTAGTTCAGCCCCTGTAAAAAAAAAGAGATAAAAAAAGGGAAATAAAAAAAAATGATGATATTGCGCAAGTAAATAAATAAATAAATAAATTGCGCAAGAAAAAAAATACACAGGGGCTGATTTATTATTCTCTGATGCTCGACCTAGATTATTTCGAATGGTGGATCCCGGAAAGAGTATAAGCCCTTCGCCTGAGATCAGTCCGATCTTGGGGAGTCGAAAGGCAGGTGAAATACGTTGGTCCTATACTCTGGAGAAATAATCCACTGTTGCAGGAAAAGTCCTGAGACCGTCAAAATAAAGCAGGTACTTATCCGGTCAATTGTAGGGAAATAATAATAATAAAAAAATATACTAATAAAGGCACAATGTACTCGAAGCTCAGAAAGCCTTCACCAAATTTCAAATTCGATACCTCCAAACCCATTTTCCTCGAATCGCCCGAATTTGGAAAGGCGTAGAATATCGGCCGATTGATACAGAGATACTGGTGCTGTAAATCGACGAAAATATCGGGCGAACATAAAGGGCGTAATCAATTCGTAGGTACAGATCCGAGCAGTATGGCAGCAGAAAGCAAGCTATTCCCTATGGGTACCGATACAAGGGCTTCAGGGTATGCTCCAACTCCAACTATGCAACAGTGGCTAGACCAAAATTTGGATGCACGAAATGATCGCTTGCTAAGCCAAATAGCAAGTCTCATGCAAGGTCCAAAGCCCAGTGGTGAGGTAATCTCTTCCCTTGCAGTCCCCCAAGAAACATCAACATCCCATGCTCCTCCAAATCCAAACCCCCAACCAAACACCAACCCACCAAATACTGTCACTACCCCAAATCCAAATCCCCCACCAAGTCCCTGCTACCCAAATATCAGCCCTTACACATCCTATCCTCTATATCTTTTCCCAAGCACCAACATACCCCAGAGCCCAAATGACCTCCTTTTTCCCATAACCAACCCACTCCAAAATAGCCCACATATGGACCCACAAAGCTATAACCCGCCAGGCCAAGTTACCACCTATTTACCTTTTAATGATCTGGTAGCAAACCGAAACCCTAATAACCCACCAAATTCCGAACCCGGATCACCTTGAAATCCATATCACCCGCCTAAAATCCTTACGAGATACCGCAGCCAGGAATCAACCCAGCCTTTCCTAATCTTGCCAGCATATACCAAAAACCAACTCCCCCAGCAAAGCATGATGCTCAAACTTCTCAACAAAGGGGAGTTTTCTACGCGAGCACTAGCATTACAACCTTCAGCAATACTACCTTCAAAATTCAAAATGCCCGACCTAGAAAAGTTTGATGGGACTGGATGCCCTATATCTCACTTGAAATCCTATTTCACTGGCATGCAGTCAAGGGGAGCTAGCTTTGAGGCTATGGCTTCCAATTTCCACCTCACCTTAATAGGGGCTGCCAAGCAATGGTTGATGTTGTCAGATAATAGCACCATGAGCACTTGGGACCAGATAGCTGAAGGGTTCCTAGAAAGGTACAAAGACAACACCAGCCCTGAAAATAAAAGGGACCTCGAGTCGTGCACCCAAAGGGAAAAAGAAACATGTGCTGAATTTGCAGTCAGGTGGAAAAGAAAGTTGGACCAGACCTTTGACAGACCTGATCCGGCTGAGTCTTCCAGGATGTTCATTAAAAATATCCAACCCATATACCTGGAACATATGCGGTATCTCCCCTATAGCAATTTTAAAGAAATAGTGGAGATAGGCACCCATATTGATGAAGATATACGGACGGGGCAATTAAAAGTCAATACGCCTCCTAGCTCTTTCCGTTATTCTAAAGGAAAGACAGGCCGCAAATCAATATGGTAGGAAATACTTCACCACTTTTCCTACCCAAAATTATAACTTGTTCCATGGTCCTACGGATCGAGCAGTGCATCAACACGATCGGAGGAATAATGGCCCAAGCGTAAATTTGAAATCGAGCAGTGTGAACCGGTATTATGATGAACTGCAAGCTCCCCAGTCTGTAATACTGCAGGGGCTAATGGCACAAGGAGTGCTAAAGCCTTTGGAAGGCTATAAGCCACCGAACCCCCTGCCCAGGACTTGGAATCATGCCCATTACTGTGTATACCATCGCTGCAGTGGTCACCTCACTAATAAATGCTATGTACTCAAAGATGCTATCCAGAACCTAATAGATGATAAGGTTATTGAAAAGCCTCCACCCAGACCAAATATAGTCAATAAACCTCTACCTCAAATCAATATGATTGAGGTTGATGAAAAATTTTGTGTACCCAAGTTCGAAATAAATAAACACCCATTACCATATATCCTTGTTCCTTTCTATCCATCTCTATCCATAAAAGAGCCTAGCTGCAATATGCTCTCTTGGGACACTATCCTGGGTAGCCAAAATACTTGCAATATTGAAAAAACCACTTGGGTCGGTGGGGATGTTAGCCACCTTACCCCATCTGGCCGAGCCTACCAACCCAACTTGGAAAGAGGTGACCACTCTGGCAAAAACCAAGAAACAGATACTGGGGCTAAGGCGGTGGAAGATACTTTATTAGCTCAGACGAAGAAAACTCAGGCCAACATTTCTATCTGGGGCTTACTTTGTGCTTCTAAGACCCACCGTGATACGCTGGCTAAATCTTTAAGCCAGGCAATCATTCCTATTGAAACTGTTGATACTTTTATATTTAGATTTATATCTACTCATACATTACACTAGTTTTATACATCAGTGGCTAATTGGGCTGCGTATCGATTAGCGTGGCAACTGTTTATAGAACTTTGCCAAGTATAGTTTTTATAGGACTTCACAGTTTCAGCGGAAGACCTCTTCAAAGCTTCACCGGAAGACCTGCTTCAACATACAACGGCAGACCTTGTCTACACTCTGTCAATCATGACGTGTCCAGCCAAGCAATTCTTAATGGATCAATTTAAATTTATCCTTATCAGTTTGAATTTAAATTGAGACATTCCCTGACATCTCAGACCCGCCGAAAGCGACTTCCGAAAAGGGAAGACTTTCGCCCGAGCAAGAAAGCAGAAAGCATGCGTCACCTACTGCTAACAACTCACAAATCCGACATTCGGTTGCCCAATTCGATCTGCGATCTGCAAAAGATCTCTGTACTCATTCCCTACTCGATATCTGTGAAGACGAAATTCTTGATTGACAGCTCAATGCATTTAATGCATTCAACCTAATAGAGCTGTTAAAGTCTTCGTCTTCTCCAACGGACCTCTAGAATGCTCCTGCTATAAATGCTGCCATTAAAGACTGAAGAAATACACTTGACGAATTGCTCTGAAAATCCACTACAACTCTAAGTCTTAATACTCAGTGCATTCAAGAGATCCTAAACAGATCAAGAAGTCCTCGTCAACAACAAGAAGCTATGCATCAACATTTATTTTTGTACTTCTTGTTGTTTTCATTCAAAACTATTCTTCTGCACGAATTAAATATCCTGCTTACACAGATATTTAATTCCTTAACCCCCAAACACAAGTCAATATTTTGTACACGATCCATTGTGAATATTCTTTGTAATAGATCTAGTGGAAAACATAGTGCACTATTTAAATCCAAGGTTGACTGCCTTGGCGGTGGACGTAGCACTCTTTATAGTGTGAACCATCCCAAAATACTTGTGTTAATTCCTTTACTGTTTGTCTACTTATTGAACTGCTTATTACTTCGTTTATCTTTTTCCTTAACGGCAAACTTAAGTAACCTGTTAAGGTCTACCGGTAGTCCTTATCGGCAAACTTGAACCAGCTTCATTGAAAGACTTCCGCTACTTCAATCTTTTCAATAGATTGTAAGTACTTTTCAAAGAACTTACTTAATAGTTTTTAAGTGTATAATAAGCTATTTAACCCCCCCCTTCTAGCTTATTATTGTGCCCGTTGGGACCCACAGAAACCTCCCCAAATGAGCTTACTCAAATGATCGGGAACATTCACTTTGGGAATGTGATAATGTTTACTGATCTAGATCTGCCAAGGGAAGGAACCAACCACATTGATGCTCTCCATATCACTGTGGGAATTTTGGAAAAACGGGTTCCCCGAGTTCTGATAGACAGTGGGTCTTCTTTAAATGTATGTCCCGCTAGTACACTGACCAAACTGGGAACAAAACTATCAGAGCTTGCTCCTTCATCGCAGACAGTGAGGGCATACGACAACACTAGTCGATGTGTCCTAGGGGTGGTCAGTGGTCACCCTAATGTTGACTATTGGGCCATTAACCATGTCAGTTGAATTCTAAGTCCTGGACATACCAACCACTTTTTGCTTGTTACTGGGACGCCCTTGGATCCATAGGGTAAAGGGGGTAGCCTCTTCATTGCACCAACATGTCAAATTCATCCACGATGACCACATAGTGATTATTCTGGCTGATAAGATCATGGAAAACAGAGAAAGCGAGGATGTCCCAATCCTCGAGATAGAGCATGAAGACACTAGTATTTTCCTCAGTGGCTTCGAGGTTATCCCCCCAGGCTGTGGTCAACACCATTGAATATGGGCGAGAAACTGATATCACCAAAAAGAAAACCATTTCCCTAGGAAACATGGTCCCTCTAAACATGTTTTGAAAAATGAATTATATGTCTGGTCTAGGTCTCGGCAGAAATCAGCAAGGACTTGTTAATTTAGTCCGGGATGAACTTAAGGAATGCATCCCTCCTTTTAGTCTAAGATACACGCCTACTCCAGCTGAAATAGCCGCAGTCATGAAACAAAAACGTGAGAAAAGAAAGGCAGAAAGAGAAAAGCGTCCTTATAAATATCCCCCTCTCCAACCATATAGAAAAACCTTAAATGGTTACTTTGTAAGGAAAGGGGAGACAGAAGCCTATCTCATGTTTCCTGAGCCCTGGCTAGATCAGAATGGGAAAAGATGCCTTGGTTGGGAGATCTTTGAAGATGTCGGTTTGCTCACAGATAAGATGAAACAGGTTACCCTGGAGGCTGGAGCCCTGTAGCACTGCATATAAGACCGTCACTATAGAAAATACGTGGTCTATAGACCAAGATGATTATTCTCTGGCCCTATTAGATGACGACGGTCTAGGAGACAGCTTCCTGGCTATAATAGACGGAGGCACTTATTATGAAAAGCTCCCTGCTGAGTTTGAGCTTATTACTGATAAGCCTCTACAGAACTGGTATACTATGACCAGCCCGCTCTTAACGCCCGCAGATCTGGTGGACCGCTTTGGATATACTATCCCTATTCCTTTCCCTAGCTTTACGGATTGGTCATCTACCGATCCGCTCCCTAAAGTTGAGGATCTCAAACCCAGGTCCTCAATAATGTAAATAACCCTGTACAGTTTGCTTTTAATGATAATCTAAATGTCTTTGCTTATTCCTTAGTTGCACCTACATTAAAAGACGCATTAAATAATTATAATAATGAGTCATTTGATGAAATGGACCCAAAAGATAAAAATTATTTGCTTGAGTTTGTAAAGTCAGTTGAGCACCAGGAACAACATCATTCATCAACAGCAACTGAAGACTTGTGCACTATCAATCTGGGGCTGAACAATGAAATAAAAGAAATCAAAATCGGCAGCTACCTGCAAGGCTCTGAAAGGGTAGCACTCATTGATCTCCTCAAAGAGTTCGTGGACATATTTGCATGATCCTACGAAAATATGCCCGGGCTAGACCCAGCCATAATCGAACACCGGATTCCCATATATCCGGATGTTCGACCAATCAAACAAAAGCTCCGCCGGATCAAGCCGAAATGGTCACTATAAGTTAAAGAAGAAATTATGTAGACGTTGTCGCTGCTCATAAAATCAGGTCCTTCGTCGATGGCATGTTGGGCTACAATCAAATCAAAATGGTAGCAGAAGACCAGGAGAAGACTTCATTCACCACTCCCTGGGGAACTTATTGTTATAATGTCATGCCATTTGGACTGAAAAATGTCGGGGCTACTTATCAAAGGGTTGCCACCACTCTCTTCCACGATATGATCCATAAGGAGATCGAGGTCTATGTCGATGACATGATCGTGCATTCCAGCGACGCCAACGGTGCCCATATCAAAGACCTTTGAAAATTCTTCGAAAGGTTGAGGAAGCACCAGATGAAGTTGAACCCCGCCAAATGCACATTTGGGGTTACCAAAGGCAAGGTCCTGGGATTCTTGGTGACCGAGTAGGGCATCGAGATCGAGCCAGCAAAGATCAAAGCCATCCAAGAGATGCCGCAGCCAAAAACTCCAACCGAAGTCAAAGGCTTTCTAGGCCGACTGCAGTATATCAGGCGTTTCATCAGACATCTGACATTTATATGTGAGCCCCTCTTCAAACTCTTAAAGAAAAATACTGACCAAGTCTGGGACGAAAGATGCCAGCTAGCCTTCGAAAAAATAAAAGTCTATCTTACCAAGCCCCCTGTGCTAGCTCCGCCCCATATACATAAACCTCTCCTCATATATTTAACCGTCACAGATACGTCAGTAGGGGCTATGCTCGCCCAAGAAAAAGAAAATTCCTACGTTGAAAATGCCATCTATTTCATAAGTAGGAAGCTGCAAGGAAGCGAGCTAAATTATTCAGCACTGGAAAAAATTTGTATCGGCCTAGTCTGGGCCACGCAAAGGCTCAAGACCTATTTGCAAAGACGATCCATCAAGCTCATATCCAGGATGGATCCTATAAAGTACATCTTCGGCAAGCCATCACTTTCCAGCCGACTGGCTAAGTGGTCATTTCTTCTCAACGAGTTTGACATAACCTACGTCACACTCAAATCTATCAAAGCAGTAATTGCAGACCACTTAGCCAATCCGCCCTAAAAACGTAAGATGCAATCGAGCCCGGCTTCCTGCACGAAGGTGTCTTGGAAATCACTGACCATGACACCAACTGGCAGATGTTCTTTGACGGAGCCGCCAACAAAAGAGGCTTTAGCATAGGAGTCTTGCTAATCGATCCAGCAGATTCTCACACGCCATTAGCCATAAGGTTGGAGTTCGAATGCTCGAATAATACGGCGGAATACGAAGCCTGTATTGCTGGCCTAGAAGAAGCTCTCCAAAGGGGAGCCAAAGATCTCGAAGTCTATGGAGACTCCGCCCTGATCATAAATCAAGTAGAAGGGAAATGGAAAACCCAGGATCCCCGGCTGCAACTCTATCATGCCAAACTAACGACACTAGCCAGCAAATTTGATAATATCTCGTTTCATTTCTTGCCACGAGATAGAAATCAATTTGCCGATGCACTGGCCACTCTAGCATCGTTGGTCCAAACTCCCACAGAGACCCAAGTCCAACCATTTATAGTTGGGAAGAAGGTCACTCCAGCATATTGCTTCAAAATAAATGCAGTCCCTGAAGCAGATCACGAGCCTTGGTATTCTGATATCTTAAATCTGCTTCAGAAAGGGATCTATCCTCCCGGCCTGGACAAAAGAGGGAAAGTCTCCTTGCGAAGATGGTCTTCGCAATTCGTGCTCAGCGATGGCAGCCTATATAAAAGGCACTATCAAGGCCTTAATTTACTATGCGTCGATCAGGCAAAAGCTGAGCAAATCATGGATCAGCTGCATGGCGGTACCTGTGGGCCCCACATGAATGGCCATATGCTGTCCAAGAAAATTATCCGGCAGGGGTACTATTGGAGTACGCTTGAAACCGACTGTATTCGGTGGGTACATCATTGCGACAAGTGCCAACACTTTGCAAATCTGCAGCATGTGCCCCCGCACGTCTTATATAACTCCACAGCCCCATGACCCTTTTCAACTTGGGGAATTGACGTCATAGGCCAAATTCACCCGAAGGAATCTAATGGCCATGAATACGTTCTAGTAGCCGTCGATTACTTCACGAAGTGGGTGAAAGCCTCTTCCTATAAAATCCTGAATGCTCGAAAGGTGTTTGAATTCATTCGGACCAATATCATATATTGCTACGGAGTACCTTTCAAGATAATCTCCGACAATGGCACTCATTTTAAAGGGGACGTGAATCGTCTCCTCGACGAGTTCAAAATCCAAAGGCATAAATCCTCCCCTACCGACCGCAAGCCAACGGTGCCGTTGAAGCAGCCAATAAAACACTAGAAAACATTATCAGAAAAATGGCTGATACTGAAGAGATCGGCGAAAAATTGTCGCTAGCCCTCCGGGGCTATCGCACCTCGACACCGCACCGGGCTACCCCTTATTCCCTGGCATATGGCATGGAGGCAGTGCTACCTATTGAAGTTGAAATTCCATCATTAAGAGTGATGATGGAATCCGACATATCAGAAATCGATTGGGTCAAAGGGCGATATGATGAGTTAGCCCTAATTGATGAACGACGCTTGCTAGCCCTGGAGCATACCCGAGCATATCAAAGGCGGATAGCCCGAGCCTTCAACAAAAAAGTCAGAGGCCGCGACATCCAAGTCGGGGATCTTGTGCTTCGAGAAAAACCTCCTGGTTATGTTGGTACTAGGGGAAAGTCGAAATCCCCTTGGATAGGACCATATGTCGTCAAAAAAATCCGGTCAGCAGGTGTCGTACTCCTCACGAACCAAGAAGGAGAAGATCTTGTTCAGCCCTTCAATCTCGACAATCTCAAAAGGTATTATGCTTGAGCTAATCCACCTGGAAATTGCTTCCCTCCCCAGCTCGCTAGGCTGAAAACCCGAAAGGGCGGCCTAGGAAAAAATTAGAGCATATATATAAAAAAAAAAAAGAGACAAAAAGGAGAAATAAGGGCTCGCTAGGCTGAAAACCTGAAAGGGAGGCCTAGGCAAAAATTAGAGCATATAAACAAATCAAGAGAAATAAGAGCTCGTTAGGCTGAAAACCCGAAAGGGCGGCCTAGGCAAAATTAGAGCATATATAAAAAAAATCAGGAGAAAAGGGGAGGGAATGCACTCTCGATTTTCAGCATCCTACCTCTCAAGATGCAAGGGGCTCGACCGATTTAAGAAAAAGAAAAACCACGACAAAAAGCTCGCATTAAAATATAATATTACAGGTCCTAAGGTGCAACTTAGGAATAATTGTTAAAGAAATTTAGATTGTGCATTATTTGCCTGTACATGTTATTTTGTTACGCCTACCCCCTTTTGTTCCCCTAATATTCATTCATTTGCAGCTTAAGCCCCGAAGCTGTCCATCAGTGCCTGCAGCGTCCGCCCAGTTGGGCCCATATACTCCTTCTGCGAGGCGCAGAAGAGGCTCCAGTCTCGTCAGCATGGGGAGCACCAGAAGTGTCCTTGTCCTATTCATCATCTACATTGCCGTTGTCCTGAACAGCCGAACGGCTTCGGCTTCGACCACTGCCTGTTGCCCTGTCTGATCGTGAAGAAAAACGCAGGGGCCATGAGAATAGCCTTATGCCAATTATAAAACTTACAACAATTATATGGCCGAGAACAGAAGGAGGCGGCTGCCTCTTCCTCCCCGCATATCACCAGAAGAGCCCGCTCGAGCCTGAAGGTATATTCTTTTAAAATCCGTTTTTGAAATACAGCGTGCCATTACCCTTAGATATTGGTATAGCTTTATATTGTGCATGCATTTTGAGTCTGCATTTTCAATTTATTGCATCATATAAATTATATTGCACTGCATAATAAATATTTGTACAGATTTTAGTATGGAAAAAAAAAAGCTATTAATTGCAGGTATCTAAAGCTAATGGGCACGGGAAGACTGGCTCCTGCTAATACCACCTTCCATGACTTGAGGGCCCGCTCTGTCAGCCATCCTATAGACCCGTCCTCTGCCCCGAGCACGGCTAGATCTGGCAGCCGCTTTATCGTCATCATCATCATCCCGGCACCTAGTCTGCCGTACTGCATCGTTCCCCCTGCAGGAAAGCTCGTCCACAAGCTTTTGATAAAGCTTGTTGATACTGAAAAAGCCCCACAGCAGCCTTTTGTAGGTAGACACGTTCACCTGAAAGAAGAATAGTGAGGCAGCAAAAAGAAATATATTAGTCTCCAAAAAAAAATATATGCATGAAAAAAAAGAGACAAAAAAAGAAAAGATAATGAATGAAAATATATGCATGATGAAAAAAAGAAAAGATGCAAAAGTGAAATGTGTTTACCGAACGGGCCTGCTCCAGGACTCGATGCTCCTCAGGAATCTCGGCATCAGGAAGCACTTCCTCTACCATCCGACCACCCCAATGATACTGAAAGGTAGAGAATACATCATCAGGCTCAGTAAATTTCAGATGCTCGTCGAGAGACGGGATGGAGGGCCTCGGCCTGGCAGAAGCCCGTCTGGGTGCATCAGGAGCAGGAGGGGGAGGATGAAGCACGGTCCGCAAGAAATCCTCATAAGCCCTGGAAAATCCGGAGGCATGAGGCAGTATTGAAGAAAATCCGGCTCATCACCCAAAAGGAGGCCTAGGAGGCACCACTGGAGGCATCAAAACTGGATTATGCTGGCGATTGACCCGCTCGCCCATATATAAAGAATCAACCATAATGGATACCATCAAGATCGGCCAAGCCTCTAAAGCAACAAAGATAATGTCCCTCCAGGCCTTCCCAAGGAAGGAAGTGCACTGTGCCTGCACTTGAGCTAGCAATCCTCTCCTGCACTCTCTCCTTCTTTGAGCAGCCGCAGTCTTGGTCCGGCTAAACCCTGTTCTCGTCCACAAATTCAAGCAAGTAGGGTGGCTAGTGGAAACGTTGGTATAGCCGACCGGTGTGAAGTGAAAAAATGAGAAGGCCCAGACCTGCGAAAAAAAAAAAGAGACATTTTATCAGCAATGGAGATATATACGCTGCAAAAAGAAAAAATAAAAACAAAAAAAGAGAAGCAGAAAAAAGCAGGAAAAGACATATACCTCCCACGCCGGAGCAAACCCATTCAGGCATTCAGAGTTAGCGAGTCGTTGCGGCTGGCCCTATCCATGGAAGCATAAAGCTCGGTCAGGCCCGCCTACCCCATAAGCGGAATCGCTTCAAAATCGCCGCATGCCGGGACGTAAACTCGAGGGTCGTGGAAGAATTGGCAAAAAGCGATGTGCCAAGGAAAAAGAATAAGAACGTTCTAGCAGCGCGAGCCACGGCTACGGGGTCATTTTCTGGGACCCGCCCGGCGTTGTCTAGAATCCATTTCCGCACGTTGCCAATATAAATATCATCCGTCGACTTGTATTCTGATTCAAAACCCAGGAGATCCTCCACCTCATCATGGCGCTGACAGAGAGTATAATCAGGCGCCAAGGTCCAACCAATGTTGGTAGGAAGGTCGGTGATAGCGGCGAAGTCACAGGGGGTCATGGTCGCCTCCCCCCAACTAAAGTGGAATGTGTGGGTAGTATCCCACCAGTAATCCCGTAACACGTCAAAAATGGGCAAAAAGCTCGAAAAAGGGCGGAAGGCGTGCAGGAAGGTGCCGAGACCGGAGCCCTCCACCAAAACTTGTGCAGTTTTGGGCAGCATGCGATAAATATCTGTCACGTTGGCACAAGTGGCTCGAACCCGTTGAAAGGGCTTGCGAAGCTGGAAAAAAAAAAAGGAAGGAGAAAAAGAAAAGGTAAGTTTACTATCTTTTACTTTCCTCGCAAAAAAAAAATGAATAATAATAACAAAAAAATAAGTAATGATAACAAATAAACATGTTGCATGCATTATATTTTGTAAATCATAAAATTGCAGCATAATAATTTCCATGATGCATTTTTCCAAAACAAAAAAAAAAGAAAAAAATTAATAATAAAACACAATTTTGCATGTAAGAAAAAAAAAGTATATAATAAGCATTCGACATCCATGCATAATAAAAATAAAAAAAACGCATCTTTTAGCATTTGAAATATATTTTGGCGTCACGACAATAAAAATATATATGTATTGCATTTTAGCATTCGAAAATTTTTAATGGCATTCTCGGTATCATCATAAAAAAAAATGCATTTGTGCATTAAAAACATTTCGGGTATCTAAAAAAAAATCTTTATCGCATTTTAGCGTTTTCAAAATTTTAATTTGCATCTTTAGCATTCTAAAAAAAATGCATCTTTTTGCATTTAAATATGTATTTTGGCATTTTAGACATCATAAAAAGTGTATATTTTATATTTAAAAATATATACTGCATTTTCGCATATTTGCATGCATGATGAAATAAAAATTGCCCATGCATCATATTAGCAAGCATCCCATAAATTTTTCTGCATTGCATTTGTATCAAATAAAATGATATATGCATCTATCATTTGCATTTATTATCTAAATAGTTGCATTATAGCATTAGCAAAAAGGTAATAAAGTGCCACCAATCATGAAAATAAGATATTCCCATGGCATTTATTATGTCCCCGCAGCATAGGCATGCATAAAAGTGAATTCTAGTACATAAAATATATCTGTTTTGTCTTACATATATCCGAAAATGCGTCAAAAAATATGTCCGAAAAAATTGTATTATATTCCGAAAAGTCAGTTTTATAGGCATATAGCATATAAAATTAGTCTTCAGCATAAAACATGCATCATATAGCCCAAATTGCATTAATAATATAAATAATGCATTGTAGGGTCAAATAGTGCCCACTGGTTCAATTATGCATCGCAAAAATAAATTTCATGCATCATCACCAAATTGCATCATTTTAGCATAAATATTACATGCATAAGCATTATAAGCAGGGTCAGGACTCGGGAGTGCTCCAAAAGCCCAAAGCAATACTAAAATCTAGCAGATCTGAAAAATATCCAAGTGAATTTAAAAAGAAAAAACTTACAGAAGTACTTGGAAGATTTGATACGTGGGTATTCCAATCGCGATGGATATTACCCCAATCATCTTTGGAATAACGGTATGTGATGTAATTCCGGGTCAAGGGAGGAAGTTCCCTCCTCCTCTCGCCAGATTTCGAGTGCATCGGAGCCTTCCCCTTCCTGGATCGCGATGAAGAAGCCACCTGCTAAGAAAAACACGCAAATAGGCGGAAGAAAATTGAGAAAATGAGCAAAAATGGAAACAAAATGAAGAAGCAGCAACAATGGCCGCAGAAGCAAAGAAGCAGAGAAAGAAAGTGAAGAAGAAGCGGTGCTTCTGCTTCTCCCATTCCCGTCAATAATAAGGGGTGAAAACGGATTTTTTCCTTTTTCCCCCTCTTAAGTTTAAAGTTGCGGCACTAAAGTCCTTGAATTTCCAAAGCTGCAAAATGGCCCCTGAAGCTTAACCAAAAGTTAACGAAAGTAATTTTGTTAACCAAATTTGACGGCCATCCATCCAAGAGCAAGGGAAAAGTTGTATCCCCAGCAAACCAGCCGCAAAATAAGCAGGAAAGCCAGAAAAATCGACGGTGAAGGTAAGAATTTTGTAAAAATAAAGCTTACATAAGAAAAGGAAAATAAAATAAAAGTAAGCATGCAAAATAAAATAAAAATATGGCAAGCATGCGAAAAAGAAAAAAAATGCAAAAGAAGAAAAAAAAAAAAGAGAGGGAGAAAAGAGAAAATGCATGCAAAAGAAAGGAAATGTGAAAATATATACGCACGTGCAACAAAAGAAAGTGCGGTAGCAAAAGAAGAAATCTTCGACTGAAGCTAGAAAATGCAGCAAAAAGGAAAATACAGCAGCAAAAGAAGAAATTTTCGGCTGAAGCCGGAAAATGAAAAGAGAAGGAAAATGCAGCAGCATAAAGAAAGATTTTCCAGCTAAGGCCGAAAATGTAGCGGAAAAAGGGGAAGATTTTCGGCAAAAGCCGGAACTACAACAAAGAGAAAAAAAAATCCATAACAAGTGCAAAGAAGAGCAAAGATAAAGTAGCAAGCAAAGAAGAGCGCAGAGAGCAAAGATAAATAGCAAGTGCAAAGAAAAGCGTGGAAGTAGCAAGTGTAGCAGTAGCACGATGATGGTCGCAAGGGCAAAGCAAAGGTAAGAAAAGGAAAGTATTTTTCCTTTTCTGTGCATTTGTGTTTGGAAACTTTCCCTTAAGGGGCACGCAACCCCGGATCAGAGGGAAATGCTTTGTTCTCCGACGAAAGCTGAGTTCCTGAGGAGGCATTGCATTTCAGGCATTCGAGGTTGTTTTTGGAAACTTTCCCTTAAGGGGAACGCAACTCTGAATCAGAGGGAAATGCTTTGTTCTCCAACGAAGGCTGAGTTCCTGAGGAGACATTACATTCCGCCAGCATTGTATGAACTACGTTTGGTCTGATTCCTTGTATAAGGATACATAGGCAGCCTATTTCGGTAGGCGCGACCATCGCAGCACTGGTTTGATAGCTTTGCAGCACTTGTTTGATAGCATTGCAGCACTTGTTTGTTTAGCATCGCAGCACTTGTTTGTTAGCACCGCAGCACTTGATCCCCAGCAGATGTGAACTACGTTTCGGTCTGATTCCTTGTAGAAGGATACGTAGGCAGCCTATTTCGGTAGGCACGACCGTCGCAGCATGCTTGTTTAGGTTTTGGCCCGAACTACGTTTTGGTCTGATTTCCTTTATTAAGGGATACGTAGGCAGCCTACATTAGTAGGTCCGACCATTAGAGCATTTTATTGCATATCTGCTTAAAAACTACGATAACCTGCTATAACTGACTAAATATGTCTAGGATATGGAGTTTGGTTAGCATTATAAACTGTTGCATTATAACTGTTACCTGTTACATTTCTCCCTCATTATAATTGCACGAAATTGGAGAGTCTATTTCTTATCAACGATGTTCGTCTACTCAGTAAGCCTCGGGTTACCCGTAGACTCCATCGTTGAGGGGCTCTGTAGACACCTCAATTTCGTACCCCTGGTATGTAACTCTGGCATGTGATATGACGACTTGCGAAAACTTAACAAATGTCAAGTTACAGGAGTTAAAAGTGCAAAAGGCAAAGCAGGATGCGAAAAACAGTAAAATGCAGGGGCTAAAGCTTCAAGAATAGAACTTGAAACAGTGGCTTGGCGCGGCCAGAAAAAAGCCTTGTCGCGGCGCCCATGGAGGTATATGGCAGCGCCCAAATAGCTACAGTGTACTCCCAGTTAACGCATTGCACAAATTTTAAAGCATAGAGTACAAGGAAAAGGAGCGTGCTGAGAGAATTTGTAATCCCCGATGAGTCCCTCCTCCAGCCTATAAATAGGGAGCTTGGGGTCCGCCTTCGACACACCGATCAGTGATCACAAACTCTCCGCGTCCTCGTTACGCTGAGAGAATATAGAGCGAGAGTGATAGTGAGTTCCTCCTAAAAAGCCTCGAAGCCCTGCCAAAACTCCGCCAAACCTAACACCCACCGGTTAAAGTGATCCATAGCCCTCTAGTTAGGTATCTACCCTATTTTGCCGGTCCAAAAACCTCGGAAAGAACAGTTGCTCTGCCCGAGTAAAAAGGCTAAAACCACCAAAAATAAGCCGTTACTCTGTCCAAACCGCAGTAGCAGCAGTATAAAAAGTCTCCATCTCTCGAGAAGGACAGAGCGAGCACACCACGCTCTAAAAGGTAAACCCTTTAAGAGCATTTATTTTATAAAAGTTATTTTCAAATCCGGCTCGATGTAAAAAATATAAGCCGTTGTGTTGCCCGGATTTAGTTAGGAAATAATATTTAAAAGAGCCGTTATTATGGCCAAATATTTTTAAATGTATTTGTAATTATTGTAAAGGAGACGGCTGCAAGTCCGTAAATAATGTAGCTATGGATGTATTTGCTATTATTTCCTGTCTTTTAATGCATTATTTATTTGCTAAATAAATATAACAAAAAACATACTTTAGCAAAAAACCGATTTTGAGATCGAAAGGGCGAGTTGGGTGCCTAGCACCTTCCCAACTCGTAACTTAGCCTCCGAACCCATTTTTGCAATCTCTGGTTTTTCTTTATTTCTTCCTTAAAATAAAGATGACGACTCTATAAAACATTTTGGATTTAGTGGGGCGTCGCAATACTCCTTTCTTGCACTTTTCCGTTTTCCCCTAAAAAGGGAGAATGAGAATGAAAGGGTGATATATTCCTATATCCTGGTATCCCCTAAAAAAGGAATAACTTGATGTAGAAAACTCAAAGCACTCATAGTGATCCGAAATAGGCCATAAGGCAATTTTCATAAAATACATAGTGGGGCCTCGCAACATCCTTTCTTGCACTTTTATGTTTTCTACTAAAAAATGGAGAATGTGAATGAAAGGGTGATGTATTCCTATATGCTGGTATCCCCTAAAAAAAGGATAACTTGATGTAGAAAACCTAAAGCTCCCATATTAGACAAAAAATTCACTGGAGTTACCGAGGCGTATTCAACGCGCTTTTAAAGACAGCACCCGTTCCGCATTTTTTAATTTCGTCTTCCCCTAAACAAGGGAGGGTGGAATGGAAAGCGTGGTGTCCTGCTTCCGCACGTACGCGCACCTCTATCCAAGGGCGCGCGGGCGCAGTCCCGGGAGCCCACACCCGCCTAATTCCTTATGTGTATTCTTCCAGATAGTAAAGCAATATATATACACGTGACATCATTAAATTACAATCTAAATATAAAATGACATATTCAATTTCCAATGCACATCTTTTAAGTTTCCTTTTCTACATCACACTAGTTATTTAGCTCGTGTTATGCAAGGGTACAATGTGAGATATATATATATATATATATATATATATATATATATATATATATATATATATATATATATATATATATATATATATATATATTTGTAATAATAATATAACTTTTAGACATTATAATTAGATTGTTAATCTCTTCTATGATTTTTTATATTGTTACTAATATTAAACGATTTTTTTTACCTAAATACTTTTAAAATTAACATTTAACTTGATAATAATATTAGAAGTCATTTTGTTAAAAACTTTTAAAATCATAATTCATTTTTAAACAATGTGAGATACTTATTTTATATTTTTATTGGTAATGAAAGTTTAAATCTTTTATCTAAAGACTTTAAAACCAACACCACATTCTAACCATGTGGTATACATATTTTCTATTAGTAATAATAATAGTAGATAAAAGACTTTTTAACCAACATTCATTTCTAAACAATGTGGATACATATTTTCTATTGGTAATAATAAAAAATGTCTTTATCTAATGACTTTTATAACCAATACTTATTTCTAAATAATATGAGATACATTTATTTGTAACCAATGTGAGATACATCATCTAAAAACTTTTTAAACCAATATCACTTTATAACTAATGTGAAATACTTATCTTCTATTGCAAATAATTGTAGACTTTTAAAATCAACATCACTTTCTAACCAATGTGTAATACATATCCTCATTTGGTAATAATAGTAGAAGTATTTTATTTTAAAAAATTTATAACCAACATCTTTTCCTAAATAATGTGGGATACATCTCTTCTATCACATTGACGGTAAAAGTAAAAGTCTTTTATCTAAAGACTTTTAAAACCAACATCATTTTTTAACAAATGTAGGATATCTGCTATTAGTAATAATAGTAAAAGTCTTTTATCTAAAACTAAAATCAGCATCACTTTCTAACCAATGTAAGATATACATATTCTATTTATAATAATGATAGAAGTCTTATATTTAAAGACTTTAAAAACAAACATTGCCCTCTACCAAATGTATGATACATATATTCTATTAGTAATAATAGTATTTTTAAAACCAACATTAATTTATAGCCAATGTGTGATACATCTTTTCTATTGTTAATAATAGTAAAATACTTTGTAACAAATGTGAAATACTTGCATCTATTCTATTTGTAACAAAAAAAAGCCTTTAATCTAAATACTTTTTAAACCAACATTTATTTTTAAATAATGTGAGATACATATCTTTTATTGATAATAAGAGTAAAAGTATTTACTATAAAACTAACATCTTTTTCTAAATAATATAAGATACACCTTTTTTCATATTCTAACAATGTGAGATACTTCTTTTCTATTTCTATTAGTAATAAAAATTTAAGACTTTTATCTAAAGACTTTTAAAACAAACATCTTTTTCTAAACAAGCATCTCTTTCTAACCATGTGGTATACATTTTTTCTATTGGTAATAATAGTATTTTTAAAAACAACATTAATTTCTTACAAATATAAGATGCATTCTTCTATAGTAATAATAATAGTTTTTTATATAAAAACTTTTGAAATCAACATCTCTTTCTAAATAATGTGGGATACATGTCCTCTATTGGTTATAACATAAAAATAATAATAGTAGTAGTATTTTATCTTAAATAGTTTTGAAACCAACATCTCTTTGTAAACCATGTGTGATACATCTTTTGTATTGACAATAACATAAAAATCTGTTTATCTATGAATTTTATAATCAATATGTGTTTTTAAATAATGTGGATCTCTTTGTAACCAATGCGATATACATTATCTAAAAACATTTTAAACCAATATCACTTTCCTAACTAATGTGAAATACATATTTTTTCTATTGGTATTAAGTCTTTTATCTAAAAAAAATATCTAAAAGCAACATCTCTTTCTATATAATGAGATATATCTCCTCTCTTCTCTTTTATTAATGATAAAAGTAGAAGTCTTTTTATTTAAAAACTTTTAAAATCAACATCACTTTTTAACCAATGTAAGATTTATCTCTTTTATTGGTAATAATAGTAATTTAAAACCAACATCAATTTATAACAAATGTGTGATATATATCTTCTATTGCTAATAATAGTAAGTCTTTTATATAATCTAAAATAATTAAAAATCAACATCATTTTTTAAACAATGTGAGATATACATCTTCTATTGGTAATAATGGTAGAAGTTTTTTTATCAAAAAACTTTGAAAACTAACATCACTTTATAACAAATGTACGATACATCTTTTCAATTAGTAATTAATAATAATATTTTTAATACAAACATTAATTTCTAACCAATGTGTGATACATCTCTTCTATTGGTAATAATAGTAGAATATTTTGTAACCATGTGAGATACATCTCTTATAAAAGTGAAAGTCTTTAGTCTAAAGACTTTAAAATTTAACATTTTCTTTTTAAACAATGTGTTATTTGTCAAATGGGTAAGACCGTTGGTCAACCCAATTGCTAAAAAATAGTGGGTTGGGTTAAATTGACAACCCATAAAAAAAATCATATGGGTTGGACCCGTATGGGTCATGGGTTGAAGGGTTTTTTTACCTGGCCGGTTTAGAAATACATTTTTAAAAAAAGAGGATACATGTCTAGTATGCTTTCATTTTTGCAGAATAGTCTTCATGTAATCTCTCATTTTCTTTTATTATTATTATTTTTTGTTTTTTGTTTTACTTTTTTATATATAACAAATCTAAGGTTTATTAAATTATTATGTAGCGCCTCTTTTGGATTACTTGATCTATGTCATCCTACATGAAGTCATGTCTTGACATCCAAGGTTTTTAGTCATGTAAGAGAATGCCCATAAAATGTTTGATGGTCCGAAATGAAGATTAAATTTTTAGTTTGTTTATTTTATGTTAGCCGACAACAGTTGAGTTGGTTACTTGATTTTGAGTGATTGTATGGTATAGGGAAGTGGAAAAACAATGGAAAATTGAAAATAAAAGTAGTCTTTAGGTAAAAAAAAATTGGTGGGTTGACCCATCTGACCCACAACCCATGTTGGATTGGGTTGGGTTGGTGTTTTATTGACCAGTCATCTAGATGGGTGAATCCCCCCGTAATATGGTGGGTTTTCTGACCCATAAACCCAACCCACCACTTTTTGATTTCTATGTGTTATACATCTTTTATTGGTAATAATATTAAATAATTTAAACTCAACATCATTTTCTAGCCAATGTGAGATATACATCTTCTATTGGTAATAATGGTAAAAATCTTTTATCATATATATATATATATTTAAAGTGATGAGATAAAATTTTTTGTGCCACTTTTTGGATAAATCTTTATTCTAAAGCATCCATGTGGAAGCTTTAAAAACTTTTGGTTTTTTAGTAGCTTTGAAAATCAACATTACTTCCCAACCAATGTATGATGCATTTCTTCTATTGGTACTTAATAATATAATTTTTAAAACCAACATCAATTTCTAACCAATGTGGGATGCATTTCTTCTATTGTTGAAAAATTAGTGTTTTTAGTGAAAGAAATTGTGCAACTTGAGGCACAAATTTCTTTACGTGTCATTTGTTTGTTGACGAAGGTAATAGCGCAAATGTGTTATACTCGGTGAGAGCATCGAAATGATATATTTATTTGTCCAAATCGAGTTTTGGATGAATAAAATATCAAGAGTTAAAGTATAATACTTATTAAAAAAAATTAGTGTTTTTAGTGAAAGAAATTGTGCAACTTGAGGCACAAATTTCTTTACGTGTTATTTGCTTGTTGACAAAAGTAATTGTGCAAATGTGTTCTACTCGTCAAGAACATCGAAATGATATATTTATTTATCCAAATCAAGTTTTGGATGAATAAGATATCAAAACTTAAAGTATGACGTTAAAAGTGAGTCATTAGAAGTAATATCTAACCTTGAAGAGTTTTATCCCACATTGGTTAGAAGTAATGTTAGTTGTAAAAGTTTTTAAATATAAGTATTCTACTATTGACAATAGAAGAAGTTATATATACTAATACTAATACCCTTTATCATATTGATTATTATTATGTATTATTATTAGCTAATGGTTAGAAAACTAAAAGTATATATATATCTTATATCGCTAATAATAGTTAGTCTTTTATATAATCTAAAATAATTAAAAATCAACATCATTTTTTAACCAATGTGAGATATACATCTTCTATTGGTAATAATGGTAGAAGTTTTTTTATCAAAAAACTTTGAAAACCAACATCACTTTATAACAAATGTATGATACAAACAATAGTATTTTTAATACAAACATCAATTTCTAACTAATGTGTGATACATCTCTTCTATTGGTAATAATAGTAGAATATTTTGTAATCATGTGAGATACATCTCTTGTAAAAGTGAAAGTCTTTAGTCTAAAGACTTTAAAATCTAACATTTTCTTTTAATAAAATAAAATAATTTAAACTCAACATCATTTTCTAGCCAATGTGAGATATTAATCTTTTATTGGTAATAATGGTAAAAATATTTTATCAAATATATATATATATATATATATATATATATATATATATATATATATATATATATATATATATATATATATAGTTGGTAAGGAGCACTATGGTTGTGTCACCTCATCACCTTTGGATAAATCTTCATTCTAAAGCATTCATGTGGAAGATTTAAAAACTTTTGGTTTTCTAGTGACTTTGAAAATCAACATCACTTTCCAACCAATGTATGAAGCATTTCTTCTATTGGTACTTAATAATAGAATTTTTAAAACCAATATCAATTTCTAACCAATGTGAGATACATCTCTTCTATTGTTGAAAAATTAGTGTTTTTTTGTGAAAGAAATTGTGCAACTTGAGGCACAAATTTCTTTACGTGTCATTTGTTTGTTAACGAAGGTAATTACTCAAATGTATTCTACTCGGTGAGAGCATCAAAATGATATATTTAATTGTCTAAATCGAGTTTTGTATAATAAGATATCAAGACTTAAAGTATAATACTTGTTAAAAAAATTAGTGTTTTTAGTGAGAGAAATTATGCAACTTGAGGCACGAATTTCTTTACGTGTCATTTGTATGTTGGTAAAGATAATTGCGCAAATGTGTTCTACTCGGTGAAAGCATCGAAATGATATATTTATTTGTCCAAATCGAGTTTTGGATGAATAAGATATCAAAAGTTAAAGTATAATACTTATTAAAAAATTAGTGTTTTTAGTAAAAGAAATTGTGCAACTTGAGGCACAAATTTCTTTATGTGTCATTTGTTTGTTGATAAAAGTAATTGTGCAAATGTGTTCTACTCGGCAAGAACATCGAAATGATATATTTATTTGTCCAAATCAAGTTTTGGATGAATAAGATATCAAAGCTTAAAGTATGATGTTAAAAGTGAGTCATTAGAAGTAATATCTAATCTTGAAGAGTTTTATCCCACATTGGTTAGAAGTAATGTTAGTTGTAAAAGTTTTTAAATATAAGTCTTCTACTATTGACAATAGAAGAAGTTATATATATTAATACTAATATCCTTTATCATATTGATTATTATTATGTATTATTATTAGATAATGACTAGAAAACCAAAAGTTTTTAAAACTTTCACATGGATGTTTTAAAATGAAGATTTATCCAAAGGTGAGATGACACAACCATAGTGCTCCTCACAACTTTTGTAATAATAAAATAAAATAATAATTATTATTAAAATTGTTCACTGCACGGGTTGTTTGTATATGTGTTTATTATGACATTAGTAATTCACCAGAGCGTGCAAAAAATTTATAAAAAATAAAAAAATTCAATTTTTAGTGACTTTAATTATAGAGTATTGCATGCAAAATGCAATATATAATCAAGATGCAACCAACTAATTAACAATTCACCTACTCATGTTGTTGAAGTATATTTGCATATTTTAATACAAATGTTTTTATTCAAAGGCATGCCAAATTTTCAATGCATCTGTTCAAAATAGTATATTCTTACAGTTAACATATTTATTAATCAATATATATTACTTTCCAGATTTGGCAACATGTTTTCAACGGGAAAAAAGTAGCATAAAACTGCAAAGTGGAGAACAATGATTTTATTGTAGTATTAGTTATAAATATAATTAAATAAATGTCGAAAATCAATTTAAACTTGGACCAATTTGCCCCCCTCTGACCAAATTCTAACGGTATTGGTCCAAAATGTATTGATTTTTAGACCAAACATTATATTAATCCTTATAAATATGTTTGCTAATTAAAAATTAAAACTATTTATACAAAAAAAAAGAAGACGAGATCCAACAATAGCATCACATATTACGTAACTAGTGTAAGCTTCTTCATACCCCTATAATAATAATAAAAATTAGCAGTAACCATGTGTGATGCACATGAATTATGATCATAAAAAATGTTCCAATTTTTTTTTTTTTGTTCAAAAAAATTGCAGCAAAAAAAGGATTGAGGTAAAAAGGTGGAAAAGTGAGACACAATGATTAGTGGAATAATTTTTCAATGAAAAGAATTGTCGAACATTGACAAATAGATCGAGGTTTTTCAGGGGGAAAGGGAAAGGGAGAGACGAGATATGAGATAGTAGAGAGGAAATAGTAGAATCCACGGTAGAAGAGATATAGAGAGGATAGAGTGATAATCGAAGAAAGAGAGAGACATTGAACTGAAATAGCACGACAAGAGTTAAGCTAGACAACTTTTTTTGTTGGAAATAGTGTGTCATAATACTCTTGTTTTATTAGGAAAAAACATAGTCAGAATGTTTTTTCTAACACATGATTAAAATGGAATAGGACTTGGGAGGACAATATTTATGAAAAGCTGCAACATGGACATTGTGGTTTTTTGTTATAATTATATTTATAGATCGATCAACAATACCCATGTGCTATACACATGAATTATGATCATAAAAAAGGTTTCGAAACCAATTTTTCCTTTTTTTGTCAAAAAAATTGCAACGAAAAAAAGGATGGTGGAAAATTAAGTGAGAAAATGATTAGTGGAGAGATTTTCGGATAAGAATAATTACTGAAAATCAGCAAAGGGGGGTTTTATGGTGAACGAAAAAGAGTATAGAGAAAACAATTGAATCCATAATAGAAGGGATATAAAAGGATGAAGTGATGACCGAAGAGAGATAGAGAGAGAGACATTGAAGTATAAATGGGAAACCGAATAACCGAAAGAGCATGAAGAGAGTTACAATGAAATTGGATTAAGCAAGAAATTTTTAATGAGAAACTACCACGTAGATAGTGTGATTTTTGTTTTAGTTATAGACTTATAATTATATAGATGCTCGAGTTTCAATTTTGGTGACAACGAAAAAGATATTCTCCCTTCGTTTCAGGCAAAGAGTCCTCGTTTAAAAGTTAACTTTTTAAGGAAATAACAATTTTAGTAGCTCATGACACTTTTATGGCTTAATTTTTGAAAATGGACTCTTTAAGTGAAACATCACAAAATGGAATAATTAACTATTTGCTCGAAATGAATGAAGTATTTTAGAGGGCTAGATAAGATGCAACAAATCAGCAATGGCCTAACCTAATTGGGATATCTATTTCTATTTTTTTATTATTGGTGTATTATTCAAATTTTGATATTATATGATTCATAACATTAAATCTGCAAAATAAAAGGGTACTTCCACCTATGTAAGAATTTTTTTATGTGAATGTAATGGATAAACAAAAATAAAAATAAAAATTGTAGTAGAAATAAATTCTCCTTATATCAAATTAATATTTGATGACATTTGTTCCATTTGAGGTGATAAACATTTAATTTATAAAAGTTATATTAAAACTTGCAAATTTGTAACTATAACACTCCGAACTCGAAAGCCCGGTCCGTTACGCGTAGCTCACATACTAGCTCACTAAACACGCAGTACCTTGGATTATCAGGCCCACCACAAGCCAACTCAAAAGACCATGAATGATGTTTGTTCCCAGAGGTATTGTGTGGTTACCTTATAAACCGCAAACAAGTCTCACATCTACCCGATATAGGATTGAGGGTATTACAATCTCCCCCACTTAAATCTTTGACGTCCTCGTTAAGGCTAAATCGTACCCCGTGTGATACGAGATTCAAAAGGTAGCTCATACGGAGACCAAGAGGTGGCTCCCACCTTTTGCGGTGTAGCACTTTTAGCCCGCACAACACTTTGTTCCCACATTTTCAATCGGGACCCGCTCTGATACCATTTGTAATTCTCCGAGCCCGAAAGTTCGGTACGCTACGTGTAGCCCACACACGGGCCTACGGAACACGCAACACCTTGGGTCATCAGATCCACCACAAGCCAACCAAAAGTACATGGATGATGTTGGTGCCCAATATGAGATTACGGGTATTACAATCTCCCCCACTTAAATCCTTGACGTCCTCGTCAATGCCAAACCGTACCCCGGGCGTTACGAGATTTAAAAGGTGGCTCGTACGGAGATCAAGAGGTGGCTCCCACCTTCTGCGTTGTAGCACTTTTGGCCCGCACAACAATTTGTTCCCACATTTCCAGCTGGGACCCGCTCTGATACCATTTGTAATGCCCCGAGCCCGAAAATCCAGTACGCTACGTGTAGCCCACACACTGCTCATTGATCACGCAACACCTTAGGTCATCAAGCCTAAAGCTATCAAAATAGGCAAATGGGGCGGGTTTGCCCGCGGGCCTTAAAAGCTCGCCACTGAACGGGTCAAGGCGGGAAAGCCCGTAATCTTGACGGTCCTTGAAACTCTTGACCCAATCTGCCCTGCGTAGGGCCGCGGGCAAAACTGGCAAAACTCGCAAAAATGGTGGTGGGAGTGTAATGGGTGTTTGGATTTGTAATTGATGATAGAGAATGGTGGAGAAAGATATGGAGAATAAGATAAACAAAAGGGTGATAAATTGCATATGAACTCCTAATTAAATTTACATAGACATTCAGTCAACGGGTTTTTGACTAGTGCAAAATATTCAAAAACTCAATTACAAGAACAAAATTTCATATAACAGTATAACACCACCAATCATTTTATACAACAAAGCTTTCCCCTTTTAACAATATCAAGAGTGAAAACTTTTCAAAAAGAAATGAATTGGAAAAAGAATTAAAATCTTATGATTTCTCAACTCTACATAAACAAAAGGAAAACAAAAAAGAAAATAAAATAAAAAATAATACACCACAAGTAAAAAGAAACTACACCATGGAGTGATTAGTGTACCCCGAATAATTTTCTCGGCTGAGATAATGTTGGGACTAATCGGAGCCCAAATGCGAGGTTGTATCTGTAGGAAAATATTTGGGTCCCATATCGAATACGGGTCGAATAAAATCAGTCTTTTCGATCAAATCGAACGGAAGCGGAAGTGATGAATTTCAAAAATCAATACAACGATATAAGAACGTCAAAAATTATGTGTATTAAATTTATTTGATCAACAGAAGGAAAAAGGAGAATACCTCTTACGCTGTTTTCTTTTAACTTCGATCGTAACTATCGAATCTTGAAAGCTCGTAGACACCACGATCTTCTGATTCGTTCCTTCCAATTAATAGTAATGTGTGGACACTCAAATAATATTATTCAGTTCCTAGCTTATTTTGAATGAGTAATTGATTAGGCCAAAACCAAAACATTTGGTACCAAATGAGGAAAAGTCCTAAAAATTGTGTAAAAAAAGTTTTTTGAATACCCAAACTACCCACGGTAAAAAGGAGGACAAAATAAAAACAATTCAAGTTGTTTCTCACTGATTTCATTTTGATTTTTTAAGAACTTCCATTGTTTGCTTAGAAGATTTGGAGGAAAACTGCCTTACTCTTAGTCACTCTTAACTTTTCCGGAAGCCCCTGTGTACTCTTTATATCAACAGTAGCAGCATCATACTACATCTTCATATATTAGAGAGTCATTTTCTAATCAAAAGACATTTGGTGATAACTCCCAATTTCTCAACAACTCTCTCCGTCAAATTGGCTGCCAAGATGTCTCCAAACTTAATGGGAAACTATTTCCCTTTGTACGGTTTTGTGTCCCCTTTCAAGTGAGTTGTAGTTCTTGTTTTGGTAGCCTTGTCAATCTTAAATTCAATCCCAACTATCCAAATAGTTTTATACCTCTTCATAATTATCCAATATAATTATTAATTAGTAATTATATAAATATCCAAAATATCTCATATTTATTCAATTCTCAATACAATTAAAATTGTATGTTACCCGATATTCTCGGGATCAATTGATATTTTTATATTAACCGGAAAACAATTTTCCATAAGCCTTTAGGAACATAAATATTAATTCTAATCTGTTTAAAAGGGAAGGCGAATCAGGGACCATGGTCCTATAATTATAAGCTCAAATAAATTGAATAAATAATTAAACTCTTCAATTAATTTATTCGATTTATTAATTCCGATATTACTCCACTATAAATTTGGAATTGCACTCTTATAAATATAGAATATCTTACTCTATGAAATAGAGCAGTCCATTGATTTAATCATTACATATAGATTAATCCTCCATAGACAATTCGTAATTGAAGCTAGGTAATATTCGTTAATCTCTTCAATTACATCTTTTCCTCATTTACCATTAATTCACTAGCGAATGGTTAATTTATAATTATATTATAAATTAGAGATCTCAAACCACTTAGTTCCAGAATTAACAAATGAGAGAACCGTCTTTCTACTTCTCGTAAGAAGGAATGAATTCCGTTTCTGTGAATTCATATTCCCAGCCATCTAATTCAAATGTGAATCTAAAATGCAAGTGCTGGGAATGTCATCGAAAGACAAACTTAGACGAGCAAATCAAGAAACACCATGAAATAAATAGGAGTTTATAACCACTCAGGATTAAGATCCATCTATATATGATCATCTAGAGATTTAATTTGATTTTCCATTTCTATAACGAAGTTTATAGGAAAATTACAAATTAAATCGGTCCAAGTCTTATATGATCAAATCAAATATAAATGCCCCCACTTAGATGTCTCTACATCGACGGTCCGGATAAGACGGTCACATTCAAAATGTTTTGGGCCGCATTAGTGATGTTTTAATTAAAGATCTCATACTTTAATTAATATCATCATAGACTTAATTTTAAGTTTATTATCCACAATCTTAATCCTCTTGTATATAACACTCATATACTAAGATTATGGTTACAAAAATAAACTAGAGATTTTCTATGATGTTTAATAAAATGCATACAATAAGCACAAGTGTTCATAAATAAATGTTGCTTTTATAAATAGTCTAAAAAAAACAATTCAAAATTGCTTTAAGGGCACTATCACTAACAGTATCAATCGAAATGACATCAATCAGATCCCCTATGGGCATCATAGCAAGCCACAGGGAGATGTCCAATTTAACATGTTAAAGAAAGCTTGAAGGATGGGAGAGACATGATCTGGAAGATTGCAGGATGGGAGAGAGAGAGAGCGTGAGATCTGAGATGAGACTAGAGAGGAAGACTGAAGAGATGAAGTCGGTGGCGGCGAAGCAGAGACGGAGGAGAGAGGAAGACTGAAGAGACGAAGTCGCTGACTCGCTGCCTCGCTTCGCTGGATTGGACTAGAGAGTGGAGAATGCGCCGTGTGATGCTGCCCTGCCGAGTGCCGCCGAGTCGCCGACTACTGTGATGTTTTATTTTCAATTTTGAATCTTTGAGTGAGACTTCGTTGACACGAGTTGTGAGAGACTAAGACAATTTGTGATAAATGAATACTGGTAGATATGATATAAAAGTATTAATAACTCAAAAGAGTCAAAACCCTAAGGCCTAAAGGCTAACTGGCTAAGTTACGCTAAATAGATATGGGCCTAGGCCGCTCAATCATCCAAATCCAGAATGTGCAACAAAGTCCAGAAAATGCGGGCAGCCTGCCCCCGCTCCGCCCCAACCCGCAAACGCCCGTGCGGGCAAAGTCCGAAAAGTCCACATCCAAACAGGTATCTAATACATCAGCCTAACCCGCCCCTAATAGGTGACGGGGCGGGCATGCCCGCGGGCTTTTGCCCTATTTGACAGCCCTAATCAGTCCCACCACAAGCCGACCTAAAAATCCATGGATAATGTTGGTATCCAAAAGTAGAGTGTGGTCACCTTATAAATTACACATGATTCTCATACCTACCCGATGTGGGATGAGGGTATTACAATCTTCCCCACTTATATCCTTGACATTCTCGTCAAGACAGAACCGTATCTCGGGCGATGCGGGATTCAAGAGGTGGCTTGTACATGGATCAAGAGGTGACTCCCACCTTCTGCGGTGTAGCACTTTGGCCTGCTCAACACTTTGTTCCCACATTTCCGGCCGGGACCCGCTCTGATACCAGTTGTAATGCCCTGAGCCCGAAAGCCTGGTACGCTACGTGTATCCCACACACTGGCCCACTGAGCATGCAACAACTTGGGTTATCAAGCCCACCATAAACCGACCCAAAAGTCCATGGATGATGTTGGTGCCCAGAGGAGTATGTGACCACCTTATAAACAACACACAAGTCCCACATCTACTCGATGTGGGATTTGGTGTATTACAATATCCCCCACTTAAATCTTTGACGTCCTCGTCAAGGCTAAATCGTACCTTGGGCGATGCGGGATTCAAGAGGTGGCTTGTACGGGGATCAAGAGGTGGCTCCCACCTTCTGCGGTGTAGCACTTTTGGTTCGCACAACATTTTGTTTCCACATTTCCGGCCAGAACCTACTCTGATACCATTTGTAACGTCTCGAGCCCGAAAGCCTGGTACGCTACGTGTAGCCCACACACTGACCCATTTGTAATGTCATGAGCCCGAAATCCCAGTCTGCTACGTGTAGCCCACACACTGGCCCACTTAGCACACAACACCTTGGGTCATCAAGCCCACCTCAAGCTATCTAAAAGTCCATGGATGATGTTGGTGCCCAAAAGGAGTGTGGTCACCTTATAAATTGCACATGATTCTTATACCTACTCGATGTGGGATGGGGGTATTACAATCTTCCCCACTTAAATCCTTGACGTCTTCGTCAAGGCCGAACCGTACCCCGGGCGATACAGGATTCAAGAGGTGGCTTGTACAAGGATCAAGAGGTGGCTCCCACCTTCTGTGGTATAGCACTTTGGCCCACACAATACTTTGTTCCCACATTTCTGGCTAGGACTCACTCTGATACCAGTTGTAACGCCCCGAGCCCGAAAGCCCGGTACGCTACATGTAGCCCACATACTATCCCACTGAGCACACAATACCTTGAGTCATCAGGCCTACCACAAGTCGACCCAAAAGTCCATGGATGATGTTGGTACCCAGACGTAGAGTGTGGTCACCTTAAAAATTCCACACAATTCCCATACATACCCGATGTGGGATGGGGGTATACATACCTTGAATGTGCTTTATAAGTTTGTCATATACTACTACTAAGCACCAACATCATCCATGGACTTTGGGCCTGGCCAGGTGGCCTGATGACCCAAGGTGCAACAAGGCCAAGTGTGGGCTACATGTAGCGGACTAGGCTTTCGGGCTCAGGGTGTTACAAATGGGCCAGTGTGTGGGCTACACGTAGCGGACCTAACTTTAGAAAGTTGGAAACCTATATCAAATCAAATTATCAACCATCAAACCTCTTGACCCTCTAGGCTTCTACCCAAAACTCCATTCCATTCATGATTTCCTTTTTGGAATACTTGGTGTACGAACGACAATGGCGTTTTGAATTAGTAGCTCAAATGTGTTTATAAGAAACATATTACGTTTGAAAAAAATTGTGCGTCTTTAAAAAGTTGTGTTTTAAAAACGTTGTACCAAAAAAGCTCTTTCCTCTTAGTCACAATCACTACACCATTTAATCTATAGATGACTTTCTAACACCTATCAAACTATGGAGGACTATTTGTAATGCCCCGAGCCCAAAAGTCTGGTTCGCTACGTGTAGCCCACACATTGGCCCACTGAGCACGCAGAACCTTAGGTCATAAGGTCATCACAAGCCGACCCAAAAGTCTATGGATGATGTTGGTGTCTAGTAGTAGCGCATGGCTACCTTATAAATCATACACAAGTCACACATCTACTCGATGTGGGATTGGGGTATTACAATCTCCCCCACTTAAATCCTTAATGTCCTCGTCAAGGCCGAATCGTACCCCGGGTGATGCAGGATTCAAGAGGTGGCCCCCACCTTATGCGGGGTAGCACTTTGGCCCACACAACACTTTGTTCCCACATTTCCGGTCGAGACTCACTCTGATACCATTTGTAATGTCCCAAAATTTGGGCCCGACTACATGTGCCCACATAATGGCCTCGTCATCAATAACTTCAAAATTGTACTAAACCCAAAACGTAATTAATGTATCTTCCACGTAAGCATCAAATATCCAAACATAAATCCTTAATAATTTTCTTACAATTTCAAAATACATGTTTAGATAAAACTCCCAAATTCAAATTAACGATTACAAAATAATAGTCCATAACATAACGTAATTTTATTCTCTTCAATTGGGCCCACACGAACCGAACCAAATTTTCATTCCTTACTTATATCCTAAACGAAAAGGGCTGGGAAAATGGTGAGTGAATAAAGCTCAATAAGTTCATATACAACCCTCCGGTTTCTAAGGAGGTTTTGATTAGAAAGGGAGTCAAACATTGTATAGTGTCAAACAAGATGGAATTATTAAAAGGGAATATTTTTCTGAATTTCACAATACCAAATACTCATTTATCGAAGAAGCAATTTCTAAGTTCATAAGAACAAATCAGATCACATAAGCGGTCATTTTAGATCAAACAAAAGGTGGCTTCAAGGAACCTCAAATATCAAAGTATCCCAAAGGGGTCAAAAGCAAAATAGTATATCCGGATTATCTCACCATAGTTCCTATGGTGTGGTGTCAACTTAAGAGGCTAAATGGTCATTCTAGTTGTCTTAGTGATCATAACAGAGTTTTTCAAAAAATAATTACGTATTCAACAAAATCAAATACAAATGATAACCGAATAAAATATCACACATTCGAGTTTAAACAATTTTGTAAGATTCATAAAGCAATTCACAATTAAGAATAACGAAAGAACGAATACGACGTGATTTCAAATTCAAATACCAACTAAAGGTCGGGACATGTTTTCAAAGAAAGGTAAATGCCAAAGAAATAGCGGAAGCCTAACAATTTGCAATAAAGAATTCAAATAACCTAAACAATGCATAATCTCTTACCTTAGCGATGCTGCGAAAATTAGCTTGGGCACAACGAACCGCTACCCACGTTTATCCGAATCTAAATTAACATAGTATAAAACAAAAATTTGACTTTAAGGACCTTTATGTAACATTTAGAGTTTAACCTATAATTAATCATCCTAAATATATAGTTAATATAAGGGAGAGGCTATTTTCATTACAATTTTTGCTTATCCACTACATCCTTAATCATTGTATCAAATAAATACATGTTTGAACAAAATTACCCTTAAGTACTTGCTCATTTTAAGTTGACTAATCAAAGTACTTTCCTAATTACATTTTAACATTATTTTTTAGTTCAAACATTTATGAACATTGAACAACATAATTTTTCTATTATTATTTTTACTTTTTATAATGACTTTATTAATTAATCTTATGACTAAAATTATATTGCATAATAAAAAAATATCTTAAGGACATTTTGTCTACTAAACTTTGAGTAAATATATGTTCATTGGTTATAGAAAAATTAAAAGTGAAATTTAAAGGATGTAATAGTAAAAAATAAACGAATTGTAAAATCATAATATGAAATAGTATCGTAATATTTAAATATTGTCTACCTTTATAATTGATTCAAAAATTTAATTGTTGAGTTGATTGAAACTAATATTCAGTTTAATACAAACCATAATAATTGAATTGATATTTTTAAAAATATTTTTTAAAATAAATTAGAATATAAATTTTTGATAATAAAATATCCAATATAATCTAAACTTTTTGTAGAAAATATATTAATCATATTATTTTTAGAATAATGGAATATGAAATGTGAGTGATTTGAAAAATTGATTAAGCATATTTATTGCGAAAAAAAAAATACCTTGTTTGTTGAGAATGAAAATATTAAGAATATAATTAGAATAATTATGTTATCTATTGATGTTTGATAAACAAAATAATGTTAGAAGGTAATTAAGAAAGTAACTTGATTAGTCAACTTAAAAGAGGTAGTTTTGTCTAAACATGTATTTATTTAATGTAATAATTGAGGATGTACTGGATAAGCAAAAATTGTATTGGAAATAACGCTTCCCTTAATATAATTATAAAGGGACTGTTTAACAACATTTTGTAGCTTGAGGGAATGTTTCCAAAATTCTACATGGCAACAACACTGTTAGTGCAAACCCAAAGTACAGGGAGCCAATTCATAAAATCCCACCATCAAAATCCATCCATGCTTTGGTTTGTGGAACACTTAGACTTTCTATTTAATATTAATATACACATATATTATCATTATTTCATTTCCCTCTTCCAGTATTCCATTCTTTATTCTTGGCCAAATTACAAATTTCCCCGAAATATACTCATTTTATCCCAATTTGGTACCTAGTGTTGTCATTTGTGCCAAATAGCTACCTAAGGCCTAACTTAAGTGTGATTGGCTTAACGTTTTTCACTAACAAAAATTGGTCATGGGTAGCCATTTGACACAAATAGCAACATCAGGTACTAAATTGACACAAATCTTATGTTGGGTAGTGATATGAGATTGAGTGTATACTTTGGAGGAAAATTTGTAATTTAGCCTTTATTCTTCTTTGCTTCTCTCTCTGTTCTTCTTCTCACAACCTCCCTGATCTTCCACTCTCTACTTTCTTGACAATAATAAAATCAAGCCAACAAAAACCATTGCCGACAACTTTACCCATTCAAAATATTTGCAGATTTCATTGGTGAGTTATATAAAGTTCAACTACTTGGTTTCAAAATCACTTCAAATGACCAAATGTAAACTCACTTTACATATTATGTCCAAGAAAACTCAGTTACATATTTGTTCTCAAAATTCTAGAATCCAAGGTTGATAACAATTTAAACTTATTTTCATCATTCACCCATTCTTCCTTCCTCGATTTTTCAAACACCCACCCACATACATACATGTACTCATTCTCTGCCTATCTTTCTCTATCCAACAACATTCGTACAGGGAGTTCAAGTTACCAACAACATAGAAATCAAATCAATGTACTATGCTACGGAAAAAATGTTGCTTACCTCGATTCAGCTTTGCAACACGATCGACGCCTTTCCTTCCTCTACCGCTGCCCGTTCTTGTTCGTCGTCTTGATAAAACTTCTCTCGAGACTTCCGCCCCCCCTCTCTCTCAATACTTAGCTTTTGGAAAAAGTGACTAACCTCCCTTCTCTTTGCTTTCAATTAAATATATCATTAGGCTTGTTTT
This sequence comes from Codonopsis lanceolata, assembly GCA_013146195.2. NCBI lineage: Eukaryota > Viridiplantae > Streptophyta > Magnoliopsida > Asterales > Campanulaceae > Codonopsis > Codonopsis lanceolata. The sequence continues at coordinate 52,399,993 of CM028383.1, forward strand.
GGATAGTAAAGAGGTGTGGACCGATTTGCCTCCACCGATTCCCCTTCCGACGATACTCCTTCCCGACTTGAGTCGATGTCTTTCCAAATAACCTCCCTTCTCTTTGCTTTCAAATTGAAAGAGTCCACTTGTTCAAGCAAGCCCAACAAAATAAATAGATCCAACTTGTAATTTATCATACAATCAAAATAGGACCAAATGTTAAGGTCAGTACAAAAGAAATTACAACATTAACTAATATAATTAATATTTTTTTAATTCAAAAATTTGGGTATATTACACTATCCATTTCAAAAACAAAGAATCCACTATACTATAGTGTTTCACTTCAAAAGTCTAATTTAAAACAATTATGTTTATCATTCTCATAACATTTCATCTTTACTCTTCACATTTGATATTAACATATTGATTATGCTCAAGTATGTTAACTTTAATGTTAGTTATATATATCTCTTAATAATTAAACCTTTCAAACATAGGCACTTCGGGTGGAACGGAGGGAGTACTTTATAACTATGGAAAATGTAAGAAACATATGATTCATTGATTCCCAAGGTTGAAAAGAATGATAAATGCTTCTGGAACCGGCACGAAGAGGCAAACTCATCCCATTAAATACTAGAAAGACTCAAACACCATTCACATAAACAAGAAAACAAAGAGAAAATTGACAAATGTCAGTGAGATGCAATGGCTGCCGACTCTAAGTGAGGTTGCTCCTCCTTGTTAAAGGATGTCCAATCAACTTCTCTGAGCAATTTGAACCGTTCCTCCAGTGTTAAAAACCCAGCCTCAGGTGCTACAATACCACTAGTTCCATGGATCAAAAGTATACTACTTCCAATGTCTGGGCCATGGAGCTTTCCTGTAAGCAAAACTCGAAGAGGCATGAAGAGAGACTTTCCCTGCCATATTAACATAAGCAGATAATGTTTTGAGTCATGCCTAGAGAGAGAGAGAGAGAAAGCGAGAAAGAAAAAGGAACAAGACCAGACTGAGATTCTCCATATTACTCGGGCCATTAAACCAACCTTGCGATTCAATGATTTACCAAAGCCTTTCACCCACTTCTGCCAGCCAGCTTTTCCTTCTCCAAGGGCACCAAAAAGCTCACCGTTGTCATAAGCAGCTAACAAGCAGGCTGCAACTTCAGAAAGTTTATCATCTACAACAGGTTTACATTCAGAACTGCGAACAGCAGAAACATTTGTTAAATAATTATATAATGATTCCCGTTACCATCAATATACAATGTCAACCCTCACATCGACTACCAATTATTTAAGACGATTTCTCCAAAATCAGCTACTCCCTCCGTTCCGTTCTGGACAAAAAGTCTCCGTTTGAAAGTCAACTTTTTAAGAAAATGATACTTTTAGTAGTCCATTAGTAATAAAATGAAATTTTAATGTCTTAATTTTTGAAAGTTGACTATTCAAGTGAAACATCCAAAAATGGAATAGTGAACTCTTTGCCCAAAACAGAGAGTATTTTGCAACTTATCCAGTAACAAGATCCCCGCAGACTGTTTGAGGACTAGAGAATATATGAAAGTAACACAAGCATAAGGAGCAACCAGGAATATTTAACTTGAATTGTGGGAAAAAAACTTGAGTGTTATGGAGACCAGGTCTAAAATTTATAGACCCATGTTGCTCCGAAAATTCAGCTTAACTATACAATTGTGCAGAGATTTGTAGACTTTCAATTAGAGGTGGCAATTGCCGCCCACGCTCATATGCTCGCCCAGACCACCCACAAAATAATGGGTATGGGCACAGTTAATTTTTTAAGTGGCACAAATGGCATCGTTAATTATGATGGGAATATATAGGCTTAAATGGGAACCCATTTTGGCCATTAGTTTGTTAACTTTTTTTTTTGGAATGCTCACTCTCACACATGCACACAGCCACTCTGTATTTTTGCTTGGACCCCACGCCTCTGTTTCAGCTGTTTATAGGTGAAGAAGAAGACTATAATCTTATTTACTGTTTTGCCCTCCATTTTTCTTCTTAATAACTATGAAAATCATCTTGTTCGAGCTTATCTTAATTTTCTCAGATTAAAAATTGCTTTATATAATTTTACAGGGCTCAAGAAACTGACTAAAAGTATTTGGTCTAACTTATGAGTTTTTTTAATTAGAAAGCTCTGCTCATTTTTCAACATATTCACCTTATGAGTCAGCATCACAAATATGATGAAGTAAATACTTCTTCAGCAAAATGAGATATACACCTTGAGTTGGTTTGACTAATTTATGATTTAATTTCAACATATTTTATTACGTAAATATATATATTAACCTATGCTAGAGTGTCTCTTTTAATTTTTATATATTAAAAAAATATTAACTTACAGGCAATTTGATTAGTGTGTATACATGAATATACTTGGTTTTCACCTTGTACTATTGCAAGTGGACATTGAAATGTGAAACACTATTAAGACAAAGGGTGTTATAGTATTCATTTTTGCAATTTTTGTATTTATTTGATAATTTTATGTTAATGAGTAAATGGGCGCCCATGCCCATTTATGCACATGTTATCAAGTGGGCACTTACTCGCCCTCCTATTTGAGCACATTGCCCACATGGGCACTGATCATACCCCCGTTTGCCAACTCAACTTTCAATGATACCAATTGCTAAAAAGAGAATATTATCATGGATTTCTTTGTGGTAAAGTTTATTGACTTGTTTTGGCAACCACTAACCAGGTTTAACAAAACTATCGAAGTTATTTAAATAACCAGGTTTCATGAGAGGACACGCCACCCCATTTGACGCCTCGATATATATATTCTTGCTTGGTTTAAAAAAAAACAGGTTTAACTTTAGCCTTCATTTATCAAAAGGACAAGTCAAGATATTTAAATAGGTTAAGCTCCAACGATCACTTTAAAGGTGACGCATTTCTAAAAATATTTCAATAATACTTATCAAAAATAAAATAAAATTCAATAATAGAAAATGCACTTCACAAATAGGATGGAGGGAACACCTCATAAGTTATTCAATTTAATCAAATGCCTGGCACTAGGTACAAGAAACAAGATAAGAATCATCGTAAAATCTTAAATAAAGCTATAAATTAATGGAGAGTCTATTTCCGCTACAGTATTTACTCATCCACTCCATTTATTTAAAATAAGCTTCCGTGGACAAACATACTGATCACGCAAAAAATGTGGTGATCTTGTCTTATGTCCACGTGGGCAATGAAGTTAATGAGGATATCTGGCGTGTATAATTCCAAACATTAACAAATCCTCTCTAGCATATGATCAAGGCTACTTGCTCTTATCATTCAAGAAGTTCTATACTAAAGGGTTTAAGAAAAATTTGGGTGTTGAAGTTGTTCATGGTGATGATTTAATGTAGGGTGGCGTCGGTTTGGAGCTGGGTTTCGTAAGAAGATGGATCTTGATTTCTTGTCAATGGTGAAGATGAAAGGTAGAAAAAAGTCATTTTTTTCTTCAGTACTCTGGAGACCCTTATATACCCTTTCTGGCTGTGACGCTATTGATATTGACCGTGAGGTGGCGGTTTCTCATTGGTAGCGCAGGGCGGCCTTTCATCATGTTCTGATGCTGAGTTAGGTGAATGATGTGAAAAGACTGCATGTTTGTCAGGGAGGTCGTTGGCTGTGTGGCAGCCCTTTTTGTCGTAAGATCACCCTTTGGGCAGAACTACAGTTCCATGTCCATGGCCTTTTCGTGATAAGGTCGGCTTTAGGCCGAGTCGGTAGGGTCGTTGCCGAGATCGGACCTTAGCCTTCGGCTCTAATGGAGGAGTGGATGGATGTGGCGCGCTAGTTTTTACTCGGCTTATGGTAAGTCAAGGAACCTTCCTTACGGGATCACCGGGTCTTTCCACCGGCCAGCTCAGTAGTGGTGGGCCGTAGGTCGGCCCATGCCGAGCTCCTTTAGTAGCCCCCCACTTCTCAGGCGTGGATGTTTATCGGAGACTGAGAAATAAACAGATCGGAAGTTGTCATTCGCGTGAGCAACCTCTTTGCTCTCTTCATTTTCTGAAACAAATGCTGATAATAATCACAGCAACGACAAGGGGTGATTGGAAGACTCATGAGAAGAATTATGGGGAGCTTTGGCATTCATATTTGTGGGTCTGATTTTAGGCACAAGACCTCAAAGATCATATCAAAGCTTTCGGGCGTGGTCAAGCCACGTATGGCATAGATGTATTCGAAGAAGACAAATCCGCCCCTGAGACCGAACTATCGACCTTATACTTGATGTAGGAAAAAGCTGCCGGTTTGTGGCGGGCCGTCTTTGACTCGACATCCTGCAGGCCAAGGTACATTCATCTTGGCCTACCTCGTCTCCCACGAGCTATATCAATAGTAGCGAGTCTTAAGGTGTCGCCATCTAGACCGGCCCGTGTCGAGCCTCTTTAGCAGCCCCCTAGGTCTGAGCCGAGAAGCAGCGACTGCTTAGGTTTCGGCTTTTTACTCCTCGCTTGTGTTTTGGCTCGTGACTCGTTGGCGTTGCTGTTTGTGCGAGAGGGAGATGACGGCTCATTTTTCTTGGGGATCGGGCTGTCATGAAGGCACCTTCTTTCAATGTCAGAGCATTAAATGTTGGGTGTCTTTTCAAATTTCAAATCCATTGTAGCGCCGTCCTTTTGAAAGGTGAAAAGTTTGAGCGGGAAAACGAGGTGACGCTCCTCAATGCATGTCAGGGAAACTTTCGCAGTTTGAACCGTCTTAGTTGGATGATCCGGGTTAAGAACGGCATCACTTTGGCTCAGGTATTTATAGTCTTCTTTTTGCCCCTTTTTTACTTTTACCGCTTTCCAACCTTCACTATTCTTTCCTCTCTCTTCTTTGCGTTCAGGAGAATTCTGGTGATCTTCTCCAGCAACTCCTTCGTGCCCTCTTCTGTTCCTCAACCCAGTAAGTGTAACTTTCACTTTCCTTTTTACTTTTCTCCTATTTTTCATGTATCAGTTAGATTTCTGTGGGGGATAGCCTTTCCCCTTTCTTTTCCGACCATTATTCCGACAGTTTTGGCATTTTCAGGCGAAAATCCAGACTTGCTTCGATTGCCGCCGGCGATTTAGACTATCCCTTTCTGTATATTACGGTAAATTCCTTGGCTTATTGATCTTGTTCTCTTTTCCTTCAGTCTTGTAATCAATTCAACCAAAATGTTGTCACAATTGCCCTCCCTGTTACATTCTCGACTCTTCGTCTTCGAGTAGTTCTGTTGAGGCCTCAACCGACCCATATTATCATGCCTGGGGGGATTTCTTAGGCCTTTAACAATTAGGAGCCCTTTGCCTGGTCTTTCAGAGGTTTCCGACATGTCTCGTACAACCGAAAAAATATCAGAGTGCTCTCCTCGTGCCGAGACGAATGCCAGTCCTTCGGAGGTTTTCGTAGATTTATCTTCCCTAATTGAAAATATTGTCGAGCCGTCTGCTTGGGCCGACAAATAGGGAAAGTGTCGGGGTTTGTGCCTAGAGACGTAAACTTTAGTGTGTTTCGCGGTGAAGAGCGCATAGTTGACGCCACTATTTGGGTTGAGAGCGTTATCGATCCACCGAGTTCAGGTTATTCTTCCCTGCTTCGGTTTCTTCCATAGAGTATGGCGAGGACGTTTCATTTCTAGAGTCCATCTTTGGCAAGTCCCTTCGAGGAGGTCCCATGTATCGACAATCCCAAGGTAGGTGGAGAGTTGTTACCCCGAGGGAAGCGAGGTTCTTTCTTGCGAGCTCTGGGGTAAAAGTGAGTTCGCACTGAAAGTATAGCGATGAAGTTTTTCGGCCCCAGAGTATCAATTAGATGTTCCCATGAAGGTTTTTGTGAGCATCGAGCGTATTGCTTTAAGTCTAATTACTCAATTTTTCACCGGGGACAAAGTGTTGCATTATCGCCGAGCTGAAAGGGTACTGAGGTCTCGTCGAGCCAGAGAATGTCAAGTGGTGGTGGAGCATCAGTTTCTGGTCAGCCAGAGGTCCCGAGGTAGAGGGCGAGAAATTGTCTCGCTATCTTCGGCCATTTAGGAATCATATCGACCAGGGATGTGGCAGAGTGGGCGAAACCTATAGTTCCGATCGGTTCGGGTCGGTTCGGACCCGGCCTTGAGCAACAGGATGCTTAAATCGGCAGCGGCCATGTCGATTTTTATCTGTCTCTTTTCGAGTCATCCGGGTTGCGGCTTCCACTTGATCCGTTTATTTGCGAATATTTGAGAGAGACAAGCTCTGTTCCCTTGGACCTAACCCCAAATCTAACAAGGGTGTTGGTGTCCTTCATAGAGTGCACCAGGGCGCAGGGTTTTGAGCCCTCCCTTTCTTTGTTTTGCCATTATTTCAAGGTGGGCCTTGCCATGTTTCGGTTGACCGGTAGTAGGCATGCGCACGGTTTCCCTCTTATGGCTAACTTTGTGCACAAGGACCACAAATGGTCAAAAAAAGTTTTGTTGGTGGAGTCCAGCCGTGGGTGGAATTTTGAGGTTCCCGAGGGAGAGCCCCACGGCATTGTGAAGACAAAAAGATTGAGTTCGGCCGACCTATCCATGAAGCGAGCCATTGAAGCCCCCCCCTGCTAGAAGCCATGGATGAGCTAGTCAGCAGCTACGACGGGAAAGCAATTGTGAGAAACGACATGCTGCTTTCAAGATTTGGAGTTTCTTCAGAGAAATATGAGGAGATCAAGACAGCTTGTTCGGCAGTCGAATATGTAAGTTGCGAAGGATGGCCGATGCATCAGGGGGGGTGCCTTCGGCTCAAAGTGTTTGGCTTGTAGAGGAAAAGATAAGTCTGGCTGCTTCGTGCCAGGTTGTTGCTTTTACTTGTATCTTTTTCTTTTGCTTCTTTTGCCCCTTTGTTTCTGATCCCAGATCTTTATTGTTGTGCAGATATGAGTATCTCGTGATGCTTTGCTTGCTCGGAAGAGAGATGAGGCAAAGAAGTGGTTGGAGGAGCTGGAGGAGCTGAAAGTCGGCTGGGAGCAAGCAACTGCTCATGGTGAAAAGGATGTTCTGCCCACGACGAGGGTTCTAGAGGACCCTTCCAAGACAACGACTAGTATTCCTCCTCGGCGTAAGGCCAAGACTCGGCTTCCCCCTGTGGGTGCCTTGAAATCAAAGAGGCAGAAGATCTGGCAACAAGCCCGCTCCTACCCACAGTGAGTCCACCGAGGTTGAGGTCGGCGAGGGAAGGCTGGATGACCTCAGCGCCCTTTTCATAAGCGAGGTAATTGTTTGACCCCTTTAGTTCGGTTTTAAGCATTTTATTACTATTATTATTATTATTTTTAAATTTTTTTTGTCTCTTCGACTAAACCTCAGCGCTCTTGTTCTCTTTTCAGCTTGGTATATGCTTGGCCTCTTACCAAGAGAGGATGGTCTCGGCCCATGGCGTCGCTATTTCCTGGAGCGAAAGGTAGAGAGCCTTCGCTCTGGTGCCTCCACCTCGACGGAGAAGGTGAAGGTTGGTGAGGTGGAGCAAATGGCTCGAGCAAATGATGAGCTGAAGGCCGAGTTGCAGACTTTGTCCCAGGAGAATGATCGGCTAAAGAAGGAAGCCGCATCTGCGCCGACGAGGGACCAGGTTATAGCCGACTTCCTTACATCAGCAGCTTATGGGGACAAAGCTTTGGACGTCATGGAGAAGAGCCGAGTTCAAACCTTCAGAGCTTCCGTGGCTGTCGGCATTCCTTTGGGCCTGAATGCCAAGGTGTTTCCTCTCTCGTGCCTTTTGATCAGGAAGAGTTAGACGAGATCCAAGAAGCGGATGTAAAAGCCCAAGCCCTTGAATGGGTTCCTCCTCCTGTTGATGGCGACAATCTCTTCATCCAGTTTTCAGTTCATGATGTTTGGATAAAGGACATCTCTCTCCCTTATGCCAAAATGGGTCTTCCCTCAGTTTCTCCTCAAAATGATTTTGCCGGCGACCAGTTGATGAAGGAGCTGGAGGGGGAGAAGACCAATAGGGACTAGCTGTCAAAGCAAAGGTGGGAACCTGACGATCAACCGGCTCGGGACGGAATGGGGGGAATGGGTCCTTTGTAATTTTTAAAACAATTTTAAACAATGTTTATATTTTTGTAAAGTTATTTTGGCTATCTATGTTATATGCATGATGGTAGTGTGCTTTCTGAACTGTTTTTAGCGGATACAGGATGTATGTGTGTTGTTGGTGGCCCTTGGGTCCAACCTTTCATTGCGAGGGCCATTGCTTTCCTCAGCTTACGAGGCGATTTTGTTCACCTTTAGGGCTAATATTTCGTTGCAAGGGTCATTGCTTTCCTCGACATGCGAGGTGATTTTGTTTGCCTCTAGGGCTAGTTTTTCGTTGCAAGGGTCATTGCTTTCCTCGGCTTGCGAGGTGATTTTGCTTGTCTCTAGGGCTAGTTTTTCGTTGCAAGGGACATTGCTTTCCTCAGCTTGCGAGGTGATTTTGTTGTCATAATTGGTCCCTTAACAAGCCTTTTAATCAAAAGAAACGCTTTTATTGATTCCCATCGTGCTTTCCGTACATTTACTGGTAGTATTTTTTGAGATAATCAGAATGTCGAGGGTTTTTGAGAGGGGTTCCGTCTGGTTTGGAAAGTCTGTAAGTTCCAGCTCACACAACACAATGCCTGAGACCTGAAAAGGACCTTCCCAGGTCGATGAGAGCTTGTTTCCTCCTGGCCAGTTTCCCATGGCTTAAACCTTCCTTAGAACTAGGTCTCCAATTACGAACGAGCGAACTCTCATCCGGTTATCATGATGAGACTTTGCTAGCTTCTTGTAGTTGATTGACCTTAACCTTGTTTCCAATCTCTTTTCTTCCAGGTAGTCGAGATCTAGTTCCATGGCTTTCTAGTTTGTTTCCTGGTCATAGTGAGTTACCCTCATTGTTGGTAAGGTCATTTCAACGGGGGCCATTGCCTCGGAACCATATGTTAAGGAAAATGGTGTTTCGCCTGTAGAACCTTGTGTCAAGGTTCTTATGGACCATAACACAATCGGGAGTTCTTCTATCCAGGCTCCTTTCTTTTCGTCCAATCTTCTTTTTAAAGCAAGTAGGACTCCTCTTTCATGGCACTTTGCTGTGAATCTTTTGGAGAATTGGGTACCGTGATATGAAACGATGGCCCTTGGTAACCCAAACTTACACCTTATTTGATTTCGGACGAAATCAATTGCCTTTCGTTCGGTGATGCTTGCCAGAGGTTGTGCTTCTATCCACTTGGTGAAGTAGTCGACAGCTACTATCACGAATTTGTTTTGTCCTTTCACCAAGGGGAATGGGCCGATCAGATCAAGGCCCCACATGTCAAATGGCCATGATGCTATTACCAGTGTTTGGCCGGCGAATCTCTGGCATTTTTCGCATTTTCGGACGTGTTTCTCGGCATCCCTTCTCATCGCTGGCCAATAATAACCGTAAAAGTTGATTCCGGGATGGCTTCCGCATACCCCTCCATGCACCTCGGCCAACGGTCCTTGCACGATTTCTGGGCGAACACATCTCAAAAGAGGTTTTGAAAAGGATCTCCAATACAACAAATCTCCGATTACAGTGTATCTTGTCGATCTCCTGGCCATGACCCATGCCTTTTCTTTTTCGTCGAGCAATATTCCTTGCTCGATGTATCTTCTAATATCATCAATCCAACAGTCTATTGTCGGCTCGGCAGACATTATTTTCTTGTTGTTAATGGCTTGTGCATCCCAGATTTCGAACCATGTCTCGCGTGGTAGTTCTTTTGGGTCGGCAGAGGATAGTTTAGAAAGATAATATGCTTTCTCATTACTAGCCCTGCCTATCTGAAGCGGCTCCCAATATTTAAACTGTGCGAGAACACTAAGTGCGAGCTCCCTGTATTTGTTCAGCGTGGGGTGGTTAACCCCATCCTCCCCCGAAATTTGCTTTACAACGAGCTGGTAGTCGCTAAAGAGTAAAATTTTCGTGGCCCCCATTTCAAGTGCCATCTCGGCTCCTGCTATCAAGGCCTCGTACTTGGCTACATTGTTCGATGACGAGAAGTTAAGTTTCAAAGCTTTGCGGATTTCTTCCCCATCCGGCGACGCAAGCAAAATGACGGCCCCGTTGCCATGGTTGCTTGATGAGCCGTTCACAAACAGTGTCCACGTTCAATCTGGTTTATGGACGTGATCCGGGTTGGGTGCTTGCTTGTATGGGGCTCGACACTTGTTGCTGGGCTCTTTTCTTCTGCCGAATTGAATAATGTCTTAGCAATGAAGTCTGCGATAACTTGTGCCTTAATTGCTTTTCTCGGCAAATAGGTGATGGCGTACTCGGTCCCACCTCATCATTCTTTTTTTTTATAAAGGTAAATGTATATAAATATCAGAGCGTCAAAACAAGCGACGCGTCCTATATACAAAGAAGAAAAAAGACAAAAGACAAACTATCGTAAAGGAAAGTTCTGTACAAAATCTACAAAAAAGGAAGAAGGGGGAGAATGTAAGTGCCCGGCCCACACGCCACACAAGCGAGGAGATGAAGCAGAGCACTCTTCAAATTTGAAATAGGTCCTTCCTCGTTATCAAAAGCTCTCCGATTTCTTTCCTTCGATATTGTCCACCACACCCCCAACGGAGCAACTTCCCACAAAAAATTTATTTCCTTCCTACGCCAAAAATACCGCCAGCTCCACAGCAAATCTTTGGAGGTCTCCGGGAGTACCCCCTCCACTTTGAACAAGCGGAACAAAAGGTTCCACAATTCCCCAACCAACGGGCAGTGCAAAACCAAGTGATTTACACTCTCCTCACTCACCTTGCACAAGAAGCATCTGTTAACATATATGATCCCTCTTTTCCTCGGGTTATCCCCGGTTAGAATAGCCTCGTTCGCCACTTCCCAAGCAAAAAAGGCTATGCGACTTGGAGCTACCTACTTCCATGGAAAAGATGACCGATCTCTATTTGACAGTTTGGCATAATAACCTTTCACTGAGAATTTGTTGTCCTTCGACCCTCTCCAAACCACCCTATCAGACTCGCCACCAACTTTTTGAGCGTAAAGGAGCTCAAAGAATCTAGTCACCGAATCCATCTCCCAATCACGAAAATTTCTTACGAGCGTCGGGTTCGGGATACTCGACCTCCCTCAGGAGAGCACCAAGTCGATCAAACTATTCCTTTCCCTAGACAAGGAGAAGAGCTGGAAATGATCCGGATAACACCTCGTCTACACCGTAAGTCTTTCCAAAATTCCACCTTCGCCCCAGGCCAATCTCGAATGAAATATTCCTACCAAAAGCATTCGGCCTTTACTAACACCTTTCCATACTCACATACTAAAAGCTTGAGACCTCTGCTGGAAACCCTGAAATGATTCCCTAAGCCATATTTACTCTCCGCCACTTTCCTCCATAAGGCCCCCTTATCTACCAAGTACCACCACAACCACTTCCCAAGCAGGGCTACATGAAACAATTTGAGATTTTTCACTCCTAAGCCCCCTTTCCCCAAATCAGAGCAAACTATGTCCCAATTAACAAGATGAAGTTTCTGCACTGACCACCAACCATCCCACAAAAAATCCCTTTCCACCTCATCATTCTTCCAGCCACATCAGGCTTGTGGCTTGTGTAGGATCCTTCGTAGGGACAAATCTGTATATACTGCGATTTCATGAGCCGTGAGATATGGCTTCAATTTCCTGGCCCAACATCAATGCTAGTATGACCTTTTCCATATTCATGTATCTTGTTTCGACGTCAGTGAGCGCATGAGAGGCTTAGTAAATGGGCTTTTATTGTGTGCCTTCTTCTCTGAGCAGCACAGAGACAATCGCAGTGTCTAATGTCGAGAGGTATACGTACAACCTTTCACCGGGGACAGGGTTGCTCAACAGAGGGGGACTACCGAGGTATTTCTTGAGCTCGACGAAGGCGAGGTCACATTCTTCGCTCCAGGTAAACTTTTTGGCCCACCTAAGGATTTTGAAGAAAGGCCGACTTTTTTCAGCCAACTTGGAGATGAACCTCCCCAAGGCCACGATTCTCCCGTTTAATTTTTGGACCTATTTGATGCAGGTCGGCGCTTCCGTTTCGGTAAGGGCTCTGATTTTTTCTAGATTAGCCTCTATTCTTCTTTCGTTCACCATGTAGCCTAAGAATTTTCCGAGGTTACCCCAAAGGTTTTTAAACGTTTCATCTTGTTCGCCCTAAGGTTTTTGAACGTTTCACGCAGGTCATCGACATGGTTGGACTCCTTTGTCTTGATTACCATGTCGTTGATGTAGGCCTCAACGTTTCTTCCTAGCAGTAAAGGGCTCCTGCGGCTCTAAAGGCGGTGTTTGCTCATTCATCCTTATGCTGGTGATATCCTGAGTAAGCATTGACAAAGCTTAAAATTTTGTACCCAGAGATAGAATCAACGAGTTGGTCTATTATTGGCAAAGGATACCAGTCTTTTGGCCATGCTTGGTTTAGGTCGGTGAAATCAACACACATTCTCCATTTTTCGTTTGATTTTTTCACCATTACCACATTAACAATCCACGTGGGATAGTGGTTTTCCTTAATGATCTTGGTCCGTAGTAGCTTTGCCACTTCTTCTTTGATTGCCTCCTGTTTTTCAGGTGAGAAGTATCTTGGCTTCTGTTGAATGTGCGAGTATCTAGTGTCTATGGATAGTCGGTGCTCGGCTACTTGCCTACTTCCTCACTGATTCCCTCCATGTCCCGACCCTCCACGCAAATACATCAGTGTTGACCCTCAGGAATTGTATAATGGCTACTCGCTCGCATTCCGGGATTTCTATCCCCACCCAAATTTTTTGCTCAGGACATGCAAAATTGATGACCACTTCCTCCACATCTTCCGGCGGTTGCAAAATTGGGTGGTCCCTGGTATCCAGATTGTCCATCTCTACTCGTTCCCCTCTTTCCAAATTGCCAAGGTCGGCGGCCTTAGCAAGACGTGTTAATTGCTATGGGGTGGAGGTTTCTTCATCGAGCCCCCTTGCTCGATTTGATCTCGGCTTTGGGATGCTTTCCTCGAGCGTTATCTCCGGCGCCTTAAGTTTTCTTTCGATTTCTTTCTTTACGTCGATGATGTATTCCAGAGTGGTTCTTGCATCATTCCTAACGACCTGAACGCCGTTTAGGTTAGGGTACTTTACTCTTTGATGCGCCAAGGAGGCGACCATTTGGAAACTCGCTTGAGCTGGTGAGCCGAGGATAACATTGTACGGGGAGGGAAGGTTGAGGACCACGAAAGTGACATCCTCGCTTTTGGCCATGCTCCCTTCACCAAGGTCAACCCTGAGTGTGATCTTTCCTTTTGAAGTTGCTTTGTGGCCCGTGAATCCTTCCGGTTGGAGTTGGCTTAGGGTCAAGTTGGAGTCCCCAAATCCTAATGCCAAGAAACATGAGTAATACAGCACATCCTTTCCAGTATCCATCAACACCCGTTTGACCAAACTATCATGAATGCCGACCTGTAGCGTCAGTGGTTGTGTGCGAGCTATTGCATTTGTGGCCAACTCGGCCTCACGGAACACGATTTCGTGCTCGGCCACTCTGTTCAGCAGAGAATCAACCAAGTAGGTCAAGCAGTTGATTGTGTTTTTTAGCTGTGTAATGATCGGAACTTCAGGTTCGATGGTATTGATAACGGGTCGCTTGTTCAGTCGTGGGTTTTCGCCTTCAGGAGCCCTTGGCGCCGGGGCACGGTTGTTCGGCTCCCTTTTCTCAAACCTCTTATCTCTCTCGTTTATTATTCGTTGTATCGCCCTTTTCAGTTGGATGCATTCCTCCGTCCAGTGACCTACATCATTGTGGAAAGCACACCTTTTCCTTGAGTTTATGTGTTCGAGTGGCGCCTTCATCGGGTTTGGAGGATGTATCTTATTTTCAGAGAGGAAGTCGTTCATGACGTGTGTTATTGGAGCGTTTATGGGGGAGAATTCCACGGGCTCGTAATCTCGCCTTATTCCCTTTCCTTCACCGAAGAAACTGCTGCCATGCTCTTCCTTTTTTGCCTCTTGCTGGGCCTCGTTGGTTGGCTTTTACCCTTCCCTCGGTGGCCCCTCTTTCCAGCTAATGTTTGTTCGGCCGCATTCGTTATCCCGGAGGACATGTAGGGAATGAGGCCGTGGTTGTCGCCATTTGCTTGCCGTCCAGTAACGCCTCTCTTTGGGCAGCCAAGAACATCTCGCCAATTGTATGTCGAGGCCTCATCAATAGTTCAGATCTGCAGTTACCTCGTTGGAGACCTGCCCAAAGCACATCCTAACTGAGGCATCGGGAATGTCTGGGATCTATGCCAATGTTTCTTTAAATCTTGCCATATAAGATAATACGGATTCTCCTTGCTCCATTTTGATGCTGCACAGATCCGTTTCGCTTTTGGGGAGGGTCCCGACCAAAACAACTTTGTTAAGGAAAGCAGTTCTAAAGTCTTCCCAACATGTGACAGATTCAGGGAGAGCCCATTGTACCACTGCTGAGCTTGCCGGCAAATACTAGGCACCATATGTCGTCGAGCTTGGTCGCGATGATCATTTTTAGTTCGAAGCCCGATATATGGTCAAAGGCGGTTGTAGTCCCGTCATAGTTATCAAAATAGGGTATTTTCACTCTTGAGGGGATGACCACGTCTCTAATGCGTTTTACGAATGGCCCCACTGCTTGAGGGTATTTTCACTCTTGAGGGTATTTTAGCTCGCCTTTGTGAATGCTCCACTGCTTTGTCTTGCTTCGACTCTCTCCATCCAAGCCCTTATCTCGGCATCCGTTACGGGCTTATCAGTTGGGGCCGAGCCTACTGCAGGGGATGGTGCGGCGACCGCTGGGCCGAGGCGCGTGGCTCCTCGATTCGAGGAATTTTTCTTATCTGATGAGATGGGCAAGGGGCCTGTGTATGGATTCGGTTAGTCAAGGCATGTCGTTGAGATTCTCCCCCTTCGCAGTCTGCTTGCTGGTTTTCTACTTCGGCGGGAAATTGCAAACGTGCATGTACATTCAATTTTGGGCCATGACCAGTAGTCCTTTGGCCGAGCCATGCCCTTACATTTGAAATGGACTTGGCCGCCAGTCCTGGTCGATCGGCCTCTCCTAGCCTTGGCCATACTGAGCAAGAGAAGCGAGCATCGTGTTGTGGATATTAATTATTGGCACTGGCTTTGATGTTTCCGCTGCTCGTTGAAGCTCGTACATTTTGGGTTCGGCTTCCTGGATTCTGGTGAGTAGGTCTCGTTGGTGCTCCCAGTAGGAGTATTCTTCACCCAGTTCCTCACCCTTAGATTTCTGGTGGGCCGCTTGGCGCCCTTATGGGCTTCCGATGAGCCAGCACCTGTGGAGTGGCCATCTTCTGGGTTACATGCCCTTGGTCATCTTCTTCCCCTTAACCAGTCGCTTGGATAGCACGAGTCTCCTCTGGGCCCTAGTGGACAGTTGGGGTAGTGGGGTGACCGACTCCTGCCTGCGGGAGGGACGGGATTCGAGTCACCTTTTCCCTCGTCATGTCCTACGGGGTGACATTATTAGAGGTTTGCCTCTTAAATTTCACCATGCTTTGTTTTGTATAGGAAAAATGATACCTTAAAGAAACGAGGCGTTCCCGGCAACGGAACCAAACTGATCACACAAAAAATGTGGTGATCTTGTCTAATGTCCACGTGGGCAATGAAGTTAATGAGGATATCTAGCGTGTATAATTCCAAACATTAACAAACCCTCACTATGATCAAGGTTACTTGCTCTTATCGCTCAAGAAGTTCGATGCTAAAGGGTTGAGAAATATTTGGGCGTTGAAGTTGTTCATGGTGATGATTTAACAGACTGGTGAAGTTGTTCATGGTGATGATTTAATAGACTGGTGAAGTTGTTCATGGTGATGATTTAAGAGACTGTTATGTAGGGTGGCGTCGGTTTGGAGCTGGGTTTCGTAAGATGGATCTTGATTTCTTGTCAATGGTGAAGATGAAAGGTAAAAAAAAGTCATTTTTTCTTCAGTAACTCTGGAGGCCCTTATATACCCTTTCTGGCTGTGACGCTATTGATATTGACCGTGATGCTGAGTTAGGTGAATGATGTGAAAAGACTGCATGTCTGTCAGAGAGGTTGTTGGCTGTGGCAGCACTTTTTGTCGTATGATCACGCTTTGGGCCAAGCTATAGTTCCATGGCCTTTTCGTGATAAGCTCGGCTTTAGGCCAAGTCGGTAGGGTCGTTGCCGAGATCAGACCTTAGCCTTCGGCTCTAATGGAGAAGGAGTGGATGGATGTGGCGAGCTAGTTTTAACTCGGTTTATGTTAAGTCGAGGAACCTTCCTTACGGGATCACCGGGTCTTTCCACCAGGCCAGCTCAGTAGCGGTGGGTCCTAGGTCGGCCCATGCCGAGCTCCTTCACATACCCTCTTCTTTCATTTCATATTATGAATGATATAATAAACTAAAATTAGCATATCCTTCATTTGAGCAATCATCATGAATAGGAAAACATATGAATATTGAAATCTTAATTATGTTATTAACTTCAACATTCCTATACTTTTATTATTTATTATCTTTTGATATTGCAAAAAAGAAGGATGCAATAAACTGTCCTAATTTTTTTTTAAAAAAAAGAGACTAAAATTTTACAAAGAGTAGACTATACATGCTTTTGCAGTCGTAATTTTTGTTAGAACATTATTGTCAAAATCTAATTTTAATTTAGCAATCAAAATTCATAATTAGAACATGATTTTCTTCAATTTTTGTAGACAACGTAATGTCATCATTCTTTTGTTTTTCTTTCCTTATGCTTTGCCACAAAATACAACTCTAGGTATGAGCATAAACAATTAAATATGATTCTTTTCGGAAATATAAAGAAAAAAAACTTTTTGGTTGGTTATACTAAGAAAAAAAATGGTAAATGTAATTTGATATTTGTATTGTACCATAAAAAACAACACAAATGCAGATACAAACCTAACTGACTGAATGTATTCCTTCAAAGAAACATGAAAAGAACAAAAACTAGCATAACTGATTGGTTAGATTGCAAAAAAGAAAAGAAAGAAATGTAGTGTTAAAATTGTGACATCTAGTGTATCATTCAAGTGGGTAAATATTTAAAGGTACTTTTGTCTTGAAATAAATTACTGGAGTAATATAAGTGAATGCAGTGGATAAGCAAATATCGTAGTGGAAATAGACTCTCCCATTAAAATTAATTAAAAATTAGGTAGAACATACGAATATTTCCTAAAATCTATGTTAAGCTCAAATCTGTATATTCTACCTAATTTGCTAATTAAGAAATCAGGTAGATTTTAGAAAATTAGTTAAAATCCAACCCACAAACTAAACAGTAGCTTCAGAAACATTTACCTTAGACAACAGAGTAAACAAGATATTTGCTAAAATCTCCTACCAAAGCCTAATATATGTTATGCTCAACTGCAATTCATGTGGCTTAGAGAAAAAAATATTCTGAAACTTTGAGAATGCAGAAACATAAGAAGTTCAGTAAGTGACCTTGCTAAAGTAGCTTTCAAAGGATAGGATAAAAGGTCTGACAGCAATTTGTCAGAATCTGGTACCAGGTCAATCCCGTCCTTCAATAGCTCAATAGCCTCCTGTTAATATGATACATCATGAGTAACATGAATCTGTTTGTATACTTGTATAATACTAAAAACTAAAGTGAATGCATGGAAAAACAGAGTCAAGTTACAGTTTAGTTATTTCATTACAGCGAGCATAGATTTTCAGGGAACATATAATAAACCTATTGAGAAGTTACACAAGATCAATTATTTGCTATTGTAACATATTAACATGGTCATCCTGTCATCAACAAGAGAAGTTACATTTGCTCAGTTGACAGTGGGTTGGACTGTTTGAAGGGAAAGGAATCACAAAGCTTTTGAGAATATTGATATCAGTGTAAATGGGTTAACGTAGACGATTGCCCAGACATTGTTCTTTTGATGCGACGAGTCGAACCCGGCGGGTGCTAATCCTTTTGTAGAGTTCATGGGCAGTATTTCTGTTTGCTAGTGGTGGTGTTGTTAGTATACCTCCTGTGAACATATGACGCATCACCTGTTTTGACGCTTCTTCATATATTCTCTTTACTTATCAAGAAAATGAGATTATATCATTACATAAATTAAAGAATCATGGAAAACACAACTTACTTCAATCCAAATCCCCTCTGATTCTGCAAGGATGCCTATGCTCTTCCACCTCTCACCAATGATCTTGCGGAATTTCTCCGACGGAAGAGATCTCAAATGCTGACCATTCATCCACCTTTTGTTTATAGAAATTTACCAACAGTAAGTGCATTAGATAAAAATGCTTTGCAGCCTAAGAACACTAGATAGCATGAAAAAACTACCATCAATAGACCAACGAAAAGACATTATGAGTAGCACCACAGACACAGTTAAGCCCCACACAATGAGAACAACCACAAGGTAATGAATTCCATAACTTTGGCTCAAGCACTAATATGCATGAAGTAGATTATTTTTTTCTATAAAATAAGAAATTTATTACATCAAGAGAAGAGTATACAAAAACAACAAACAAGTCATCCCCGAAAACAGAAAAAATGAAACAAAACAGAAAGAGAAAAGGTAAGAGAAAGCTAGAAACTAACGAACAACTGCCATCCAATCCATAGTTATTTAAGCTGAAAGGCAGATGAGAGGTACCTTTTTATGACGAGAGAAAGGTGAACAAGGGGACAATTGAGGAAAATAAATTTGATATATATATATATATATATATATATATATATATATATTCTGACAATCTCGAAAGCATGTAAACACATATTTCAACTTCAAGATTTCATTTACAAAACAAAATGGAAACTAGGCAAAATAGTAGCTAAAGGTTAGAATGTTTAAATTATTAACATAAATCAAGCTAGCATCAATTAGCACATACATAATTTTTTTTTTATAGGTACATGGAAATATATAGCTAAAAGGCATCAAACCAGGTGACACATCGTGTGTACACTGGGAGTATACTCAAAAAAGAAGCCTGGTCTACAGTGAAGCTATTTACAAACTCTACAGAAAAATTGACGGTAGCACATACATTGTAATTTACTTTCTTTTCCTTATTACTTCCTCCATTCCACCCAAAGAGTCCCCATTTGAAAAGTCTAATAATTAAGGGATATATTAATGTGATTGGAGTTGGTCATAATTACAAAAATACATAATAACAACCAATATGCTTACAACACAAGTGGAGGGCAAAGATGAAAGATTATGAAAGTTGTAAGCATGATTTTTGAAAGTGGACTCTTTATGTGAAACATCCCAAAATAGTATAGTGGACTCTTTGCCTAAAACGGAAGGAGTAGATCAGAAGGCAACCATAGTTAAATTTAGGTAAGATTGTAAAGATCTTACCTAAATTTCTTCCTCTCTCCATCTTTTCCTTTCTCAGCCCAAGATTCAGAAACCATGCGTAGAAAATGAGACTACAGACTAGTCGCCTACAATAGAGTACTAGACGACCCTATCTGTGCCGCCTTCTCCATCGCCATAGGTTGCTGGGAACATCCCCAACCACCGACGAGTTTGCCAGAATTTGGTTTCTGAACTCCCACAGACAAGGTCGCCGGCGTATTTTTAGTCCATTTCTGGACATAGTTTTCTGTTTTGAGAGGGATCAACGTGTTTCTTTGTCAGATTCTCGCCAGAAGTCATATATTCACACCTCACACTTCTCACCTAGGCAAGAGAGGCGATCGCGTGGGCTCGCCTTTTCATCCTCGCTCGCCTCACGTTTCTCACAAAACTGAAGAGAGAAGCATAAACAAATATACTCTCTCGCAAAAGAGAGAAAGTAAGCGCAATGATCTCGAAAGATGCGAAACTTCCTCCAACTCCACATACCCAATAACGTACAAAACACCGAACATGTGCATCCTTACTCCCACCAAAACCCAAATATCTAACATAAATGAAGCCTCCACTGAATTAGGACAAACCCACTCCTCATCATAAATATCAAATATAGAACACCACACCAAGCAATTGGACAATGTAAAAGGAGATACTTATGGGTCTCATTATGCGTACAAGACATTGACGCCAAGCCAACAACCTTCCAATCTCTTGCCACCCCGCTCAATATCAGAAGACTTAATGGACCTTCGCCTTCGACGCCAATCATTAATGTTCAACCAGTTAAGCACGAGAGACCACACAAACGCCTTAAGCTTGTATGGAACCTTGGCAACGAAGGTAGCTATAGGAAAGGCGCAAGGAATTCGAGAACTAATTAAAAATTTTAAGAAAGATTTAACGGAGAAGAGACCACTAGGATTCGAATCCAAGACCTGCGATCAACCTCATCATACGAATGGAAACAACAACTTAATCAAGCAATACTATGATTTCCTGAGCTTCCTTGTCAATAAGATTTCTAAAAAAATGAAAATTTCTGGAAAAAGTATTATTATCCCAAAACACAGAGCAATATATAAGAACATCATAGCAAAAATCCTGAATGAGCAAGGATAAGAAATGTGAATCAGAGATGCCTTGACCCAAAGATCCTCCCAAAACTGAATCTTACTCTCATTCCCATCAGCATTTCGAAAATGAGGCCGGAAAAGATGAGTGCAATGATGAATGAATTTCCATAGACTTGCATATGTAAAGAGCCAAAGAGGAGCTAATATCTCCATCCATACTGTTCCTCAAACACTGAACTTACTCCTAATAACTTTATGCAAGAGAGAGTGAGGCTCCAGAGGAAAACATCAAAGCCTACTACCAATAAGAGGCATGCTCTTGAAAACCAGGTTCCCAGTCCCTAACCCCAATTCCTCCTTAGGCCTACGCATATCGCCCCCACGCCACAAAATGATCTTCTCTCATCACCCGGTCCCGAACCACACAGGAAATGCCTCGTAAGACCTTTAAACTTGGCACAACCCTTATGGGAAGATTAGAGAGACATATAATAATCAGGATGCTAGATGGAGAAGTATAATGACTTGAGGATAAATAAAAACAGGTTGTGCAAGGTGGAGGAAAGCGTCCAGCCAATACATGTAATGTTGATTGTACGTTATATGATCCGCATTACTTCATGCATGAAGCCACTCAGAAGCAATGTCTTACAAGTGAGTGTGAATGAGATGTGAATGTTACAATGAATATGTGGTAAAAGAAAGATAAAATTCAAAATGAAAGCATTCATGAGAAGGTAGAAGTAGCCAGTGATAAAAAGTAGAGTAACACTAGCAACATCAACAGCAATGCTAAAATTAGGCGACTACAGAAATTAGCATGCAAGGGATAATATAGACAAGCTATGGTCAAATATAGGATATTGCCATAGATAGGCAGAACCAGAGGGGGTTAACTCAAGTTGTTCTTTTTTTGGGGGGGGGAGTAATTTACGTATAACTGCAAAGTTTAGGGATTTTAATGTATAATTACTATCTTTAAGGGGTCTAGTGTAAATAATAAACTGAATCATGTCATTTAATATTCAAATTATGTCACTCCACATTTGTTTCCGTTCTCTCTCTCTCTCTTCTCTCTCATGTGCATTTCTTGCTAAACCATAAATATTTTCTTTTCCATTTTATTCTTTTCATTTTATTTCTGTCAATTTCTTTCATCTTTACTAATTTACTTTTTTGATAAGTAATAATTGTATTAGAAAAAACACCTAAAAGGAGGCGCAGCCATGTACACAAGGAGTATACAAAACCGAAAAACTATACACTATCTGTAATATTAACCAAAAGATCCCCTTCTACCGGGTCATTGTCTTCGTTCCACAACTGTAAGGACTGATTCATCTCCCTCTTCATCCGGGTTACTCAGTCTCTTCATTTTCAAAAATTCTTCTATTCCTCTCTTTCCAAACATTCCACCAAATAGCTAAACGAATAGCTCCCTAACAACTGATCTGGGCATAACCCACCGCAGACCTACACGGAAGAAGAAGGAACTCCATAGCTCCCTAACAACTGAACAGTGAAGAAGTAAGTGATCGACAGTTTCCTCCTCTTTGCACATGAAGCACCGGTTGACATAAATCCATCCTCTAGCTTTCAAATTATCCCCCGTTAATATTGCTCCCGGAGCTGCTTCCCAAGCAAAAAAAGCCACCCTTCGAGGAGCTTTACTTATAGCTTTCAAATTTACTAAAGTATCAAAATTCTTTCTTCTTGGTTCATTGAAAAGTAAAAGATTCTTTTGTTTACTTTTTTTCTTAATGTGAAGTCAAATGGAAAGAGACTCTTCAAAAATTATATGCTAAACCAAGTATCTTGAATTTTATCATTCAATATTTTTATCATTAACCCGTTAAAAATTAGCACAAGGCATTAGGCAATACTCTGGAATAAACTAATTGACTATTGACATATTTTCAATTCATAGCCCTTCACTATATCACCTATATATGAATATATACACTTTTTTTATTACACACACATATAATGATGAAGAAAGGTTTGTGTTTGTCTTGAAATTCAACTCTTGTATTTTATCAAACAGCTAGTATTTGAAACATCAACTATTTTACATTACTATCTTCAAAAACAAGAATCCTAACAAAATCATTTGTAGCAACTTGTATCCAAAGATTATTCAAGAAAACAGTGTTGATGTATCCCCATATTTGGGTGATTTTAGTATAATAATTTGGTGTTTATGTAATTGAAATAATATTTTTGTATTTCAAACATTTGAATATTTTTCATTATATACTCTTATTTGTGTTTCTATGAGTTTGGTGTTTATGTAATTGAAATTATAATTTGGGTGATTTTAGTATAATAATTATATACCCTATTTATGTTTCTACAATTTTGAGTAGTCCCCCTCACCAAAAATCCTACCACTGGAAATTACTTTGAGATAAAGCTGAATGAAGGAAAAGGCCCCAACAATTTGGGTGATTTATTTCAGTTGCATAGAACTACTCTAGCTGAAAGCACCATAAATACAAAAATACTTGTGCATAATCACCTAAATTTGGTAGAATCAAAAATGGCTCCACCTTTGCTGGCACGCTCAATCGAGAACTTTTCAACTGTACACCACCAAAAAAGGATTGATCAGTTGTGATGCAGATGCACATATTATATGACAAACTTTGATTGAAGAAGGAAAGACTAACCTAAATCTTCAAGGGTGAAAAATTCGTTCGTAGTACCGTCGCCCCAACCCAGCAAGGCTAGATAGTTCACCATTGCCTGAGGCAAATATCCCATCTCCTTGAACTGTCAAGATCACATTAAATAGAGGATTAAATATAATTTGGTCTCTCTACTTGTCCATTTTTCCTTTTTCTTTTTTTTGATAGGTAAAAATATGTATAAATATGAACGTCAAAACAGATGACGTGTCCTTTGTAAACTAGGAGTATACATACTACTCAATACTAAAACTATTCACAAAATGTACAAAGGAATGACCGAGATTGATTTGTCACAGAACACCACAAAAACAACGTAGGCAAAAGACAGTCTCGCGAAACTTCAATATTATCAAAGATTCTTCTATTTCTCTCTTTCCAAATGGTCCACCAAACACCCGCCGGAATAGCACCCCAAAGAATACTGCTCCTCCTGCGATTGAACCGCGACCAACTCAAAAGCATCCCCCGAACAGATGCTGGGTATTACCCACGAAATCCCAAAAAGCCCCAGAACAGTATACCATAAAGAACAAGCCACCGGACAATATAGTAACAAGTGATTAACACTCTCACGTTGCCTTTGCACATATAGCACTAGGTCACATAAACCATCCCCCTTTTGCGAATGTTTTCTCCCGTAAGAATCGCCTCATGGCAGGCTTCCAAACAAAAAAAGCAACAAGACTGGGAGCAATACTTCTCCATATTCCTTTCCATAGAAAGGAATACCCATCACTGCCCGACATAGCAAGATAATAAGATTTGACAGTAAATTTTTTGCTATTCGACGCAGCCCACCTCGCCTTATCATTCCTGCTCCCGTCAAATGCGAACATAGCGAAGTGAAAAAATTACCACAAATCTTCATCTCCCAGTCTTGAAGACCCCTACGAAACAAGGGGCTCCAAACCACTCTACCATTGTGAATTTGCAGCACCGAACTAACATAGCAATTTTTGTCCACAGCCAGATTGTACAAATCAGGATAGACTCTCCAAAGTTCATCCTCCCCACACCATTTGTCTTTCCAAAATCTAACTTTCGAACCATTGCCCTCAAAAGAAACAAACCTTTCAAAGTGCACCCACCCTTTGCAAATACCTTTCCAAACTCCTGACCCGAAAGATCAGTCACGATTTTAAGAAACCAATTATGATCACCCTCGTACTGATCACCACCCTCCTCCACAAACCATGCTCCTCCTCCATGTAACGACATAGCCATTTGCCAAGTACAGCTAAATTGAAGCAACTTAATTTCTTGATACCTAGACCTCCCTCCCGGATGTTGATACAAACCTTATCTCTTTTAATTAAATGGAACTTATGCTCCTCTAACCCTCCCACAAGAAGTCCATTTCCATCTTCTCCAATATGCTACGCACCGAAGCAGGAACCACAAACAGCGAAAAGAAATAAGTGGGCAGATAAAGTATTTTTTATAAGCGTAAGTCTCCCCACTTTGGACAGCAGATGTTTCTTCCACCACATCAACCGCCGACCAAATCTTTCAACAACCGGATTCCACTTAGCTCTACTTTGAAAAGCGCACCAATCGGCAAACATAGATAAGTCGAAGGTAAATGAGATACCTTGCACCCAAACACTGAAGCAAGCTGATGAATATTCTCCACCACACCCACCGGGATGATTTCATTCTTAGCGATATTAATTCGAAGACCCGACATAAGAAAATGAGCACAAGTCTAAGTTAACCCAATTGCGCGATCTCCGCTTCACAGAAAATTTTTTTTTTGATAAGTAAAAATTTCATTAAAATCAAAGCGCCTAAACTAAGGCGCAACCATGTACACTAGGAGTATACAACACAATTAAGACGAACTGAACCTATCCACTAAATCCCCAAGGGATTGATGAATATTTCCAGCCTCCAACCCCTGATTCCACCACCAGTGTAGAGTATGCAATAACTGATCCTTTAGATGATCCAAAGTCCGCTCCACATTATCGAAAGCTCTACTATTTCTCTCTCCCCATATAATCCACCAGATTGCGAGCGGAATTACTCTCCAAAAGGGGTTCCTCCTCCTGCCATTAGAATCAGGCCAACACAATAGAAAATCTTTTACTGATCTAGGCATTACCCATTGAATTTTGAACAGCCTTAGGATCATATTCCACAGTTCTGAGACAACTTGGCAATGGAGCAAAAGATGATTCGAGCTTTCGCTGCCCTTCCTGCACATGTAGCACCAATTCACATATATCTTTCCTCTCCGCCTAAGATTATCCCGGTTAAAATGGCCTCTACAAGCCTCCCAAGCAAAAAACATCACTCGAGCAGGAGCACGAGATTTCCAAATACACTTCCAAGGGAAACGATGAACCCTATTTCCTGATAACTGAGCATACAGCGACTTAACAGTAAACTTTTTGTTTTTCGAGATTGCCCACCTCACCTTATCCTCCCTGCTAGTGTCTATTTGGATAGAATACAACCGTTCCAAGAATTGAACACAAGCATCCATTTCCCAATCTTGAAGATTCCTGCGAAATACCGGATTCCAAACCACTGAACCATTTTCAATCTGAAGCACATCACTAACCAGGATGTCTCGATCAGCCACCAAATTGAACAGATCCGGAAAAACAATACGAAGCTCCTCCTTCCCACACCAGACATCTTTCCAAAATCTGATTTTCGAGCCATTTCCTACAGCAAACGAAATATTCCTCTCAAAGGCTGCCCTTCCTTTGCAAATCCCTTTCCATACTCCAGTACCGTGAGGGCTGTCTATGGCTTTAGGAAACCACTGCATTCCCTTCCCCATACTTACCAACCACCACTCTTCTCCACAAAGCATTATGCTCCACCATATATCGCCACAACCATTTCCCAAGGAGCGCTGAATTGAACAAACTTAATTTCTTCAGTCCAAGACCGCCATCCTTAATCCTTGAGCACACTGTATTCCACTTCACCAAATGATATTTACGCTCTTCTCCTTGACCTTCCCAAAGGAAGTCTCTTTCAATCCTCTCCATCTTCTCTCGGATCGCGGCAGGTATTACAAAGACTGATAAGAAGTATGTGGGAATACATGATAAGGCATTCTTCACCAAAGTTAACCTACCAGCTTTGGACAGCATTTGTTTCTTCCATCCCGCCAATCGCTTATCCATCTTCTCAATCACTGTATTCCACATGGTCTTATTTTTATAATTAGCACCTATCGGCAGCCCCAAGTAGTTTGACGGAAGCTTCGCAGACTCACATCCGAAGGCCACAGCAAACTCTTCCACATCTGTCACAGCACCTACAGGGATAATAACACTTTTCTTAATATTCACTTTCAGCCCAGAAGCCATCTGAAAGAACGAGAGCACTAAACGGAGATAACCCAGCTGTTCAAAGTCTGCATCGCAGAAAATAAGAGTATCATCTGCAAATAGCAAATGGGAGACCGTAATTTCTGATTCCCTGGAAGTGCCAATTTTGAACCCACTCATGTATCCACCTGCCACAGCTTTATCCAACATTTTGCTCAATGCCTCCATAACTAGGATGAACAGAAAGGGAGAGAGAGGATCCCCCTGTCTCAGACCTTTAGAACTCGGAAAAAATCCTGCGGGTTCCCCATTCACCAACACAGAATAACGTATCGAAGAAATGCAGAACCGAATCCCTTCTATCCATTCAGAACTGAATCTCATCTTCTCTAAGAGATACAGCAAGAATTCCCAATTGACATTATCATATGCCTTCTCTATATCTAATTTGCACAAAAGCCCCGGATGTCCACTTTTCAATCTTGCATCCACTACTTCATTAGCAATAAAAGACGCGTCAATAATCTGTTTGCCCCCCACGAAAGCGTGTTGAGATTCAGAAATTAGCTTACCCACCACCTGTCTCATTCTCAACGCAAGAACCTTGGATAGCAATTTGTAAAAGCTGCCAACCAAACTAATTGGTCTAAAATCCCCTGCATTTTCAGCCCCTATTTTTTTTGGAATCAATGTGATGAAAGTCGCATTAAAACTTTTCTCAAAACACCTGTTGACATGAAAGAATTTAAACACCTCCATAACATCATCCTTTACCACTTCCCAACACTGTGCAAAGAAAGCCATTGTGAAACCATCCGGACCCGGAGCTTTATCCCTGCACATACCCCGTAATGCAGCTGCCACTTCCTCTTCAGAAAACGGCGCATCCAGCATTCTACTATCAGCATCTGTCAAGGTGTTGAACCTGATACCATCCAGCTTCGGGCGCCAAGCCCCCTCATCCATGTACAGATCTTCGAAGAAATCTGCTAAACCCTCTTTTATTTCATGCTGATTTTCCAGAAGAACACCATTAATCGACAACCTTTCAATCTGATTTGCTCTTTTATGCAAACTAGCAAAGAGTAGATTAATGTGTCATCTGCAACCTTTCACAGAAAATTAATGTGTCATCTGCAAAGAGTAGATGAGAGATGACAACCTCCTCACCTCTGTATCTGCCCAACCTAAAACCACGAATAAATCCTCCTCTCACAGCTTTATCAATAAGGCTGCTCAATGCTTCCATAATTATGATGAATAAAAATGGGGAGAAGGGATATCCTTGCCTCATCCCCCTCGAACTAGCAAAGAAAACAGCAGGTTCACCATTCACCATTACCGAAAACCAAGCCGAAGAGATGCAAAACTGAATCAATTTCCTCCATTTAACACCAAACCCCATCCTTTCCATTAGAAACACCAAAAACTCCCAATTAACATGATCATATGCCTTCTCGATATCCAGTTTACACATCAAACCGGGACAGCCCTGTTGCAGCCTTGAATCCACAACCTCATTGGCGATAAACGACACATCTATAATTTGTCTCTCCCCTACAAATACATGTTGAGAAACCGACACCAACTTCCCAATCACCTTAGATAAATTTTTATAAAATCCTCCGACAAGACTAATAGGTCTAAAATCTCCCAGATAGATTAGTAGCATAGACCTTCTTTGGGATGAGAGTGATAAAAGTGGCATTGAAACTCTTCTCGAAGCACATGTTGGAGTGAAAATAGTGGAACACATCCATAATATTATCTTTAAGAATCTCCCAACAAGAAGAGAAAAAGGCTATAGAGAAACCATCCGGACCCAAAGCCTTATCACCATTCATACTACGCGGAGCCTTGTCCATTTTTCCTTTTTAACGGACTTTGTACTCGAAAACTTACTAATCAAGGGACTGCACTTGATTTCTCTTACTATTTTAGTCCGTAAAACCCTTAACAAAATGACCACATTACCCAACCTTCATGAAAAGAGCACAATGACCCTACCTTAAGGAAAAAACACTGATCCCATTATATGCCTAATTACTTTGTTGGGCGAAGGCTTTCACAATATAGCGAGAATGTCCAATGCCCGAAAGAGTTTACCATAGGAAGAGGTCACTGACATAAATTTTTCTCTAAAAAAGCATGTTGACTTCTAAGAGCTAGACTCCATAAGGGAATAGGAGTCTTGTCATCTCACTCTTTTTTTATAAGTAAAGATATATCTTTAAAAAGGCACCAAAAAGGAGGCGCAACCATGTACACTGGACGTATACAGAAACGATCTACGCAAGACTAAAACTATTCACACGGTCCACAAAAGAATGATCTATACTATCTACCTCGTAAGCCTCGTAGCACTAGTGAAATAGAGTACGCAAAAGATGGTCCTTTAATTGGTCCATCGTCCATTCTGCATTGTTGAAGGCCCTGCTATTTCTGTCGCATCAAATAGTCCACTAGATACCAAGAGGGACCGACTCCCAAATGGAATTTCTCCTCCTGCTTTTAAATAGACACCAACACAAAAGGAGATCCTTCACGGATCTTGGCATCACCCACTAAATGTTGAACATCCTAATCACCATAATCCAAAGGTCTGTCACCACTTGGCGTGAACAAAAGATGATTCGTGCTCTCACTACTACCTCTACACATAGCGCCAATTGACATAGACCTCACCCCTCCCCTAAGATTATCTCCGGTAAGAATGGCCTCAAGGCAGGCCTCCCACGCAAAAAACACCACACGAGGAGCAAGAGATTTCCAAATTATCTTCCAGGGGAAAGAAGGGGCCCCATTCCTCGAGATCAGCGAGTAATAAGACTTGACATAAAAAGCATTATCTTTCGAAGATCCCCACATTGCCTTATCAACTCTGTTGATATCTACTTGAAGTGAATATAAGCGGGCTAGAAATAACACACTAGATTCCAATTCCCAGTCTTGAAGATGCCTTTGAAACACGGGGTTCCAAACCACATTACCATGATTCACCTCGAGCACTGAACTTGCCAAAATATCTTTATCTACCGCCAAATTGAATAAATTCGGGAAAAGCCTCTAAAGCTCCACCTCCCCACACCAAACATCATTCCAAAACCTGATTTTCGAACCATTACCTATAGTAAATGAAATATTTCTATCAGACATCCCCCTCCCTTTACAAATCCCTTTCCAAACTCCGGAACGAAAAGAGCTATTGATAACATTTGGGAACCACGCATGCTCACCCTCTCCATATTTACCAACCACAACTCTCCTCCACAATGCATTAGACTTAACCAATTACGCCACAACCACTTACCGAGAAGAGCAAAATTAAACAAACTTATTTTTTTCAAACCTAGGCCTCTTTCCTCAAGTCTGGTACACACTGTCTCTCACTTAACCAGATGATATTTACGCTCTTCCCCTTGTCCTTCCCAAAGAAAATCCCTCTCCAGCTTTTCTATCCTCTTGCAGACCAAGGCGGGCATCACAAACACCGATAGAAAATAATTTGGAATACTTGATAAAGAATTCTTCACCAAAGTTAACCTTCCAGCTTTAGACAACAATTGTTTCTCCCAACCCGCCAAGCACCGATCAACTTTCTCTACCACAGGATTCCACATAGCCTTATCGGAGCTCCAATCGACAAACCTAGATAAGACGAAGGGAACTTCGAAGATGTGCACCCAAAAACCGAAGCTAAGAGCTCAACATCTGCCACTGTCCCCACCCGAAGAATAACGCTCTTTGCAATATTGACTCTTAAGCCTGACACCATCTGGAAGAAAGAGAGGACCAAGCGAAGATACCCCAGCTGTTCAATCTCGGCGTCATAGAAAATAAGGGTGTCGTCCGCAAAAAGAAGGTGAGAAACCATGACTCCCGTTTCCCTAGACGACTCAAACATAAAACCACAAATGAAGCCCCCTGCCACCACTTTATCTAAAAGTCTGCTCAACGCCTCCATGACCAAAATGAATAGAAATGGAGAGAGAGGTCTCCTTGTCGCAGACCCTGGAGCTCGGAAAAAAACCTGCAGGTTCCTCAGTGATCATCACCGAGAAGCAAATCATGGATATACAAAACCAAATCCACTCAACCCACTTATCACTCCATCTCATCCTCTCCAATAAATAAAACAAAAAGCCCAAATTAACATTATCATACGCCTTCTCTATATCAAGTTTGCACAAAAGACCCGAAACACCATTTTTCATTCTAGCATCTACGACTTCATTGGCTATAAAGGATGCGTCAATGATCTATTTACCCCCTACGAATGCATGTTGTGAATCAGAAATCAACTAGCCCATAATCTGCCTTAATCTCAAAGATAGAACCTAGGCTAGCAATTTATAGAAACTTCATCTCACTCTTCCCTTTTCTTTGGCACTCATCTTTCCTCATACAAAAGTTGTCTCCAAGTCGTCTATCAAATTCTCCATTTTATCTGCCCTATCTCATTAAATATGCAAGGATCCCATTCAATATGCAAGTATCTTGACTGCAAAAGATGGAACCCTTCCTCTCTTTCCCGCCGGCGACGTCGACAACGACGACGAAGACGAAGAGTTCGAATCATATGTTCCTCTTCTCTTAGTCGGATTTTGTTTTAAGATAGCCATAAGGGTTCCTTGGAATCAGAGCAATCGGAGGTTCAAATCTGGGAAATTATAGTGATTTTATGTTCGCATTTTGTTGAGTGGAGGGAGAGAGAGAGAGACTGTGTTCGCCGGCGATGGAAGCGTTGGTGACCGGTGGCAGCCATGTGGAACGGGCGGGAATGAAATGGGGGAAGAAGGGGTGTAAATTTTTTAATTTAGTTAATTACTTCGGTACCCTCATATCTATATCTAGTTTTAAAAAATAAAAACATTATAGGTATTTTTGTCTATTAAAGAAAAAGAATGCATAGACAATTTTACCCCCGACCAATATCACGTGCGTTAACCTAACAGAAAGAAAAAAAACCGAAATTGGACGGAAGGACCAATTGTGTCCAAAGCTTTAGAAAGGGGACGAATTTTAGGCATTTGGGATGAATCTGGAAAAAGTTGTAAAGTACAGGGACGATTTGGGTAATTCGCCCAAAAAAATTATTGATGTTAATTTTACAAACAAAATATTTTACCTATCAAAAAAAAATACAAACAAAATAATGAAAGAAGAAAGAAAAAGCACAAAGATATCAGCAAACAAGGACGATATATTAGAACAATTATATCACCAACAAAAATACTATTTAACTGATGATTGATTAACTACCTGTCCCACTGAAGTTGCACCATGTCGTTTTGACAGTTTGCTCCTATCAGGAGCAAGAATCAAAGAAACGTGTGCAAACGAAGGCATAGGGAATCCAAGAGCCTGTGATGGAAACACAAATGAAATTGATTTATACCCTGGGAACTATAAAGTTCACTCCTATATTGTGAAAGGTCAAAGTTACCTTGTATATTAAGGCTTGTCTCAGCGTATTTGGTAGATGCTCTTCTGCTCTAGAACCCAGATTTTGTAGAGGAAAAAGATTTAAAATTAATGACGATTCCCAAGATAAGAAGCAATCAGTAAAGAACCTGAAAGGCATATGGCACCTTCACGCAATCTCAATCATTAACTCACCGTATTACATGTGAAATAGCCATTGTAGCATCGTCAACAGTAACACAAAAATTGTACACTGGTTGTCCATTACTTCGCATAATCACAAAATCACCAAGGGTGTCCAAATTCCAACTAACCTTCCTTCATGATACTATCAAACAAATTAGCAACCAACCATAACAAGAACCACTGAATAGCAACAACAGTTTACGAGGCAGACTGCTAGTCAAACACACACACACAAGTGAATCGTTGGCCTATCTGGTAAAATTAATCATTGAAACGCTAAGAACTACAGTGTATTGGATGGCCAAGTTAGGTCTACTTGCTCTTATGCTAATTAGTCGCACATATGTAACTTGCCACATTATTTTTATTATGTCTGCTGCAGAATGAATGAACTTTTGTCACCGCCTATAATGATAAAAGGAAAACAAGAGTTTACATTTTAATGAATCAGCAGTTCAATCCTAGAACCTAGCTACGTATTTTCTCATTGGCTCAAATTTGAAGAGCAGAAAGTGGGCGTTCCCCCACCCCACCCTACCCTAAAAAAAATTAATTAATACAAAACCTTTCTTTCTTGACAATGAAAATTTCGAATTTCAGATAACCAGAGTAGCATAGTAAGTGGTTATTACCGAAAAGGAAACTCCAACAATTCAGAACTCACAAAGACATCATTTAAATATAAAATATTCCAGAGTAACTTAAAATCAAGAAAAAATACTCACCTCGCCACGGATTAGGTCATTGATTTTCAAACTCCCTTCTGTGGGAACTCGAAATCGATATGTATAAGGGGTTCCCTTTGTCAGCTCTTCTTGTACCTCCTCTTCTGCAGCACTGCCCCACTTTCCAGTATATACTGGGGGTAATTTCTTTAAATTTGCCATTTGCTTCATTTTCTCTAGTTCCTAGAAGATTGTGGGAGTATTTAATAGGTCCACTAACAGTTAGAGAATCCTAATAAACAAGAAAAAAATACAGAATGGGCAATGAGGATTTACTATATAAAGAAAATGAGATTTAAAACATGTGTAACTAGTTGAAGCTGATAAACAACATATCAGTCACCCTTTGTGAAAACTAGTCATTTCCCTAAACTACATGGAGGGTCACTCAGAGGAAAATAATCAGATTCATTTCCCTAAACTAGTTTTTTGCTTGGGAGGCTGTGTTGGAAGCTCTTTTGACTGGAGATAATTCGAGGAAAAGGAAGAGGATGTGTAAGAAAAACGAAGAAACTGTTAATTGTTGAAATAAAAAAGAACTTGAGTTTCTCACTTGTCTATTGAAGTTTAGAGTGCCTATATTTATACAGAGAATTAGGATCAATTAGGACTCTGAAATCAAGGACATTTACTAAGCTAATCTTCTAACTTAGGCAAGTTACAATCAATTACAACCTTCCTAAAATAAAAGATTTGAATCACAGCTGTACAGATAAAATAAAATCAATTATACAGAAATAGCTTTCCAATCGGATTCCCAACACTCCCCCCCCCAAAGCAAGTGAATACAAATTTTGCATTCCCAGCTTGATGATGTTGTCTTGAAATGCCTTGCCACTAAGCCCCTTTGTTCACACATCTGCCAACTGAAATTGTGTAGGCATATATCAGACACAGATCAGTCCTTTCATCCAGCTTCTCCTTGATAAAGTGTCTATCTATCTCAATATGCTTTGTCACTGGATTATGAGCAACGCTTATTGCTGATTTGTTGTCACAATACAATTTCATTAGCATTCTCATTAGTATTCTCCACTTGATCATTAGGTCTGTAGGATCACCTTTGCCATAGTAGTTCACACATTCCATCAACCATTGCCCTGAATTCAGCTTCAGCACTTGATCTAGCCACCACACTTTGCTTCTTACTCCTCCAAGTGACTAGATTTCCTCCTAGGAACGTACAATACCCTGTGGTAGATTTTCTGTCGACTTGGGAACCAGCAAAATCCGCATGTGTACACACAAATGTCTAATCTCTATTGTGTGTTTTTGTAAACATCAATCCTCTCCCTATATGAGCCTTCAAGTAGTGGAGAATCCGATAAACAACCTGTAGATGGACTTCCCTGGGACCATGCATAAACTGACTAACTACAGTTACTGGGTAGGGCCAAGTCTGGTCTAGTATTAGAGAGATAGATCAAGTGCCCAACGAGTCTTTGAAACATTTCCTTGTCCACCCTTCCACTTGCTTCTTCCAGCATGTGGTTCTGTTCTATTGGTGTAGTAGCTGGTTTACTAGCTCTCATCCCTGTTTCCTTCAGTAGACCAGTGATATACTTCTGTTGTGAAAGAAAAATACCACTTTTAGACCGAGTCACCTCAATGCCAAGAAAGTACTTTAATCTCCCAAGTTCCTTGAAGTCAAATTCTTCGACAAGCCTTTTCTTCAAGTCCCTTCTTTCCTTTTCATCATTCCTTGTAACTATGATGTCATCTACAAAGACCAATAGTGCTATAACTCCTACTGAATTTGTATGTTTAACAAACAATGTATGGTCTCCTTGGCTCTGCTAATATCCACTATTCTTCATGACACCGGTCAGTCTTCCAAACCAGGCTAGGGGTGATTGTTTTAGACCATATAATGCTTTCCTTAACCTACAGATTTTACCTTCTTCACTGCAATGATACCCAGTAGGAAAGTTCATATAAATTTCCTCCTCTAATTCTCCACGGAGAAACTATTCTTCACATCAAACTATTCCAACACCCGTCAAACTGGACTACAAGAGAAATTAGGATTCTAATTGTGTCCATCTTTGTAACAGGGGCAAATGTCTAGTGGTAATCTACCCCACAGATTTGTGTATATCCCTTTGCTACTAAGTGGGCCTTGTATCTTTCTAATGTTCCATCTGCTTTGAACTTGACTGTGAAGACCCATCCCACCCTAAAGGTTTCTTACCATTGGATATATCCATCAAGTCCCATGTATGATTCTTTTCCAATGCATCATTTCCACTTTCATAGCTTGCCTCCATTCCTCTTTCGATAATACTTCTAACAAAATCTGGGAACATGAACTGGTTGCATATCCCTTTGCTACTAAGCGGGTTCCTTTCCTTGAAGCTACAGGGAGATCATATTGAGAGGTATTGTGAGTAGGTGGGGCATTTTCTGGGAATTCATTTTCAGATTGTGGTAGCTCGGAATTATTTCCAGAATCTAGGAAGCCGGATTGATCTTGCTGGGGAGCTTGGTCTGGAGTTCTTCTTCTTACATAAACTTGATCAAACCTGAATTTGTCGAGGATTTTTTCTGATATTTCATCCTCCCCACTAGGGATTTTAAGCGGAACAGAATCAGACGATTTGGAATTAGGAATTTGAGGTTCAAATGATAGGAGCTTGAAGGGAAGACTCCTAGGTGTCTCTTTATGTGTTCTAGGATATGTGAAGTAGGATTCTTTTTCAACAAAGGTTACATAGGTGTAGTATTTCCTTGTAGGTGGGTGAAAGCATTTGTAACCCTTTTGAGTGGATGAATATCCCATAAACACACATTTGACAGCTCTAGGATCGAGCTTCGCTTCCCCCTCTGCTTGTCATGAATATGCACAAACAAGGTACAACCAAAAACTCTATATGTAAGGTGAATGTATGTTTGATATCAGGATGGAACTGAGCCAAAAGATCTAGAGGACTTTTAGACCCAAGAACTTTAGAAGGCAGTTAATGACATAAGTTGATGCAAGGATAGCTTCACCCTGATATGTTTTAGGTAAATTGTTTCGGAACAACAGGGCTCGGGTGCGTTCTAGAAGGTTGCTTGTCTTCTCCCTTCAGAATTTTTATTCTTCTGGAGGTTGTTGTTTTTCCCAATGAATAGGTATTATCCTGGTGAATAGTGCTGACCCATCGGGTTGAACCCTCATCTTCACCCCTGACAGTAGAAATAGCCTCATTAAGTGATGGATCAGTTTTTCCTAGGATTTGGACCTTGATCAACAAGGAAGTCATAAACTCGATCCCGTTCCACAAACCTTTTAACGTCTACTGCACAATCACTGCATTTCAGGTTTAATGTCCTGTAATAATCCAACTCCTGCACATCTGCTCCCTTGTTTGGTTGACGTTGTTCTGGTCTTTATTTCATAAATGAAAGCTGCAGCATTTATCTTTGAATAAGTCTTATATAGCATGTCCCAGGAGTCCCTTGCAGTGGACAAGAACATAAATGTATCACTAATGTGAGGATGCATAGAGCTCCACAACCATGACATGATCATGGAGTCAGCTTTTTCCCACGTCTCAAAGCCAATTTCTCCAGACTTTGGACCTTTTCCTAACAGGTGACCAAGTTTCCCTTTCCCTTTCAGAGTGGTTTGTACTAATTGAGACCATTTAAGGTAGTTCCTACAATTCAGCCTATAGGCTGGCAGGATGGAGTTCGTCAGAACTTTTGACCTGAGATTCCTCTTCAGCCACTTGAGAGGAAGATGACTTAGGCATAGTGTTTTGAGACATTTGGGGTTTCTCAACAATGAAGGCGAAAGCAGAAATATTTTGGCGATGAAGGCCAAGAAACGAAGATTTTGCGGAATGGGTTAGTAAGGCTCTGATACCATGTACAAATAAAAGAGAACTTGAATTTCTCACTTGAATATTGAAGTTTAGAGCATCTCCAATACTAATGTGGATGTGAAAGAATTTAGATGGCACCTAGGATTTACACCTTCTTTGAAAGAAAAAAATTTCTCCAATGCAAATGTGGATGATGAGTGTGGATATGATGTGGCAACCAAATTTGTTCACATTGTGGATAACATTGTCAATCTTTCACATTCTAATTGAAGGTGTGGATGCATCATAGTCATTATTATTCTTTTTAAAACTCTTTCTATTGGTTGTTATCTTTGGTTGTTATCTTTTCTTTTCCTTTTTATTTTTTTGTCAAATATTATTTTAGTGATGGGATGCATGCCACAAAAGATTAAATTCACATTTGCTTTGGAGAGATCCATTTTGATTGAATGTGAATGTAGAGAGAAAAAATGACACATATGATTGAGGGTGTGAATTACCCACGGCCACGTATGATTAAATCAAAGGTTGCATTGGTGATGCTCTAAGAATGCCTATATTTATACACGGAATTAGGATCAATTAGGATCCTGAAATCAAGGACATGTACTAAGCTAATCTTCTAACTAAGGCAAGTTGCAACCAATTACAACCTTCCTTAAAAAAAAAGATTCTAATCACACCTGTACAAATAAAATCAAACCAATTATACAGAAATAATTTTCTAATCGGATTTCCAACATTAATCATATGTTGTTGCACTGTCCTTTAGCCAGGAAGATGTGGAATTACATTTTCAAACTCATAAAAATTTATTGGGTTATGCAAAGGTCAATTGAAGAGCTGTTTTCTAAATGGTCTTTTTATAAGAGGAAAAAAAGGAGGAAGGATGTATGGGAAGTAACCCCTTTGGCGGTGTGTTGGTGAATATGGATTGAAAGAAACAGTAAAGTCTTCAAGAACATTGAGGTGCATATTGACAAGGTGAAGGAAAGTATATTGGAGGCGATTAGGTTCTGGTGTCCAGTGCATTCTCGGTGCATGGAGGAATCTTTTATCGAGTTTCTAGATAGTTTTTCTATTGTATAGTCTCTTTTGCTGGAGTATACCTCATGTATACAAAGGATGTGACACCTGTTTTGTCACTTGTCTATAATATTTTACTTACTATCAAAAAAATACAACAAAAGAAACAGGAGGTCGCAAAAAGGGGGCAAAGGTAGCACATGCAGAAACATTGATTTGAATTCCTTACACAACCATCCTCATTACAAAGCACTCATACCAACCGAACAAAGCGGCTCTTTATATAACATAAAACTTCTGCAACTAACGAGTATGATGAGAATAAAAGCAAAAGAGGCTTCACAAGATAACCTAGCCTTCTGACCTCACACAATCTATTACCATCGACTCTTAAGTCAAAAAGACATGGCACTGAGGACTTGAGGTGCAGATTATTCCAAATCTCGGCCATACATCATTTGTCAAGGTATGTTATTGATTATGAAGAGCCCTGGTAAAATCTGAAGGTTATTTTACGGATTTGAGTCATAAAATCCCTATGGCTTCAAACCAATTATAGTTTGTCTTTGATACAAAATGATTAATATGAAGATATTTCATTAGTGCCCGGATTGTAGTGACTAGTGTGAACTTTCCCATAGTTATGAACTTTCCCTCAAGTACCTGACCATGGCGGAGGATGATAGGTTGATCTTTCAGTGCGGGAGGAAGACATTCGAAGTTCACAGAATTGGAGTGAAGGAGCTTTTCGAATTCCGGGTGGTGGAAAGGTACAGGGGCAGACCTCACAAAGCTATCCTCTCTTCGGTGGAGTTTGAATGGGTGTGTACATTGCTGGACAGTTTCTCTACTTTCAAAAGGTTGTGCTGGAAGAAGAGACAGGGAAGGCGACCAGAATTCCTGGTGGCTAAAGAGAGGAATGCTACGGGTTTGTTCATTAAAATCCTAATTAAGGACTCGCGCAGATCGGGAATGATTTGTATCCCTGACAATGTTGAAAATGGCGGGTGGCGGTGGGTGGCAGAAAAGCTTAAGAGGTTCATTCCTACCAGACCAAACGAGTAGAAAAGGAGGCCGAGGTCTTATAAAGAAGCGGCAGAGATCCCTCCGTGGCCTGACTTAATATCTTGCTATGGCCATAGGGCGGGAGTCAATGGGGTTGATTTTCAGGTAGATGAAAACTCATGCAAAGGATCATTGGAGTATCTGGGTAGGTGTTTGGTGGGTAGAGTTGGAGATCTGGACTATCCTATTCCGGATAGATGGAAGGTTCAACAATGGGTTGATAGTCGTTGGAAGACGGCAGAAGGAGTCCGAGTTGTTGATATGTATGATAAATATTTTCTATTAGAGTTTCCATCAAAGAAGGAAGCTAACAGGATTCTTCAGGCAAAGGATTGGGTGGTGAACCAGCAGCCCCTCTTCTTGGATCACTGGAATACGGTGGCCGGATGTCATCATGAAGGGCACAAACCGGATATGGCGTGGGTTCGTGCTCTGGAGCTGCCATTGCATTTGTGGGGGAAAATGGTCTTCCGGAAAATAGGAGACATATGTGGGGGATTTCTGAACATGGCAGAAGAAACGAATAGCAAGACAGACCTGAGATGGGCGAAAATCCTCGTTCGGTATGGGAAAAAGATACCGGGTTCGATCAAAATAGGAGTGTGTGGAATGATTTTTGAGGTTCCCATTTGGGCAGAGACGGTAACTTTCTGCCAACCGTGGTTGAAGATTGGTGGTGGTGGTGGTGGTGGTGGTGGTGGTGGTGGCTCTGGTGTGAGGCTTGGTGGGGGTGTTGTTGGGGGTGAAGAGGAAGGAGAAACTCACGCGCGGTCAAAGAAGTGACAACGGCAGTCTTCGGCGGAGTCGCGTACTGTGCGCAACACAGGTCTGACGTTGGCACGTGGGTGGAGGGAGAGGAATTCAAATTTTAAATCAAAAACAGTAGACGACGTCGTTACTAGTAAGGGTAAGACTGCTGGCAATTTGGGCCACTCCTTGGATAGGAGTGATGGGCCTGCAAATGGAAATAAGGGAGGCCCAGGTTTTTGGGGAAGGTCCATTGACTAGGGTTAATTTGGGCCAGAGGGATAATATTGCGGTTGAAGTTGATACCCAAATAGGAGGGGTGGGCTCGATTAGTGGGTCGTTCCCCTCTTTCATTATAGATGACCCTGTTATTTTGGAAAATTGTCTTGGAAATATGGGTCATGAGACTGAAGACCAAAGCCAGGGGGTTGAGCCCAACGACCCAATTGACTTATCAAGGACGGAGAACGATATAGACACCATAGAGGGTAAAGATACAGGATCGAGCACTTAGCGAAGGAAGGATCGAATATAGCGAAGGAGACGGCGCTGTATCTCCAGCGGCGAGGAGCCAAAACGAGTCCCGTGAAAGAGATAACGGGTTTGTGATGGGGGAGGATTGCTGTAATCTGACGTCAGTCGCTGAGGATGGCAGTTTGCGCAAGATGTCTTCTGAAATTTTGACTGAATTATCGTGCGAAGAAAAGGGTACAGAAACTGGTTTGGGTGACGAAAGTGTTTGTGAGCAGATGGTGAAGGACAAGTCAAGTAATCAAAATGAAATGGAGCATGAGACTGTTACAGAAAAGAGTCAAGATGAAACGCAAGAGAAAGATTCCAGCTTTCCAGCTTGCGGCGATCATTGTAGTCATGGGTCAGATGCTCAGGCGGATAGTTCTCTTGACAGAGTTGGTCCAAAGGCTATTACACCTCACATAGGATCTCCAGAAGTACTACAAGCAACTCCTCTGAATTGTTCTACTTTGAATGTGGTGCCGCCAGATTGGGAACAAGAAAACGAGATGTTGACAAGTACGGAGGACACAGAGAATATTTCTGTGTGGGTTAGCAGGAGGATGAAAGGTTTTGGGAGAATCTTAGGGGTATCTTGTAAGGATTATGAAGAAAAATTCCTTAAACTGTTGTTGGAAATAGAGAAGGATGGAAAGGCAAAGGGGCAGGGGATCAGCAGCAGTACGTCAAAAAGTCGAGGTCGCAGCAACAGGGAGCTAAAAAATCTGAGTTGCAGCCTGAACTTTGACAAAGTGGAGAAGGGGGTGAATGGGGCTTGGGGAGTCAATCTTTTTCAGTTTTTTTTTATGGATATACGGATTATCTCTTGGAATGTGAGGGGTATTAATGATGAGTCCAAATGGTTAGTAATTAAAGCGGCATTAAAGAGATGGAGACCTCTGGTGATTTGCTTCAAGAAACTAAAATGGAAAAAGTTAACAGGAAACTAGTTATGAGTGTGGGAGGTGGCAAATGGGGCCTCTGGAGGGATTTTAGTAATATGAGACAGTAGAGTAGTCAATAGAGTGGGAGTGATTCTTGGCAAGCACACTATCTCGTGTCTGTTTGAGAATAATAACAACGGCCTAAGGTGGATTTTTTTCGGGTATGTATGGTCCTTGTGCGGATGCAGAACATAGAGGTTTGTGGGACGACCTTAGAGATGTTTCTGACAAATGGAAGTTTCCATGGTGTATTGGCGGGGATTCTAACGTAATCAGATTTCCGCACGAACGTACAAGAACAAAGGTGTTCTCCCCTGCCATGACAGAATTTAATGACTTTATAAATGAGATGGAGTTAATTGATTTACCTCTTGTAGGGGGGGACTTTCACGTGGCCGAGAAATAGTGAGATGAAGCAATGCTCTAGAATAGACAGATTCTTGGTGTCAACAGGGTGGGTTGAAGGATTTGGGGGGATTTCTCAAGATTGTTTACCAAGGGTAGTCTCGGACCATATTCCTCTTGTTCTTAACGGCGAAGGGGTGCGTAAAGGTAGGACCCCATTTCGTTTCGAAATTATGTGTTTCGAGGAACTTGGTTTTCTGGATTTGGTGAAGGAGAAATGGCAGTCCTACTTGGTAGAAGGTGACCCCTGTTTCAGAATTGCGAAGAAGCTACAGTGGTTGAAACAGGACCTCAAAAGGTGGAATAAACAGATTTTTTTGGAAATATCAGGGTTAGGCTGGATAAATCCTTAGAGGAGGTGAGATCCTTGGATGAAAAAGAAGGTGTGTCTGGTTTGAGCAGGGAGGAATATGTTCAGAGGTCTATGCTACAAACAGAAATACAGAGACTTCTCAAAAGTGAGGAAATCAGTTAGTCGGGTCCTGTAGCTGCGTGAAGGTGATAACAACACGAGGTTTTTCCATGGAATGGCAACCATCCATAAGCATGGTAATCAGATTAGGAAAGTGCTAATCAACGAGGAGTTGCTGGAAAACGAAGGTGAGATCAGGAAAGGCATAGCAGGGTTTTATGAAGGCCTATATAACGTGGAAGAGGATTCGGCTGTCAAGCTGGAAGGGGTTCCTTTTAACTCTATGGATCAGAGGTGGCTAGAAACCTCTTTTTCAGAAGAGGAGGTGTTCGCTGCAGTTAAAGGTATGAAAGGGGATAAAGCTCCAGGTCCCTGATGGATTTCCAATGGCAATTTTTCACAGAAATGCTGGACAATGCTAAGGATGAGCTGATGGGGGTCTTTAATTTTTTCCACAAGCATAGGAGATTCGAGAGGAGTCTAAATGCATCATTCATTGCTCTCATTCCCAAAAAGGCAGGTGCAGAGGATATAAAAGATTTCAAGGCCATCAGTCTTATTGCGGGGGTGTATAAGATAATTGCAAAAGTCCTATCTATCCGCCTTAAAAAGGTTTTAGGAAAGGTGATTTCTGACTCCCAACATGCATTTGTGGGTGGTCGTCAAATCACAGATGCGGTGCTTATCGCGAACGAGGTCATGGATTCTAAAATTGGCAGCAGGGAGGCAGGATTAATTTGTAAATTGGATATAGAAAAGGCCTATGAGCTGGGAGTTTCTGGACTACTTGGTGTCAAGGATGGGGTTTGGGAGATGCTGGAGGGAGTGGATGGTTTCCTGCATTTCGTCGGTGAGATTTCAGTTTTGGGGAATGGGGAGCCAGCGGGTTTCTTTGCTAGCTCAAGAGGGGAAACCCCCTTTCTCCGTCCCTGTTTATTATAGTGATGGAAGCTTTGAGTAGGATAATGGATGTTTCCATTTCGAGAGGACTCACTAATGGTTTTAAAGTGAATAGGGGAAGGGGTCCTGCATTGATGGTTTCTCACCTTCTATTTGCGGACGACACTTTGGTTTTTTGTGATGCGGAGGAGAGGCAATTGGGGTATCTGCGTTTGGTTCTTCTATTCT
This sequence comes from Codonopsis lanceolata, assembly GCA_013146195.2. Taxonomy (NCBI): domain Eukaryota; kingdom Viridiplantae; phylum Streptophyta; class Magnoliopsida; order Asterales; family Campanulaceae; genus Codonopsis; species Codonopsis lanceolata. The sequence continues at coordinate 52,442,803 of CM028383.1, forward strand.
TCCAGGCTACCTCTAGATTGACGATCAACATTCAAAAGAGCGAGCTTTTTTCAGTTGGGACGGCTGATTCTATGGACAGTTTGGCAGAATTCTTTGGGTGTAAGGTTGATTCCTTCCCGACTTCTTATCTTGGCTTACCCCTTGGGGCACAATCTATCAATAAAGACATATGGAATCCGGTTATCGAAAGGTTCGAGCGAAGGCTAGCAGGGTGGAAGAAACAATATCTGTCTAAGGGTGGCAGATTGACTCTAATTAAGAGTACGTTATCTAGCTTAGCTTGTTCCAACTTGAAGAATGGAGGGTTAGGGATCAAAATATTAAAAGCCTTTAACTCTGCTCTTTTGGGGAAGTGGCTGCGGCGCTACTTAACAGAGAAGGGAGCTCTTTGGAAGAGTGTTGTGGTGGCCAAGTATGGGGCTGGGGACCATCTGTGGTTCCCAAATGAGGTGAATTCTTATAGTGGGATGGGGGTTTGGAAAAGCATTAGGAAAAAATGGGATATGGAGAAACGCTTCATCTCTTTCAACGTGGGTAAAGGGTACTCGGTTAAATTTTGGTGGGACATTTGGTGTGGGGATTTGGAGTTGCAGTGAGTTTTTCCCTCTTTATTTAATTGACGCCATCACATGGAATCTTGTTTTTAGAAGGAAGATGCAAGACTAGGAGATTGGAACTCTTGAGGCCTGCTTTGAGCTGCTAGATAAACAAAAGATGGACAGAAATTCTGATGATTCCATTGTGTGGAATGGGAAGAAGACAAGCCTTTTTCAGTTAACTCTTCGTAACATGTGATAACTTGAGGACTGAGGAGGCAGAGAAAAATCTATACTAATTGGTGTTTCATGTGCAAGAGAGACGGAGAAAGTGTGAATCATGTACTGATTCATTGCCCGCTTGCAAGTGACTTGTGGAGTTTTATATTGAATCTGTTTCAAGTTACTTGGGTGATGCCAAACTCGATCAAGGAGCTGCTTTTGTGCTGGACTTTGTACAAGCGCAAAAGAAAAAAATGTTTTTGGGATGTTGCTCCTCTTGCGGTTTGTTGGTCTATTGGGAAAGAAAGAAACCTTAGGGCTTTCGAGAACGAGGAAAGGAATTTGGAGGGGATCAAAAATCAAATCATTCAGACTATATATTTCTGGTGCGATGAGGCAGTTTTGACGGGATTTAATCCTTTTGTAGAGTCTGTGGATAACATTTTTGTTGGCTGGCAAGGGTTGGTTGTATATTGTCTATGTACATAAGACGTGTCACCTGTTTTGACGCTTTCACTGATATACCATATTTACTTATCAAAAAAAAAAAGATTATGCCAAAAGGAAGTCTTCTCTCCATTTCCAGATGCAAACAAGGTAACCTTTCTTAGGAGGTTGAGCGCAAAATACTTACTGTAAGTCCTCCAATCCCGTGATTGGTATTAATACAAATGATAACTAAAATCTCAATATATCCATTCTAAAGTGATCAGCATGCAAATTATTTTATTTATTTATTTATTTATTTTTATAGATAAGTATGGTCCCGTTGGTACGGGGATTGGAACCATAAACCTCAAGGTGTTTGCCTGAGTGCCATTGTCATTTCTCCCACTCCTTGGGGCTAACATACAAATGTTATCACGAACTGGTCGCCCAAGTAGCGAAACTCATCACTCAGTGAGGCAAAGAGCAAGATTCTCATCCTACTAGGGACATGGATGTCTTTAAATAGAATAGCAATACATGCACATACAGATGTCTATTACACTTCAAACGTTTAAAGGCAATTACCTCATTTGAGCAAAAGCAGCGATAAACATGACCAGATTGCAGTAGCTTCTCAGCATATTGCTTGTACAGGAAGTTCCTCTCAGACTGCCTGTATGGACCATAGTCTCCACCAACCCCAGGACCTAGATATTCTCACGATCAGAACCAAAATTCTTTCCAGATATTTGACGTCTCAACTTAAAGAGAAAGGTAAAACAAAAATGTCCAAAGACAATCTAACATTGAGACCTAAAATGTGGAAAGACTCTTGTATAATTTGATATTAACAGCTAAAATGAATAATTAGGTAGGTTGAAATTGTGCGAATAAAATCGCTGATCTAGCCTATATATATATATACACACGAAAGACCAAATTAATCAGTAGCTTCTGCAACCGCCAACCGGATCCCTCATTTGAACACAACCCCCGATATAGGCGGATGCTGAATGATGTTTAAAACAAAGAAATCTTGGCAAAGGAAAACTAAAGATAAAACCTGCATCAATTATATGGCTAATATCATGGAAACTCCAATTGCTAAGAATAATTTCATTCACTAGACCATGTTGATCAAGGTGCTAGAATGCACATTACATCCGATCCAATAAACGGTTTAGAAAATGAAATGCAAAATTGGGAATTATATGGCTAATATCATGGAAACTCCAATTGCTAAGAATAATTTCATTCACTAGACCATGTTGATCATTGAAGTTTTGTCAAAATAGTGCACAGTAAAGTTGGGAATAATCGTGATTTTAATAGTTATTAAGGAATATATGAGGTTATCCACTTCAAAAAATGAAATGCAAAATTGGGGAAACAAATTCAATTTGTTGCTACTTTGTAACATATAGCTAGCTATCGATCATGCAATAACTAACAAAATTGTTAATGGACATGGAAAATTGAGCTATGAAAAAAAAAAAAAGGCTATCAAATCATGCATCAGATCACCTGAACTTAGTTGTATCACATATTTTGAATATAGGATATAGGCATTCAAAAACCTACAAATTTGTTACTGTGAAGTTTCAGGGGGGGAAACATTCACTCCCTCCATCCCAATCGAAAAGGTAAACTTTGAACTGTTTTGGTCAATATAAGGTCAGATTTTTAGATGTATATTTAACATATTTTTATTTAGTTGGAAAAAATAGAAGAGTAACATTTGAATTTGAAAACTAAACTAAACTAAAAGTACTAGTAAAATTCAAGTGTTTTCGAATTTTTAAGAAGATAACTAAATCCCCATTGAATAGGTATCTACAATTGGTCAAGTTTCCCCCCCAAAAAAAGAAATATATCAAAACTGTAAGTCTTTGGAACGGGGGAGTAGTAGGTAGTATTGAAGGAGGAAATGGGGGGGGGGAGAAGAAGATATAGATGAGAACCTTCATCCCAAGAAAGACCAAGCCAAGTAAGATCACGCAACACAGCTTCCTCAGATTCCCTGGTGGATCGCTCCAAATCAGTATCCTCAATTCTAAGAATAAACTTGCCGCCTTTAGACCTGTACCAGACAAGAATATTCTCAAGCAAACCAATTGGGCAGGGGGGGAGCAAGCGAAAATGGATTGGATTTGGATGGAGAAGGTACCTAGCAAACAAGTAATTAAAGAGGGCGGTTCGGGCGCCACCAACGTGAAGATTGCCAGTAGGAGAAGGAGCGAAACGAACGCGGACATCACGGTCGTCTTCAACCCTAAGAGGTTCGATGGATGAAGAAGCGGAAGATATCGAGAAACTACTCCTCCCCCTCCGAACGAGGTTGATTTGGAAATGGCTGCGATTTGGTGACGAGGGACGGAGTAATGGATGACGATGGATTAGTGCTTCGGGAACCAGCCTTATTCTGAGCCAGGGACTTGCTCGTCCTCCACTTCCAACCAGACTCGCCATTTCTTCTGCTGTCAAAGTTGTAGTTTGATGGATTGGATTGGGTTGGAGGGAAACAAGTGTTTGACAGACTATATGATACGGGGGTTTCTTCGCATCGAATGAAAATATCTATTATACCCTTTTTTTTCTTAAATAAGGATAAATGAGTCGTGAAAATATCTATTATATCCCTTACTCTTAAATAAGGATAAATGAGTTACCAACGCCTTAATTCTTAAATACCCTTTTTATTTTCCTCTGATTTTTCTCTTGCAGTTAGTTCAACTTAAACATAATTTTGCAACGGCTTTGCAACTGTCAGTGATTTTCAATTTGGTCTTCTCAGTATTGTGTCTTTCCGAATTCCCTTTACTTGTTACTCTGTCAGGGACGGTATTTGGATTTAGGTTTGTATTTAGGCTTCGTTGTTTTTTTTAATTTTATTGAATGATTGGTCGATTATAAGACCAGTGAGAGTCTATGGTAGTGGATTGTGTTGATCTCTTAATAAACGTCAAGTAATTGTATTGCATTGTCTTTGGTTGATTAATTGAAATCAGTGAATGAAATAAAGGGGTATCGACTTTTTTTCATTTTAGTTGTATTGGTCTCTTAATCGACATCAAGTAATTGTATTGCATTGTCTTTGGTTGATTAATTGAAATCAGTGAATGAAATTAAGGGGTATCGACTGTTTTTCATTTTGGTAGATTAATCGACTATATTGCTTTTTGTTTGGTCTATTAATTGACCTCAAGTAAATAAACTATTTTGCATTGTCTTAACTTAATTTAACTCGATATTAAGAGGTCAATTAATCTACTTGATTGTATACGCGTTTGGTCAACTAATCCACTATAAACCTTGCATTTAAAATTTGCAATTTTGGTGGCTTAATTGAATACAGACTTAATATTTTTCATTATTTTTATTTATGAAACTACAATCTTATTTTACAATTTTATAGACTAATTTTTTATTCAATTGCATTGCAGTTATGACTTCACCAAAATTTTGGACCACTGTACTTTATTTTGGACATTTTGTAGATGAAAACAACGGATGGTCATGGAAATTTAGTGGCAACTAAAATGCAAGAGGGCTTGCAATCAATGATAAAACTTCATGTGAAGAGTTATATGCTAAAGTACGAAACATTTGCAAAGTTGATGATATAGAGATATCATTTCTTACTCCAGCAACGGTGCATAGTTTTCAAATTCCAGTCTGGATTACTTCAAACAACGAAGTTGAATGGTACTTGAATATTAATAAACAAGGCTATTTGGCTCCTCTGTGTGTAACTCATGTGAGCCAAGAAAATTGCGACGGGCACCAAGAAGAAAATAATGGAGTTGGTGGTGACATAAATGAAGAAGAAAATAATGTAGTTGGTGGTGGTGGTGACAGGCAAATTGAAGAAGATAATAATGGAGATGGTCATGATGATGACACACAATTTGAAGAAGAAAATAATGGAGTTGGTAGTGATGAAATGGAACCTGAAGGAGGCGATCATAATACGAATGATTCTTCGGTTAGGGTGGAGGTAATTCGAGAATCTTTATCCTATAATGAGAATGATTTCTCAACACCACCAAGATTTGAGTTTAGCCTAGGTGGTGACCGAGATCAAGGCAGCCGAGAAGGAAATGACTTCACAAGTGAGCATTTAGTTTCTTCGGTTGGAAGTACATCGCGAGTGTTACCTGCAGATACTGATTTGAAGGTTGGCCAAGTCTTCAATAACAAGAAAGAGCTTCACGAAGTTGCACTTGCTTGCATTGAACAACAACTTTCGTTCAAAACAAAAAATCGAATAAGAAAGTGTACACACTAGTTTGTGGTGATGATAATTGCAAATGGCCTTTGTTTGCAACAAAGTACTTAGAATGTGATTATTTTCGATTCGAAAAATATACAGTGAGCATACTTGCCCCCTAAATATGTCCATGGCTAATCATAGACAAGCAACGTCGCGTATTATTGGAGTACAAATATCGGCAAGGCTTGAGGATCGTAACACTACGTATAGACCTGTTGATGTCATTGCTGATGTTTACCGATCATTGCGTGTAGATCTAAGTTATCAAAAAGCGAGGAGGTGTAGAGAAGCTGCCTTAGAACACCTAAGGGGTTCAGCCGAGGATAGTTACACTAAGTTGGCCGCATTTGCCCATAACTTGAAATTGGTTAATCCAAAGAATGCCTTCTCTTTAGAGCTTGATAGTGAAAACCGCTTTAAGTACTTTTTTTGGCGTATGGGGCTTGCATTCTTGGATTCCACTCGCAATGCGTCCGTAGTTGTTGTGGATGGAACATTTTTAACTCGCAAGATATAAAGGTACGCTGATTATTGCTACTTGCCAGGATGGAAATATGCAGATATATCCTCTTGCATGGGCTGTTGTTGATTCTGAGAATGATGCATCATGGCTTTGGTTTTTTACAAAGTTGAAAGAAATAACAGGTGACCATGAAAGACTGATTGTGATATCCGACCAACATAAGAGTCTTATTAGTGCTGTCCGTATTGTTTTTCAAAATGCACGTCATGCTCATTGTATCTATCATATAAAAGGCAACTTAAGGATCGTTACTCGAAAGGCCGACACGGTCTCACTGCTCAAGAGAGTCGCAGAGGCATATATCGTGGAAGAGTTTCGCAAGCATATGTCCGAAATTGAGAAAACCGACGAGAAGGGTTGGAAATATCTTAGCGAAACAAATTTCAAACGTGGGCAAGGTCACATTTCAAGGAGACCGTTACAATATCATGACTTCAAACAATGCGTAGTCTCTCAACTCGCTTTTAGGAAAGCCGACGAGTCCTATACTTTCGCTGCTTGAGTTTATTGGAAAAAAGTTGCAGGCGTGGTTTTGTGAAAGGCGTGAAGCAGCACAATGTTGTACAACCATTTTAACCCCAACAATGGAAGATAAATTAGGCAAAGCAATTCAGAAATCTAATAAGTTTACAATGGTTGAACCCATTGATCACCCAAGTATGTGGTGAGGAGGGACCAAGAATTACACGCTTAACTTTGATGGGAATACTTGCACCCGCCAAAAATTTCGCTTGGACCACCTACCATGCGAGCATGCAATAGCGCTTGCAAAATGAGAGGTTTTTCTGCACCCGTTGTGCTCATCATTCTATACAACCGAAGTGTTGGAGAGTGGCGTATTCGAAAACATCTTCCCAGCATCTATTGAAGAAGAATGGGACATTCCGTATAATATTAAGGAAATGACTATCTTGCCACCTTTAGTCCAACGTCGAGCTGGACGTCGTAGAACAACAAGAATTCCGTCAACTGGAGAGTTTTTTGGAAGACAAAGATGCAGTAGGTGTCGTCAAGTTGGCCACAACCGCCTTTCGTGTCGTGATCAAACCCCTATGAGTGATAGGCATTCACAAATTTAGTAACCGGATTTGAAATTTATACGTTTAATTTGTAACGTTGAGTTCAGATTTCAATGTATTGTAACTTTAATTTTGAATTTCAATGTTGGATACTATTTCTTATTTGAGTTTGTAAAGTTTGTATATCAGTTTCATATTTGCATAGTGTACATTAAACTTGCATAGGCCTACGTGCTGATAAAACAAGGTTGTAGGCTTACATGCTGATATTTAGCAGGAAGAACTTTTAGACTTGCAAAAGTCTAATCAACCAATATTATAACAAATGAATGAAGTAACTGACTTCAGTTACTGACTTGAGTCATGCTTAAAGTGATGAAACAGGAAGTAGGCCTACCTGCTGATATTCAGCAGGAAGAACTTTTACACTTGCTAAATCATTCATGTTACAGCAATTCTATTAAACTAATCACTTTGGATAAAATATTAAACTTATGTACTTAAATGTAATTGAGTTTAAGAGATGCAAAAGAGATTTTGGTGTTTCTCTAAAAACAATCAATCATGTGCAACTTCATCGGCATCGTCATCAGAAGATTTTTCTTCAGCGGCTTCAGCAGCAGCTGCTGTTGCTTCACCTAGTTGTTTAGCTGCTCTGCCTAATCTAAATTTAAGGGCAATCTCTCTCTCTGTAATTTGCAGCTTTCCTTCAGCCTTTGACTTCTTGCCTTTTCTTCCTTCTTCCTGAGCTAAGGCTTGACTCTTAGCTGCTCGCTCTATATGTCTCTTCCAACTCCTTGTATGCTTTCAATGTTGTAGACTCACCTGTAGTAAACCAGTCAAGTTTAGAATTAAAACAAAAAATATATTACGCCACCTACCTACTGCCCCTAAAACCCACAGTGCAGAAGACTCACCTGCAGTATATGCAACTTGAATTGCAGCAGAGATGGAGTCCTTAATAGAGGGTAGAAGAGCTTCAATCTGCTGCTGTAATCATGCAACCTGTTCGTTCATCTGCTGTTTCACTCCTTCAATTTGTTGATTCAATTGCAAGTTCATCTCCTTGAGGTCTTCATTGATATGAACCTGGGTGATCTTTAACATGTCCATGGCTTCATAATAGCTTGAACCTTCAGGAAAGACATGTGCAGTGGCAGCAGGAGTTGATGTGGAAGGGACATCAGTAGAACCATCAGGAACAGCAGTTGGTATAGGAGCAATGGAGGGAGTAGCACTTCATCAATCGGAGAAGATATAGGAGTAATATCTCGGAAATATGATCTTACGTCTGTGGCTTGTTAAGTGCATCCTTAATGATCTGCTGTTGTTTCTGTCTCAATTGATATGCTAGCCTGGCAGGAGACAATATTTGAACAACAATATCACTATCATCATCATGTGCATAATCTTTTTCCTCTTCATCTTCCTGCTCAGAAGAGCTGGAGCTGTAACTCGATAGAGGAATAGTAGGAGTGGCATCTGTTGGTATATCTTCAGCAGGAGAGGCATCTGTTGGTATTTCTTCAGCAGGTCTATTGACCTCTTCATCTATACCAGCTGCTGCAGAGGGCTCTTGGATATTTGAAATAGATGTAGATGGAGTGAAAGGTGTTTGGTGTAGGTCAACATCTGGTTCGGGAGATGGGGGTAGGATGAAGGATATAGGTTGAACATTGAGTGGTTGAGGTGAAGTAGATGAAGAAGGAATGGTAGGTTGAACATTGAGTGGTTGAGGTGCAGCAGATGAAGATGGGGTTTGGCAGGGCTCAGCAGATGGCTGGGCAGATGTTGATGCTCCTCCTGCCTTTGATGATTTCTTGCCAAAAATTGACACGTATTTGGCAGTAGCCATTTCAACCTTATACTTTATATTTTCCATGGCTTTATCTTGAATATTTTTTATTTTGGCCATGTTCATTGGAGGTAGTCTACCTACTTCTCTATCGATGTTGTCTTCCTCAGTAGCAGGTCTGCCAACAAGATAAGGATCATTAACCATCATCTTTGGTAAACCATACTCATTGTTGAAAATATCCCACAGATCCAGTATTAGCTCATCTTGCACAAACCTGTCTTGTGCAAGATAGAAGGCATTCCATTCAATGGGCATTAGATCAAAACATTTGCCGTAATTGAGGGCAATCTCTTCTACAGTTGTCAATCCTTGCACAGGTTTTTTGTAGGGAACCCATAAGTATCTGTTGAAATTTGAGTCCACATATTTGATGGGATCTACTATTGGTTTGTCCTCCTCCTTCTCCTCATGAAAGGACATAAGGGCTTGAATGAAGTAGGGTAGATGGTCAATGGGGAAGGCCCAATCATTAGGAATACCAATAGGATTGGCAGAGTAGGGATCATTTATGGGATGAAAGGTTGGGTTGAAAATAGGTGGGAAGTATGGTTTCCGAGCTTGTTTTGGGTTGGAGGTAGGTAAAGCAGTAGGTGATGAAGGTGGTTTGTTTTGAGGTTCAGAAGTAGCAGGGAAGGGAATGAAGGTTTCAGGGTTTGATTCAGCAGTTGTCCTCTGCCTCTTCCTAGCATACTTTTTGGCAACAGGTTTGGCAGGTGCAGCTACTTCTTCATCTCTCTCCTCCTCATTAATTGCCAGATTTATGCTTCTACTTTTTCTTTTTGGAGCAGCAGTTACCACAAACTTGCTTGAGTTAGTGGCCCAGGTGATATCTGCTGAACCATACTTCCTTCCAGTCACTGGTTGAATCACATCTGCAGGTGCCACCCTCCTAACAAGAGCAGGTATCTGTCTCAGAAAGTGGGTAATGATGAGGTAGTGGGTGATTTTGGATTTTGCTGGGTTCTTCCTATGTCTATTCATATTCTCATAAATGAGTTTAACTAAAACAACAGCCCAGTTGACTTTTTCTCCCAGCACAATGGCAGCCATCAGTGCCAATTGCTCTTCTGTAACCTTGTCTTTTGCCCCAGATTTGACAATTAGGCATTTGTCTAAAACAGAAGCTAGGGCATAATACAGGGGCTGGAAGATATTTTTCTTTCTATCTGCAGCTATAGGTACAGGGACATTTCCCATCATAACAATCCATCCACCATACTTAATTTCCTTGCTAATTTCAGATAGAGACGAACCTTCAGTGTTGATATTGGGAAAGGCATTCAGAATGGTTTGGGTATCAAACACTACATCTATCCCATTGATCTTTCCAGAGAGGGAGTTTGGTATATCTGGTGTGGGTTGCATGTGGTGGAAGAATAACTCCGTTAAAGTTTGACTGTAGGTTGTGCCTATGTCGAAGGTAAGAAGGGGAAGAAGTCCAGAATTTGTGAGCAACGTAACCAATTCGCCGCCAATGTCAAGTTTGTTTAGTGCGGTGACATCCAAAATGCATCCTAGGTCGGAGTTATGATCAGCCATTGCACCTGAGTTCAAGAAGAAACTAGGGTTTAAGAGTTTTGTGGAAGAAGACGAGTACAGAAGGCAGTTGCAAAGAGAGAGGAGAGAAAACTTTTTGAATTTTTTTTGGGTTTTGAAGTTTTTGAAAAGTTTCCAAAATGATTGAGCGGTTATATCAAGAAGCCTTTTGGGATAAGTGATATGGGGGCTTCAATTAAAAAAAAACTGCGGAACTGCCTTGAAACTGTAAGGAGTTTTTGGGTCTCGCACCAACATTTAAAGTTTGTCAGTTTTAGTGGAATGTGTCAAGTCTGTCGTCAGTTTGAGAAGGTGAGCAATTGTAGTGACATGATGTGTCAGCATTAGCTGATACAAAGCACATGTCTATGTGGCATAATTAAAACTGGATTGAATGAGAACGCTTAAAGTTATCAAGTGTTGACCTACCTGCTGATATTCATCAGGTAGAACTTTTAGACTTGCTAAAGTCTAATGATCTCAATTAATAACCAAAATATGTTTTGAATAATGTACGTTGGATTACTCAACCCAATATTAAAACAAATGAGTCAAGTAACTGACTTCACTTACTTGAAACATTCAGTAGGTGAGAAATTGTAATTATTTCAATTTTTAGTTATTTGTTGCTTTCGAAACTAAAATTTTATATAATGTATTTAAGTAATTCTAAATCATTAATGTTTCGGCAGGTTAGTTCATAGTAGCTGTAAATAACGTTTAGTCTTTGCCAGCAGGTAGGTTCACAGCAGACATGTCAGCTGACTACTGATATTAGTAGGTCGATTACTTAAACAATTGTATAACAAATGATTGAGGTAACTGGAATACTAAATAACAAAAAGTTCCATTAATTAAGAACAGTAATAAAGATTTCATATAGAATATCTACATTCAAACAATAATGCACTACAATTAAACACTAAGGAAGCGACAAATTGTTGGAATTTGTGTTTCCTTTGAACATTCCAATAATCAAGCCAATAACAATTGTCCTAATTAGGAGAATTGCACAAAAATAGGACTGAGCTCTTTCTTTGACTTGAGAAATTGTTCTTTCAATTTTCTTACCTCTACTTTGAGTTTTTCGTTCTTCATCTTCAATTTTTCAGCTTGTTGATCCTTTTGTCTGAGTTGACTTTCAAGTTTGTCAACCCCATGCTTCAAATCCACTAGTTGTGATCTAAGCCGTCCACAAATAACTATTTTTTTTATCTCTCAGGCAGTGGTGGGTCAATCCAAGCAAAAAACTTACAGTGGTTAGCTTGATCCTGAGATTGAAAATAAAAATAAATACATAAACATCATTTTGAATGATTACTTTTATTAAATTATATTTGTATTTTATAAATAAATAAATTTCTGATAAGAAAATAAGCTAAAATAAAAAATAACGAAATTATTTTAGTAACCTCAGTTTAAATTGTTTTTGTTTTATTGACTCCGTAACTATTATTTTTGTTCCATCAAATCTTTTTTATTTTACTAACGTATTTTTGTTTTACTTTTTTTATAAGATTTTTTAAAAACTTTTGTTCCGTAAATTATTTTATTTTACTAACCTCCGCATAAAGACATAAGTCCTCATAGACCGACTGCTCGATCAATTCAAAGTATAAAGACATAAGTCCTCCCCATACCGACCACATGCCAATGGTGCTGTCAAAGTAGCCAACAAAACATTAGAAAACATTATATAAAAGATGGATGAAACAGGAAGGGATTGGCTAGAAAAATTTCCGTTAGCACTTTGGGGCTATCGCACGTCAGTTCGCAGATCTACTGGGCTACGACGTATTTTTTAGTCTATGGCATGGAAGCAGTACTGCCCATTGAGATTGAGGTCCCATCATTAAGAATCATGATGGAAGAAGATATAGCCGAGGTTGACAGGGTCAAACAGCGCTACGATGAGTCAGCTCTGTTAGATGAATGGAGATTACTAGCATTAGAGCACACACTTGAGCATACAAAAAACGAATAGCCCAAACATTTAACAAAATAGTCAAAGGTCGTAGTATCCAAGTAGGAGACTTGGTACTTCTTGAAAAGCCCCTAGTTATGTGGACAGTAGGGGAAAAAGGAAGTCTCTGTGGATGGGACCTTACATCGTCAAACAGATACAGTGAGGAGGCGTAGTTTTCCTCATTAATCAGGATGGGGAAGATCTCGTTCATCCCTTCAACATGGACAAGCTCAAATGGTATTATGAATAGGTTGAAATGTCCTTATTTGACCAAGTTACTGTGTCTCTCTTCATTAGATTGAAAACCCGAAAGGGCGGTATAGGCAAAAGTTATAGCAACCCGAAAAAAAAATACAACAAGGAGATATAAGGGCTCGCTAGATTGAAAACCCGAAAGGGCGGTTTAGGCAAAAGATAGAGCACAACAAAAGAAAATTCAGGTGAAGAAGAGAAAACAATCTCCGACATATGATCTCCAGCAGACAAGTCTACAACTTTCAACATACAACAGGTCGTCAACAACAAAAATCTTCCCTTAGGGGAAGAACTACATTGACCCGAGCCTTAGAAATGAGGAACGTAGGCAGACTTCGGGTCCGGTCAAACATGTATCAAACATGCATGGAAGCATAAGGAAGATCTGTTATGTTAGAGAATGGTGTTACATCTCGTGCTTGACTAACAAAGAGAAAAATCATTATAGAGCTCATAATAAATCAAAACATAAATATATAAAGTTCCATTGGTGTAACTAAGGAATACGTGTCCTAGACATTTAGATGATCATATTATTACAAGACCCTATACTATTGGCCTACACCCAAAGCCTTATCAATCTCCTAGCAGTTCCGAAACGGGTCCCTAACGTCTGCGACGTCCTAGCCGAGACCATATGCTTTTGCTAGGTGCAGAGGAACATCACTTGGATAAGAACCTTCTGAAGTTTCCTCGTCCTCATCATCAGCTTCCCCATTGTCATGAATAGCCGGATATCTTGGGCCAGCACCATCGCCACGCTGGGCATTACTTCGTCTTCAAGCATTACTTGGGCTCGCTCCATCATTCCGTCGGGCATTACTCCGCCATCCTGCATTGCTTAATCTAGGAGGAGCATTGTTTGGCCCTGCCTCATCAGGAGCACGTGCCATCTGGGCTCCGAGACTATATACCCTTTGAAATTCTTCTTGTGAAGCTTGAGGAACCACCAAACTAGAACTCTCCAGGTCCTCGCCAATCTCCATGAGCCGGGTATCTATGCCACTTGTGACCCGCCTAGACAAGATTCTCCTGAGTATGTGTACGTCTGATGAGTTAGGAATGCTTCTCAGCAGCCAAAAGTATCCATGACAAATATTCATGGGATAAAAGCATGTTCTCATAAAAAGTGTTGGTTGAGGTCCACAAATGATAATCTATTCCCCACATGTCTCGGATGAGAGAACCCACATTCCCTCAATAAATAGCATGTCCATCAGAGGAAGGTTCTCATCAAGAATAACCTGCTCTCTACCAAATTGATGGAGAATCCGGTGGGGCATATAGAAAGTGGTCTGACGGAGACCAGCCAGAATGACTTAAGCATAAGCCCCGGTGAACAAGAAAAAATTCCGGATCCATCAGTGGCTTGTGACCCAGACTATATCGAGAGAGCCGATGTGCAGAAATTGCTCTATCCAGTGGCGCTCAGTAACAAGGTTATTGCGGTAATGGCCGCGGGACCCATAACTCGCAGGTGCATACATCCCTCCGACAAGCTTAGGAGACATGACTTGATTGAAATGTTCCTCCAGCCACATATGTATCAAAATAGAGCTGCCATAGGGAAAAGTCTCCTCGTTAGTAGCATAAGCATCCAGGCCAAGTAAAGTCTCGGACAAGATGACATGGACAATATTTGCCCGACACTCCCGAGCTTGCAGCACCAAGTCAACCACCCGAGCATTGATAATTCCGGGTTGGCCCACCAGAAAATATCTCTCCAGCATACACAAGAAAAGAGCAGCCAACCTGCGCTGAGAGTATATTGGCTCATCCCTGTAGTCAGAATAGATAGTGGGGAGGACGGTCAAATCAAAACTGACCCCAGTGTAAAAATTCGGAGTTTCATCCCGGCTTGAACCGAAAAGTTCCCTTATTTCCATAAAGGGACGCCTCCGTAGAGATGGAACAACAATTGGTCCAATGGTCGGCATGCCTACCGTGGCGCATAATTCCTCGAAAGCAAAGCACATCTAGTTTAGAAAAAAGTTGAACGTAAGGCAAGGAACTGACCAAAATCTAGATGCTGCCTCAGCATCTCCTAGTTTATATGGAGGCCCCGTCATGAGAGAACACAACGAAAGCCATACACCTCATCAAACCACACTTTCTCTTCTTCTCATAAAGAAAGTATATATTAATTAAAAGAGGTCTCATATAGATCAATGTCCAGAAATGTGTTAATTGCCTCACCCATTTTTGGATTGGACATGATTTATATCCGAGTTGACAAAAGGAATTGGGAAAAAAAACCCAAAGAAAGATAAACTCTTGAGGACAATGGGTCTACTGATATGGTTACTTGGAAGAGACCAAAACAACTCAGACTGGATCTGTTTAGAGAAGAGATGAGAGAAAGAGAGATTGTGTGAAGAGTGATGCTGCCTCGGCCTCTCTTTTATAGTGAAAAATTCAAGGGAACGGTTGACACGAAACAGTGAACCAACAGGACCAACCCATAAAAGAATCTGGGTGCCCCCACCCTCATTTATGGGCGCCGCGCCTAGAAGCACCCAGGGCAGCGCCCATTTCTGCCCTAGGCTGCTCCCAAATGGATTCCAAAACTGCCTGGTATCCTGGTTTTGCCCCGGCTGCTCCCTCTCTTCGCGAATTTCGGCCCCTGGCCACGGAATGTGTAGAATCTACGAGGCTATGTGTGGCATTCACGAGTCTCAGCGGAAAATGTGTCTTATTTTAAATTTATTCCTTGCAAGTGGACAAGACTATTGTAGAATAATCTTGGGAAGTAAGGGTCGAACCACAAAGACAAGAAGATCACAATAGTACGATTATTGATAGTGATTTATTAACTAAAGGGGTTTTTATATTGATTTTATCTAAACTAATTATTATTCTAAAGTTAACTAAATTAGCAACAATCACATGTTATAAAGATCTTATGGTGGAAGGAAATCTAGGATTAGGGTATCACTTGTATCTCCTCTATGGCTTATTTTGATAAAGTATCATTCAATTTCTTGAGTTCGTTCACAAAATATAGATATAGCATGTCGAATTACCGTTTAGTCTCCATCTCCAAATAATTCGTCCATTATATATCGTAGACACAATAACATATGAATCCTAAGTGTCACTTAAGTCATATATGGAACCTGACCCTAACTTATCACTCTCGTGCATCGATAGGTTCAGTTTATCATGATGGTGAGCCAGTGTACGACATATGCATATTGGGCATGCAGTTATCCGCACCTCTAGGCCTTTATTACTCACGATTACATTCATTTGTTCAAAGCGAGATAATTGAGGGATTGATAATCACCATGATCAACAAAAATTGAATGAATAAAAATAGATTAAAGCATAGATTCGATACAAGTTACCTCTCAACTCCTAGATTAATGGATGTTTAGTTCATCTTTGAAGATGAACTGCACATAGAGATGATTGAATACATGGATCGATCTTCAAAACTATAATTACAATAACTAAACTATGTTATACACTCTAAATCCTATGCTAAAGTTGTATAAAACTGCTTCCTCGACGTCCTTGAGCTTTGGCTACTGTCCTTTATTTATACCATGGAGTTGTAGGGGATTTAGGAGTTTTAGTCTGGCTTGCAAACCCCGATAAGTCGGTTCTGGCCACCTTGCGGCCGCAAGGGTCTTTAATTTCGGGGCTGTCTTACTGTCCACCTTGCGGCCTGAGGTGGTCGGATTCTCTTCTAGTTTTTCTTCCATATTACACTTTGACCCCTTCTTGAAATCTTCACCAAAAAGCCTTATAAATCATATAATTTCACCTAAACCCCTGAAACTCATAAAACAACTCAAAAACACATATCAGTAGCCAAAAGCCTCGTGGAATCGCTCAATTTAGGTTATAAAAGTACCCGATATCGACGTATAAAATACATCGATCAATATCCCACCTAGAGTTTGTTGTCAAGGTTTCGACATGAGCCGAACTACGTTTGGTCTGATTCCTAAAAATGATATGTAGGCAGCCTACTCAGTAGGCACGACCATCATAACACTTTAATTTGCATATTATCAGCTCTATTCCCATCATTCCATTGCAGCATAAGAGCATGACATTAAATGTTGCATCATAAACTATTGCATGTTACAATATTCTTCCCTGTTATAATTTCCTCGAAATTAGGGAATCTATTTCTTATCAACGATGTTCGTTTATTGGTAGATTTCGGTTTACCCATAAACTCCATCCCCGAGGGCTCTGTAGACACCATAATTTCGTATCTCTTTTTATGACATGCCATAAAATCTCAATACATGTTAAAAAGACTAACGAATGTCAGGTTACAAGGTTAATAGTGCAAAAGGATGGAAGAATTAACAAACAATGAATTGCAAGGGGCGAAAGTGTCAAAAACAAAAAAAAAACAAAGCGGGAGCAGCCTTAAGCCAATTTGGGCGCTGCATCTAAATCAGCCATAGGCAGCGCCCAGCCTTGCCTACATCCAAATCACTGCTGCAAATTGTTTTTAGTGCAATTTCTTCAGCGCACGGTACAAGCGTTCAAAGCACGGAAGAAAAATCAGGTTTTTCCTTCGCTGTTAAGGATCCCCGATCTCAGCCTACAAATATGGAGGCAGTGCACTGCCCAAACAACAAAATTTTTACGGAGAGACACAGGCGAAGAGCAGTTACACTGTTAGTTTCCAATCTAACATCGAAGCTCTGTTAGACTGCCATAACCGCTCTTAAACACTTATACTCTACGGCCAAAGTGAACCCTAGTTACCCTTCTAGGTTTTCGCCTTATTTCACCGGTTCCAAAATCCCAAAAAGAGCAGTTGCCCTGCCTGAATCCATACGTCAAATCCAGCCGAAGCATGCAGTTGCTCTACCCTGATTTCAAACTCTACGACAACGAAAGCAAGCAAACGCAAGCAGTTGTGCCGTCCGAATCCCGAGGCGAAAAGCAACCAAAAGGAACAGTCACGTTGCCCGAAATCCAACAACAACAAAAAGATTCCCTCTCCCTGATGGACAGAGCGAGCACACCCTAAAACCTATCAGAAAAGAAGTTGGTCCGGGATAAAGCTCACATGCTTCAAAAGGTAGGTATTCTAAAGTATTTATTATTTTGTCTTTAACATAGTGCTATTCAAAATAATAATATATCACGAAATAAGTCGTTACACTGCTCAAATTTCTATAATAAATAACACCTAAAAGAAGGCGTTATTATGCCTTAATTTTTATGAAGTGTATCTGCAATTTTGAAATGAGGCTGCTGTAAGTTTCTTTATTTCTTTTGTCATATATATATATATATATGTGTGTGCGTATGTGTTTATGCTTTATTTAAATTGTTAACTTTATTAAAAAAAAGTCTATTTAGCCAAAAAACCTATTTTGAGTCTGAAAGGGAGAGTTGGGTGCCTAACCCCTTCCTATCTCGTAACTTAGCCTCCGAATCTGGAATATTTTGTTTTTCTTTATTTATCCTTAAAATAAAGATGACAACTTTGTTATTTACATTTTGAGTCACAATTGAGGCCGAACGTATTCCATGCACTTTTGAAAAAAATTTAGAAATCACCTCGTCTTTCATGTGGCGCGGATCTGGTTAAAAACGAAGCACTCACAATACCCACATTTTTCGATCCACATTCTTTCTTTCTATTCTTTGTTACTTTACTCGAATCATCACCCTTTTTTTGACGAGGTTGTCAACCAAGTTTACAACTCAAAGTCAATCGAGGTCTTCTATTTGTCGTACCACTATTAGACCTAATAATTACTATCACAAGCCCATGCTCCCTTCCGTTCGCAAGCATCCAATCAAACAAATCATCTCAAGATGAAAAATAGGCGTGATTTACAAATACGTTGCTGCAATTTATAACAACTTGTTGTTGAAGAGAAATGATCGCATCATTTACAGGACCAATAACACCGTACTCAATAGGCAACGTGTTCGTTTCCGGAAAAATCGACAAAAAAAACATAAGTGTTGGTGCTCAGTCAAGATGGGATGAACACATGCAGTGTGTGTTCGCCCAGTTTGATATGAACAGATGAGAGTGTGTTTGGTCAAGATGAGATGAACAAAGAGTGGGTGTTCAGTCAGAGTATGGTGAACACCCTTGGAGATGTTCGGTTAGTGCTTGTCGAACATCATTAAGAGTGTTCATCACACCAGAGCCGAACAGTCGTACTTCCTAGCTCTTTTTTTTTTTTTTTTTTGCAAAAAATCAAATTTTAATAGAAGAAAGTAAAAGGAATAGTTAAATTACCTGACCCTTGACTTCTTTAAATTTCTTGTAATATTTTTTTTGACAATGTGATTATGTTTGGGGTTGGTTTTGAGAGAGTTTTGAAAAAAAAATTTGGAAGAAGAAAAAACAATGAAGGTCCCGTAATACTCTTTGCATGTATTTGTGATCTGAGATTTGTGGTGTAAATATAATACAACGAGGTGTATAGAATATTATTTGTTTTTTAATATAAATGTTTTGTAATTATTTTAATGAGGTGTAGAGATTAATTGATGGGTGCAATGCTTAGAAGGACGTATCAGATCATTTCATTTAATGATATTTATGAAATTATTGTAAGTGGGGTATAGAGTAGGGGTGTGCAGGATTTTTTCGAAAACGGACCGAACCAATAGAATCGGACCAAACCAATCAAAACTGGACCGGACCAATACTTTGGTTTGGTCCTGAATCTGAATTTTCATAAAATTTGACATTTGGGTTGGTCCCGGTTCTCGAACTAAAAAACACGAAATCGGACCGAACCAACCCAATATGCTTTTTATTTATTTATTTTATTATATAAAAATATATATATATATATTAATTCTTAATATTTTCCTTGTTCTACTTTTTAATTAGTACTCTTTTATTATTTTGTTTCCACCGATTTGTTATCCTATGATTTTTTGAGTTTGACATTTTTAATTGTTGAATTTTCTTTTATCGAAGGTTTTTTAATTTTTTTATGAAGTTTCAGTCTTAAAATTTTTATTATGTATTTGTATTAAACAGTAAAAAAGTAAAAAAAAATCATAGTATTGGTCCGGTCTTGATTCTCATACATCTTTAATTAGTTCTGGACCGAACCAATGTTTTGGTTCTCATATATATTAGGTTGGTTCTGGTTTTAAATTTTTTAAGAACCAGACTATTAGTCTAGTTATGATTTTCTATTTTTTCCAAAAAAACTGGATCGAACCGGACCAAGCTCACTCCTTGTTACTAGTGACCGGTTTTTTTTTTTTTTTTTTTTTGGGTGTTCGGTAACCCCCGCCTTACGGAAAATTAAAAGGAATTCCAATCGCGAGATAGGGTTACCGATGATGATGATGAGCAGAGGAGGGGGATGCAGTGTAAGTGCAAGTAATCTAGTCGGCAACGGGACGCAATTTCACCTCCTCCTCCCGTCAGTGTCCACCAAACTGCAGTCTTTTACGACTCCTCTCTGGTTCCGGAGCAGGTGGCGGGGGTTTGTTGTCGAATCGAGAGACAGGAGCAAGAACAGGAAACCCTTGCAAAGGGGAAGAAACCTCAGCATCGAAGCCATCCAAACCGTTCAGGCCCTCAAACGAGCCCACAACAACAACACCGCTCCAGGGGCTGGGTCTGGGCAATTACAAGGCGTGCTTGATTCTAAGTTTAGGCGTTTGGTCAAGTTTGATATGGTTGCCGTTCTCCGGGAACTCCTCCGCCAAAACCAATGCCTATTGGCCCTTTTGGTCTATTACTTACTCTTCACTTTCTCATATTAATTTTCGCATTCATCCATATATTATATGCCAATCACAAACCATTAATAATTAGCTCCATTGCTTCCTTCCTGCATAACTCGAACCATTTCTATACACAAATGGAATCATTTCTGTAACAGGAGTAATTAATAACAGCCACACACACGCCCACCAACTACCGGATTAACATTGACCCCATTCTGTACCTTGGTGGGATCAGACTCTTGTCTATTTCCACAGATTTTTTTAAACTTACGAGAAGATGAAAGACATTATTCCTCATAATTCAGCAAATAGCTTAAAATCAAGAGTTTTTGTTCCAAGCTTAAGTCACAGCTTCCAGTTTCATGCTCACATCTGCAAGTATAACAAGCGTTATCATTTTGTTGCTTATCTTAGTGCATATAAATGAACACTCATTATTGGAATGAATGACAGCTAAAGCTCACAGCCCTAGAAATCCCCAACTTCAAACTGATTGCTAACCCCAATTGGACGAGTTCAGATCTCCTGATCTCCTGTATCACTTGTGTGTGCCACTGGTGTACCACTTTTCATCTCAATCATTGCATCCCAACCATTGTATTTCAACTAATGGTTGAGATGAGAAGTGGTACACCGGTGGCACACACAAGTGGTACAGGAGATCTGGACTCCAATTGGACGCGTTAAAAATGGAAACAATTGTTTCGTGTATTTAAAACTTCTTAGATACCTTGTATATGCTTAGTTGGCGTAAACTATTAAACTGGATCATCCATCCCAGAACCATACATCATACACCAGAAACTAGGCTTTAATTACTTTTGCTCACCCCCCCCTCCCCCACACCCACACACACAAAAGTCTGATTGAACTTGGATTTGAATGATCAGTTTTCTGTCTCTTAGTTTACTCCATATCTCAAGTCTGACCGCCTTAGGTTCTAGTGTGTTGTAATATAGGGTTCACTTTTTATGAAATGTGATGGTAGGATATGGTATATCTTCTTTTTTTCTTTTCTTTTTTTTTCATTTAGCCACAGTGATTAAATTTATGATGTTTCTCTTATTGGTATTATCCGTTGCCCTTTAATGGAAGACAGTCGCTCTATTTTCAAGATCAATCTTTAATTTATGGCACACAAAGTGATATATTGGTTGATTCAAAGATTAAAAAGAGTTTGGCCTTTGTCCGGATTGAGTTATTTGGCATTTATATGAAGTAGAAAGGGAAGGGGCAGTAAACCTTGCATGGCGATTACAGAGGCAGCTTCTTTCTTTATGAGTCTATGCAGACAAGAGGAAAACTGTACATAAAAGCAATTGCTTTGTTTTAATTGCCTCTGTGCATATGCTGAATGTTTTCTTTAATGAGATGAGGCATATGAAGACACAAAACGACATAAAATGAGGATATTTAGATGTTAATTAAGGCCTAAAAATGCTTTGTCCATCTAGTTTGATCTCGTTTATTTCATAGTGGAGCTTATGTATGTCTTAAATGCCTAGTTAGCAATTGAATTTACTAGTTCTCCAGTTACCTCCGCCTCCGCATGTATCGCGCTTAGAGTGACAGAGTCATATCCTACACAGGCAGTTACAAGCTTGGACAAAAGAGGAGGGTTGCATTAGGTACTGTGACTGCCACCGTAAATTGGAGATTGCTATGAACATGAATCCAAAGAGTTTTTGCATAAATGCTAGACTGAATTGAATGGCAGAAAAGGGTTCATGTAGCCAACCCCAAGTGATTGGGATGAAGGATGAGTTGAGTTGAGATCTCAAGTTAACTATTAACACCTTATCCCATTTTGAAAGTTGTTTTTTGAGTCTTCAGTTATGCAGTTTTTTTTTTCTTCATAAATGACTTTCTTAGATGAGTCCATGTCTATGTGCAATAGTAAACCCTGGTCAGTTCTCCTGTTAACTATGAACACCTTATTCCAATTTGAAATCTCTTTCTTGACTCACTTAATTTTAGTTTTGCAGTTATTTTTTGTAAATGACTTTATTAGATGTGTCCCTGTCTATGTGAAATACAAAATCCTGGTCTGCTCTTGACATTGTCAAACCCATTATCATTGTTTAATTTAGGTGTTTGAAGATGTGCGGAGGGAGTACTGGTACAAGGCACAAGCCTCACTGTATGCCGAAATAATTTCAGTCTTGGGAAGCAATGGATTGTTTGAACAAGTTGAGCTTATTTTCTCCATATTGAAAACAGAAAACAGTTTCGAGGCCAAAACCCAGGATTTAAATTCATTATTGGAAAGTTTGATGAGTTGCAACATGACTGGACTTGCAATGGAGTGCTTTTACTTCATGAAATCACTAGGATGTGAGCCAGATAGGTCAACCTTTAGAATATTAGTCAATCATTTAGAATCAAATGGAGAAACCATCTGTGCAGAAAGTATCAGGCAGGAAGCTCAGAAATATTATGGCGAGCCTCTAGAGTTTCTAGAGGACCAGGAAGAGGTGACAATCAGCTAAAATGTCTGATCTTTGTTTGATGACAAGATCTGATCCTCTTAATGATGGGGGAGAAGTTAGACGATTCATACCCAGTGTTGCAGCTCAAAGGTCCTGGGCTGCTTTGTCGAAGAATGCCCAAGTGATCGAATTGCGCACTTTGTCTATGTGGTTGCAGTTGTTGCCTATCTCATTGCTTCTCAGCTGAGCGTTCTTCTTGAGGGATAGTAACTTCTGCCCTGTTTATAGCCCAAACAAGCACTAACCCGGCTGGGTGTTATTTCATTAGAAGACTAATTTTATACAAAACAATATTCATTACCATATCAATTTCTACATATTTAATCAGCTGGCCCTGTTCTTAGTTTGTTAGATGTTTCAGAAGTCATTTTAAGAATTTCTCTTTGTTTCGTAGGTCAAATAAGTTGAACACGTCTTTGAATTTGTTGCAGCCAATTGGCTTGGCATTGCTTGTAAGAAGTGCATTTTCTCCTGTGAATTGTGATTATTTTTTCTCACGTTAATTGATGATTATAGAAAATTTATGGTGCACTATGCCGCTTGCCAATGTGAAATTTGGGCCGGTCCCTTTTGAATAATTTTCAACCACTTTACTCCACAATACATTTTTTAACAGGTTAAATGCATTGTTGGTCCTTGAAATTTGGCCCTTCACATGGCAGGTCCTGATCTTCAAAGTGTATCACCAACCTAAGTACTCACTTTTCGTCCGTCGGTGGTCCCTAGCCTTAACTTCGTTAATAAATTATCGTTATGTGATCATGTGTTACCCACGTGCACCAAAAAGAGGGTAACTTGATAACTTATAAACTTAAAGGACGATCCCAAAAGTTTGAAAAGTATAAGGGCTCATGTTGAAATTTTACCCTTTTCTTCTTCCTTAACCCAGGCTCTCTGCCATTTCTCCTCCACTCATTTTTCACCCACCATCACTCCCGTCTAGTGTCAAAGTGCACCAAAAAGAGGGTAACTTGATAACTTATAAACTTAAAGGACGATCCCAAAAGTTTGAAAAGTATAAGGGCTCATGTTGAAATTTTACCCTTTTCTTCTTCCTTAACCCAGGCTCTCTGCCATTTCTCCTCCACTCATTTTTCACCCACCATCACTCCCGTCTAGTGTCAAAGTGCAGAGCCGTTGACAAATTGTTTCACCTCACGCCTCAAACACACTCACCTAAGTTGCTCTTTCTCTCTCTAAAATCGAAGTTGTTCATTCTTTCTCTAAAAATGGTAACGACAATAGCTTCATTTGCCCTTACGAGGCTGATGTTGACCCCAAAATCCCTCCCAATCTCCACCACCACCGCCGCCCTCCTCCCATCGACAACCCTCTCCCATCTCCGCTCCACCACCACCACATCCTCCACGCCTCCGGCCTCACCACTTAACCCCGCCACCAAATTCTCCTCCACCCACAAAATATCTGTCACCCTCTCAGTTGGCGACAAGCTCCCTACATCCACATTCTCCAACTTCGACCTCGACGGGGAGCTCCAAACCACCATCGTCACCAAATCCAAGAAAGCCATCCTATTCGTCGTCCTCGATGCCTTTCACACCCACTAGCTTTTAGAAACACCTCCCTGGGATTCGTTGAGAAATCCGCAGAGCTAAAGGCGAAGGGGTTCGACACAATACAATAGCCTGCATTTCGGATAATGACACCTTCTTGATGAAAGCGTGGAAGGGACCGGGACCTGAAAGTCAGTGATGGGGTGAAAAATGAGGAGAAGAGGAGAAATGATGGAGAGCCCTGGGTTGGGGGAAGAAGAAGGGTAACATTTCAAGATAAGGCCTTATATTTTTCAAACTTTCATTATCAAATTACCGTCTTGTTGGCACACGAGTAGCAAATGCTCACATAACGGTAATTTATTAACGAAGTTAGGTCCAGGGACCATCGGCGGACGAAAATTGAGTACTTAGGTCAGTGGTGATACACTTTGAAGATCAGGGACCTGCTGTGTGAAGGGTCAAAGTTCAGGGATCAACGAAGCATTTAACCCTTTTTTAACCGAAAAATGCACTTTATTGGCGAAAGAATGATTATACCCTTAATGAATCGAACATGCGTAGCAAAGCATTCGTTCATGAATCGAGATGCATGATTCCAAATTATGTAATTGTCATTTATATTTTATATCGATGTATCGAGATTTTATGTAATTGTCAAACCTGTTCTTGGGCGTAGGCCCTGTTGTATCGAACTCTTCTAGGAATTTCTCCCGGAGCACATCTCAACTGCCAATAGATTCCCAGGAAACTCTCCCTAACTATGATTGCGCTTTACCCTGGAGAGCGCCATCGAAAGCTCGTATTTTTAGAACTTCAACATCGGTGACCATCCAGACTGTTGATTTGAATGGCTTGAGTCAATCGTTTATCTGCGTCTTCCCAAATTATTTTTCGAATTACGGGAAGGTCACTCCTTGTGCGGGTGGCACGTTCTCGATTTCTGGGGAGAATGGGCTGCCCTCTGGCAGCTTTGTGGCTCTGTAACTGGGCTTGGCCATGGCTAACTCGGCCATTTTCTTGGCCACATCTTTCTTCACGGCTTCCATCTTGTCGGTTAGATGTTTCTTGGCATCCACAGTAAAGCATAAAGGAGCGGGATGAATTTTTCGAGCGGTATACTCTGACCGCTGACTATGTCCTCTCTTAGATTTCGACGGCCATGTTGAGCGAGAAACAATAGAATATTCGGCCATTGGGGGGTAGTGTGTAGGATCGTAGGAGGCTTCAACCTTCTGGTCGACGCTTGCTCTATGCCTTGGTCGTTGTTCCTCTGCCTCGGCGTACTCCCGAGCTCTGTGGTGACTATGCCCCTCTAGCCGGGCGTGATGCCCCTGTCGGTGGTGATCTTGGCGGCTATATATGTTTTCTGCCTACTAGTCCGACCTTTGGCAACAATCATCTCGGTCTGAGGGTATTTGAACGACGGAGGGAAATCGTCGGCCCTGAGTGGGTAACTGTTGTGAGGCCTGACCGTCGCTAATAGCCACATATTTATTAGGAGCGGGCAGCACGAGCTCAGCAACTGGCACTGGGGCTTGGCCCAAAGCGAGTAGCTATTGGTTGAGCGCGTACATTTTATTGTAATAATCCACCTGAACTTGCAGGGCCGCAGCTTGTTGCTCAGTGGTCAGCTCGGGGAAGGCCGCCTGGCTACCTTGACCATTTTCTCGCTGCCGGTTAAGTTGATTCCTGGGTCGTGGGCACGATCCTGCTGTTCGTTGATTACTTCATGAGCATCTCACTGACTCGCTTGATTTTGACTGGCGTGATGGGAAGCTTTCTCTTCAACATATGGAACATCTTCACCATGAGTCGCATGCAAATCAGTCATCTTTTGATTTCTTGTCTGCACTCCCTGTTGGGGTGCCATAGGTGGCAAATCATTGGGTTGTTGGTTGTTCCTAGTCGGTTGGCTCGCAGCCTGGTGGTTGCTAGCAGTGACATGATGTTTGCCACCTTTGCCAGTCATTCTCTTGGTATTGCTTATCAAAAAGCGACCGAGAAAACAAATAAGAGATCTTTGGAGACATAGTTATTAAAGGCGGAAGGCGAGAGGCGGGCGAGAGGTCCATTTTTGAGGCGAAAGGCGAGGCGAGGGGCGGGCGACCGAAAGGCGAACAAGGCGAGAAATTAAGAAAAATAGCATATATATATATATATATATATATATATATATATATATATATATATATATATATATATATATATATATATATATTAATTTTATTGTGACATAATCCAAAACATATAGTTTTTGTATTTCAAATAAAAGAGGAAGTATTGTTGTATTTTATTTTTCATAAATACACAAGCAAATAGTTTTTAGATTTCATAAAAACAGTAAAAAGACATTTCAGACATAAGCAGCAGTGTTACTAAACAAAAACTGATTAGCTGTAGGCCTGTAGCAGTGTATCAAATTATTGCATTTTTTTATAAAAAACACAAACAAAGAAGAGAAAGTTATTTAGAGTCAAAAACATAGTAAAAAAAAGTGAAGAAAAGAAGCAGGAAGATGTCGAATTATCATGCAATTTAGCCACAAAAAAAGAAGAGAAAGTTACCTGGTTGTTTGATTGTTGAAGACGACAGACTGACAGAGTCGAGGACTCGAGGGTGAAAGACCGGGTCGTTTGCGTGAATCCCAAATGTGGTCGACAATCACGAACGAATCGTGCTCTCTCGTTTAGCGACCTGAAGGTATTTCAGTATCTCTCCTCAAAGTTGAAGAGTCTAATTGGAAGTCTAAAAGTCCAAGTCGCAAGTGGGGGTAAGATGGTAAGTGCTTTTTAAGTTAAAACCCTAAAAAACTTAAAAAATACGCCTTATTAAGTTTTTTCTAGAATGTTCGCCTTTGTTCGCTTCTCGCTTCTTACAAAGGCGATCGCCTAGCCTTGCTTCGTGTAATCGCCTCGACCTGGGGCGTAACCTCGCCCGCCCGCCAGCGAAGAGGCGCCGCCAGAACTATGTTTGAAGATTCGTTTCCCGACAACGAACCAAACTAATGTGGCAAAAATCTAGCTTGGGCCGTCTATTTGATGAGTAGGATATTTGAGCTTGATTGTATGGCTTGATCTTCTTCCTTGAACCTGTATAAAAATACTAAAAAATTACCTTAATTAAAGTGCAAGGCTTGGCCTCGCGAAACCACTCCGACGTGAGAGTAAGTATTGTGTGAGTCAAAAGAGAATTTGATAGAGGTTCTAGGCTCAAGAAAGTATGCGTACCTTGTTTAGGGTTTATAGAGGGTATTTATACGCCCCTAGTTGTCATAGAATCCGTTTAGGATTCGTTTTCATAGTTACCTAGTAGATTTAGGGAGA
Organism: Codonopsis lanceolata; assembly: GCA_013146195.2. NCBI lineage: Eukaryota > Viridiplantae > Streptophyta > Magnoliopsida > Asterales > Campanulaceae > Codonopsis > Codonopsis lanceolata. The sequence continues at coordinate 52,470,444 of CM028383.1, forward strand.
AACTCCTAAATCATAAGCGTGACAGGCGGCTGACCGCGAGAATGCTGGAGGACATAAGGTAAGTGTTCTGCTCGGATAAGGAAACCTTTGACCAGTTTTGGAGAGCAAGTTTATGAGATTCCCTTGCTCGACACTTTCCTGGGCGAGCATGGAGACGCCAAGCAATGTGATGCAAGCCTGATGATGATAAATGTGATTCCCGGGTATGACCCCCTGGTTGGGCAGGCAAGGCCAGTGCTCGACCAGGCTTAGACGGGATATGAGTGATTCTCTGCTCGGGTACCTTACTAGCTCTGCCTGATAGGCCTGTGGGTCCCTTGCTGGCAAGCTCGCGATTGGCACGTGATGAACTCTCGTGCTTTGCTCGTGATCGGGTTTGGGTCGGGCACATCATATATATATTGAAAGTACAAAGCAAAACAAATTATTAAGATCTGTATGCCTAATTCTTTCTCTGCCAATTCCCTTGTTGATCGACCAAATCGCAGACGTTTAAGAAAAGATCCACTGTAAGGGACTGAAGAAAGAAGAACATCTAATAGAGGTAAGCCACTGAGTCATGGATTTGTCTAGAAATGAATGGATCTCCCATTCCCGTTAGCCTAGTCTCTCAAAATTCTCCATTCTTAGCCTCAATTCGAGCATCACTCGATCACCATTCAAAACACCTACTACAAATCTCTCTGAACCCATGTCATAGCCCATGTTTTATCATATGAATTCGGGCTAAGGGAGAATTCTTTTTTTGATTATTAAGATCTGTATGCCCAAGTTCTTTATCTTTTTTCCCATTTTTCTTCGTTGCCAATCCTTAATCTCCTCTTTGACTTCAGTCTCAAAATTTAGTTATGATATCAGTTGAGAAAGATGTTTTGGAGCGGGTAAGGTTCACCTCTCTCTTTTTTGGACTGGCTAGCGGAGTCAGAGAGAGGGAGATCTTGAAGAATATATTCCTTCATTCTATCTACCAGGTCTGAAAGTTCTTCAAATTGAGTGGGATGATACCCAAACGGCTTCATGGAGGGTTGGAATATGCTTGTTGATAAGTAACTTATCTCCTTGCATATTCTGAATATTTTAATTTGCTTGTTCCCATTACCGTCACTCATAACAAGTAGCTAAAAGGTCTGCGTACCGGTTAGTGTGACAACTTGTTTGACATCACATAGGTCTTAGATTAGGTTTGTCCTGATCTAGTCCTAACTTCTTAATGATGATCAACAGACTAGCAATTTATATGCACCAGCAACAGCAAACATGCTAAAACGTCAAAGATCTTCAGAAGACTCATCCCCAGCAGACTTTTCATGAGCGCAAAAGAATACCTTGAAGACTCGCGACCATCAGACATGCTACGGTTTGATTGTTCATATCAGTAGCCCTCTCTTGCAAAAGACTCACTCCTCTGGATTAAACATCTTACCAACAGACTTGGATCCGCACGTGCTACAAAGAGACAAGATTGCATGAGATCAAGAAGAGACAAAATGTTCAAGCTCTGAAGCCTGACATCCATGATACTGCATGATATTTTCTCTCTCATGTGGTTTAGAAAAGTCAAAAGAGCCTACTTTATTGACAGACCACCTGACAGTGCATTATGATTCAGACTTACGAGTTTTACCCAACAACCAATGATCTAGAGAACAATATCTTTATCCGACAGTCCTCAACAACAACATTATTTCAAACTGATAGAAAATCTATCATCATCTCTCAACGATCAAATATACCCCGGTCTATAAAAGAAATCTCCCTTCTTCAAACCACAAGTGGTGAATCAAAGACATCAGCAACAAGAATTTGTTCAACAAAGTTGTGAGATCTACTAAGAAATCGTTTTCACCGACGCATCTTATATCTCTATAGAAGAATGCAATGAGCGAACCCAGACTTTAGCAAAACACTCTCTGTGGACTGTTAAAAAGAAAATGATTGGAGAAGAAGAAAGAGATCATAAATTTCTATAGACAGAGATCAGTGTCTTGGTCAAGAACCCAGTTCTTGATTTGAGTTCTTCATCTGAATTCTTCATCCTTCTTCGAAGAACTCAGCCTCTAATAGAGCTTCATGACTTTATTCCTAAAGTTAGAGGTTAAGCTCTTGGATCGAGTTGAAGATAGATTTTCAGATGGTACCCAACGAAGATGAAGAGCTGTTTGTAAATCTTGCATTCATATCTTCAGATTTGTATTTCTATACAAATGCTGTTGATTGTGCACTAATCGATCATCATAGGAAGTCGAGTGCTCTGCACTTAGTTGTTCAGATAATTTTAATCTGAACAACCCTTAAAATTGTCTTCTCATATCTGTTCCTCGTTGTCGTCTCCTATTGCTCTCTTTACTTAAGAATTTCTTTGAATAATTAAGTAAAGATTAAGGTTTGGAATGACGAGGACATAAACTTTACTTAGAGAGTTTAGGTTGATATATTATGCAATTTATCCTTGAATAAATTCAGAAGTTCTTTCAAATAGTTTATCTTCTACTATTCAGACTTTACCCATCTATGGGCTTTTATTAATTGATTAATCCTTTGAAAAAACTAATCTATCATGACTTCCTAAATCTGCATTTGGAAGAAGGATTAAGTGTGATGTTGTTCTGAACATATATTCGTATACAACCATTTAAGACTTCACTCTAAATCTAAGCCTTACAATTTCCGTTGCTTAAACTCTTTAATCAGACTTTTGATTAACCTTCAGTTTGCCAACATAGTTCATTACTCCGCTAAGAACAAGTCTGATGTTCAGTACTACCAGCAAACATGCTCGCAGTGCAAACTGTTTATGCCTTTACAACCTACACTTTATAAACACAAGAAGAAAAGTTTTTAATAGGAATCATGGGCTATTGACCCCCCCCTTCTAGCCTATTTGATCATCAATGTGAACCAACATGGAGAAAATCAAATGTGGTTTTGATTTTGTTTTAGATATGAGTTTGATTTGAAATCAAGGTTTTGATTCACATTTGCAAATGTGGTTTTGATTTTGTTTTAGATCTAAGTTTGAAGGTTTTGAAATCGAAAGAAGCTTTGATGATGGCGGTAGACATGGTGGAAGAAGATGACAAAACTCTCTCTCCCTTTCCATTGAAACCCAAATTTGATCATCTTGAAAGAAGACGGAGGACTAGTGTGGTGGAGGCAGGGGAAAGGAGTATGTTTCAAGGTTGACGATGAAGTTTGAGTTGTGGGTAAAATGAAAAAAGACCCATTTGTGTTAAATAGGGGCATTTTCAGGTTTTTATTTTTCTTTTATGTTTTTCATCCAAAAAAAAATGATCAAACTTATCAAACTTGTGGGCTGTCGCAAAGCAACCTAAGGTTCTAGCCTCCTAGGGTTTATCAATTGTTGAGGGAAGCTCGTTATGGTTTTTCATTGAATTCGTGGTTCGTGGCAAGTTGGTTTCACATCACTAATACTATGGCAAAAAGATGTACAAATTGTCGTTTGTAGGCTTTTGTATGATTACAAGCTTTGGTTACTCTCGAGTCTTGAGTAGTAACTACTAACTAGTAATGCAAACTGGAATGGTACTAGAACTGTTTCCCTTCAAATGTCTGACCGAATTCCCAGGTTGATGGAGCAACGTTGTAGGAGGTTACTGTCCTTCCGCTGCTGGTGGTGACCTCGAAGGATAACGGCTGTCTGGCAAGGATGACATTGCATTGCCAATTTTGGCCCCAATTCCTCCCCGTAGATATCCAACCTGTCTTTGATCCCTTAACTTTTACTGCAACCACTTGTCCATCCAACCCGACATTGGTGATGAGGACTTGGTAGAAGTATAAACTCCCATTCAGTGTAAATCTCATCCCCCCCTGTCTCTCGCACTTAACCCTGCCCACAGATGACAGATCCATCCATCACACTCACACTTATTACTTGACCAACAATGCATTATAGTACAGTACTTCATTCTATATATAACCAGGAACACCAGACAATATACTTAGCTTAGAGGGAAGTGGGAAGTGGGAACACTGAACATGTTACTATATTTATACCTTCTGTATTGAACAGGGACAATGTCGGCTTTGTTTTCGGCGATTTGTACAAAGGCGGGCTCGGACATTTCAAAATGAGAACGAGGGAAATTGCACCAGCCACCATATTCAGGAGGAAGGGCGTAATTTGGAGGGCAGAAATCAGTGGCAGTAAGAATAACAGAAGGGCTACCCTGGAGACACCACAATATATGGTCAACACACCTCACCTCAAAACAACCTCCGCAGCTGCTTCCTCTGTTGAACAGCATGCTACTTAGTCCCGCACTGTACTTGCCGTAGGTACTACTACCTGCCTTGTGAACATCTCCTCCATAACCACAAGCACCTTCTGCAGTTATATGATCAGTACGTAATTAGCAAAGCTTGTTAGTGACTAGTCAGTGTGTGTGTGTGTGTGTGTGAGAGAGAGAGAGAGAGAGAGAGAGAGAGAACACACGGGTGGATGATTGAAGTGTCTAATGTTTGTTTGGAGTAGGTTGCAGTTGCTGATTTCCATTCTCCAACTTGCAAGGTTGTTGCTGCTGCTGCTGCTATAATATTGGATGTGTTGAAAGAGAGGAGCAGAAGGTAGATTGCAAGTCTGCACCAGCCACAATGAAGTTGAAGGGTACCCATCTAAAGATATGTTGGTGACAACATGAACCTGAATCAGAATGGCTAGCTGTCTATTGTGTGTGTGTGTGAATGTGTGTTTGTACTTTTAATTGGGTATTGAGCAATGTGCAGTTAGGGAGGGGGACGGCAAAAACGATCTTTGTCTTTAATTTTTAATTTTCAGTTTTAGTTTTGCTCCTCTTAGATTAAAAAAAAAAAAGTTGGAAAGAGGATTTAGAAGGGGAGTGGAGTGTATAAAGTCAGAAAAGTTAACAGGGTTTTATGGCGGAGAGTGCCATGATAATGATATCAATATGTCCCTCCAACTTCAAGTCTCCAATCCAATGTCTAATCCACCAAAAAGTTAGTCAAAAAGAATTGATACCTTTTCCTTTCTCTTACTTTGGCTGCTCCCACGCACCACTCACCAGTCACCAGAGGCAGAGAGAGTCCGGGTTAGGTGCCAGAAATAAGGGAATCACTTTAATTAATCTATCATCAATATCAATATGGTTTGTTAGATTCATTTAGACATTATATAATTTTTTTCTAAATTTTCAAGTTATTGAAGATAAAGATGATGGGTGGAAGGTACGAAAGATTATTGAAGTTTGTGTCAAGTTGTTGGAAGAGTTTTTTGTTTGGACATCAAATATTTTTTTTTTTTTTTAATAAAATGAGTATCAAATAGGGAGCAAATTAAGAATATACTCTGTTGTACATATTTTCATTTTCTTTGAGGAGTCTTAAAAGAAAGCGACTTATGAGAGACCCTCAACCTCAACCTCAACCTCAAGTCATCTGGCATATGTATGTATAGATTAATGGCATTGGTAGGTCTACCGTCTACCCGAGCCGAGTATACATTTTGTGGGATCCCTCTGAATCAGTTGAAGAATGGACAGTGTAGAAACTAGATGTTATAAAAAAATCCATCTACTCCAACTACATTATCTGATAGACTGATACACCTCAACCTAACATAGTAGCTTTATAAACCCATTTTCACAATAATGGTGGCATAGACACTCTACTCTTGCTAGCTAGGTTACAAATATTGACCTAATACCCAACCTGTGTTTCAAAATTCAGGGGGATCACCGTATGATGTCATTTAATGGAACAATGCAGCCAATTGGGGTGGTCTCGCCCTTGTTGCGGATTCTTCTGGAATTACTTTCTGTGTCATTCTTGTTTACATAACTGTATGTTGATAGGTCGAATGATACTTCACAGTGCACAAACTTGAAATCATTTTCTTCCATGCGACACCACAACTTCTTGTGCTCCTGCCCTTGCTGCAGTGGCATTCCCCTGAGACAATTCCAGAAATCCCAAACTTTTTAGTAACATATTTAAAGCATATGTTAATCCCACCTCGTTTTGTGCTAAGCCAATTAAGAAAATCATTGATTAACATCGATAGCAAAATGAGAGAAAGGTCTTGTGCTGGTAGCAGACCATCTCTATGCAGATTCGATTGAAAATGTATACATGTCACGTAATACAGAAGGTGTAGAAGACTCTTAACCAACTTTCGGACTCCCAAACTAGCAACTTTATGTAACTATGGTTCTGTTCTCCTGGATATAAGTCTATATTTCATACTAAACGATATCATCCCTTTTGATGTCTCTAGTCTCAAGCACAACACCAATTTGTTATTTGCAATCTAATACCAACCCATGATGGGTTCTTTTCATTTCTTGCAGCACTTGATTGATGTATCACATCCTGCCATGCAAACCAATTAAGAAAATCCTTTTGATTAACATTGTTAGCAAAATGAGAGAATGCGTTGTGCTCGTAAAAGACCTCTCTATTCTGATCCCATACAAAATGTACACATTCCATGTAATACAGAGGGCACAAAAGATCGACTCAAAATTTTGCAGACTCCCGAACAACTTCTTTAAATGGCTCTGGTTCTTGTTCATTTTGCTGCATCTTTCATGAGCTGAATCGAGCATTTGCTAATTAGTTAAGGTCATTTAAATACATAACACTGCAGAGAAATAGCTAGATGTCAGGATGATAAAAAGCTTAACAACTGCCCCCCCCCCCCAATTACACAGAACAGTTGTAGGTAAATGGAACTGTAGTGCCAGAAATCAGAATCATGACAAATGCTAAGAATAAAGACCATCAACTCAAAAGAAATTTTCGGATGAAGCACTATAGTTCTCACCAAAATAAGATACAGATTCTCTCGTCTTAAAACTTCTGCCCCTGGGAGAATCAAGTTTAATACAGAGACATGCTAAAAATATAACTCAGCTTCTTATCAGTATGGGAATCAAGAAAAACTGAAATCAAATTCTTGAGGATTAAGGAAAAAAGGTTTGAAGAGAGGCTGTCATCATATCATATGCATAAAGCTTTCAAAAAGCTTCCTTCCTCGTTACACTCTACTAAGGCTACTCAACTCTACCTCTGAAGATATTTAATATTGTAATGCACCCTCTTTTTGAAAAGTAAGTCATCGCACCTCCAAGAGTACAACTCATGCAAAAATAGCATTTCTTTCTTAGAAGCTGTCAAAATAAATGAGCAGCCTTCTCATACCATCAAACTCATCTCAAATTGAATTTTTCTTGTTTTACCAAACATATCCATCTTGACATTCTCATCTTCCATACACTCATTTTATGAGCATCTTTCTAAGTTGCCCAACATCTTTCTCCACGTAATCCAACATGATTTTATTATGTGACTATGACCGTATCCAACTTTCCCCTTTCAAATACCAGTTGAACCCTGATGATGACATTGTCCAACTTAAATAACCATGTTCTCATTTGCATTCTTTGTGCCACTATAGTTGCATTGCATATGCTTCTTTCCCTACTTATGTTAAACCCTTTTTGATTTTAGCTATCTACACATTTCTAGTTTTGCATTAGCACAGGCTTTTGTCTTGTTGGCAAGGGAAGGGATATCCCTTGTGCATATGAATCTAAATGTCAATGACGTTTGATAAAGAAAAATGAAGAACCTCCAAGATGTTATGTTTAGAAGAATTTTTTTTATTAGGGTAATACTAACACTTAAGATGAGAAGATACGATATTGCTTAGACGAATTCGTTTCATATATTGCCCTCCACAATTTGCCACACTTTCTTTTCAATCTTTTTCTTTCATAATTTCCAACAAAGAGTAATTTGACTTCTGAAAGGTAACATCCCCCATATATGAAATAGCTATTTCTTCAATTCCAAAGTAGATACATACCCTGCATGATGATTACAAGCAAAAACCCGCCCTCAAATATAAAACTACTGCCTCCTTATAAGAAAACAGGAATGCAGAAAGCATCTTCCACTTAAAGCATCTTCCACTTAAATTGCCCTTCTTAGTGGGACTCAAAATTATTGAAGCTCTTAGGGTGCTAAATTGATGGTTGGGTTACTTTTGACTTGCAGGCTCTTCCACTTAATCATAAATTGCTCTCATAATCTTATGTTAACCATTGGGGTTATAACTTATATACAGTTCACAAACTAAAAAAGTTAGGATTTGAACCTATGACCTCTACATTAAATCATGCGTATCTTAACCACTGGGTAATTTAAAATAAGTGACAACTTACGATTTGAATTGATGGCATCTTGGGTTGACTAAATATTGAAATATTTGCGTGAGGCAGGCTCTAGTATGCCACCATTTTCTTCTTTTTCAAATAGGCTAATCCATTACCTCCCGCTCATGCAACACATGACAAACCATTTTAATGATAAACATCGTGAAGGATATTGTCCGATGATCACTTCACTTGTATCATCTGAAATGCTTCTGTACCCTCTCAAACAAAATGAAGATTGCAACATAAAGTATACCCAATCTTCTTCTCAAAATAATGCAGAGCACAAGGCTAGCAGGAATGTCCAACAATTGCACTGCTCTTCTGGGATAGTGTCTACATACCTTTTTTTTTTCCATGAGTGTGATCCCTTGATATGGGGATTGGAACCAAGGACTTCAAAGTCTTTGCCTGAGTGCCCTTGTCAATTAATATTGATTGTATCGACTGAAATAAATTTTCTGAGGTGAGTATGATCCTCGTTCTCCAAATACACAATATAATGTTGAACCTGACTAATTGCTCCCTGATAATAGTGCCATTTCCAACTGGAATATCAGTTTTGTTTTTCTTTTCTAAGTAAAATTATCGGTAATTTTGGCAAAGGGTACAGTGAGAAGAAACCTTTTTTTTAAAAAAAGGTTGGAGGGGACATAAACCTTACCCCAACCCTTATTATTATTTTTTAATGTCTTGAAAGGCTACAATTATAGATATGTGATGTCTTTGGTGTGACTAGAACAAATGGTGCCTCTGGTGAGGTTTTGAACATTTGACCTCTCGGTTGAAGTGATGTACCAGGGTGCCTTTGGTATGGTTTGAACACTCGACCTCTCTGTTAAGAGAAAGCGAATAGCTAAATGAGACCTTTGGGTAAGGTTTGAACAATAACATTACCTCTGAAAAGGCTTGAACACCCGACCTTTTTATTGAAAGTTGTAAAGTTCAGGGTGTCTCTAGTGGGACTTGAATACCCGACCTCTCCGTTAGGAGAAGTGAGCAGTACCGGTAGAACAAGAGCTCGTTGGTCATTGAGAAGAAACCAAGAAAAAATTAGGTCATGAAAACAAAGGGGCTGTCCTGTAGGGCCTTTCAATACAAGGAGGTAAAGCGAGACCCAAAAGGAGTTGGAGAGATGGCAAGGGCACTAAGACAAAGATTTTGGGGTCCTTGTTACAATCCTCGTACCAACAACGGCACACTTACCTATTTAGAAAATGAGGTAAAGCCAAAAGAATATAACCAAGTCCCTAGCTCCAGCTCGCTCACAAGACAGCAAAGCCTCCTTTAAAAAACAAAAAAACACTATCGTGTCCATACAAGTAAGAAATGAGGCTAGTCAAGACTCTTTTAATTGTTGCATTCTTCCACAAGACGAGTAAAAAAGAGGCTAGCCAAGTCACTTCTAATTGTTGCAGCTTCTTCACGAAATCATTATGAGAGCAATTGCAATTGGCTAATTGCTCCAGTCCAGTGTCCATCATGATTCTGATGGAAAATTGTAGATACTATCGTGTTAAGTTGATTGACTGGAAATTACTAGTATAATCTGTGGAGAATAAAACCAAGATATTCTAATGATTGAGTGATAGCTGCTATATATACAGCACTTTACAAGTATATATGCTATTGACTAATTACATATTTACATGGCTAATCAATAGACAAACTATAAATAGATTATACAATATAGAGAGTGAAGTGCACCGAAATATCAGGTCCGAACATGTAAAAGTGTACTCCGAAGTTTACTTGGAAGCTTGGGCCGGAAGAAGGGCCCAAGCCCAATTCATACTAAAGCCAGGAGGCCCAAAACCATTTTTCTATAAATAGTAGGACAACATCACTATGAAAGGTCAGCAACTATTTTTCCCTCTTTATTTCATTGATTATTAAGATCATACATTACAAATACTGATTATCACACCTAAGGGTTTGTGGGGACCCACCCACTCACGGTACTTTATTTTGCAGGTAAAAACATGCCAGATATCCTACCACGACAACCACCGTCTAACACGACGCCACTTCCGGCACCCCGGTCACTACACGACAAGATCACCACACTTTTTGCGTGATCAGAGAGAATATATCAAATTTAATATACAGCAACAGCAGCTAATGAGCTGTATCCTTATCATAATCTAGTGATGCAAACAACTGACAACATTACAAAATCAACAGGGAAGAAGAAATGGTTTACTAATGAAATCGTGTTCATGAAACATTTTCGCCCGTACAATTGGTTATAAGAATATTACGCAACATCATTGCAGTGATCAGTTAGAAAAATTACAACTCCAGTAAGTACATTAGTCATAAATACTACAGTTGTACTAAACTGTAGAGCATAAGGAATGTGGATTGAAGGAAGCGTACCGAACGTGAAAGAGATCAGAAATATTGGACATGTCGAGGTAAAAGTTGACGGCGTGGAGGAATGCGCAATAAGTGTAGATGTGTAGGCCGTCGATCCTGGGATAGGGGAGTCGGGGGCGCGGTGGCGGTGGTGAGTCAGAGTGGTTCCGATGACAAGCTCCGGCGGCAGCATAGAAGTACTCCTTCCAGGCGACGGCAGCACTGCCATTGGGGAAGATGGGGACAGATATGAAGCCGAGGGTGGCCATGATAGGCTCGAGATCGTCGTGAGTGATGATAGGAGTGAAGGTGCGGGTGTACCACAATGCCAGCTTGCTCACGTACACCCTCATTATACTCTTCTCCATTCCACCATACATAGCAATCCCTCCCAAACGATCACAGGGGGGAGAGAGAGAGTGAGTCAGACACGAAAGCGAAGGAGTGTGTTTGTTGTTGCACTTACCGGCCAAGGAAGGGAACCTTGGAAATCGGGATTCGGTGTGCTGTGCTGTACCGAACCGTGCCGGGGGATTTGATTTCGATTATGGAGCGTCCACTTTCATCCCAAGTGTTTTGAAATTTCAGGGACCCTGTCATTGCCAAATAGGAAAATCCAGTCTCCATATAACACCTACGTTCGTAGGCTGACGGCTGTAAACACACACACCTACAGGCTACAACACCCTGTGTGTAGTTACACCTCAAATCACACCTCAGATACAAAAATATTTAGTAAAAATTGCCGCCGGTCAAGTTTTTAATCGCTGCTTTACCTTATTTATTTTTTTTTTTAACGGAAAAAGTTATTTTCGGTGGCAAAATAACAACGATGTCCTTAATGAACAGTATGCTTGCAACGAATATCATTATTTTTGTATCGCGTTATAATTAAACTAGATAATTAAATTATTGAACTGTGGTACAAAAATTAATGCAGTGAAATTTATAAATCGCAATTCAAAAATTGACTAGGAAGCTAAACTTTGAACCACAGTGTAAATATTAATACAATGAAATTTATGAATCGCGATGCAAAAATAGAATACGAAATTAAACTTTGAATTGTGGTGTAAAATTAATATAATGAAATTAATGAATCCCAGTGCAAAAATATATTAGAAAATTAAACTTTCAACCGCAATGTAAAAATAATGCAATGAAATTTATGAATCACGGTGCAAAAATAAACTAAGAAATTAAACTTTGAAACACGATGCAAAAATAATGCAATGAAATTTATGAATCGCAGTGCAAAAATAGACTAGAAAATTTAACTTTGAACCATGGTGTACAAATATTATCTAATTCATTTTTGCACCGCGATACAATAGCATAAAAAATCAGTTTACATCCTTCACGTTCTTTTTCAATCTCCTCCGTCGTAAGTTTTTTTCTTCCCCATCCTTTTATGTCTTTGTCTCAACTGAAAAATTCTTCAACCCAGAACAGATCCATTATACTTTCGTGTTTCATGAATCAAAAAACTCGTTTATCTTCGTTGCGCACAACCGTGATTTTTGAATCCAAACTGTGTTGTCAGAGCTATTGAAGAAGACGATGACATTTTTGGAACAATATTTCGAAAAATAGTCTTTTGCGGTTGAAAAAAAAACGATTGATTTTTAAGGTTAAAAACTTAGAAAAAAGGCTGACGAGGATTTTCCCAAAAAAAAATTAATACCCATATCATATTATCATACTGAAATATAATCATAAGAAATGACTAGCTAAGTTAGTTACATCGTTGCCTCATGCTCAGCTATGGTCAGTGTTCTATAAATGCCCGTCTAGCTCCGCTTAGGCCTTATGCCCCTCTCTACCATCGCGACTTTCTTAGTCATTGTCTAATTAACCAAGTCGGCACCTACGCCAAACCTCGCCGACCTTAATTTATTTTTATAGTTTTGATTTTGTGGCATAAGGTAACTGGAGAAGGAAGGGGGCGAACTGGAGAAGGAAGGTGGAGTGGTAATGGTGAGGCAGAGAGGAAGATAGAAAGAAAAGGGGTTTAATTTTGTGGATATTCGGTGGGATAAGAGAGTGGATAGATTAAAGGGCTAGATTTAGGAAGAAAGAGATTAGAAGATGAAAAAAATAAGGAGAGTCGGTCTGCCGAGATAGAGAGCAGAAAAAAAAAGAAATTAAGAAAAAAAGGTTGCCGGTCTGCCAGATAGATAAAAGAAAGATGAAGAAAAAAAGAAAAAAAAAAGAATGAGGCTGTCTCGAGACTTAGAATTTATAATGAAAATGGATTAGGGAGGATATGTTAGATTGTGAGTTGTAGGGGCAGTAGGTAGGTGGAGAAGGGATTGAGGTTGTTGAGAATTGAGATTAATGGTAGGTTTGTATATTTTTGTTCATTTTACAAATATAGAAAAGTGTTTGATAAAATGACAAACATAAAAAAAATTAAATTTATAGTCAATGTGTTTGATCTTTGATGTAAATTATAAAAAAATAGTAATTATGTCTTAATTCTAGGCCCCGATTACGCCCCGACTAATCTCTAGGCGCTAGTGTACCGTCTAGCGACCGCCTAACGATTTTTAGAACCTTTGTTATGGTTGGGCCGAACATCACTTGTATGATTGGCCAACCAAGCCCAACATATCTCACACATTTGCCCAATATTTCAAGAGTGACCCTAAATGCAACACAAAAAACACTAAATACTACATTAATTTAAGAGTTTAATTATTAATTAATTCTTTTATAAAAAAGAGTTACAATTAACCATAAACTCTAATTACTAATTAATCATTTTATATAAAGCAGTTACAATTAATAATAATTAATCCTCCTATAAAAAGTTGTATCTTTGAATACTAAAATATTTATATATGTCAAGCCTTCCGTTACAATTAACCATAGACCCTAAACCTTAAACTTGTTCCTTTCCAACAATTATTCAATAAATTTCGATCCGAATAACAATGTGCATGATGATTCTTCGGATTCTTCTTTTACAGTAAGCTATTACCTACATGGTACTATATATATATATATATATATATATACATTCGATATTTAAAACCATGTTTAAAGAAGAAGTAAAAAATCAGAAGAAGAAAACGATGAAGGTACCGCCGAACCTGGCGATTTTTTTCACTGTTTCTGGCGATTTTTTCACTGTTTTAAACAACCTAGCGTTTTTTTCAATTTTTTAAAAAAAACTTGGCGTTTTTTTTTGCAATTTTTTTAAAACAACCTAGCGATTTTTTTTTTCAAAATTTTTTAAAAAGCTGGCGATTTTTTTTTCAAATTTTTAAAAAAAGCTGGCGATTTTTTTTCAGCTTTTTTTTTTTAAAAAATCCCCTTTAACCACAGTACCCTCACGAGATCATCTAGCTAACCAATGTTGTTTATAAACATCAGGTCTTGCTTCGACCGACTATGGTGGCCTGCGGTTAATGGCTTAGCTGCCACAAAGTGCACAACAACCTGCTGTTTCAAACTCCCCTTGGCCCAAGTGTCAAATTGGAGTGTGTGTCCATTGTCCACCTCACATTGTGAAGAAAACACACATTCTAAGATGCACCTAGGGCAACAACAGAGGTTTAGCATCTGACATTTTTTCCCCATGCAGTTCCAACCTTTTCATCAGAGTGTTTGTTTGATCATAATCTGTTTTTTTTTAATTGAGTTTTTTTTTATAAAATGGAATGAGGGTAGTTTGATAAACAAAAATATTTTAAAGTTTAGTATTTTTAAAAAAAAATAAAAGGAGGACAGCTTGGTAATTTAATCTCTTAAGTGATGTTACATTTAGGGTTTTTCGATGTAACATTTAGGGGTTCTGTATTTCAATGTTTTGTATTATAAAGTGAGATTTAGAAAATGGGAAAAGCTTCAAAGAAATTAAGGAAGATTTAAGAAGATGTTGACTCTGATTCCAATGATTATGGCAACATGGAAGACGATGATATGCTAAATACGAGTCATTTTCTTTAGTTTTTTATTGCTCATTATTCATTGGTTGGTTAATTGTATTCATGTATGTGTGTTTTATGGGTGCAGTTAATTATGTGTGATTGTATGTGTGTGTTTCCCATTTGTGGACGCTGAGGAGGGGGAGAAGAGAGAGGTGGAAGACGCGGGAAAAAAAACAAAGGAAGAATGATACGGAAGCAATTAATGGATAAGTGTGCAATAATAAATGTAAGGTGTTTGTATTTAATCATTGACAATGATTCATTGTATAAATATACTAGATTTTGTGCCCGTGCATATATATATATATATATATATATATATATATATATAAAGTTAGAATATAACTATTTCATCAAATAGATTTAATAGCCCATTTTATATGAAGGAAAAAAGAAGAAAGAAGGAGTACAAAGTTTAAAAAGAGAAAAAAAAAACTAAGCCTGAAAAATGATGGAAGAAAGCCGATTGAAATAAAAACGTAGAAAGAAAAACGTGAATAGGAAACAGTTAGATTAGGTTAAGATAAAAACAGTTTAGATGAGATTTAGGAATAAAAACGTGAATAGGAAACAGTTAGATTAGGTTGAGATAAAAAAAAGTTTAGATGGGATTTATATATAAGATAAAAACAGTTTAGATTAAATTAGGAATCTTCTTGACAGTCCTGATTCAGGGGGACACATGTGCCAGACGGAATAAATTACAACTGTTTGATATAAGCAAAAATAATCAATCTCAGCCGCTCTTTATCCCACTGAGCTCTATTGTATAGTAGATAATTAAGGATGTGTGTATATGGAGCATATTTGAGGTTGTGAATAGCTACCCCCTTCAAGTTTTCATCTCCCTTTGCGGTATATATTGGGAAAATAATTTTTTTGTCCATCGTACAATTTAGGATATTTGATTCATCCACATACTCTCAATATTCATAATGTTACTCACGTAGTAATGATATGGGTAAAATGTGACCCATTATTTGGGCAATATGTGACCCATCTCATTAAGTCCTCATCTAATTTTGTCATCGGAGTGATGACGGGGACTATGTGAGCCTCTATCGTGGATCTTTAAAAGTTTTTTCATAATATTTTAGAGTGAGGGGTATTTATATGTAATATTACCTTCAACCTAATTCCTAACTCCATCTTTACTACCCACCGCCACGGATAATGTGGGAGAGAGGGAGGGAAGAGAGTGATTGGCACTGCACCAATGGTCATCATCAAATGTTTAACTCATCATTTAAACTACTCAAAATGATATTATGGATATTTTAAATAAAATAGGTCATAACAAATGTTTTTGAATAAGTAAGACTATCATTGAAAATAACCTTTTTCAACAAGGTTTTCTTGAACAAACCCTCTTTTTTTTTGAGGATTCCTCTCATCTATTGTACTATGTCCATTCTTAAAAGAGTGTTAATTTTCATCCGACACACAAATTAAGAATATCTAATTGACCTTATTACTAATATTAGAATATTGCATATTTTATAAGTATATCCATGTTAGAGTGGACCTTATCAATTAAGGTGAAAATCAAATAAAGGGTAAGATAATAAAGGTAACTTTTTAAAAATAAACATTATAAATTGAACCCCATTTACCTCTCCCATTATCCTTAGTCATATTTGTTGAAGGCTAGCTATCGTCCCACTTCTTTTCAAGTCTAAAGGTTGACATTGACTAAAAGAATTATTTTATCTATTGCATAATCAACGAACCCCCTCTATCTATCCCATTATCCTCATACCTATTTGTTTCCCGTTCGATTTTCTCTAGATGTGAAAAGAATTTTATTAATATCAAATATTTTAATGTTACTAGTTTTTCTACAGTTTCTTCTTTCGTATCCTAAAAAAAGAAAACATTTCCTTTTGCAAGCCATTTCAAGTTGAAAAAAAAATGTGAAAACACATTTCTCTTTAAGGAAAGGTGTATTTACTGTCTCCAACATTTACTTTTTGATATTGAGTTGAATTTAAACTCAGGTACATAGTATACATTTTACAGAACAATGTCAATGAGAAAACAATGTCATTCGGCAGAACAACAGTGCCTTTGCGAGTCATGATAGAGTATTTTCCATTAGGTAGATAAATAATAAAATTAACACACAAATGATCAATGAGATGTTTAAAAGATATAGTGATATGATCAGTGACACTTGTATCAATAATTAAATCTTGACAAGTAGGTTTATTACTTGTTAAACAAGTAGGATTAATAACTTTAATATTTGTATAACTCATATGTGCTAAGTGCATCTCACGATTGTCAAGGATCATAAATGAGTTAACCACTCTTGGTCTTGGCATTATTGAATTAGGACATTAGTTCTTAAGGTTGTTGAGGGGTAAAAGAATTGGAGCTAGTAGTTGATAGCTTGTTGACCCCTAGCAACACTAGTATTTCCTTGTACATGTAGAAGGCTGCAGCTGCAAAATTCTTCAATTGGATTGTTTCTCATCTTGGGGGTCAAAAAAGTATCAAAACATATGGACGAGTTGGTCGGTAAATACTAGATTTTTTATCCAGAAAGCCCCTCTTTTTGTGCAGATGCATTCAAACCCAAATTTCAGGACCGATTTAAAAATTTTCTTCTCCCTACATAATCTTAGAAATTATGGTAGTCCTTTTGAAATTGGGGAAATTTTTTTGACCACCATTGCATGGGGATAAACTTAACACTTGAGTTCAAAAGACAATACTTATGTTCATAGACTATTAGGCCTAGATTGGTACCTAAATGTAATCGATGGCGTTTGGTATTATCATAATTTTATTTGGAAATAAAATGAATTATTGAAATCCTAGAATTAATTTCTGAAATTTAAAGATTCACAATCTTAATGGGGGAAGTGTGATTTGGATTCCTAATAGTTGGAACCCATGTAATGGGACAATAGTATTCTTCTATTAGGTCATACAATTGTTTTATATATATAATCTTATTTGGTTTCAACTACTCTACATATGTTTCTTTTTACTATATAGGAGAATAAAATAATAATTATTTTAGTTAAGTAGCAATACATATTTTTTATTTTTTATTTCAAATATTCAAGCTATTTTTATTTTAATAAGTTTATTACTCTCTCTGTTTCGAACAAATAGTCCTTATTTGAAAGTCAAACGTTTTTTTTTTAAATGATACTTTTAGTAGCTAAATGACACTTTTAATCTTTTATATTTTAATTTTTAAAAATAAACTCTTTAAATGAAACATCTCAAAATGAAATAGTGACTCTTTGTCCAAAATAGATGGAATATAACATTAGTTTTTTTTATTATTGATGATGAATAATTTAAAACTTTCATCTAATTGGAAAAGAATGAGCAACTTAATATTTTGTGGAGCGGCATTAACATATTAATACCTAATTTTTATCATAAAAGTTATTAACAAGTATTTATTTACTTTTATTCGATCCCTTCCCATGTTTCTTTTAGGAAAAAGGTGTACCAAAAAAAAACTTATTTATTTTTAGGTAATGTTATTAATCATCTTTATTTTGTCATAATATTCAAAGTTATTTTGTTTCAAACCAAATGACATAATAATGATTTGTAGTATATATATTAATAATCATTTATGGGTCTATTTCCGTAAAATCTCATCGCTCGTACAAGCTAGAACTAGAAGCCTAGAACGGCTACCATGGCAGAGAAAAAGATCCAGTTGCATGCTTTGTGAATTCCTGAAAGCCTGCTTTGACTTCACTTTGACTTCTTCCTCCGACAACTACAAGTGACAACAATGGAGATGACCCCAACCCATCTTTGTGAATTCCTCTCTCTGCTATTACTATGCTTCTACCTCACTCTCATCAGAGCTGAAGATTCATCATCCGATATCATATCCAGATTCCAACAATATCTCCAAATCAACACATCTCACCCAAATCCAAACTACTACCCAGCTTCCGATTTCATCCTCTCTCAATCCAAATCCCTCTCCCTCCAATCCCAAACCCTAGAATTCGTCAAGGGCAAGCCCTTACTCCTCCTCAAATGGCCTGGCACCGACCCTTCCCTCCCTTCCATCCTCCTCAACTCTCACACCGACGTCGTCCCCTCCGAACCCCACAAGTGGTCCCACCCTCCCTTCGATGCTCACCTTCACCCCCTCACCGGTAACATCTACGCTCGCGGCTCCCAGGACATGAAGTGCGTCGGCTTACAGTACCTCGAAGCCATTCGCAAGCTCAAAGCCTCCGGCTTCCACCCTCTTCGCACGGTTTATCTCTCCTTTGTTCCTGACGAGGAAATCGGCGGTCACGATGGGGCGGAGTTGTTTTCCGAGTCGGAGATATTCGATGAGATGAATGTCGGGGTTGCGCTTGACGAGGGCTTGGCTTCCCCTAATGAGAATTACAGGTTGTTTTATGGAGAGAGGTGTCCATGGTGGTTGGTGATTAGGGCCACTGGGGCTCCTGGGCATGGGGCTAAGCTCTACGATAATACTGCCATGGAGAATTTGTTCAAGAGTATCGAGAGTGTGAGGAGGTTTAGGGCTTCTCAGTTTGACTTGCTCAAGGCTGGTCTCAAGGCTGAAGGTGAGGTTGTTTCTGTTAACATGGTCTACTTGAAAGCTGGCACCCCAACCCCAACTGTAAGCTCCCTGCTTCAGAGCTCTCTTTTAACTCTGCTACCACCAGCAATGAAAACATATACAGTATATAAAAAGAGAAATTAACACTCCCATCTTAACAAAAATCACAAAACACTACTATATAGAATTTGAATAGATAAATGCACATATATGTGACCCTCTGGATTTGGCAAATTCAAAATTTCGAATAGCTAATATTAGGAGTATTTAGTACTATCACCTACTGTGGTTCAGTGCACTTGTTATGCCTAGAATGGAAGGTGCAGAAACTATGCCTCCATCATGGCCCAAACAATAACATACATGTGAATGAAAGTGCAGAAACTATGCCTCCATCATGGCCCAAAAAAATATCACCCATGCGTTTACCGAGCCATGAAAGGGGAATGGAACCTTTCCATTTGGATATGCTCTCCTATCCCTCCATTTGGTTCATCGTAGGATATTGGACATGCCAACGCATTAGTAAAATTTCTTCCAAGGTGCAAAAGCTTTGGAAACACAGAGTACTAAAAAGTACTCCCTTTGTCTCTAAAAAAAGATTTATGCTTTGATATGAAAAGCTAATTGACTTTGTTATAATATTGGTATGTTATATATTTTTTTCGAACCCCATGTGCAAGTGGAACCCACCATTAAAGTTAAAGCTAGGATAAAATGGTAACAATAATTTCTTCTAAAGGAAAGACTAGAAAATTGACAATTTTTGGAACGACCAAAAAAGAAAAGATAAACCTTTTTTTAGGAACAAAGAGGATACTGTTTTTGCTTTAAAAAAATACAATATCTCAAAGTATCAAATTTGCTATGAAAGGCACCAATTTTATACGAAAGTAGCAAATTTGCTATGAAAAACGCATCAGATAGATGGCACGTTGGTAGCAGGGATGATAAGGTGAGGTGGGTAGCGTCGAAGAGCAAAAGATTCACCGTCAAATCTTATTTTCTTGCTATTTCGGGAAGAGTTGGGTATTCTTTCTCTTGTAAAGGAAGAGGTGGGTATTCTTTCCCTTGTAAAGGAAACCTACCATAAGAAAACTTACGTAAAAGAAGGATGATATATGTCGTGTAAATGCAATGGAGAGTGTAAATCACTTGTTACTGCATTGTCCGATGGCTTGTTCTTAATGGAATGCGGTTCTGGGGCTTTTTGGGATTTCGTGGGTGATACCCAATGCTTTTGAGTTGGTCGCTATACAATCATAGGCGGAGGAACATTCTTTGGGATGCTGGTCCGGTGGGTGTTTGGTGGATCATTTGGAAAGAGAGGAATAGAAGAATCTTTGATAATAGTGAGGGTTTGATGGTTCCCTTGAGAGACTGTCTTCTGTGTACTTTGGTGGGTGTTTGGTGAACACGTGTGAGTTTTGCTGGTCATTCTTTTGTGGATTATGTGAATAGCTTTAGTATTGAGTAGTTTGTATTCCCCTAGTGTACAAAGCATGCGTCACCTGATTTCACACTCATTTATATACACTTTACTTATAAAAACACACACTGGGAACTAAAGAGTCCACTTGTTTCTTTTATGCCAAAGAAAAGGTACTATATTAAGGCAATGGAAGGAAATGACATTGCAATTATATCTTTGGTTTTGAAACTATGCTCTCCCTACCATGTTTTAACGCAACTGCAGTCTCATGGCTCGAACCCAATACCTATGGTTAAGCTGGAACAACTCCATACACGCTTGGTGGTATTGCAACTATATTTGGTTGCAATGTCATTTCCTTCCATCACTTTAAATACTCGAAGAACCTGCCCATCTGCCCCACCCTCAAATATGCAGAAATTTGTGTGAAGGGTTACTTGCCAGATTGACTCATTATCACAGTTGTGATCATTACATGCTATTCTTTGCTTACGGAATCAATTAATATTGCTGCATTTATCTGAGGAAAATAGCAATTTGTTAGTTATTGCTATTCTAGGTTTTTCTGTGAGAACAAAGGCATTACTATTGTTCCATGGCTAGATATGAAGGGGGAAGTTTGATGGCTTAATCAACAAAATCTGTTCTATATGATTACTTCTAGATTTTGAAGTCAACTTTTTTGTTGTTGTTGCTTTTGACTGAATTGTTAAACTGGATGATGATGTGTATAACTGCCATGGAACTATTAACATGGTACAATATTCACATATATAGTAAATGAATTATGTTCATTTCCGGGTGAGCAATATTTTTGATATCTTTTGTCTGCATAATTGTTTGCGTCAACATCTTTTTTCCTCATCTGTTTCTGTCTACCCTTTGAAGAACATATAGTCTAAGTTTTTTATTCTCCATCAGGGTTTTGTCATGAATCTTCAGCCATCTGAGGCAGAAGCTGGTTTTGATATTCGAGTCCCACCAACTGCTGATCCAGCATCGTTAGAGAGACGAATCGCAGAGGAATGGGCACCTGCTTCGCGGAACATGACATTCGAGGTAAATCAGTCTCTCTCTCTCAAGAAGGAAATGCTTCCTTCACCTTTCCTTTTAAACTTCTGTGAAGCTATGATTGTTAGTCACTTAAACTGTAAAATGCCAAATTAAATGATTGATGATATTATTGACAAGTTTCAGATTGTTTTTGTTTCTCTTGTAAGATGCCCGGGGCGATGACAGGTGCCTTCAACATTTGTTTCTGTAAATGTGGAAGAAGTGTAAGCTATTTGCTGCTAAATATGATGCCATATTCTTCTTGATATGAACCATATTGTTTATGTTTTCATCAAATATACAACGTCGTCTTCTTTTAATCTATTTAGAGATTTAATGTGTCATAAAACAATATGTCATTCGCGGAAAAGCAAAAGGATTTCAAAGCTATTTGTTGTTCAACATGATCTCATATTGTTCTAAACACCAGCACGTTTGGGTATAATTCTAGGTTACCAAGATCACGCGCAGATAAATTTGCTTACGAAACATTTTGGGAACATACCTGTGAAAATAATATTTGGGCATTCCAAATGTCTTGTTCTAAGAAAACTTTGAATTTCACTTTTTTTGTGTCGTTCTAGCTCCTGACTGAGTTCCCACTCTTGCTTGCTATGAATTGGGTTATGTGCCAGTACAGTGCTCTTCATTCCAGGAATTGTACTCGTCATGAATTGTATAAACAGAAAATGAACAGCACTAATTTGCTGCATCATGGGATTGGAAATGATATATTGTGGAAGTAAAACTTATCTTGTCTGATTTCCTAGTTAAAACACTTGCATGTTGACAATTATAGGTTGTGTGGATCCTAATAGAACTTGTCGACCTTGTCTGCTGGATAACTAACATATATGTACCTGCTTTGGCTAAATGTGAAGCATCTTTTTTCTCTTTGACACAGAATCTAACCAATTGACTTGTGTGTAGATCCATTATGTTTTGTTGACACTCTTACAGGTTGTACCTGGAGTGTGAAACTGTATTTATTCTTTTCCTTACTCTGCTTGATCCATGAAAGCATGGGCTTAAGGTGTTTTGTCTGGCTGTAGTTCATTGTTTTTTTTTAAAGAGGATCATTTGTGGTTAAGAGCCTTGATAGAGGCATGTTTTGCATTGTCATGTCTTCTTTATGTTTTATATTTGGAGTAAATGACCCAATGAGTAGTAATTGTTTTAACTAAATTTTTAGCTTGGACAGTTTAAGCAGAAGGTTTCTGTGTATGACAAATTTGGAAAGCCACTCCTCACATCCTTTGACAGTTCCAATCCTTGGTGGGCCCTGTTAGAAGGAGCCATTATTAAAGCTAATGGCAAACTTGGAAAGCCAGAGATCTTTCCTGCTGCAACAGATGCTCGCTATTTCCGGATGCGGGGTGTTCCAGCTATTGGCTTTTCTCCGATGGCAAATACTCCCATTCTACTCCATGATCACAATGAGGTGAATTATCTTAACTGGTTTTGGAGGCTTCATAGGATATATCAGTGTGCACCTTGAAAAGTATTAAAGATATACTATATAAAGAAAACTTGCTACTGTATTGTCGTGCATCAGTGTGCACCTTAGTGTTTGAACGTATGATGCTTTTACAAAACTATATCAATATTGCAAAATTGCATTGTATGATATTTTAATATTCTCTTCGAGAACACATTTTATGGCTGTTAAAGCTGAGAGAGAAATCTTTTTAAACTCACTGTTGGTTTTGGCTCTTTCTCACATTGTCCATATCCATTAAGTTACTAGTCTGTGGCTGGGAGCAGAAAAATCATTTTGGACTGCTGGAAAATTGGTTCCGAAACCCTGAAACTCTCTCCTTGCATCCCCACCCCCAGGCCCCCTCAACATGGGCTTGAATTTTAGAGGGCCTAATTTTAAAGAAGTGTAGGCCAGATTTTAAAAATATATTATATACCACGTAACTTAGAAACATGGTTGTCTTCTTGGCTTAATGGAAATTGTAGGGTAATTAGAATATATAGGTCATGAGTTCAAGTCACAACCATGCCTTTTATTTTATTTATTTTAGATCCACTCTCTTCTTTGTCAAGCTAATTTCCTGCCCATTCATCTCTCATAGCTTAATTATTACTTTTCAAGCAAAAAGCAAGTTTTTGTTGTTGTTGCTATTTGACTCATTTTTATTGCTTATGTTTCTTTAATTCTTAACTTTATTAGTGATTGTGTCTATTTTTTAACTTGAATTTTTAGTACAAACATGTTATCAAGAAAATATCTATCCAGAAGTCAAAAAAAAAAATTGATGGGTATATCATTTTTGTCATAAATTGTTTAAATCGATGCAAAATAGTAATTTTCAATAAAATTTTAATGCTTATTTTTCTTATACATTTATAGGTGTTGTATATTTTCAATACTATGAACGATAAAAAGTCAAAAAAAATTATTCGTCTAAAAATTCTTTTTTTTATATATTTTTTGGGGGCCTTTTCTTTTCTTTTCGCTCTGGGCCCCCAAAAGTTCAGGACCGGCCCTGCCACCCCCGCACATACTCACCCCACCACACAGACAAAACACTTTTGCCACAAGAGGTGAGACAAAGAAAAATATATATATGCTCATTAAAGTCAGCCTATCAGTTTCACTTGCTTGAATATTACACTAATGGTTTCTCTGGTTGATTAAATTTGTAGTTGCATTCTTTTGAACTTGGGGCTGTTTCAAATAAGAACCATGAATTCACACCCAAGGCCACGCAGGCCGCATCTTCAACCTTATTGTCCCCTTCTTTTCTCCTAAAAGTTTTCTTGGCCTTGCATTGCCTAGTAGATAAATAAGGTGGAAGAAGGATATTATGTCAAGAAAGTTGTGAGCCTGTCATTGACACATTGTTATCATTGCATCCTATTTAGTTGCAAGGCATGCATTCTAACCAGTTTTGTAATCCTTTTTGATGCAGTTCTTAAACAAGGATGAGTACTTGAAAGGGATTGATGTGTATGTGTCCATAATCAAAGCTTTTACATCTTTTGATGAGAATAAAAGAGATGGAGCTTCCAGAGATGAGTTGTAAGGAGGAGGGAGGTCTCACTCCACTTTACAAAAAGACGTGACCATCCTAAGCTTTTAATGTCATATTCAGCCATTCAGGGGTCAGGCATAGCATATATCAGTTTTACTTCAGAAAGCTAGTAACTTTATGATCACTGTTTAATGACCCGATTCACAAATATAATAGCTGATTTTGTGCTACAAGTAGGATTTTGGTGCAATGTACTCCTACATAAATACCATTTGTGATCATGTTGGTTATTTTGAAAATGATTATTCAAATGGGATTTTCTTTTACAACCTTTTGTTTGTTCACTAATTTGACTGATTGATCGGAAAGCAACTCATTTTACTCTCGGTACAACTGATTGTTCAATGGGCTTGATAAGAAAGCCGGTATTCTGTACCTTCTTTTGCATAACTTTTCAATATTTGCCTAGGGTGATCATTGATCTCTAATAGGTAAAAGAATAGCCTAATTGCTATCTTATCATGTATGTCTGTCTGCAGGAGTTGCCTGCTAGAAAGACAAATTGCAGTCATCCCTTTTGGCTACCAATAATCCCCACAAGAGCAAAATCCATCCCGAAAATGATGGTAACGGATTTGATCCCTAATAACGATACTGCGATTCTCCATCTTTGCCAATAGTTTTGCAAATACATGACAGTCGCCGCATATCCTGAGGTTTTTCCTGATCCTAATGGTCTTCCCTGTTGTCAGAGTCATCATGCCAAACACAATTGCTAATTTCTCACTATGGTAGAAGAGTGAGTCTTCTTTCTGTTCCCCTTCAAGATCTTGCAAGACAAAATCTGTATCTGGGACATAACCCACTCCTTTTAATCTCTGAATAAACTGATTCAGTTCCCTAATGATCTCATCTATTTTCGGGTGCGAATTGTCCCCCAGTATGAAAGCATGAATTTGTTTATTCACTTCAATCCAGCTACATCCTGGCTCCTTCCTAACTCCTTTGCCCTTCATGGTCCTCCTCACTTCTGCAACGTCCTCCCACCTTTGGGAATTTGCATAAATATTGGACAAAAGTGTATAGGTTCCTGCATGATCAGGATCCAGATTTATAATCTGCTTGGCAGCATATTCAGCTAGATCCATGTTCTGGTGAACCCTACAAGCCCCTAGCAAAGTTCTCCACATCACTGCATCTGCTTTGGGTTCCATGCTATTGATAAGCTCAATTGCTTCCTCCAACTTCCCAGCCCTGCCAAGAAGATCAGCCATGCAACCATAGTGCTCTTTTCCCGGATTTATGCCAAAAAGCTTTTGCATTGATTGAAAGTAAAACCGCCCCTTGTCTACCAGTCCTGCGTGGCTGCAAGCAAACAGAACTCCTACCATTGTGATGTAGTTAGGTTTGGTGCCGTAGACTTTCATTGCCTCAAAAGCCTGTAAAGCATCTTGGCTGAGACCATTTTGGGCCAAACCTATAATCATGGTGCTCCAAGAGATAACATCCTTGTCTTCCATCTGACCAAACACGCACTTGGCATCTTCCAAACTGCCACATTTGCAGTACATATCAAGAAGTGCATTATTCAGAATCATATCTCGATTGAACTTCAGTACATGAACATGTACTTGTGTTCCCAACTCTAGTAGCGCGAGGACCGTGCAGGCTCTCAAAACACTAGTGAGGGTCCCTTGATCTGCCATAAACCCAGCTCTCTTCATGCTCTTGAACAGATCCAGAGCTTCATCCCCATCGCTATTTTGAGCAAACCCACTAATGATTGAGTTCCAAACAACCAAATCTTTGGTCTCCATTTCATTGAAGATGCGCAGCGCATCTGGCAAATCACCCCACTTGGCGTAAATATCAATGAGAGCACTGCGGACAAACACATCGGATTCCAACCCAACCTTGTGTATGTTAGAATGAAGCTGCCTGAGGTTGGGTAAGTTACTGCAGGCTCTCAAAAGAGAAGAGTAAGTGAACATATTAGGCCTGACGCCATCTCTGAGCATTAGAATAAAAAACTCCATGGCCTTGTCATGGAGTTTTGCATTAGCGAAAGCTGATATGAGGGTGGTCCAGGAGACAACATTTCTGTCGGGCATCTGATCGAACAGTTGGAGTGCTTGGTCAATGAGATTAAACTTAACGTACATATTAAGGAGAATGTTGATGAGGAAAGTCTTGGGCTGGTACCCACCGGAGAAAATGTGTTTGTGGACGAGTTGACCTTCTTGTACGGCGCCACGAGCCAAGCAGCACTTGAGGAGCTCAGAGTAAGTTATGGAATCGGCCCAAATACTGTGTTTCTGCATGGAAGCCAAAGCTTTCATGGCTCTGGGGAGGTCTCTTTGGTAGCAGAACGTGGTGAAGTCTTCAAGCAGAGGTGATTGATTAGGGGATTCGGCGGCTATTTGGGAGTAGTAATGTGGACGATGCCATGAGCTCAAACATTTCAGCGAGACGGCGGCTCTCAATCTAAATCCCATTTCTCAGCACTCAGCAGGTTCCAGTCTTGTACACAGCAGGTTCCAGTCCAAGGTTGGGTAGGTGTGGGTCCATACTCCATACATGTTTTCGCTTACCTCTATCCACTCCATAACTGCTAAATACAACTCCCTTGATCCTAATTTGGTGGATTGGGTTGAGTTTGATTTGAGTTGAAACATGTCAAAACTCATTAAAATCTAAATATCAAACGGGTTGAAATGGGTTGGGTCAGAATAAGTCGAGTTGAAATGAGTAACGAGTTAAAGCGGGTCAACCCGTTTCAACCCTAAATTTTCCCAAAAAAATCAATTTATGGCATAAAAAGTCATATGTCGAAATGGATAACGGGTCCGATCCGCTTTAACCGATACATTAATATTATTGGGTCGAAATGAGTTACATACTTCAACCAAAAAATATTAATAAGTTGGATTGAGTTAGGTAATTAGTGGGTTAGGTTGGGTTGGTTAATTGATAATGTGTTACAATTGTCAGGCTTGGATCGATCTATCAACTTCAGAAATAGGGGCGAATTACATATTTCGTCCCTGCACTATACACTATTTTTCAGATTCGTCCAAAAATTGTCCCTTCTAAAGCATTTGACGGAATTGGTGCTTTTTTATCGTTACTATTTCTTAACATCAGGAACTAGAATCCAAAGTACTCCATCCGTTCCAAGTAAATAGTCATTATACTATTTTAGGAGGATAATGCTTGGATCACTCAAAATGTGCACTAAAAATGGATACTCAATGAGTTGAGTTATTTTGATTGATCAAAGTGTTAAGACCCACAAAATATACAACCAATCAAGATTTGTCAAGTCATTGAATGTCCATTTTTTGGTGCACATTTTGAGTGACCCTAGCATTAGGATGTTTCACTCTAAGAGTCCACTTTAAAAAATTATGTTTATAATTTTTATAACATTTCATATTTACCTTTCACTTGTGTTGTAACCACATTTTTTGTGCTTAACTATTTTTGTAATTATGACTAACTTTAATGATATTAATATATCCCTTAATAATTAAAGTTTTCAAATAAGGACTCTTTAAGGGGAACGGGGGGTAATATCTAATAGAAGGTAGTTGATTTCACTATCTTTTGGGTGGTTGAGTTCCATTATTACCATTACTTTTCCATTCGACAATTTTCTTAAAGCGTTTATGCATGATCCATCTTTAAGAGCATTATCAATGTAACCGCGTTTCATCTTATATAGTTATGGATAATTAACATCATCAATCACATGTAACAATTTTCTCTCGTAATTTACATTCAATAAAAAGAAAATTTTACAATGCAATTATAGATTTGCTCTTATCTGGCATGCATTTTACTACTAACATGAAATTGGATAATTATAGATGTTAATAGGGTCGAAAACCGTAGGTTCGAACCGAAACCGTTAGGTTTTTGACCGGCTAGACCGAAACCGTTAGTGTTGAAATTTTAGATGGACCGTTTAGGAACCGAAACCGTTAGAGCCAGACCGAAAACCGTTAGGGTTGAACCGGAAGCCGACTTGCATACTGTTTAGTATAGTTAGTAATATACGGGATGGGTATAATACCGAAAACTGTTAGGGTTGGACCGATTAACAGCTTTAATATAGTTAGTATAATATACGGGACGCGTATAATACGCTGAAATAAGCGTACAAGCCTCGAAATTGGAAAAAAACGTACAAGGTTAATCATTGGATGGAAACCGTAGGTTTGAACCGAAATCGTTAGGTTTTTGACTAGACAACAGTGATAACCGACTAAATCGAACCTATTCTGGACCGGAACCGTTAGGGTTGGGCCGAAACCGTTAGGGCTGGACCGATTAACATCTCTATGGATAATGTTAAAATATAGGGAGAATTTCAAGTGGGTACAATTTTGAAAACATGTTTTCATATAGAACCATCAATTTTTTGGACATTTCATTTAACTACAAATTGCTTGCCAAATGACAAAAATGTCATTAATGAAGACAAAACTGATCCGACATTATGCAGGACCAAATCAAGCCAGAAACTCTGATGCCAAGTGCTGGCATCAGGATGCATTTGACAGCATTAATGCAGGACCAAATCAATCCAGAAACTCTGATGCCAAGTGCTGGCATCAGGATGCATTTGACAGCATTAATGCAGGACCAAATCAATCCAGAAACTCGATGCCAAGCGCTGGCATCAGGATGCATTTGACAAAGCATTAATGGCAGACCAAAATCAATCAGAAACTCGATGCCAAGCCGGCATCGGGATGCGAAAATCAAGCCAAACTGATGCCTGGCATCGGGATGCATTGCATTAATGCGGGGACCAAATCAATCGAAACTTCGATGCCAATGGCATCGGGATGCACAGCGGCATTAATGCGGACCAAATCAATCGAAACTCGATGCCAAGGCATTCACGGGATGCCATTTGGCATCATTAATGCAGGACCAAATCAATCGAAACTCGATGCCAAGTCGGCATCGATGCATTGGCAGCATTCACAAATGCGGGACCAAATCAATCGAAACTCGATGCCAAGCCACGGCATCGGGATGCAACATTGACAGGACCAAATCAATCCAGAAACTTCGATGCCAATGCTTTGGCATCGGGATGCATTGGCGGCATTAATGCACGGGACCAAATCAATCGAAACTCGATGCCAAGTGCGGCATCGGGATGCATTGGCGGCATTAATGCGGGACCAAATCAATCGAAACTCGATGCCAAGCCTGGCTCGGGATGATGGCGAAAATCAATCAACTTCGTGCCAATCTTTGGCATCGGGATGCATTGGCGGCATTATGCGGACCAAATCAATCAGCTTCGATGCCAAGTGCTGGCATCGGGATGCGATTGCCAAATGGAGGACCAATCAATCGAAACTCGATGCCAAGTCTTTGGCATCGGGATCATTGGCGGCATTATGCGAGACCAAATCAATCGAGAAATTGGATGCCATTAGTCTTTGGCATGCGGGATGCATTAACGGCATTATGGGACCAAAATCAATCGAAACTCGATGCCAAGCCACGGCATCGGGATGCATTGTGAGAAAATCAATCCGAAACTTCGATGCCAAGCCACGGCATCGGGATGCATTACAGACGAAAATCAATCGAAACTACGATGCGAATCTTGGCATCGGGATGCATTGACGGACGGTATTAATGGAGGACCAAATCATCTGAAACTCTTCGATGCCAAGTTCGGCATCGGGATGCATTGATAGTATTTTGGAGGACCAAATTAATCGAAAACTTCGATGCCAAGTGCGGCATCGGGATGCATTAACGGCATTATGCGAGGACCAAATCAATCGAAACTACGATGCCAATCATTGGCATCGGGATGCATTGACGAAAATCAATCCGAAACTCGATGCCAAGCCACGGCATCGGGATGCATTAACGGCATTATGCATGACCAAAATCAATCGAAACTCGATGCCAAGTCTTTGGCATCGGGATGCATGATAGTATTTTGGAGAACCAAATTAATCAGAACCTCGATGCCAAGCCACGGCATCGGGATGCATTGACTTGATTTTGGAAGACAAAAATCAATCCAAAAACTCGATGCCAAGTCTTGGCATCGGGATACATTGATAGTATTTTGGAGGACCAAATCAATCTAGAAACTCGATGCCAAGTCTTTGGCATCGGGATGCATTGACAAGAAAATCAATCCGAAACTCGATGCCAGCTGTTGGCATCGGGATGCATTGACTTGATTTTGGAAGACAAAAATCAATCGAAACTACGATGCCAAGCCACGGCATCGGGATGCATTGGCGGATATTATGCGGTACCAAATTAATCCAAAAACTCGATGCCAAGCCACGGCATCGGGATGAATTGCGGTATTTTGAAAAACAATCAAATAGAAACTCTTTCAACGAAATTCCTTAGAACAAGCCTATGGACGGCTTAGGGTTCTTCAAGCAAAAAGCAAAAAAATCAAATTTTATTAAAAACTACCCAAATAATGTTCAATAGGGTATTTATATGCCCTAACAATCCAAACCCTAAAAGGAAAAGTCTTAAACAAAAAGAGCGAAAAAGCTCGAAAACTTGAGGCCCATAACAGTACTTAAACAGCGTTTTTGGGCTAAAATGAATAGTTCACAGGGTAAACCTGGTGAATCTTGTAGAGCTCGTCGAGAGCTTCGATTTGATATCTTTGTGGGTCCCGTAATTCATCCGGACGCGAAAGTTATGCTCAGATTAAAGTTAGCAGGCCGTTAGGTGCTCTCTACTAGTGCTTAACGGAAACTAACGGAGCTGTCAAACCCAACTTTCAGAACTTCGAACTCTTACCAAATGTCAACCTTATGTGCCTCGGTAACAAAAGGACAATCTAATGTTGTTAAATAGCGAGAAAATCAAGAAGAAATGCGATGAAGGAGATGAAGAAGTAACCTCTGAACCCTTGAGGTTTGTGCATTCTTTGAAGAATTAATTTTCTTTCCTTTTTCTATGGAGAATTATTAATAATGTCTTCTGTTTCAAACATTTCAAATACTCCATTACTTATTTTCAGTTTACCCCTTCCTTGATTAACGTTGCTTGCAAATCGATACAAGAGGAAGTAGACCATATGACGGACGAAATCTTTGGCCTTGTTTGTATCATGCGCATAAAACACTTGGTTTACTTCTTGCATGTGCTTGGGTTAGATGCATGCGTAGCACCGATGGGTGATTGTGGCAATTTAAGGCGCACGGAAGAATTAGTGGTCTCAATGTCCAATACGATAGTCGATGTTGATCATGATATGGTGGATGGTATGTCCGAATACCACCAACCGCTTATCTTCAAGCCATGAGAGTGGGCGCGCCTTGGCAACACATTCTTGTCGCATAAACCATACTTATGCGAGATGTGACCAAACTCCGCATGAGCGAGTACCACATGGCACACACGCATGAGACTCACGGTTGTTTTACAGCTTGGCTTGAAGAGTATCGCCACCGTAATCGTGATCATGTACTTGAGTTCTTTTCCCAAGGGCACAACATATAGCGGATCGATTTCCATGGATGTAGAAGGAGAAGAAGCTCAAGAAGAAGAGAGCAGTGAGGAGGACTAAGATAGTGAGCATGGAGGTGTCGAAAGGGCTACTGTTGGGAAGGTGGGGTGGAAAGGGCATTGATGTACTTTTTCTCTAAAATTGTATTTAAAAGATATGTCTAAAAAATAGGTGGATTTATTTGAAAACATGTTTTAAAAGATGTATCGGCTTGTAATTATTCCTAAAATATAAAAGAAAAGGAAACAACTTCGTTCTCAACACAAACCACCGGTGAATCATAATTCCAAAGACCACCACGACGATCCCTATCCGGACCGACAATCTAACTCCTCTGATCTCTCGTGATGAAGTAAAGACATAGAAAACTGGGCTCTAACGACCCGCAGTACAATAGTCACACTCTTGGTGTAACTGACAACCTAAAAGTGAAATAGCAGGGACATATTTCCCTCGATTACAACCTATTCTTGCAGCGATCTCATCCGCCCTATACTTGGCTTTCCGGCACAAGTCCTACAACGAAAACTTGTCATCAAGACATCAATACAGAACACTCAGTGGAAACAACTCAACAATAAACCCAACCCAAGCCTGGCCAAGGA
This sequence comes from Codonopsis lanceolata, assembly GCA_013146195.2. Lineage (NCBI taxonomy): Eukaryota > Viridiplantae > Streptophyta > Magnoliopsida > Asterales > Campanulaceae > Codonopsis > Codonopsis lanceolata. Next base: position 52,503,092 of record CM028383.1, read on the forward strand.
TCCTATCCTGACGAATAACTAACCTATAGCTCTGATACCAACTGTGACGACCCGACCCAGACCCTAATACGAAATCCTAAAGTCGTGCCGTCTAAAGAAGCAAAACAACCGACAAGTACCTACTAAGCATGATGACACAAGTTAAACGGTCGAGCTACACGAACTCAACAAAGAAGTAAAGCCGTAAAAGCGATACAGGGAAACAAATTTCAAAACTGCGGAAGCAATAATAGAAGAATGTTTGAGCTATCGAGCTCTAAGCTAAACACGACCAAAGAGATGGTAAATCTTTCGTCCCAAACATTTGATCCACGTGACGCAGCATTGCTCACAGACAACAAACCCTCTACTAAACAAGGCCAGCAAAACAACAAGTATTCAACATGTAACAACAATTCAACGGCTAAGGCATGCCGGAGACAACAACAACAACAACTAAAACTGAATGCCTCGTGGCTACCGCATGCCCGAGAGACAACCAAATAAATACTATAAACTAAAGTACACAAGCTCGACGATACACGTTGGCTATGAAATACAACCAACAATCAAACCCAAGTATTATACCCGACCGTAAAGTCTATATAACTTTACATAATGTCCACCTCACAAGAATAATAACATACATATATAATATAAATAACGATGCTATAATGAAATGGGACGCCACGAGCTACTACTTAGAAGAGTCAGTTTGCTACTAGCACAAACCACACAATTTCAACTCGATCTATCGACCAGTTGCACACTACTACAATCACGATCTACTCGGCCTCTACGCGGCTAACGAGCAACTACACACTAAAACAAAGTACAAAGTGAGTCATAATGACCCAGTATGCTACTACAAATAACATGATAATATGTACAGTTATTAAATAATCATGACATCATGTTACAACAATAAAATCCGTGAACATGTATCGTAATATATTTGATACTCCACAAACTACCCTTTTTATTTCCTCTTTCCAAAACCTTTTTGCAGTACAATGATAATCACGTAGATGTATTAAACAACAATCTAACCTTTTCTTTCCTTTTCCAAATCCTTCACTGCAACAATATGATAATCATGTAAGTGCATATAAATAACAATATAAATCAGTGTATACTCCTCTAATTATAACAAACCAAATGAATCAAGATGTGCTTTCTTGATCCACTTCTGTCGCATTGCTCCTGCAATTCACGTGCACAACCAACGTATGCCCTTGATACCGATTCTCTGGTATCAACGTCCATGTGACATCTCCGCTCGAGAACCATAGCTTCCATGGATATGCTTTACTCGCTATAAACAATGGACAACTACTTCCCCACCGCGACAACAGTGGAGGCGTGTGGAACCCCTAGTCTCTGATGTGGCGACCCATAACGATCATGAATCCCATAATTCGTGAAGGCGATGCGTCGTCCCATCATTGACTAACCACATTACAAAAATTGATAAGGCATGTTGGTCCCATGTATGTGCTCAAATAGGTTAGAGGAGGTGAATAGCCTATGTTACCATTTTAAAATGTATCTCATCATTCATTTAAGAATTTGGGTGAAATGTCTTTTTTGTGATAAGCCAATCTGAAGGAGATACATGTATGCTGGTAGTATTGATCAATAGACTAGCCAATCTGAAGTCAATCTGAGTAATGAACTCTACTGGCAGATTGTAGATAAATTGTATGCTAAAGAGGTTTGGCAACGAAAAGGTTCATGCAATACAATTATATCTTTAGAAGGTTTAAGTAGATGTACACGGATAAGATGTTCATAACAACAACATAATTAACTCTTCTTCAGATGGATGACATATGAGTTACAGGATAGATAGTTTAGGAAAATCAAAACCTTTTAAGAACGGGAAAAAGAGATCAGAGTTGAGTTTAAAAGATATGCAATAATTTCAAATACAACAAAGGTTTACTCAAAGGAAAACATGCTTATTACATCAACTAAGTCTCTATAACCTAATAATCAACTTTCTTCCCCTTTATTCCTTCCCAATCAAGAACGCGTCTTTCAGAGATTCTAGATTAAGTCAGGACTAGGTGGAATCAAGTAGATTAAACATGAGAATACAATTTTATGGGTTGCTCAAATAATCAATATTTGAGTAACTGAGTCCTGAGCACTCGAATCTTCATGATGACCTATAATTGCACAATCACCAGCCCTTGCAATAGAATACAAGTCTGATGATATGAATGTAATGCAGACAAACGGTTCTTCCTCTTCCTTAGACATCTTTAGAGATTTATCTTCAACGGAATCTGGTGTGCTTGATCTCTACCAAAGGATTGGATTTCTGAGGTGCTGTAGAGACTGAGTTATTTGAAGGGATTCAAAGAGCTCAAATCAAGAAAAAGGTTTTCTTGACCAAGACATTGTTCTCCATCTTTCTAGCTTTTGCAGATCACTCTTCTTCACCTTTTACTTGTCTTCCTTGCAATACATAGAAAGTGTTTTGCAAAGGTATGAGTTTTCCACAATATATCTGAGATAGCCTTTTAAAACTTTGGAGGTTGTTTTGAAAAAACTTCAAAAGTTACAGCGAAAATACAACTTTTGTTAGTGTCAGTTACTTAGTAGCTGAAGCAGTCAGTAGGAAAGATAATATTGGTCAGTTTGCTGACACAGTTTGAGATGTTATCAAAAGATACCAAGTTATAAAGAATGAACTGAAAACAATGTATAAAACAACTAAGTAAACAACTAATGAAACTGGTTGGCTAACACTTAAATAGATTGAAGCTGCTTAAGTGTTAGAATAGTTTGTGTGTGCTGATGAATAAAATACAACAGTTAAAGTGGTTCACAGTGTAAACTGTTACCAAGTTGGTCAAACTTGGATTTTTAAAGTGCACTAATATTATTAATAATCTAGGTGATCACTAATGGATCAGTGTACAACAAAGACCGATGTTTGGGGAGTGTGATTGAAAGTCAATCACACTCGTGGGACAATCAAATGATTCCTTAATGAATTGAAGGAAGTAAGGAATATCAAAACAATAATTGTCTAAAACAAGAACTAGAAATTAATAAGAATATAAGACTATCTAGCTAATGTTTTGGCTGAGGCACTTCAAGTAAGAAATCTGATTTGCGAGAATATGAAAGCTTCATTGTCTTCAATCTTTGCTTCAAGGGTCTTTATATATATTTGTTTTGAGATCCAAACCGTTGAAGGCAAGATTTGAATTTGAAATCCAATAAATCGGATGAGAGAATCTTTTCACAAAATCATAAGGATCTTGTATAGAGGATATAAGACATGGAATATTATCCTAGCACAAACAAGGAAAGTGTTAGACCTATCATGTTTGTAAAAATAAGGAAATAATCTGTCTTAGATAAATATCTTTTAAGTGTTAGCCGATAGCTATTTTAGAGGAGCTATTAGCTGAAAAAGTCTAAGTTTAAAAACGTAGATTACTTATGTTATCTAACTTAATGGTTTTAAGTAAATCATGAATAATCAATCAAGTCAAAATACAAATTCCCAAATTCTAAGGCAAAGAACAATTTCAAGATTTAAGTTCATCCAGGTTTCGAAACCCAATAACAACCAATTTCATTCACCAATTACTCCACTAAACCCAACAAACCCATTTGGGTTCAAGCCCACATGTTCACCAACCAAAACCCCACTTAAACATGTCATCTCGATCTAAACATGAATTAACACAATAAATCGAGAGAAACACATCTCTAACAACCTAGCATCAAAATAGGCTTGACGATCGGACGGTCGGATCTCCGGGAATCGTCGGAATCCTCCATGGACACCCACTCTCTCTCTATATCCTCTTGTAAGTCCAGTTGGCAACAAAATATGGTTAGAGGGGGTGAATAGCCTTTTAAAAACTTTGAGGGTTGTTTTGAAAACTTTTAAAAGTTGCAGCGGAAAATAAAAGTTTTCAGGAGGTAGCAGCTACTGAACTAAAAAGAGTAGTTTGGTTTGTTTTCTTTCGATCACTTAAGTATAGGACTGAATTGAAAAACAATATATAAGATCAACTAAGTAAAGAACCCAGGACTGTAGCTGTCAAACACTTAAGTAGATAAAAGTTGCTTAAGTGTATGAACAGTAAAATCAGCAGATAGACTGAACACAGTATTTGGAGTGGTTCACAGTGTTAAAACTGTTACTTCCACTAGCAAGTTGGTCAAACTTTGATTTTGAAGTACACTAAGATTATATATATGCTAAGTGATCACTAACGGATCAGTGTATAACAAAAACTAGTGTTTGAGGAGTTTGATCTAGTAAGAATCAAACTCGTGCAACAATCTGTGATCCTTTAAGGGTTTGAAAGAATAAAGGAACAGAGAATCAAAGATTGCTCAAAACAGAAACTAGAAAAGAATAACTATGAAGGAAACTGTCTAGTAATGTTTTGGAGGATAAGCTCTTCAAGGAAAGATTTGAAGTTCTTGGTTTGAATGAGAGCTTCGACTAGTTTGTCTCTTTTAAGTGTTGTAGATAGAGTTTGATTTATGAAAGCTTGAGCACGTAATATTGCAAGGGTTGTCTTCTTCAATCCTTGCTTCAAACGTTTTATAGATGAATCCAAAATTGTAGCCGTTTGAGAGAGCGAGGTTGAATCTTAAATTTCTTGATGAAATGATGTTCCATTGAATGCCCAGAAATCCAGGAAAATTGTAAGAGACTAAGAGCATTTCCTAGCATGAAATATTAAAGAGTTGGTAGCTAGGTATGTGTATACAAAGAACATTTATAACATGCACGGAAGTCTTCTATTGAAGTGACATGTGAATAGTTCTTTTGTTTGAAAAAGTTTACCAAAATAATATATTATACTAAGTGCGTGAAGGTCAGATCTTTTCCAGATAACTCTAGTGATTTTAGCAAGTAGAATTTTATAGTACAAGCAGGTGCTGATATAGTGTATCAACAACTACTAGCTGCTGATGACTTATGCTTTAGACAGATAGAATGAAACTGAAATGAAGGCTGCCAAGCAAAGTCAAATGGGTATATGATGTATAAACAAAGAGGATATCTTATCTGCTGAATATTTCAACAAATAGATTTAGACTTGTTACAAAGTCTAAGTCAAAAACATATTTTAGGGATTTTGGAAAAGTGTTTATACTAACTGTTTTTAAGTGTTTCAACAAAGTGTTTACACATAGCCAATCCATACCCAATATCACATCAAAATCCCGGGTAGGCAATACTACCAAATCCGCATGCAAAACCCGATCACAAACAAGTACATCACAACCCCTATAAACCTCATATGCAAGCATACAATCACCCAACGGTGTAGACACCTCAAGCACATAAGGCAACTGAGCAGGCAATACACATAAATGATCTATAAAATGAGATGCGACATATGAATGAGTAGACCCCGGATCTATAAGAACTCGAGCTCTATGACCGAAAATTGAGAGTGTACCTCAAATCACTGAAGTAGACTCTGGGACACCACGCTGATCAAGCGCAAATACTCGTGCTTGCGCCTTCGGTCACCCATCACTATCCCTCTTGTTCCCTGGCTATGGAACAGAACCCACTGACTGGCTAGCACCAGACTTAGGGCAATCTCTCCTCAAATGTCCCGTCTCACCACACCCGTGACACTTAGTAGTCTTAGTCCAACACCTTTGCTCAAGCTGTGACAATAAGAACAAACCACGAATCGGTTACTCTGTCCCTGCCGCCTCGAGAAGATGGAGCGTGACTATCTCGACTCTCGGGTCCGCATCGGCATCCCTGCATCGGCTGCCTACCATGGCCACTGATTGCGCGGTTGCCCAGTCGAGGCCGATTCCCAGTGCGACTCGAACTCTCGGAATCTTTGCGAGGCTCCCTGTGATGACTGATGCTGCTGTGAAAACTGCATAGAAGGCTTCGGCCTGTGCTCCTCAATATCTCTACATCTCATAGGCACGATCTACCGCGCCCGATAATCGGTCAAGCGAAGAGACAAAAGGCGTCTCCCCTAAGCTCGTCTTGAGCCCTTAACGAACTTGAGAACCTCTCGAGGCTCATCCGGTACAAGATGCGCATAATATCATGACAACTCGGTGAACTTAGGACGAATCTTGAGCCACGGACATAGAACCTGCTCCAAATCCTGGAACTCCTCTCTGCCTCAATACCATAGGGACATATGAAGCCCCGAACTCCCTCTCAAAGTTAGGCCACACTCACAGGGACCCCATTCGATTCGGCTAGCAAGCAAGACTTTCCACCAATGGTTGGCGGCTCCCTCAACTTATAAGCGCAATCTGTACAACCCTCTCTTCCTCGGTGCGGTCGAGGCTGCAAAGATCTTCTCTAAGTCCTCCACCACAACTTCAGAATACTAGCATCGGACTCGCCTTGAAAGATGGAGGTTTCATCTTTAAGAAACTCTCCAAAATAGCGTTGTTCCTCCCTCAGGATCAACAGCACATCAATACGAGGTGGCGGCCTCACCTCAAAGTTCGAGGTTACGTGGTGGTGGTGGTGGTACAAGTGGTACTCTCCTCTGGCCGACCTCACGGGCCATCTCGGTCATAAAGGCAAGCATACGGCGATACATGTCCGCCATCTGGCATTAGGTCAACTCGGCCGAGGAGGTCTTACCATGTTTATCCTCTGTCACCTCGACCAACACCGCCTCCCGGCTAGACCCGTACCCACGGTATTAAATGCAGGTGTCTAGTCTCCACCATCGTGAACCTATAAGAAATCACTTGACGTTAGAAATCACACAAAGAACCAACCCACCTAGGCCATAGAACCTATCCTGGCCGATAGCTAACCTCTAAAGCTCTGATACCAAGTGTGACGACCCGACCCGGACCCGAGGTGGAATCACAAGTTAAGTCGTCCAAATAGGACAACAACACATGCAAAGACTCAATTATAGAAAACGACGTGACGCAACATTTTAGATGAAGCACGACTCGACACCAAAAGACCGAAATAATTTAAAACTTTTTAAACCTGATATAGCAATTAAAGACAAGTATATCAATTCATCGGCGACTTTACTACCGGAACCCAACACTACACAGTTTATGCAAATATACCTCGACGGCTACAACATGCCGAAGAAACAACATAAATACATAAGAGCTAAAGTAATGCCCAGCGGAAGTTAAATCAAGTGAACCACATTACATCTATACAAGGCTCGGCGTACATGCGCCGGCACTCAAAATAGGATACATGAACTACAAGTACAGACATAAATCCAAATAAGCAAAGTTTCCAAGCAAAGTTTAAATGACTTGCTAAACCCAACGTCCTTACAAAAGAGAACAAAATAAGGACATCTATAAATCACAACCTCGTCGCGTGCGATCACGGACAAGCAAGAATCTGCGACACCTCAAGCGAGCGGTACTTGAGCGGCTCGGATCTAAAAGCGATAAAGGGAGGGGGTAAGTCATAAAGACTTTGTGAGTTAACAATTATGCATGTCATGGCATTATGCAACATACATAGCAAGATATCATCTTTAATATCAAGTCACTCAAAGTATTCATTTAATAAACACTTAAATCACATATCCATGGTAGCACATTGTTTCATATAAGTGCTATAAAGTAAACCACATAATAGGAGGATATGTTTTTGGAACCGGTTCCGCTACGTAGCTCCTGTAATACACAACGTTAACATTCGTGCCAATGATACCCGTGATTAGTGTATCAAAGTACCGAGTTCTCTTCTCGGGTACCAAGCCCTCTCCTTGGTACTTAGACTTTCCAATGTGCTCTTTTGGTTACAGCAAAGGTGCTACTTCCCCACTGCGGCCAACAGTGGAGGTGTGTGTGATAAAAACCCGGTATAACAACCCATCACTATCACGAGTCCTATAACTCGTGACGGCGATGCATTGTCACACCAACGACTCAATCAAATATGCCAGCTGGACTAATGCAATGCCAAGTAGATGTTTACTCGCCATATAATCTCAAATAAGGAACAAGTTCGACAAGAGCGAACTTATTCAACAAGTAGTTGTTCACTCATTTAAGGATTCAAATAAGAATTCGACAAGAGCGAATTCAACATGTCAAATAGATACATTATTCTACAACATGCTCTCAATCATGCATTTACTTCACACGATCACACAAACCGCATAAGAACTCGATTGAGTCTTACAAGCACACATACATCAAGGCATAATCATCAATCCATCTCAAAGTATCGTAAGCTAATTCATTAGTCTAACGAACTACATTCGTCGAAGGGATTGATTGTGGAGTCGTTATTGTTCGATAACTCCCTAATTTCAACTTCGGTGAGTTTTACTAAAATTCAACCAAGTAGAGCATTGATACTATATGTATCACATTGCCCTTTTCTAAGTTCTCCGTTCATTTAGAACTCGATAACTAGGCCGTTCATGATCTTAAACTAGCCTTAAACACAATCTAGAGTTTCAAACCCTAGTTTCGGTGATTTTGTTAAACCTTGAATTGAACCGAATTCTTTCACAAGAGTTATTCCCAAGCTCATTATAAACAACATTCATGCTTTACAAAATGTCAAAATCATAACTTCATAGAGATTTCATAAAATCATACACATGTTTTATACGTTGAATTGGAGGTTTTGTCTTCACAAAAGATGTTCATAATCATCATTAAAACAACTATAATGAATGGGTCATGTTATTTTATTAAACATGGAAATATCAGGGAATTGTCACTCACCTTAGTCCTAAGATTAATGGAGGAAAGGTTGATCAAAGCAAGGATTTTTGTAGAGAAGATCGAGGGCTTCGATTTGGCGGTCTCGGTTCGTCGATCGGACCACCGGATCTCCGGGAAATGGTCTCTCAAGTTGGTGATCTTGCTATGGACGAAAATGGAGGAAGAGCCTCTGATTCTCTGGAGTTTTTGATCAACAATGGCTGATTTGGTTGAACAAATGGCTTATATACTTGACCACAACACCCAATCCAAGTGAAGTGTGTTAAAAGGCTTCTCATTAGCCAAGGGAGGATAGCCTTTGATAAGAAAAGATCTAAGGGCTTAAAAGGGCCTTAGAAGAGTCAACAAAGGTGGCCTCAAGTCACCAAGGTCGGCCAAGGGGCAAGGGCTCAAGGGTCAATAGCCAAAAACCACTCAAAACTCACCAAGGTCGAAATGTGAGGATGCGGTCGCATCCTTTTTCCACCATGCGACCCAGTGGGTCTCTTCCAAAGATTCTCGCACATTTTGACTAGCTCTCAGCATCTCCACGCGAGCCAGTGACCAAAACTCAATGCGGCCGCGAGGTTCAACACTTAAACTTCATCTACACTTGTCCTAAATGATTCCAAACTCAAAGGCAACAATCCTAAGGTGTAACCAAACCCAAAACAAGTCGGAAACACTCCCGAAACACATCTGAAACATGTTAAAACATGGCTGGAACCACTCGACAAACGGCCAACGAATCAAACACGAATCAATCCCAACTTAATCTAGGATAGAATGAACATGTATTAGGCTTGTTTAATCATGGTTATGGCTTGTATTCAAGGCCTAGAACTCAACCGAACTTCTCTCGAGACGAAATGAAGGCAATACAAGAAATGATGTACAACCTCAAAACACAAACGAAGCAATGAAGCTTCTAAACTTTCAACCAAGAACACAACAACTAAGATGAACATAATAAACCTTAGATGCAAAGTACTAAGACTCTCATGAGACTTATTTAGGTGCTATCATGATACAATGAACACTCGAAACATCAACACAAGGCATGCAACGCATGGAAAACCATTATTCTATTATGATCTTAACCAATTCAATGCCAACATGATATGAATGAAATGAAGTCTCAAATATGTCAAGACATATTATAAACATGTTATAATGATGACAAACATGAAATGGGGTTTGAGTTCTCACACCAAGCGCCAAACATAAACCGAGCGAGGTCAACCTATGAACCGGGCTACCGAACATCAATCCAAGACATGTTTAACATGTTTATCTAACTCGGGAGGTAACTCACCCAAAGTCGCTCACAAAACTAAACAAACAACATTCGATCAAGTCAAGTAACAAACGACATTAAGTCGCGCAATTGCACTATATCATACTAACGAGAGTAAGGCGAACAACTTAAGGGTATCGACCCCATCACGACTTACCCAAATACGAGAAGTCTTGCACGATGAGTCCATCGTATGAGCAAGATGGCACACAAAGTTATCGGTGTTACAACATTGCCCAAACGAACATCTCTACCACTACTACAACTATCTGCAACCAATCCATTGATCATCCTCCCACACATTTAGTATCTTGCCTCAGCTCTTCTAGCCTTTTTCCCCATGTCGACCACAACAAAAGCACCCTCTTCGCTTCCGTCACCATGACCTTGGTTTCCACCACCATCGACGTTGATTAGAAGTATGATGAAATCGATGTTGCCCTCAAAGAACGGGCCCGAGTTATTACCATTAAGACCGCCATCGTCAAATTCAAGATTGCTAGTCGCTCCCAAGGCCATGTTGGCGTCCCTGACATGTTAATTATGTCAAGAACGTGATTACCGGTGCAACCTAGATGGCTAACGCTACTCTCTTCGTCTTCTACACCAATGGCCCCTTCCTCGAAGACGACTCTGGACTTAACCCTTACGAACAAGGAATATTAAAGGGGGGGGGTGCGAGGAATGATACGAGTACATCACATAGTCCATTGTAGAGTTAGTCTTGCATGTTAATTATGAGTTGGATTAGTCTTGCATGTCATTTATTGGCTATCATTCTTAGGCATCATATTAGTAGTGGGTCTCATAATGGAGATTATGTTTTCAACAAAGTTTATAGTTTAGTTTTTAGACCGTTTTGTTGCTTGTTTGTTATGTTTTCCGCCTATTATTATGAGTAGTCGGCTTTACGTTGAATAAGGATATAATGAGGAAAATTATTTCAAGTCTCCATCTTAATTCTACTCGTGCTACTTCTTAATTGGATTTGTTTCTTTTTTGCATTCTGCTTGTAACAGTATGCTATTTATAATGTCCCATGGAGAATCTTTTGATGATGTTAAGTGTACTTTTTTAGAAAATAAATAAAGTGGATCCTTGTGAACTTTGGGAATGACCGTAGATTGTCGATACCTTGGGTCTCGCATGTGGGTGACTTTTATTTATTTATTATTTTAACCTTTAATGTAGAATTTAGGCGGTTCACTATGTATAATTGAAAGCTGCGATGTTAAATTCTTCAAAATTTCGATAGGTGTTTCATTAGGAGGGAAACAAACTTTCGGTATGAAACGTTTGCATATACCAAGAGACCGAATTGTTGAAACTTGAAACATTAAACATATTGCAATCTTTGGTCATGGCTAGAGACGTAGATCTACCAAAGTCTACATTTTAAATCCAATTTATTTGAGCAAGTCACATTCTAAGAGAACACGCTACACATTCTATTTTTGTACAGCCTAAAAGACACCTTCCTAGTTCCTAGTATAATCCTATGTATGATTATTGATAACTAGATTTGACTTTTGTTGGTTTTTTTTTTTTTTTTTGGAAGAATATTCATTCTCATTTCTACTCCATAAGTGTAGTTTTTTCTTGGAAAATGGATAGGAAATATGAGCGGTTGAAATTAAATGATGGTGGGCTCCCGGAGGTTTGGGCCAAATGATATGGCAACATCATCGGGCCCAATGACCAATGTTGTTCCATCTTCCATGTGGGCGCTTCGGTAATACTCGTAGTCGTACCGACTAATGCTTAAGCACGCAGGCCAGGGTTCAACATTGTTCCAACTTCCAAGTAAAGAATCAGAATCAATGGCTTCTGTGAGGAGGTTATAGCGTTAGGGTTTCCTTGATAGTTGATACATGTAATTACAATTATATTACATTTCCCCTTTTTCATAAAATTCAGCTACTTGTGGTGGTGTGGACCGGCGGCAGAGAGCCAGGGAAATGTCACTGAGGATAAAAGCAGTGGTGGACAAATTCGTGCAGGAGCTCAAGGAAGCCCTGGATGCCGACATACAGGACAGAATCATGAAAGAAAGGGAGATGCAGAGTTATATTGAAGAGCGCGAACGAGAGGTCGCTGAGCGTGAAGCCGCCTGGAAGGCTGAGCTCTCCCGTCGCGAGGTAATTTCATCCCTAATTATCCTGTTTCTACTTGTAGGTATCGCCCTTTTATCTTTTTCGTATGGAACTAAGCTATGTACTAAATTGGATTGCTTGCTTTTTGTGATGCCAATGGCAATGGCAACTCGACATTCTATCACTTGACCCTATTTAGTATTTACCAACCTAAACGTGAATGACTATTATCAGTATTTAAATGGCAAGGATGGAATTTCACTTTACCCTTTATTCAATGACAAACCTTGTGTGCTCTCTGTGTCTGCAGGAATGATTATTATTCATGAAAACGTTACATTATTTGTTTCTCTTTCCAGTACCCTTTTCTGTCTAATTGATTTTTTATAGCCAATAGAGAAATAACTTTTGATAGGCGTAGGGGGGCTTATGGCTCTTACATTTCTCAGATTAGTGTATGTAGGAGGTCATTTGTGTGTTGTTTTCTTCCTTGTGGACTTGGGTTTGGGATTCTTGTGTATGTGGAAAGGAATTGGTCTAGAGGAGGAGATTGGGGATTATCAATTACATATCAGACACATTTAGCAGGAGTTCTGAGGAAGGAAGGCATGGCTGTCCTCTTGGAAAGACACAGAGAGTGCAAAATTGCTTGAGGAGCTGACGCCAGAGGAAAATGCCAAAGGAGGACTGTTCACCAAACTCGCAGGACATGGTATTGTTGAGGCAAGAAGCAAGCTTCATACTTTTGTAGTTCAGCATATGGACATGGCATGTAGGACCAAACATTCTTGTCAGTGAGTGCCTGGTGCTACTGAAATGTGGGGAAGCTGGTGTGCTTGCATGTGTCAACTGTCTAGTGGACAGTTCTCTCTTGATTAGGACCCACACATCCTTCCGAGAGCACGTTGAATGAACCTTTGCTTTTAGCTCTAAAACCAATTATTCTTAGTGATCTCAAGATGTTGTGGCAACCATTGCACTTTAGTGAGGCTTCCTTGAATAGAGAGGGGACTTTGGAGACTTTTCCGCACATGTGGAGCCATGTTGCACGGACATGGCAGGTTGGAGATGAATTATGAGTCGGACATGGCCGGGACACGGACACGTCATGGACACGGTAGATTCGGCCCAAAATACGTTTTGGGGCTGAATTTGGATTTTTGGAACTTTTGGACATGGACACGGGTGCGAGGCTTAGAGAGTCGGGATATGTACCTGGAATACGGGCACAGTTGGGGTATATTTGTCGATGACTACTAATATCGTAATCGTCAATCGTCATTCTCAGTTCGTCCCTCAAATCCCCTATCAAAAAGTACCCTAGCCCCCTCAAATTCCCTCATCGCCGACGCCAATCATCCACCGAACGACCTATGCTACCGGCCGGGCCCCTTGCCCCTTCGAAGGCGACCTTCTCTGTTCTCTCCCTGTGCGCGACCTGCGTGACTCGGTGACTACTTCTATCTTCTGTTCGAGTCTTTGACTGATCGTATCGATCTACTCTTCGTCTTCGTCACTCATCAGTTCGTCTCTTCTGAGCCACAACCAGGTATTCTTTCGTTTCTTTTCTCTTTTCTGAATTCTGAGTCTCTCTCTAGTCTGAGTCTCCACTCTCCTCTCTCTTCGATTTCATCACTCATTTGTCTACTGAATAGTGAACAGAGTGAGTGGTTTCTTAATTTGTATTATAATTTTTTAGTGTTAACTGTTGACTGTTGAGTCAATTTGTATACTTTGTGATTCTGATTTTTAATTTTTATAAAATTTGTGTACTTTGTTATGAAATTGAATTATAGATTAAATGTTACTTGTTAATTGTTACAATAAAATTTTTATAATTTTTTTTTTCAGTTTGATTTTAAATTGCTACTTTGAATATTAACATTTATGTATGTTGGAAGTATTTATTTTGTGGTTATAGTTTTTAATATTTATAATTTGGTCCTTATATTTTGAATATTTGCATTTTGGTCTTTATAGTTTGAATATTTACACTTTACCCCCACACACCCGTGTCCTATATTTTTTTTTAAAATCACGTAACCCGGTGTCCCGTGTCCGCGTATCCGTGTTCGTGCAACGTTGATGTGGAGTATTGGAAACTTCTCTCATGGGTATTTGCATGAAGAACCTTAGGACTTGGTGAAGAAACAAGGAGCTCCCGCAAGGAAAAAGTTCCTTGGGACTGAGAACATTTTCTGCGGGTGATCATTTGAGGAAGCCATTAGGGAATATCATTTTCTGAGTACTGTTATCTCTGCCTTCAACCTTACATTAACCCTTTTATCTACCCTTATTGTTCTTCCTCGTCAGATTACTCACTAGATTACTCACTGGGGGACTGTCTTTTCATTAACTATTCTCTCATTTGCCAATATGATATCTGGAAGATTTAGTTTTCTGATTCACTGGATATGTAGTTTCTAAGGCATTCTTCAGCCTCTGCGCTCTTTATCTCTTTTATATTGGAAGTCGAAAGTACCATGCAACATTGAGGTTGTTTAGCATGTCTCCTCTCTAATAAGTAAAAGATAGCAGCAAGGAGGGGAGGGGAAAGTTTGAAGGAGGCAAGTTCATAGAGTTTTTCATGAATTACAAAGACTTGGCAGCTGGCAGATGCACAGAATACAAAGAGATCAGTACCAGACAATATCTGTGGTGACAGCTCAAACCAGAGTTCATCAATGGTGCATGAAATGGAGTACAAGGATAGTCCCTAGCTTTAATTGGGGATCTCCTTTTTTTTTTCTCTTTTTTTAAAAAGGATCAATAGTGGTTCACCATTAACCCCTCTTGGTGACTCGAACCCACTACTTGTTAGTTGTAGGTGAATCATCCTATCACTAAGCCGATCTTAGTGGTCTGCGGAGGCTTCTACAATTGATCAAGCTAGGCTGCAAATAATGGTTAATTCGCATACTTGGAATTGATTTTCTTCATTTAGCTAGGCTGCAAATAATGGTTAATCTGCATCATCTTGGACTATTGATTTTCTTCATTTAACTTGTCTCATAATATAGTTAACAATTGACTAAAGGTAACTACTGGCTCAGACTTAAATCATCTTCTAAACTTTTAGAATTTTTAACGGTTATGATTAATTATCACCTCCACATGTGTGAAGGTGGTTAAGCGAATTAGTAATCCCTCTTTTTTCTCTCCCTACACCTATGCTTCATTGCTCTCTTTTACTAGTTTTCTTTGCTTTTGATTAGAAGTAATGTATAATTCTTTTTTTTGACTTATCAAAAAAAAGTAATATATAATTCTTTATTTTATTCAAAAAGTAGAGAGTAGAAAAATGAGTAATTTCACACAACTACTCACACATACATGCATGCTCCAAGATCAAGTCAATGTTGTGAGGGCCGGTCCTGTGAAATTGGGGGCCCAAGGCCAGTTATGTCTGACGGGACCCTTCCTTTGTAGCATATATATTTTTTCTATTTTTTGAAAAATAAAAAAAAAACAAACATAGAATTGAAGCTCCATATCACTCAATAATTGCCAATTTGGGAGATCAAAGCTTTAGTACAACTAAGAGAAAGAATTCAAGCTCCATACAAGATTAATAATAGACTAAACAAAAGTATTTCCCATGCTATCTACAAAAAGGATCTTTTGAGTTAGGATCATCTATGCCGCACCAAAAGCGCAAAGACAGAAGGAAGTTCTTAATTCCATCGATATCTAATTCGACATTCTCAAAAGTCCTCCTGTTCATCTCGTTCCAAATAGTCCACCAAATTGCTGCAGGAGCATAGTCCCAAAATACGTTCTTCCTCCTCCTTTTGAATAACGACCATCCTCGTATCAACCCAATAACAGATCTGGGCATAGCCCAAGAAACACCTACCTAAAAGGAAAATCCATAACTCCCTCACAATGGGGCAATGCAAGTGTAGGCGGTTCACATTCTCCTCCTCATTCTTGCACATATAACACCGATTGATGTAAATCTTGCCACGAGATCTCAAATTCTCCCCCGTTAAAATAGCTCTTCTAGCTGCCTCCCATACAAAAAAGCCACCCTGCTAGGGATTTTAGCTTTCCATATATCCTTCCATGGGAACGAGATTTTGCCTCTACCATTCAGCTTTGAGTAAAAAGATTTAAGAGAGAATATTATGTTCTTAGAACCCTCCCACAACACTTTATCTTCTCTTGAGCTTTGCATTTGAAATCCGTGAAGCAGATCCCAAAACTGTACAGCCACTTTGATCTCCCAGTCATGGAAGTTTCTGCGAAAAACAGGACTCGACAGGTCTGCCCCCCCATGATTTAATAATAGCGAACTCACCAATTCATCCCTATTAACCGTGATGTTATATAATCTAGGAAACAAATGCTCCAAAGTAGTATTCCCACACCAAATGTCCTTCCAGAATCTGACTTGATTTCCTAGACCAATCTCAAACTTAATGAATCTGCTGAAATCATCCCAGCCTCTCATAATTCCTTTCCAGACACCAGATTCACGAGAGGACATGACTTCGTTAGGGAACCATAGGTGATTGCCCACACCATATATACTCATCACTAACCTCCTCGATAACGCCTCTTTATCAACCAAAGACTTCCATAACCACTTACCCAACAACGCCTTATTAAATAATTTGAGGTTTTTGACTCCTAAGCCCTCGATCTCCTTGCTGGAACAGACCGACTCCCACCCGAATAAGTGAAATTTTCTCTTCCCATTATCTCCTTCCCAAAGGGAATCTCTTTCCAGCTTCTCAAGTCTCTTTACTACCGAGGCAGGGGCAACGAACAACAAGGATAAGAAATAAGTGGAGGGATTAGAAAGAGTGCTCTTAATCAAGGTTAGTCTTCCACCCTTTGATAAGTACTGCCTCTTCCACCCCGCCAATCTCCTCTCAAACCTTTCCACGACCGAATTCCACACATTAATATTTTTGAAAGATGAACCTAGAGGCATACCCAGATAAGTCGTGAGAAGACTAGAAGATATGCATCCAAAGAACAAAGCCAAACTCTCCACGTTATCCACTCTACCTATTGGGATTAACTCACACTTCAAAACATTTATCTTCAATCCCGACATCGGTTGAAAGAGTAATAAGATTAAACGAAGACAACCCAACTGAGATATATTGGCATTGCAACAAACCAAAGTGTCATCGACAAACAACAAATGAGAAACTGAAACCCGACCTCGTTCATTTCCCACCTCAAAACCCCTGATATAACCTCTGCTGCTCTGAGAGCCTCCATGATCATAATGAAAAGAAATGGAGAAAGGGGGCCCCCTTGACGTAGCCCTCTCGAGCTCGAGATAAAATCTTCAAGCTCCCCATTTATCAAAATAGAGTACCCGACTAGTGTCTCCATTTTTCTCCAAACCCCATTTTGTTCAGAAGATAAATCAGGAAATCCCATCTAACGTGATCGTAGGCCTTCTCCACATCCAACTTGCACAATACCCCTGGAAGCCTACGTCTCACCCTCGCATCCACCAATTCATTAGCTATCAAAGCTGTTTCCAAAATATGGTGATCACCCACGAAAGCATGTTGCGAATCAAAGATCACTTGACCGAAAACCTGTTTCCAATAACCTGTTTTAGTCCGGACGATAGAACCTTCGAAATCAGCTTCTAGATGCTTGTAGTTACTGCCAATGAGACTAATAGGTCTGAAGTCCTATAACTCCTCTGCACTAGGGATCGAAACGAATCGAATCGAATATCACAATATTCGATTTGTATTCGTGAAACTATCCGAATATTCGTATTCGTTTGTTATTCAAATATTAAAATTGATTCGTATTTGATTTGAAATGAATATTCAAATTATTCGATACTATTCGAGTATTCGATTTGAAATTTTATTTATGCTTTTTTTTACAAAATTTATTTATTTATTTTGATAAGTATTATATACCAAACGTTTAAACAGGAGACGTGTCCTTGATCAATTATAGGAATACACAATCGGACTAATCTATAAAAATACTATTAACAAAATCTCTTATAAAAAAAAATACTATTAACAAAATCGATACATGAAATGTTATGAATATTGGAAGTATTAGTCTACTCAGCCCCCCAAAAGAGCAACATACGAATTAGCTCATCCTTCAACTTGTCCACTGTCATCTCCTCATCCTCACACACCTTTCTATTCCTTTCCTTCCATAGAGTC
Organism: Codonopsis lanceolata; assembly: GCA_013146195.2. Lineage (NCBI taxonomy): Eukaryota > Viridiplantae > Streptophyta > Magnoliopsida > Asterales > Campanulaceae > Codonopsis > Codonopsis lanceolata. The sequence goes on from CM028383.1 coordinate 52,521,316, forward strand.
CACCAAATACCCAAGCGGATTGCGTGCCAAAACATCAAATATCCATTACAAAAACCCATAACATCAAATATCCATAACATCTACAATAATTATCAAATATATAAATAAATAAAGTGTAATTGCCAAATTCATCTAAAAATTTGACTAGCATCCAACCATCATGTTCGCAATATTTGATGAATCGATTTGTCCTCCTCCTAATTAAAAATAAAAATAAATTAAATATCAATTTTATTGTCATAATCATGAAAACGTGCAAATATCTCAAATGAATATAAAAAAATTTAACTCACATGTGATATAATTGTCTTCTTGATCCCATGAAGTTGGCAAACCCAATCTGCTATACAAATCAAAACTTATACCATATAGAAGTTAACCTTGAACGATAAGGATCTAACACTCTGTTCCTACACTAAATGTGGCCTCTGATGCTACACTACTAAATTACTACTCCCTCCGTTGCTTAATATATGTCGTTTTAGGAGAGGTTTTTTGTTCCAAAATAGATGTCATTTTGCATTTTTCAATGAATTTTTTTCCCTTTTTTCCAATTCTACCCATATTTATTGGCTCCGTAACTTGTGTTTGACTCATTGGGCAAGGGTAGCAAAAGGCACTTCATTAATGTTTGGAGTAAAGTAAATAAGGGTAGTTTAGTCTTTGCAATATGTTTCCTTGGTATGTGTAAAAAGCTCAAAAACGACATATATTTTGGAACGGAGGGAGTAATAGGTAAGGAAAGAAAGGAGTAAAATATTTAGGCCAAATAGTTCATAAAAGGGAACTATTTAAGCAATTGATTCTTACATAAATCTTTCAAAAATTTCTTAAAAGGGTAGAAAAAGCAAAGTGAGGTGGAGGGGCATTGGTTTTCTTGTTCCAAATTAAATGCCCATAACGAATTGACCCATAAGTAAAACATTACACTATCTTTGTCAATATCCCTTTTCTCAAGAAATTCCAATTTGTTTCTTCACTTATCTTTTAACCAATTAGTAATGGCCTTAGAAAAGTGAGTTAATTAGTTTGTCATGATGATATATATTTTTATGTTATGCAATGCCTTACTGTTTTTAACCCAATCAAAACGACAATAATTGGTCTCAATGCAACAGATTGTTAGTATGCAAATATATTGACAGAATTCCATTTAGTTGCATGCATTTCTTTCACTCTTTTCTCTCTTCATATATATATATTTCCTTAATTGACACCTTATTCAACTATTTACTGAAAATATTTTTCTTCTGAGCTATATGAAAATGACACAGAATTATCACATCATACAGAGCGACGCCTTGGATAAACTTGGCAACCCTTATTGTCATAAAAACAAAAAAAGCCCAAATTCTTAGCTCCTCAGGGCTGCATCCTAGTTGAAATGAACCACTCACACTTTTAGTACTCTTCTGTACTCTTGTTCGAGTAAGGAAGACATTGCCGTTGAGAATTCAATATAGCGACAATAATTGATTAATTACCAACTCTTTCAGAGATTTATATTTAGTTTTGGGGAAAGACAAAAGGGAGGGTCTGTGAGAAAATATTTCATAATGGCAAGGTTTAGAGGAGGGGGAGGAAAAAGATTTCCAACAGAAAAAGTTTACCTAATGAAGTAAACTCTCATTTTTCATTTTGTACAATGAAATGGAAAAGCTACCCAGACTGCATAAAATGTTTGCAAATCAAGAAAAACGAATAAGGAAATGGAATCATCTAATTAATAAGTCTTTCAAATGCTAGTGTATACTAACTTTTTCGTCTGTCTAAGCCTCTGTCCAAACTTTATTCCCAGACTTTAAAACGAAAGGAAATTTCTGTCTCAAAGGCGGCTGACTTGCCACCAAGAAAGAAAAAAGCATAAAACTTGCACTGATCTGAGAAGCCAGGAGCCGATTGAGCCATATTGCGAACATGATGGTTAGAGAGAGAGAGAGAAATCAAACATACCTTGAGGGCTGAGGCTTGAGCGTACACCCAAAGGATTTCTCGGTGTCGCCGCTGCTGGGAGTCGGCCAGTCGGGGACTCTGGAACAGCCAAACATGAAAGGAGGCTGCCGAGGGTTTGGTTTGGTAAAGTCATTTCTTACACAAATTCGAACATAACTTTATATATTTATGAATATATTAAATATATAAATTATTTGAATAATATTCGCGAATATTCGAATCCAATACCATCACACTCGTATTTGTATTTGAATCCTTATTGAATAAAAAAAAATTCGAATACGAATATCTAATACCGAATTGAATAAAATTTTTTTGATTTGTTTACAACCTTACTCTACACCTTTACTATTTGGGATGAGGGCGATAAATGAAGCATTCAGACTTTTCTCAAAACCCTTCTCCTCATGAAAGGAATGAAATACCTCCATGATGTCCAACTTCAAACTCGGGGCTTTATCCCCTTTCAAACTCCCCAAAGCTTCCACCACTTCCTTTTCTGTGAATGGTTGTTCTAGATGCCTTTTGTCTTCCTCGAGGAGAGTCTTGAAAGCTATCCCATCTATATCCACTTCCCATAGTTGAAAAATGCGGAAGGCGAGAGGTCAAAATTTGAGGGGAGAGGCGAGGCACAAAAAAGCGCAAAAAGGCGCTCACGGAACAAATATTATGGAAAAATTAATATGCATATATATAACTTAACAAATCTCAATAAAGCATGTCATGAGTGATGAAACTAAGTTAACAATCTAATAATATAATATTACTAACACAAATATCATCATTCATTGTTGAAATTCCAAAGCATTCGATGAACTTAAAGATAAAGTGTGAAAGTGAAAAAACTGAAAGATAATAATTTTTTAAGAAACAAAAAGTGTGAAAAGTGAAAACTGAAGATAATATTTTTTTTAATAAATAGTATCAGCCCAAAAAAAATAGCAGTCAGTATCCCAAAAAAACTGGAAGACAATAATTTTTTTTAAGAAAAGAAAGTGTGAACTGTGAAAGTGAAAAATTCAAAACAAATTGTTTAATTATTAAATTCATAAATTGTTAAACAGTAACTGAGTAATGTCACAATACGCGAACTAACAAAAAATTGAAATGGAAGTTGAACAGAAGAACAGAAGAAGAAGAGCAGAAGAAGTCAAACAGAAGAAACCTGGAAGAAATGAGAAATCTGGAAGGAGTCGTCTTCGAAGTCTTCGTCTTCGTCAGACTTCTTGGTCTTGGTCAGGTGATCAGGTCAGGCCTCAGCATTCGTTTTCATGTCTTCGACTCTTCGTGGAAATCGAATAGTTGTACGCGATTCGTCTTCGTCAGGTTAGGGGTCTTTTATACCCCGTATGCTACTGTGTTTTTTTGTTAAAAAAACCCAAACCCTAGTCTACACTGTTCGCAGTTGCAAAAGTCGATGAAAATCAAAGAAAGTCGCTCACCGCCTGGAATCCACGAAATCAGTCGATGAACCCTCGACTCCTTGCACATTGCGCCTCAGTCGCAAGAAGAAGCGCACGCCTTTTTCAACTATGCCACTTCCCCTCCTCTGTCTTCCGAGAACAGACTTTTATAGTAGTCTACTATACCTCTTTTGATTTGTATCACATCTTCCGTCACATTACCTTCAGTCTTCAACCTGTTGATCTGATTAAAACTTTTATGCGCATTAGCCATCCGATGGAAGAATCTCGTATTCTTATTGCCTTCACGCAGCCACAAGACCCTGGACTTTTGCCTCGAGCAGGTTTCTTCACTAATTAGCAGTCTTTTGATTTCCGCCTTAATTTCCTCATGTTGGGCTACTTCAGTTTCCCCCAGGGTACCCCTACCCTCCTTTTCATCCAGCTTTACACTTTCTCCATAGATTCCTTAATTTTAATCTCAATACTCCCAAAAACCTCTCTATTCCAGATTTTAAGGTCCTCTTTGAGTAATTTCAGCTTTCTTTGCAATTATAAAACACGGTTTACCGACAACAACGTAAGAGTCCCATTTTAACTTGACCCAATCCTTATACTGAAGCACAATGGGGGAATGATCAGAGATTACCCTCGGGAGAATCCTCCGATTAAAAAACCCTACCATCTCCTCCCAATCTGAGCTAAGTAGGAATCTTGGAAGAATTTGAAAGAAATTTGATAAAATTTGAAAAAGAGAGAAGAAAACAGAGAAGTGAAAACTTACGGGCGTACTGGCGTAGTCTGCGTATTATTGAAAGACACCAAACATCTGAAGAGAAACACTTGGAATCTAAAGAAGGCTATGATATTCCTCACTGAAACACATAAAGAAAATAGTTTATAATAAGAAGGCTAGCTTATAATTTTTGGGGCCCAAAAAAATGGGACAATTTTAAGGGGCATAAGGCGCAGGCCTCACCTGCCTTATAGCAGGGCCGGCCCCAAATGTTGTCGTGAATGAGTAATTTCACACAATTACTCACACACACATACTCCAAGATCAAGTCAATGTTGGCCCCCCCCCACACAAACACACAACACCCCCCCTCCCTTCTTTTTCAATCTAACCATTTATTATTAAATTTCAATCTAAACATTTATTGTTAAATTTTATGAAAATATTTTGACCAGTCAACCCCTACAAAACCTCAAGCATAGGTCCCATACGGACACACAAGACCTCGTTTGTGCTATTATAAAGCAGTTGGGCTCAAAATGAAGCCCTGCCATGCTATTGTGATTTGCAAAATTAGCCCCTCTTTTAAATATAATTACTACTCTATAAATCATAAAGTTACAACTCTTATGATAACTACTCACTTCTCATGCTATTTAAAAGATAACTACCCAAAACTACCAAATAATTAAGAAAAAAAACAAATTATAAGAAAAAGATATTTAACAACCAGAGAAAATAAAAATAACAATATGCATGCCCCATATATAGTTAATAGTTTATCCAGAGTTGGCTATGACATTCTGTTCCCCTCTATAGCTGATGGGAACATATGACATTCTGCTCCCCACAATAGCTATTTGTTCCTGGCATCTTTAAGTCATATGAAATACTCCCCTCTCATCCACACTTCCACTCAAAGAGTTAACTTCTTATGTTTAAACATCAACACGGGCATACAATATACATCTTATTGACACTCAACATACATCTATTTTGTTTTAGGTGATTAAATTGACATTAAAAATACTACGAAAAATTTACATGTCTTTGGTCAAAGGGTCAATCAAGTTGAACCCCCATCCCCCCCCCCCCCAAAATAAAATAAAATAAATAAATAGGTCTCTGTTCCTTTGCATGGAATGGAGGGATTATAATTTGTTCCTTTGACATTATACTTTTTCTCTTCTTGTGTCCCTTGTAAAGTTTGTGTTGTGTTTCAGGCAGAGATTGCCAGGCAGGAAGCAAGGCTGAAGATGGAGAGGGAAAACCTTGAGAAAGAGAAAAGTGTGCTAATGGGAACTGCATCAAATCAAGATAATCAAGATGGCGCTCTTGAAATCACTGTAAGTGGGGAGAAGTACCGATGCCTCAGATTTTCAAAGGCAAAGAAATGACGAGGCAGTTCAGGGACGGAATTAGAAATGAAAAGGCGATATCATCAGCCTTGATGTTATTCTTTGGCAGCTGTGTACAGTAAGGTAGATACCGGGAATGAATGGTCTTGTTGAACACCTTAGTTATGTCAATGTAGATATATTCTTTTATTTACAATGTACAAACATGCCTTAGCATTGGCCTATGATCCAAATCTAAGGAAAAAGGAATTGGCACAAGGTCTATGAAACAAAATTATATGGTAGTAGTAGTAGTCCTTGTAATTCTCTTTCTTCACATGACAAAGTCATGGAAATGTGGAATGATCCAAAATGATTCTTTATTCTCTAATGTGAGAGACCATCGATCTTCAAATTTCTGAATTTAAAACAGGGTGCAGGATGAACCAAATTTAGCGGAAAACTAAAAGCTGAGAGTTTTTTCATTTAAAATCATGAATAAATAAGTCCTCTCCCCCGGTTGAAGGAGTTGGGACAATCTGCTTGCAACACGTGAAAGAAATGCTGATTCTGACAACCATGGGTTTGTAACTGCTGACGTAGTGGGGGAAGGGAGTTGCCCCAAACATGACAGTTATTCCAACTCTTAAAAAAAATAAAAATCTTTGCAAAAGTTGAAACCCCAAAACAGTTGGTTGCATTCCCCAAACGAGTGAGCACTGGGAAGGAAGGAAGGAAGAAAGTTGAGAGAAGTGTGGAGGAGACCCTCTCTAGCTCCTCCCTTGTCCTCTGCACTGTAGTAGTAGACTGAGCAACAAAGACTCCTCCAATGATGATGGGCAAAATCGATTTGCTCCTGCTGTTGCTGGCCGCCCTATTCTCATGCATCAGTGTTGTCAGGTCGGGATTGATTGGATCCGGAAGAACAACCCACTCGCGTCTCCACCATTATTCACACCACAAAATAGCAATAAAAAATAGCTCAACTGGCTCTTTTGCTCTTCGCTTCAATGTCAAGAGCTTCGGTGCTCGTGCAGATGGTCTCACCGAGGATACCCATGTTTGTATCTCTCCCCCCTCCCTATTGGTGTTTAAAGAAAAACTCCTTTAATTGAAACTATAATTTTAGATTTCACCATACATGATTCAAGGCTATTTATCAAGGCAGCTCACTTTCATATGTGCACTGTGTTGCACCTTCACTTTGATTAGGAACACCTTGCCTAATGCCTTCATTCCTACTCCCTGTACAAACTATATATGCAACCCTTTTTCTTTTTTGTTGATTTCCTTACTCTTAACAAGTTCAAAATATGGCAGGCTTTCATGGAGGCATGGAAGAAGGCATGTAGATCCACAGGTACAGTACATCTTCATGTACCCAAAGGGACTTACCTCATTGGCCCCATTAGATTTGCAGGCCCTTGCCATAATGTGACATCCCTGGTTGTTCGAATGAAGGCAAGTCTACCTAATCTTCTTCAATTAATCTCCAATCTATGATCTGCATTTCTTTTTTTCTTCATTATTCATGTGTATATATGCTGCTTTTGAGATTCTTTAAGAACTCTGCTGATCAGAATGAACTTGGCAGGGTTATTTAAAGGCTACAACAGATTTGTCCAAGTACAGACATAGCGGTGGAGGTTGGGTTGAATTTCTGTGGGTGAACGGTTTGATTTTGACGGGCGGTGGGACTTTTGACGGTCAAGGTGTCGAAGCTTGGCCCTTCAATAAGTGCCCCACCAATTCCAGTTGCAAACTTCTTCCCACTGTATGTCCCTCAGCCCCATTATGGCGTCTGAATTGCTTGTTTGAAATATATAAAGTCTCCTGTTGCCTATTTTTCTTTCTTCTGCGAATACAGCCAAGTTCCATTTACTCGGTTACTAACAAGAGATGGGCATATTTCCCATTACAGAATTTGAAGTTTGTGGCAATGAACAAAACAGTGGTTCAAGGTGTCACGTCGCGGAATAGCAAGTTCTTCCACATAGCTGTAGTAGACTGCAAGAACTTCAAAGGCAGTGAGATCAACATATCTGCCCCTGGTGACAGTCCAAATACCGATGGAATCCATATTGAGCGCAGCTCTGCTGTTTATTTTTCGAGATCAGTCATTGGTACTGGTGATGATTGCATTTCTGTTGGACAAGGGAATTCTCAAGTCACTCTCACAAGCATCACTTGTGGACCTGGTCATGGCATCAGGTATATATATATATATATTCGCCATTTCGGTAGTCTGGGAAAACTCCAACAGTTTTCTTTCCAGGATTAATTTTTACGTGGTATTTATTAGCTATTTGACCCGACTAATAAACATATATGGCCTTTGACCATTTAAGAGATAACAAAAAATGGAACAAACAAAAATGCCCTTGTGGTCGACCAGTCAATCACTGTGGTCGACTTGCCGACCAGTGTGGTTGACTAGACGACCAAAGATATTTTAGACAGTTCATTGGTGAAAGTGGCCATAAAAGAGTATTTTTTTTTTAAGTGAGGCTACAAATGACTAAGTCATCTTTGACTTGGCCATTTGTGTAAATGCCCCCTTAATTTATATGCATCTTTAGTTTTAACCTAACACGAAATGACGAAACTTAAGTTGGGTTTTTGGTTGAGAATCTGAAAGTGTTGGAAGTTTGGGAAGATATCCAAATGAAGAAGATGTAAATGGCCTTGTGGTCAGAGACTGTATCATGACTCGGACCATGAATGGCATCAGGATCAAGACATGGCCCAACTCTCCAGGTCAAAGTGCAGCCACAAACATGACATTTGAGAACATTATCATGAACAATGTCACCAATCCCATCATAATTGACCAGTCATATTGCCCATTTGATTCGTGTACTTCCCTGGTGAGTACCGTTAGATAAGCAACAGTACTGTATGTACTAACTTGATTTTGTCAGTTACTGATGGAAAATGCCGTAACATGCATTGGCGTGGTGAGTTGCAGGCACCGTCTAAAGTAAAGCTAAGCGACATTTACTTCAAGAATATAAGGGGGACTTCACTTTCTGCAGTAGCAGTGACACTAGAGTGTAGCAAAGGGATCCCATGCCAAAATGTTTATATGCAAGATGTCCACTTGGAACTATCGTCCGGGGATGAACACGCCACCTCCTCATGTAAAAACGTTCGAGTTAAATACATAGGCACCCAGATCCCTCCACCATGCGATTAACAACTATCAGATTTGGATATAGAAGATCTCATGCTTTGCCGCATGCTGCAGCTAGGTCATGGTAGAAGTTTTGTTTGAGCAGACTTTTTTTTATTTGTCTTTTTCCTATTTCCTGTCACTATTATTAGTAGAGGTGACTACTACTTGTTGGATCTTGCTTGAATATTATCTTGATTATAGTATCGTTCCTCATAGTAATTAGTTGATTGAAGGCATCACTGTGGCTTGTTAATTATTACGCTAAGGCTACAATACATTAATGTGTGAGTCCATCCTGCACAGTGCACAGTCCACACCAAATTCTTGTACGGCTACGAAGAACTGAAATTATACCCTATGACTAAGGGAGATGAAAGATGATGGGTAGGATATATGGCTTGGATGAATAAATTTCTAGCTTGTTGAGTGTCTTGGAATGTACCTACAATGTCACGAACAAACACCATAAGTGAGTTGGGGTTAAGCCTGACTCTGGGGTAAAAATAATTATTCCGGTCTGAAATGATGAGTTTTCCGGTGACTTGGCCCATAAAAAAGTAGTAATCCGAAATCTATAACTGAGAGTAAATCACTAGGGAATTTTTAAGTCAGTGGAGTTTATGAATGTTGAAGAAGTACATGATATTTATACCCCTAGGATGTGGGAAATGAAGGGTTCTATGATTGGCTGGAGAATAAGGACAAATGGTCATTTTCAAATCAGGCTTGGTGGAAGTTGTTGGGGAGACCGTACCTGTATGGATTGCTCTGATAAGATAGACACCAATCCACAATCCACGTTTGTCTTTTCCTTTTTGGGTGAGATCGTGAGTGTTTTAAAGTGCTTTATGTTGGAATATTATGGTCAATATATATGGGTAAAAAAATAGTCTAAACTCATATTGTAAATATACTAGAAAGTATACTAGTTGATATAGTAGATGTCATGGAAAGTAACATTTAAGTTACAAACCACATAGCCATGCCTTGCGCACGAAAGTTCGCATTGGGCGCTTTCGAGGCACACTTCACCCGTACGCATCATTGAGATTGGAGCCTTTTCCTTTTATAAAGGCATTGGGCATTTTCGAGGCGCACTTCGCCCATGTGCATCGTCGCGATTGGATCCTTTTCCTTTTATAAAGGCAGTGCACGGCTGGGAGGCATGACTCTTCGAGTTGTGGGCGACAGTAGGCTTGAGTAGGCAACCGTCTCCCGAATAGACACAATGCTTTGTGCGCACGGCAGGCAGGTTCAGTGCACTTCGAGTGTGGTAGGCAGTTGCTGGGTCAGTGGGCTTCGTGACTCGTCTAAATAGTCACACCACTTCAAAGTGGCAGGCCACAGGTTGCATCTGCTGGAGTAGACTCGTCCCATGCTATATAAAGACCTCCCATTCCAGCCTTTTTTTTCATCGAAGTAACAAGCAAATTCTCTCAGTCTAAAATCCGAAAATCATAAGTGTTGTTTCCAAAAGAAATCCAGTTTTCTTTTCTTCATCATTCCTTCTCCCATTTTGTGAAAGATTGAAGAGCAAGTCAGATCATTTGGTTCGTCCGTCAAAGGTTAGTAAGTGCAAATCTAACTTTTGGAAGAAACGTTGTATCTTGGGAGACAATTCCCAATCATCAATTTACACCGTTACGGAGACAATATTTGTCTTAAGGAGATTTGCTACTACTTCCTCTAGAAATCTGTTTTGAAGATACTAAGACAAACAAATATTTAACAACACTTTTGGTCATAGTGATCGACCAAGCTCAGCGAGGACCAAATATGTTGGGAGTGGACCCACTAAGCTCGGTAAGAATTAACTATGCTCGGTGAAGGTTAGTTCAAGTTGCCTCCTCGGTGCCTACGACCACTCGTCGGATAATGTGAGGTAAGACATGCCACGTAGGATAGACTCCATAAGATCCCATCACTAACCTTCTGAGTTGGTTGGGTGGTGTTTAAGCTACTATATTGTATGTCATGTGATTACAGTAAGCCTTAACTGTTGTAAATTTAAAATGAAGAGATGTGGAGCTAAAAACTATTGAGCAATTTGATGAGAATCATAACTCAAGTCAGACTTCTCATAGTTCAAAACAAAATTGTTGTAGGAAACTAAAGTCAGAAGAGTTAAAGGGGTCTGGCTGTAATATGATAAAACTAGGAGGGTAGCAAGTGATAGTATCTTGGTAGTTATGTTAGTTATTCCTTCTCCTAGAAGGATTGTAATTCCTTCTTATTTTGGTCCTTCTTGTACTCTATTTAATCTGCTTTCAATCTTCTCCTTTCAAGATACAGAATAATACAATTCAATTACATATTTTCCTTCTCTTCCACAAATTATCATGGTATCAGAGCTTTGATCTCTACCCACGATTCTGCTCAAAAAAAGGGGATTCATATTCTGGTTTGTGTTCTTCCCTTCATTCTCCAATACTGCTTCAATAATATCAGGTAAAATCTTGATACTATTTTTTTCTTTCCTATCAAAATATCTGAAACAAAGCAAGACACTACCTCAAATTCCAAGGATAAAGTGGATTCTACAATTGATATCTATGACCTACCTGAATCTACCATTCAACTGCATTCTGGCCATCCCTTATACCGGCATCGTAATGATCATTCAGGCATAAACCAGGTTGCTGAAGCTCTTAATACCTTCAAACCAGTCTAAGTATATATTCATGCTTGGGATAGATGCAGCAGTATGGTTGTGTCTTGGTTGTTGAATTCTGTTAACTATCAAATCAGACAAAGTGTGACATACTTTACAACTACTTATGAAATATGTGTAAGACATTATAACTAGGTATACTCAAAGTGATGCACCAAAAATCTTTGAAGTAAGAAAAAATATCATGTTATGAATTGTCTAACCTCCTGCAACTGCCCAAATGTGCCTGCAACTGCACTTGAGGTGCTACTAAACTCCAAGAAGAGTATGAGCATGTCTCAAAACTAACTCAATTCCTCATGGGACTGTCTCATACATACACTGATGTAAGAGGGCAGATATTGAGGATGTCCCCTCTCCCTTCTATCACCAAGGCTGTCTCTATGCTTTCTCAAGAAGAAGGTCGAAGGCAGTATGTTATTCCTGAGAACACTCTTACTCCCACTGCTTTAATTAGCAAAACCAGTAGTCATATTACCAACAACCACAACAAATTTGCAAAAAATAAGTACACAGGAAATAACCAATCCAATACTCCAAAAGGAAAGTTCTTCTGTGATTTCTGCCATGGTGACTCTCATCCCAAGGACAAGTGCTTCTTCATCCATGGATTTCCAGACTGGCACCCTCTCTATGGCATCAAACCTGATCTATCAAAGATGCCTAAAAACAAAAATAAGGCCGGTATTTCTGCAAACTCTACTCAAGGAATCAACAAAATTATCACAGAAGCTGCAAATAGTGCTAATGGGGACACGAGTTTTATCACTAATGAGTAATATCAACACTCATATCCTTACTCAACAACAGAAAAAACAACAATTCTGCAGCCATCCTTGACAGTCCTGAAGTTCATTTGGCAGGTATGAATTACACCGGTGATCCTATATCCTTTGCCAGTCATATTCCTGCCTCTCATGAACGGATTATTGAATCAGGAGCCAGTGACCATATTACTGTCTCATTTGATCTTATCATTAACCATGTGCCTATCAAATCTGCTATATATCTGCCCAATGGGAAAACCTCCATGATCACTCACAAAGGCACAGTTATCCTATCCAAAGACATTAAACTTCATAATGTCTATTATGTGCATGATTTCCAGTTCCATCTCATCTCATCTCTGGCAGTAAACTTACTATTGACTCTGGCTGCTACTTGGTTTTCTCTGCAACTTCTTGCTTTCTCCGGGGTCCAAATCATCTACAGAGCAAGGAGATTGGTAGACTCACAGGTGGACTCTACAAACTTCAAGTTTCCAGCTCCAATCAAACTTCAACTGCCTTCAAGACTATTACTACTGATTATGTATTTACAGAACCCCTTGATAAGTTGTATCTATGGCATACAAGGCTTGGGCATGTTCCTTTATATTCTATGAAACATATTACTTCAATAAAATGTCCTTTCAATACTAAAACCAATCTCTGCTGTGATGTTTTTCATATGGCTAGGCAAACTAGGCAACCTTTTCCCTTGAGCAGCTCCCACAGCATTACCATGTTTGAATTAATCCACTGTGAGTCTGTGACATATGGGGACCTTACAGACATTCCACTTATGATGGCTGTAACTCTTTCATAACAATTGTAGATGACTACTCAAGGGTAACATGGACCTACTTACTCAAATCCAAGGCCCAAGCAGGTCAAGTTCTTCAAATCTTCTTTGCTATTGTTAAATCAGTTTCATGTTGCTGTCAATAACCTAAGAACAGACAATGAGACTGAATTTTTCAGCATTACTCTCAGTTCTCTTCTCTAAGCTCAAGGCATCCAACATCATAGCTCCTGTATTGACACCCCTCACCAAAATGGCAGGGCTAAAAGAATGCATAGACATTTACTGGAACTTGCTAGAGCCCTCAGATTTCAGTCTGGCCTCCCTATAAGATTCTGGGTAGATTGCCTTCTCACTGCAACATACCTCATCAAGAGGCTTCCAAACTCTGTGCTCAAGTTCAAGACTCCTTTTGAAACTCTCTTTGGTATTCCTCTTCAGAACAATCATTTAAGAACACTTTGATGTCTATGCCATGTCTCCACTACTTCCCACAAAAGAGACAAATTCCTACTAAGATCTCACAAATGCATCTTTCTTGGCTACCCTCACAACAAAAAGGCTTACAAGGTTTACAATCTTGCCACTCACCAAATCTCCTACAGTAGAGATGTCATCTTCCATGAATTTGTCTTTCTCTTCAAGACATCCTCAAACCAATCCTCTCAAGCTCCTTTATTCCCAGCCTCTACTTCTGATCCTGTCTGTGAGGAACATCTCTCCACTTCTAGCAACCCAGCTTTTTCTATCTCACCTAATAACACCCCCACATCAGCATCATCAGATCCCCCTCCTCCCCTCAAAGACAGAAAGTCCTTCCTGTACTACCCCTATCCTATGTCAAACTACTACTCTCTTGACAATATATCATCCACCTACAGAACATATGTATGCAACATCTCTGCTATAACAGAACCCAAAACCTACAATCAGGCTGTTAAGGACCCTCTCTGGTGTCAAGCAATGGCAAGAAAAAATAATTTGGATGTGTGAAATAATTAAGTTGAAAATGAAACCAATTTTATCCTAACATACCACCTACCGAAGGCACAATTATTCAGCGAATCTACAAAAGCAAAATAAAATGGCCTACCACTTTTTATCCTAGAAAGGAAGAGACGTGGAGCTGAATATCAAAATATGACTTTGATAGAGAGAGTATACAAAATTATGCACAAATATAAATGCTGAAAATAGTCTCGCACTTGTAATGTATATATACAAGGATTCTTAAGGTTAAAGTCAACACAAGTCAAGTTGAAGTTGGAAGTTATTTGAAATGGCCTGGGTACTAATATTCATTAGAACTCGATTGAGTCTCCGTTGACTTTCTTATGTTAGCCTTTGAAAGAACATATATAGGTGGCGGCCCAATTACAAAATCTGTAGAATCCAGAGTTAGACAAGTTGTTGTACGACGAGATGAGACAAGAAGGTGTTGATTTGGTCGCATTTTTTGATTGTTCAAGATCAAGATTCAAGATGAACATTGGCATTGTCAAAGATGGATGTTGGGTTCTTATGATTTGGAATGGTTTCATGAGTTGATGCTATTTCGATCAAAATCCCATTTAATGAAACATAAAATCATCAAACCATGTAAAAGGAAAAGAAGATGGAGATTTTAATAATTCTAGATTGGTATTAAACGGAGATCCTAGTTAGACTAGGGACAATCGTAGAAGAGCTCATGCATGCTCACCTTTTCAACATTTTTAACTCTCAATCTCAAACCCATTGTATTAAAGTTTAAACCCAAACTTGGACAAAGTATGACCTCCCAATCCCAAATGGGTGCTTATCATGAGCTGCGCAACACAAGATGGTGGGATATGTAAAAGTGTTGGAATTTATACATTGTTAGAATGATGTTTTTGTTGGGGAGCTTAATGACATTTTTGTAATAAAATGTAAAATATGGAGCTTAAACTTCCAAAGTTAGAGCATCTCCAATCCTTTTATTCTTAACATCAATTCTTAGCTGGATCCCATTGAAACCTACACATTTTAAAAATATTCTTTTCTAAAAAAATTTCTCCCAATGGTTTTCATTCTTACATGAGTCTCACTACCAAATCATCCACTTTATTTACATTATATTTTTTTATTTTTATACTTTTCAAATAAATTAATTAATTCGTATATTGTTTTATAAATAAATTAATTCGTTTTTAAGTTTAATGAATAAATGTAATTTTAAATATTATTTATAAATAAAATAATTTAATTCGTTTATACTTTTCAAATAAATAAATGTATTTGATTTTAATTATTGGATAATTTTTTTAAAAGTAAAAAGGGTCAATTTGAAAGAACAAAAAGTCAAAACTCATAGAACGGTGAATTTGAAAAAGTGGAGAAAATTGATTTTTGATTTTTGAAAACACACAGAACAATCAAAAATAAATAAAAAAAAATTGAATTCAAAAGTAGTGGGGGACATAGGTGGGACCGACCTATTCAGCACTCCTCATACGCCTCAACTTGCATGTGGCGCATGCGCCCGGTTGAGTGAGGAGGAGTGCTACACTCTTTCCCTTTTCGCCTCTTTCTCTCCCTTCACGGAATATTCTTAATTAATCCCTACCATTAGATTTACCCTAAATAAATATCTGTTAAATATTTAAAAAAAATATTTAGTTCATTTTATATATTAAATGATGTTACTAATCCGAGCCTTACATTTAGGTCACTCGTTGCACAAGTAGTAGGTATGGTATGATACTAGGCTATTAGAGCACTGACAATGGTGTAGCAAAGAGGAGCAAAATGCAAATTTTTAATACAATGGGGGTAACAATGGGTAGCATTTAGTAGTTAAACCATGATCATCAATTTTGAGTAGCATGCCATGCTACTGGGAGCAAGGGGAAGCAAGTTGGCCAAAAGTTATTTTTTTCTTCAGATTTTGATTATTTTTCATCCAAAAAAAATATTTTAAAAAATATTTTTCGTTTTTTCGAACCTATATATTTTTATCTATTAATAGAGGGTTGGTTTATTTTATTTGGATTTCAAATTAATTTTCTATAATTGTATAAATAAAATTATTTATTAGAATAAGATTATTGAAGTTTGTGTTATTATTAGAAGTAGTTTATTTTGGATAGCTTATAGGTAACTTAATATTTTTTATTATTATTTTTAAATTAATAGGGAGCCAACATTGCTACCCCATTGTACATGCTGTTAGTGTAGTGATCCAGAAGCGCAGGCGCAGGGCGCAGTTACCGCTCTCCACATTTCATTTGACAAGAGGTATATAAACACATTAGACAAAGGGAAGGAGAAACGTAGAAACTAGAAAGAGAAGAAACGATCGTCAGTTGTACTGTAACTCAGTGCAGAGAGAGAGAGAGAGAGAGAGAGAGGCAGATGGAGAGCTCAGGGGAGATGGTGCCATTCCCGTTACTTATAACGCCGATCGAGACAAATTACAGGCCATGCACAATCCCCTACAGATTCCCCTCCGACAATCCCAAAAAACCTACTCCCACCGAACTCTCCTGGATCAACCTCTTCCTCAATTCCGTTCCCTCCTTCCGGTACCCCCCCCACTTTGATCCCTTGCACTCACTTATTATTATTATTTTTGCTTAGAGTGAGTGACTACTCGTAGATTGAATTTGATTTAGCCACACAGATGATTTGTCCTTTTCTTTTCATTACCACCAGGAAACGAGCTGAGAACGATGATTCCGTTCCTGATGCTCCTGCCCGGGCTGAAAAATTCGCCCAAAGGTATTTCCCCCGTTCCTCAACAATTTTATTAGTCTACTACTTTTTTTTTTTTTTTTATCATTTTGTTATTACTGTGACTTGCGCGCGCACACACACACATATATATGTGTATATGTTGATATATAACACCATGATTGGTGCATTCCCAAAGTTATAACCTAATCTCTGGCTGTAGCAATGTAGATTTTCAGTATTTTTTGTGAAATTAAGACACAATGAGGCGTACTGATTTGTTTCATAGTTTCTTATATGGATATCAACGTAATCTAATTGAAGAAACATGAATGCTGGTAATGTTCACTGAGAGCTGTCAAACCTACATTTTAGTAGGTCTCATGTGAGATTGGCTTACGGATCTTAAATCGTAAAGCATATCTCCCACCCTCTCAAAGCTCATCCCACCAACACACTATGGGTTGGGTCAGTGAGATCCGTCATACAAAAAATACATGTTGTCTTTACATTTTTGTAGTGCAACATATAGGTTGTACCCTTTTGTAAAGAGAAGCTACCATAGAGTCCTCCTTGTGTTATTAAAGTTGTTCAAAAATTAAAACATTAATTTGTATTGTTCACTGGTAAAATTCTGCTCTGCCAATTTTAAAAATCTCTTAACCCCCCCCCCCCTTTTTTTTGGGGTGATAATTTAAGACATTGCATTAGTAAGAAAGAGAATGTACATACTAAAGGAGCATATATCTGCTTGGAACAAAACAAACATAAAACAAAAAGAAGAAAAGGATGAGAAAAAATCATGTCCGGTCTAAGCTCAAATTGGTAACTGATAGTCCTCTAACTGCTTGCAAAGCACTGGCTAGTAAGAGGCTAAGAAAGATGCTTCACCCTTCTTCTTTTTTTTGATAAGTAAAGTTAGTATATAAACAAGCCTCAAATCTCATGAGGTGTCCTATGTACACATGAGGTATACAAACAAAGCCACCACTAACAAAAAGAAATACCATCCATGGACACTACAAAAGCGTTAGCACCCTGAATGACCAACTCAGCACACCAAAAGGTAAAAAGTAGTCTGAAGAATCAGATGCTCTAACCCTCGACAGTACTCTCTATATTTTCAAATGCTCTGCCCACTCCTTTCCTTCCATTTGGTCACGGAGCAGCAAATCCTCCTTTTACATTTATACAAAGACCATCTCAGCATCAACTCCGTAACTGAATTTGGCATCAGTGCATCATCCAAGACAACGGAACATGTTAAGAATAAAATCCCACATTTCCTTTGCAACTGGATACTGCAAGATATGATTAACATTTTTTCTCATCCCCCTTACACATATAACACTCATTAACATAAATTTTCTTTCTGATCTGGCTACTAGACTAGAAATATTCTAATTGAGATTGCCTCGTTTTAGGATAGCTGCATCAGCGGCAAACCCTAGCCGGGCCTTTGATTCCCCAACATTCTTCCAAGGAAAAGAACTATCGGTCATTGTCATGTTCTGATAAAATGATTTAACTGAGAACACACTTCTCCCCTACCCCTTAAAAAACCAATAGGGACAAATTTATTTCTAAAAATCCTGGAATTCTCTCCGTAAGTAAAAACCACAACTGGACCCGTAAACACCTCGCTGTCAAGGCAGTCTGTAGCTCCCCTAAAAACGTTCCTGGCTCAGGGCTTGCTTAGGATATCAACAGGGCACACCATGATCTTGACAGTGAAGAAAGAGATGTTCCTAGGTCTCTCTTGTACAACCCACATGTTCCGGGGGAAAGAGCCTTAGAAGGCCTATGTGCCTGTCATACTTCATTTGCATTCTACTGGCTAAGAAGAAATGACTACACAAGAACTTTTGCGAAGGAAACCTTAAAGTTCCAAATGAAGAAAGCCAAGTAGAAGGAGGACTGGTGTACAAGGATCAGATATGGGTACTGATTCCAATTCAAATTGAATGGATTCAAAATGATGTTACTGCACCGATCAGGATTCAATTTTTTTCCATTTTCATCTATTAAATAATAATTAAGTACTTGAAAATTCGGTTTGAAATTGTCAAGTTTGAAATAGCTAGTTACCAAGATCTGATTATAAGTTATTAAATGTGAAAATTAATAAACATTCGGAATTTGAAGATCTTTTCCCAAAGGGATCTTCCAATTTTTAAGATTTGTTTGTAAATGTAGTGTAAAACTGCGACATCTATACAGATATCCATAACCATGTCATAAGGACTACTTTGTTAATGCAATGCTTCATGTGGAGGATAACAAGGTGATTTGGAGTCCTTCATTCCGTAGGAACTTCCATGACTGGGAGATGGATTCATGTGTGTATTTACTAGATTTTTGTATTCCATGACTGTCGGCAGGCAAGTGGAGGATAAAGTGTGGTGGAAGGGTCCTAAAGACAAAAGATTTTCTGTCAAAGCTTATTATGAGTCTTTATCACCCAAAGATGGTTTTTTATTTCCATGGATATCAGTTTGGAAATCTAGAGCTCCCGGTCGGGTAGCGGTTTTTTCTTGGGAGGCTTGCTATGAAGCCATTCTAACCGGAGATAATTTGAGAAGAAGGCATAATACTTATGTGAATTGGTGCTATATGTGTAAAGGCGATGAGGAAAATGTTAACCATTTACTCATCCATTGTCCTGTAGCTATGGATATTTGGAATCTTATCCTCGGGCTCTTCAACATTTCGTGGGTTATGCCTAGATCAACGAAGAAGCTATTTCAGAATTGGGCTTTCTACAAACAGAGTAGAGGGAATTTATCTTGGCAAACTGCTCTTTTGTGTGTCTGTGTTGGACCATTTGGCTTGAAAGGAATAGTAGGGTGTTTGATAACAAGGAAAGGCCCCTGTCGCAGTTGAAGGACTTGGTGCTGCGAACTCTCCGTCTTGGTGTTTAGTAGATGCTAATACTTCCATTCTTCACCCTTATTCCTTTGTAGATTTTGTTAATAGTCTATCTTTAGATTAGTTTACTGTGTATACTCCTAGTGTACAAAGGACGCGTCACTTGTTTTGACTCTTGTATGATATTATACTCTTACTTATCAAAAAAAGGATCCAATTCTAATATTTTGGCAACAATGATGGACTTAATGACGAGGTCGTTAGTCAAGAGAGTCGATATGGGCTTAACAATGTACATCAAGATTAATTCTCCCCTCGTGTGAGACCCGCTCAATATTTGGAGAGATAAACAACAATGCCTCTATATGGGCATCGCGAACTAAACATGGTGCCAATATAACAAATGTAAGCGGGATGACTTGTAACCTTGCAAATGAAAGTTGTGATACCATGCATGCACTTCTCCTTATCACCTCACCTTATTGGCTTATTCTATGACTAGGATCATGTTACGAAGCAGCAAGGTTGCACGATGGTTAGGCCCAGCAGCAATTCTCCAAGTGGGCAGGGGTTCGAGTAACCCCAGCAGCTTGTTATATATTTACTTATGAAAAAAAAAACTAGGATCATGTCTCTATCTCCCTATCTTAATTAATAATTGATCCTAAATATCTAAATTGTTCCCTTTGTGGTATTTCTTGGCATACTCCTATCACTAAATTGCATTCCATATATTCCGATTACTCTTACTTATTTAAAACCATTTGACTTCTAGAGCTTCTCTCCTATGTTCTAGCTTATCATTGACTCCATTGTTTCATCGATAAGAACAATGTCAGCAGCAAACATGATGCACCATGCACCTTGGTATATCATCTCATATATGTGCAGTTAATCCATCCACTACCAAGGGTCCGCTTCTGAGTTTGAAAAGCAATTGAAAGGAAAGGGAAGTAAAGATATAAAGTTTTCGTAAGAGGTGTGCTTGAGAGTTTTATATCCACCCGAATTGGGGCGGAAATGGAAGGAAATAAACTATTATTAATGAAACTATGGCTATGTACCCGTTTTTCCCATTAAAATTCTGAAGAGCTTTTCAAAATACCTGATGTATCCTTTTATCTTCTTAAACTGAACCCTAAAATGAAACCCTAGATGGGCCTGTTGTTCAGCATTCTGCGTTTGTCTTTACTGAAACATTTGATCGTGTGGGGTTCGCAGTGAACTGATTGGAGATTCGCGTACCTGGGTGGATACAAGGCATTTCTACCCGCCTCTAAAGATGATAATGAGTTCTTTGATGGTGGAATGAGCAGTCGAGATGACTAATGATGATATTGACTTATTGAGGCATTTGGAGGGAATGAAATTGGGATGTGGGTTGGCAGAATGATTTGTAGAGTTTGTGTGGCAGACATGGGAGGGAGTCAAGTTGTCGCTGTCATTGTTGTCAGCATTCAAGCTTTAACCGTCATCTCCACTGTCCAGAAGCTAATCCATAGTAAGGAGTCATTTATTTTGTATGTTTCAAATTATGAAAAGAATGTTATATAAATGACAACATCTGATTTGCAATATTTTCGCAATGGATTAGCTTCTGGGCGCATTAGGTTATACAAGAGCATCCTAGATTCATAACTATTGTCTTTCATTGTCACCATTATGAAACGCACTTGGTTGTTATTTAGTTGAGAATTCTCTTCCTGTTATAAACATATCGTGTTGACATGCATATTTATTTTATCTTTCTGCTTCCTCCCTCAAATGGTTTTAACTTTGGTAGGTATACTGAGATTCTGGAGGATTTCAAGAAAGATCCTGAAAGTCATGGTGGGCCACCTGATTGCATTGTAAGCCAAAACCAGTATTCAGAACATATTTTTTCCCATCCTTTTTTGTGTTAGATTGGTTAGCTAGTATAACCACTAATAAGCTGATATGTGTGTATTTTGTGTGATTTCAGCTTCTTTGTCGTATTCGTGAGCAAATCTTGAGAGAGTTGGGATTCAGAGACATATTCAAGAAGGTTAAGGTGAGCATGTTCTTTACTTATTAGGCCTTTAGTAAGCCTGCCCCATGCTTTGTGATGTCGTAGAGATATGTTAGATACCTTTAATATATAGATTGAGCGAAATGATAGGCAATACACAAATTTATGGTCAATTATGTTGCACCGAGGGAATGAAATCTCCACAAGTAGGATGGTAGCTGATGATGAGGGATGCACTTGAACCATCTTCCTTCCTCAACTACATATCTTACTTATGGTGCTACAAATTTCATACTTTGGATTTCACCAAAATTTGCAGTATTGCCTTAGGTGTATATACAACAATTGGAAAAAATAAATCCCTGTCTTTTCTACTTTTTGGGGGCAGTGTTGACTCATATTACAAGTTAGCCTCCGTTCTTGATCATAATTGTAAGAGTGAATGGCAGTTTTATCACACATTTTTTCAGCTATATACTTTCTTTCTTTTTTTGGATAAGTAGCTGTATACTTCACTGTTTGAGGTATCTGAAGAGTTGAACTGTGAGGTGTGCCCCCACCTTTTCTGTTAGTCTCTTTATGCTTCATGCATCAGTGCATGGAATGCGTATGTTACTAGTACAAATAGTTTTTGTGTGACTTTGGTTCCACCTCTTTTTTTCCAATCTTTTTCATTAAGTGCTTTACTCTCTCTCTCTCTCTCTCTCTCTCTCTCTTACACACACACACATTCACCCACGCACACCTTCTCCCTCCATTCCTAAATAATTTTCTTGTTTGATTGGGCACACATATTAAGAAAAACTAATTTACTCTATTATAAATATTGATATAAGATGTGGCTTCCTTTAAAACTCATATGCATGGCTCATATTTAAATTAGAAAGAAAAAGTAAGGGTAAAGTGGTAAAAGTGTTTTCCTAAAAAAGAAAGTTTTGAAATTTGACACTTATTTTGGAACAAACAAAAAAAAAGGAAGGAGGACAATTATTTAGGAATGGAGGGAGTATATTGGACCCTGAAATAATGTTCTGATGAAAATATTGTTTACATGATCAAATGCACTAGGATGAAGAAAATGCAAAGGCAATATCCCTATTTGGAGATGTTGTTCGTCTTAATGATGCAATTGAGGATGAATCCAAGCGTGTAGAAAACTTGATCAGAGGAGTATTTGCAGGGAACATATTTGATCTGGGTTCTGCACAGGTATGCCAAATTTAAGAGCTTGATTACTGGACTGAGAACATTTTGTTTGAAGTTATTAGTAGTATCTTCTTCTTGTCCAATATTCTGACTGATCCAATATAAGTACATGCTGAAATTAAGTGCTAGCCGCTTACTTATGTTTTCCTGGAGTATTCATAACCATTTTACGCTCATACAATTTTACCCCCAAGTCCTAACCACTTTCGACTTTTCTAGTCAAACTAAAAAAAATTAATGGAAAATTGACAAGGATTTACTTATTTTTTCAAAAACTTTAAATCACGTTATTTATAGTAGCTTCAGTGTAGTTTAACGTCATAGTTTTATTTTCTCAAACCAAGTAAAACTACGTAAATATCAACTTGAAAATTGGTCAAATTGATTGAAAAAGTCAAAATGTACCTCTTTAATTGGGACAAAATGAGTATATTTTATCTTTCATTTGCACAATAATGCATCAAAATCTTATCTTTGTATGCATGTTGTTTGCCATTGATCAACCGTGCCCATTATGCTCTGAATTTTGCATGTTGCACGCAATTTAAATCATGTCCATTGCAGCTGTAGTAGCTATAGTTTTGATATATGGTCTACCTTCACCTTGGAAGTTATTTGGTCTCATTTCTCAACATTCCTCATGGAACCTCACCTTTTTTCTTCTTTACTTCTTGATAAACCTTGAATCCCCACTACCCATTTTGGCGCTACATTGAATCAGAAATTCTTTTGGTTGATTCTCGAAAATTCTTCATCAAACATGATGCATACAGTTTTCCTTTTATCCTAAATTCTTCATATTGAATGACTTTCTGATGTGGTCGGAGTCTCACAAGCCTGGTAGGTGTCTCAAAAGCTTCTGATCGGTCACTTCTGGTCAAAAACATGCTCTCGTTATGACAAAGGTTCCTTTGAACATACTGTCTTCCTCAGCCATATTTAAACATATTTCAGTTTTGTTTAGCAAAGGAGAGGTGGAGATTTCGTTCTTCACTACCATGGATCTGTATAATGTATGTCATCGTGAAAGGGCTATTGGCAACCCCTTTGAACAAGGACCTATCGAGATCATTAGTGCAAAAGAAATGCACACATGAGTTTATGAACTTCCTTGGACTAGCATAGTCGTGGAGGATCCAATCCCCGCATCCCAACAATGACTATTAACCCCAAATATGCTCCGAATGGCTTATGCCAGATGGAATATGGTTTTAGAGGAAAAGTGCTATAGCTACTTGAACAGAATAGGAATTTGATCAGATTTGATTTCATTGAAACCCTGTTAATTCGGACTGGAAGGACCTCTAGCCATTCACTAGTAATAAAACTTTGATCAACACGTGTAGCCCTTGAAGATTCACTTATACATAACAACTAGTCGATTGGATAATGAACTCATCACAGCTTCCTTTGCTAGCCATAAGATGAACACCCTGAGGTTTTTTGGTTTTTCAGTTTTTTTGGCTTCTTGCAATTATTCTAATAATGTTAAAAGATCATCCTCTCCACCAAAATTTTCCGCTCACCAAGGAAAATAGCGATCATACACATTCCTAATCTGTTAGTAGCATGTACAAGACTAATCCTAGTAGGGATGCAGAGGCATAGACTGATGTTAACCACCACGCCTTTTTGCCATAAATGTCTAAAAGAACTGAAAGCGAGTAAGCTCTATGGATACTGTGTTGATGAGATGCAAACCTAGTTAACCAGACAATGATTATACCTCAATGCGTCACAGGAAGGAACAAATCCCAGAGTAGTCAGGTTGGGGATTATGGTATTTCCTTGTTTATCTCTCAAGCACAACTGAGAGAGTTACTGATACAAGTGAATTGGGTAGAAGGCCTGTCAATCAACTCCAATATAGGCCCCTGAAGAAGAAATCAGGATTAGCTTTCCAAGTGAGAGATTAAAGCTGAGCACCCCTCATTAACTGAAAAGATACCCAATTCATCTTTGGGATTTGTAATCGCCATCCTACTCAGCGAATTCATGAGTTTGTTTCGGACTTCAGGCACACAAAATGCATCAAAGGATCCTCATCCAGCATCATTAAAAATATTTACTAGTATGTTTTACGTTTATGAAAGGTATTCAATGAATTCAACTCTGGTAACTTCTGCTAACAGAAACAAAATTACTCTTTAGTGTGTGCTTTTGTTGTTTCTCGAGATTACAATCTGAAACCTTGGTTCCTGCGCAACAAGATTCGTTATACTAGCAATATATTTTGATAATCACTAGTACTTATCTCATATGTACTCTCTCTCAATTTCTCGAAGCTTGCAGAGTTATTTTCTAAAGACGGAATGTCCTTTCAAGCTAGTTGTCAAAATATTGTCTCTCGACCCTGGGTTATTGATGATTTGGATGCATTCATATTGAAATGGGGCAGGAAACCTTGGAAGAAGGTAAGTTGCAATCAACTTGCAAATCTACCTTTTTTCCTCGTATTAACTCTCCCTTTTATCCATGCTTCTATAATAACTTGGAATGTCGTATGTTATATGCCTACAATAACCTTCTCTTTTGTTTTTGTTTTTCATTGCAGGCTGTCATTTTTATTGATAATTCTGGTGCAGATATTATTTTGGGTATATTGCCATTTGCACGAGAGTTATTGTGTCGAGGAACACAGGTTTGCTTTCATATCATAATTACAATTTTTGGTAGTAACTGATTTGTGTGATTTAACGCCACAAGAGCACATCTCTGTTTTGAACCTCTGTATGTAACAAGGAAAAAAAATACTGTTTGTTCATAAACTTTTTTTTGATAGGTAAGTGTGATCTCTTGATGGTATGGGGATTGGAACCAAGGACCTCAAGGTCTTTGCATGAGTGCCCTTGCCATCTCTCCCAACCCTTGCAATAAGATCAAAGTAAACATACAGATACAGGAAAGGCATCTATAGTGTAGACCACTCTGCCATGGACAGTCAGGACCATCATCTTCTATTCAAATTTTTCAAGTGACCCAATTGCGTTGTATAATATTAAGGCCTGCGTTAACTCATCAATAAGGTCAACATCATTGGCAAACAACATTATACATTATATGGCATCTTGTATATTAGGGGTGAGCAGGGTGGGGTCCAGTACTTTTTTGTTGTTGCTAAAAACCACATACCGGGGTGTTTTTCATTTTGAAAACCAAACCACACAATTCTGTGCTGTTGCTCAGTTTGCTCATTTCTTTCCAGCCCAGCAGTCCCCTTGGCCTACTGGCCCACGTCCAAATTATCTTTAGCCAATGATTTCCTTTTGTTTGAAATTGGGTCCAGCTGCGGCCCACCCTTGAGCCCATCACAATCCACTCTACGATAAGCCTGTTTGAAACCTTCATTAGTCCTCCCATAAGCAACGCCATTTCCAAACAAGTGTTTGAAATTTGAATTATTGGTAGACCAATTTTATATATGTGTACTAGTTTAATTTAGATATATTATAAAGTGCTTAGTAAATGAATTCTTGCCATGTCTTGGGAAGGTTCCACTCAATTATTAATTTTTTTATATGCATATTATATCATTTACTTCCCGATTTAGTTAAATAGTCTCCTATACCATTTTGAGATGCGCCATCTTATGCCTTATAATTTTCAAAATCTTTCATCTTAATCGATGGTTGGAATCGTCCACACCTTTGGCTGCGCGTGAGTTCTATCTTCCCTCCTTTTACCATTCTTAGACCTAGTGGCGCCTCCCCCCCCCCTATTACCATCTCCGCAATTCCTTCGCCATTGTTGACAAAAAGCTGCCGTCTCCGCCCTAATAGGAACGACATACATCCTTCCCTCTACACCAATCGTTACCGAACCTGAAATGTTTTCCACAAAACGAACTAGGATTCTTTCCCATCTCAAATCTTTCCTATCCTGTCGATTTATCAGTACGGATAAAACCCCCGCATGTGTCTCCGATGGTTTGAAACACCCGGCTTCCCCAAAGGTGCAAAGGTAATCCTACAGCCCTGACCCACACCACCTCTGGTTTCCACTCTTCACGGTGACACCCAGCCACAGGGTTCCACTGGTCTAAGAAGAGAGGCTGCTGGTTGAATACCCAGTTCCTCTCCTTTAGTATCCTCTTCGCTTACACCTTGGATGGGAATTCAAAAGGAAAGTAGTTCCCGTACATGTCCACCACTTTAACACCTCCCGCTGTCTTCCATTTACGATCAACCCAGCGTTGAAGTTCAACCTTCTTAGGAATTGGCCACTCAAGGTCTCCAACTCTGCCCACCAAGCATCTTTCTAAGAACTCCGTAGCTCCCTTACAAGTTTTCTCCTCTACCTGGATATCTACCCCTTCTGCTCCCCCCCTACTCCTTCTACATGAGATTAAATCAGGCCATGGCGGATTTCTGCCGCCTCCTTATAGGACTTGGAGTTGCACTGCTCCCTGATGTCCCGGGCTACGGCAAATCTGCAAAGTTTGTCCGCCACCATTTCCCTTCATCATCTGCATTTTCCGGGATACAAACCATACCCGGTTTCCCTTTTCCTTTCACTATGACTTTGATGAATCTCCCAGCAGCATTCCTTTGATGTCCTGGGATACAAACCATACCCGATTTCTGCTGCCTCCTTATAGGACTTGGAGTTGCACTGCTCCTTGATGTCCCGGGCTATGGCAAATCTGCGAAGTTTGTCCACCACCATTTCCCTTCATCATCTGCATTTTCTGGGATACAAACCATACCTGGTTAAATCCGGGTTCGGATTTGAGCCAAGATCGATTCAAAGATTAACAGGACCCTCAATGATAAACAAAGAACGTGGAATTAGATCAGCGAACAATGAAAGTAACTAGAATAACGATAAAAACGAAAATAACGAAATAAGAGAAAGGATAGAAAGAGTCTCCCTTGACCCACTAGCTGCAATTGACTAGGAACTTTGGGGTGTGAACGAGAACCATCGATGCGATTGCCTACAACCCACGAACACGGAATGCCACAATCTCCCGACTCACGAAGATTGATAAGTTCAAGGTTTGGTTTCTAGTTCAAGAAACCGGATAAACTCACAAACTCAATTGTGAAACTAGTGTATGAGCACAAAAAAAATGCACTTTGCATAACTGATCCAAGATCTCTTTTACAATGTTTTAGACAAGCCTTATATAGGCTACACATACTCAAAGTAAACTGCAGAATTTATGCACTAGGGGACTCCAAGGGTTGGGTGATTAAAAGATAAGACTAAAGGTCTTTAGGGACTCCAAGGGACAGATTCTTCAGTTACTGATTTCTTGAGAATTGTTTGGATTCCAAGCCTTTTGCTGTGACCAAAAAGTCTTCTAACTTCCCAAACATGACACTTGAGCCCCTCCATTTGTAGAGTGTCAATCCTTGGCCCTAGGATCACATCATTCCTTCTTCTTGAAAATGATTCAACAAAAGGCAAACTCTCCTCCCAAGCTTTCAAGTTTTTATTCAAAACAGTCCTAAGCAATTGAGATAGGACACGATTGACAACTTCGGTTTGCCCATCCGTTTGAGGATGATACGAAATAGAAAACAACAGCTTAATTCCCAATTTATTCCACAATACTCTCCAGAAATCACTTATGAATTTGGTGTCTCGACACTCACAATTATTCTTGGCATACCATGCAAACACACAACTTCTTTGAAAAACAAATCGGCTATGAAACTAGCGTCATTAGTTTTATGACATGCAATGAAATGTGCCATCTTTGAAAACCGGTCCACTACCACAAATACTGAATCATGACCATGCTTAGATCTAGGCAATCCAAGAATGAAGTCCATAGAAATGTCGGTCCAAGGAGAATGTGAAATTGGCAAAGGAGTGTACAACCCGTGGGGTTCCACTCGTGACTTGGCACGCTTGCAAGTTATGCAACTAGAACAAATACGCACGACATCTATTCTCATTTTAGGCCAAAAGAAATGTTCCTTTAAGGTTTCGAGTGTCTTAAATACAACAAAATGACCCATAAGGCCTCCATCATGTGCCTCACGTACGAGTAACTCACGCATAGAACATTTGGGTATACAAAAGAACATTTGGTATACAAAGCTGATTTTCTTTGAAAAGATAACCCTCATGCCTATAGTATTTTCCAAAAGCCAATTTTTCACACAATGAGAACACATCTTTGAAATTGTCATCATTGGTATACAACTCCTTGATGAAAGCAAATCCAAGTAATCTAGAATGCGTGGTAGTGATCAAAGTATGCCTACGCGATAAAGCATCGGCTACTATATTGTCCAGCCCTTTTTATACTTGATTACATATGGAAAGGATTCAATGAATTCAACCCACCTAACATTCCTTTTGTTCAATTTCCATTGACTTTTTAGGTATTTGATTGACTCATGATCGGTGTGGATCACAAATTCCCTAGGTCTAAGGTAATGTTCCCATGTTCGAAGGCATCTCATCAAAGCATATAATTCCTTATCATAGGTGGAATAATTCAATGATGATCCACTCAACTTCTCATTAAAATATGCAACGGGTTTACCTTCTTGGTTCAAAACACTACCAATCCCAACTCCCGATGCATCACACTCCAATTCAAACATTTTCTCAAAATTAGGTAAAACAAGAATAGGTGCAGAAACTAAACTTTCTTTCAAAAGTTCAAAAGCAGCCTGATATTTTTCACCCCAATGAAATTTTACCTCTTCACCAATTCATTCAACGGCGCAACGATTGTACTGAAATTCTTAGACAAATCTCCGATGGAAGCTTGTCAAGCCATGAAAACTCCTTACCTCACTTGCACTTGTAGGAGTAAGCCTACTCCTTAATCGCTTGGATTTTATCTTCATCCACTTCCACTCCTGCGGCACTTACAATAAAACCAAGAGACATTATTCTATCCATGGCAAAATCACATTTCTTTAAGTTAGCATATAAAGAATGCTCCCTTAAAGTGCACAAAACAGAACGAATATGATGTGTGTGTTCTTCCATGCTTTTGCTATGAATTAGAATATCATCGAAGTATACAACAATAAATTTCCCAATGAAATCCCTAAAAACTTGGTTCATCAACCTCATGAATGTACTCGGTGCATTGGTCAAACCAAAAGGCATAACCAATCACTCATACATCCCAAATTTGGTTTTAAAAGCAGTTTTCCATTCATCACCTTCTCGAATTCTAATTTGGTGATATCCACTTTTAAGATCATTTCAAGTGTATATTGTAGCACCATTCAACTCATCAAGCATGTCGTCTAATCGTGGGATAGGATAATGATACTTGACAGTGATTTGGTTAATGGCCCTGCAATCGTTTCACATACGCCACTCACCATTTTTCTTGGGTACCAAAATTATCGGTGCTGCACAAGGACTCAAGGATTCATGAATCTTACCATGATTAAGCAATTCCTCAACTTGCCTTTGAATTTCTTTGGTTTCCTCGGGATAGTAAGCAGGTCGGTTTGGCAAAGTTGACCCCGGGATGAAGTCAATTTGATGCTCTATCCCTCGAAAAGGTGGCAAGCCACTTGGTTCATCATCGGGAAAGATATCCTTGAATTCCTGCAATAAAGAAGAGACAAAAGAAGGCACAATTCTTGATATATCATTAGTAACCAAAGTGTTTTTGAAAACCATGATAAAAACCTCTCTGATAAAGACCTCTCTTTTATCCCTTAACTCCCTCGAAACCTCACTTGATTTGACAAAAATTCTTTTTCACTCTTTGGCCCTAGGCCTTTTCAACTTCTTTCTTTTCTTCCTCCTTCTCTCATGTTTCCGCCCTCATATTTTTCTCATATTTTTTTGAATTTCAGATTTCAAGCTTCTGATGTGCTCTTCTAAGGGCTTTTCAAGAACAAATTGCATATTTCAATTTAAGAATAACAAGAACACTTATCTGTAGGACAAAGATAACAAGAACAATTTCCAGATT
This sequence comes from Codonopsis lanceolata, assembly GCA_013146195.2. Taxonomy (NCBI): domain Eukaryota; kingdom Viridiplantae; phylum Streptophyta; class Magnoliopsida; order Asterales; family Campanulaceae; genus Codonopsis; species Codonopsis lanceolata. The sequence goes on from CM028383.1 coordinate 52,551,817, forward strand.
ATTGTAGGACAAAGATAACAAGAACAATTTCCAGATTATTGTTTTTTTTGTTTTTTTTTCTGAGAATTTCGAAGAAGAATTCAACAAAAAAATGGAAAGACGAGTAGAACGAATTTGGGTTACCTCTTCGATTGGCTTTGATACCAATGGATGTGAATCTGGGTTCGGATTCGAGCCAAGATCGATTCGAAGATTAACGGGACTCTTTAGATGGACAACGAACGCGGAATGAAAAGGATAGGGAGTCTCCCTCGACCCACTAGTCGCGATTGACTAGGAACCTCGGGATGCGGTAGAGAACCTTCGACACGATTGCCGGAGACCCACAACCACGAACGCCACAATCTTCCGAGTCATGAAGATTGATAAGTTCAAGGTGGTTTCCAATCCAAGAAACCCAAATACTCTCACAAACTCAATTGTGGAGAAACGCAAGTGTATAAGAACACTCAAACAAAGCTTATGCTTTAATATATTAACCAAGTTGTTCTACAATGAGTTTAGAGCTGCCTTTTATAGGCTTGAAATACAACAATTACTTAGGGATGAATCAAGTCTCAAAGCCAGTCCAACTTCGAAGAAGAAAACAAGAAGACTGTCCAACTTTCAGACTTCAAAACCCAACCTTCAAGTTTCCAGGATTGTTGATTTAACCCTCTAACTTGCATATGAACTTCTCTTCATGTACTGGATCATTGGTAATTTCAATTTGATTCCAAATCTCTCCCACAAGTTGAAGTGTGGCTGCTCGAGCCCTCCTCACATAAACACGAGTGATTGGTCCTCTTTTTATAAACGGGTCTTGATTATCTTGACCCGAGCTATCTTGATTCCCATCACTATGACTTTGATGAATCTCCCAGCAGCATTCCTCTCCTTGGCCAACTTCTTTCACCACACAACGCTGGATGAGGAAAATCTTCCCATCCACTCAAAGACCCTAGCGAACTCAAAAAGAGGAGAGGACAATCTCATGCGGTCTACCTCTAAATCTCTCCACCACTCTGTACTCAAGTTGATCTATCTCCTGAATCCTGAGAACTTCAAAATTCTTTCTGTGGACTTGAAAAAAAGTCCTGTTGTCGTTCGCCATTCTTACTGGTTTGCAATATTTAAATTCTCTTTCCCAAAAAGTCCTGAGAACTTATTCTGCAACTTTTGGTTTTCCCATTTGCACTCAATATTTTTTAAATTGGCTTTTAAAAATAAGTCATATTAGAGTGTTTGTTGTAGCCAATAAGCAAGGTACAACACCCCTTATGCGTTGAAAAGCCAAAAAGCCTAAATTTTAAGCTTATTTGGTTTTTTGAAAACACGGAGACAACTATTCATTAATAATTTTTTGATTATTCCCATTTTACTCTTTTCTCAAATATACATAAAAAGAGGAATACTAATGTCATGAATTCGTTTTTTTAAAAGAAAATGAACATTAAATGTGGGATGGGGAATACAATAGATAATTTATTTTATTCGTTGGTGGGTAATTATAAATATTATGGGGTAAGCATTTACAACCTCCACATATTTGATTACTCACATTCAAAATTGGAAAGGAAAAAACCAAAGTTAAACATGAAAACTACACATACTAATGGTATTAAAAAACAATTACATATTTTTTATTTTAAGTATGATTAAGAAAATAGATATTAATTAACTATTGTCTCATGTTAACTTTTTTGGATATAGGTGTGACTTTTTTTTTTCTCAATGAAGGAAGTAGTTAACTTGGAAATTTAGGGTATTATGGTCAATTTGTATTAAATAAACCATTTTGAATTTATTTAACAAATAATCATAACAACTCATAACCGCTATTCAATACTGTTAACAAACAAACAGTTTATTATCCATAAGCCAATTAGCCACCAACCTAAGCCATCAGCCACAAGCCGCAACAAATGAACCCAGAGCCACAACAAATAAGCCCTGGGACAATCTGTTCCACCTGTTTTAGTTTTATGTACATATAATATATGGTGCTTCTTTCTTACATTTTATCTTTTACAATTCTGATTTCTCCCCTTTCAAGTTCCATTACTTAGTTGCAAGGTTTCTAGAGTCTCATTTTTATGCTGTTATCCCAAACTTTTAGGTTTGTATAATTATTATTATTATCATTTTATTTTTTTTTGTCAATTATCCAAACACGGGAATGACTTCTATGTAGTGGTTAACCGTGCATGCTTAAACATGAGGTTTTATAGGTTCGACCCTGGGTGAGTTGTTCTGCTCTTTCTCGAAACAGAACTAGGCAGTGACAATATATGGTGAAAATTTGCAGAAATATCCGGTTATGGATATCTTTATGTGATATACCTCCCACAATCCCAGAAATATAGCCTCAATTCCTTACTGGGAATTCAACCTAGTACAATATCAAATCATTATTTAGCATACATTATTGTCTTAGGTAATGAAATTTTAATCATGGGTACAATATTAAGAATACTATTGATAACAAGTTTTAGAATAAGTATTTTTTTATAAATCTAAAGTCAAATTTTTAATTCAGTTGATTACGATTCAAGAAAAGTTAAGTGGGACTATTTTTTTTTTTTTTTGGGGGATGGAGGGAGTATCAAATAAAATGGGAAGTTATTTTTGAAAATGGAGGTGATGTATCTCTTATGTCTTATATGTTACCATATGAGAAAATTAAATAGCAGAAACTATCCATAATATTGCTACAATGAGCAATGCTTTACACAATTTCAACCATGCTTCTTGCCAAAGTGAGGAGAAGAGTTGTTTTACCTTCTTTTTTCCCATTGTGATTCCAAGTAGATGGACCAAGGTTAAGTTGAGTTGAGTATTTCTCATTTTGGTCTTCATGGTATCTCTTTATCTTTACTTCAGGAAAAAAAAAACTTGATTGCTTCTATGTTGCAGGTTGTATTGGCAGCAAATGATTTACCTTCTATCAATGATGTAACTTACCCAGAGCTAATTGACATTATATCAAAGGTTGTACGGCTGTTGTCTCTCACAATGTTTATTGCCATTGCATATTCTGTATTTGCTAACATGTTTGTTGAATCTACCAGTTGAAGGATGAAAATGGACAGCTTATGGGTGTTGATACTTCCAAACTTTTGATTGCCAATTCTGGTAATGATTTACCGGTAAGACTTCTGGAAGTGGTTCACTTGAAGCCTTTTCATAGTTAGAATGTGTCATTTTTGACATCAAAAGGCAAGTGAGAGAATTAGATGGCAACATTTCTTCGATTATCAGCTCATTTATGTACATCTTTTGGCAGGTTATTGATCTTACTAGCATATCGCAAGATCTTGCCTACCTGGCAAGTGATGCTGACCTAGTAGTTTTGGAAGGAATGGTGAGCATTACATATATCATTAACTCGTAATTATTATTTTACCCGAGTGCCCTTGCCATCTCTCCCATCCCTAAGGGTCATTAACTTGTAATATTACAAACTGCTCTTGCTTTAATGTTGGTTTATTTCCTTCCTAACTTTGGCTCCCTTTCAAGTGACTGATCAGAAATTGAAACATGACCACAGCCATAGGCTGGTCAGTTTTATATTCATTCACTAATTATACTTGGTCTGCATATTCAGCCACTAATTATTCATGTATGTTTCCTGTTGAAGATGTGTGTGTGTGTGTGTGTTCGCAATGCTGTTCTAGTGAATTAGAAATAAAGTTGTAGCTATACTTTATGATGAGAAGTGTATAGCATTTTTCCAAGGGGCCACACTTATGACTTACCTATCCAAAAAAAAAAAAAAACTATATTGGGGGTGGCCACATTTTTACATAGATCTGATCATATTACCAGGTTCTCAACTTGTCGGACATACTTTAATTGATGAAGTGGGGGTGCTGAATCTTCATCAGAAGGCTTTTATCGAGAGATTAATTTCTTAGATGCCTGCTAGCTTTATATGTAACTATTTAGTAGAAGCAGCTTTAAGAAAGTGGCAATACTGCTAGGTGACTAACTATTTAGGTAGCCCGAGTTTAATCAAAGGACAATTAAAATATCCTTGGAACCTACTGGATTACTGAAGTGAAGTAGGCTTATTTGTTTCTCGTTGTGGAGTTGAAGAGGGTATTACCGCCTTTATTGTTTTTCCAATTTCCAATAGTCTAACCCTTGAATGTTGCCAGGGCCGTGGAATAGAAACAAATCTTTATGCTCAGTTTAAATGTGATTCCCTCAAGATTGGGATGGTAAGCTGTTGCTGAAGTTTTTTTAGTGAATCAGTTTTGCTACCTACATGTTGCAATATGCTTTTCTTCCCTTTATTTTTGTTAATACATTTTTGCGAAATATTTGTAGGTCAAGCACGCAGAGGTTGCTCAATTTCTGGGAGGAAGGCTTTACGATTGCGTTATCAAGTTCAATGAAGTTTTAGGTTGAAAGTGGCAGTTTCCCTAATTTTTACATCTGACATCTTATATTTATAGATATATTAAGGTAGAGTACTTCTTACATATCTCGGTCCTATGTGGCAGGCATGTACTTGGCAAGCTCTATGCTCTTTTATCTTTCTTTTTTTAATTTAAAAAGCCATGTCATGGGAGGCCTCTCTACCTTGCCTTGATCACTGTTGGTGTTAGATAGCATCCAATTTCATTATTTGGTACCTTGGTGCATACAACGCTTGAATTATATTGAATGGTAAGTTACAACCTTCCCAGTACCTTGCAGGTTTATGAATAGACGTTGGAATTTGAGATTGTTGATACATAGCTTTAGAAGCGGCCTTCATAAGAGTAAATCAATCAAATGACAAATGTGATGTTGCTGAAGGAGGGAGGTGTGATGTAGTTGCTTTTTTTTTTTTTACAACTCCAATTCCGACATTAATAAAACTACCTTTTACCAGTAGAAAATGAAAAAAAAAAAAAAAAAATCTATGAATTGATTGACTATGAGGGTTATAAATACCACACTCACTTATTATGATAACAAGATTCGGACCTGGTCGCCTCCAACTTTCGATACTATCTAATGTGTAAGCCATTATTAATAATATTATCTAAATACAATACTGCATTGTACCCTCTTGAGGCAATTGTCACCCATAGAGGTTCCTTGGAACAATTTGGATAAACATATGGGAGTCTCTTTGTACCCATCACTACTTTTCTGGCGAAACTAATTCGTTTTTTGCTTTTTAACTCTCAGGTCATCAATCAAAAATTTAATTGTTCATTCCCTGTTCATGATAGTTGCCACTTTCTTTTTACAGCGACGGATGCAACATAGCATAACGGATCTCATCACTCATCGCATTACTTCTTCTAACCAAATATTGAATTGTGTTTACTGTGGAAAAGCAAGCATGTTACGACATGCACGAGCCAGCGGCTATAATCAATAATCAATAATTTTAATAAAGTTTGGAATACAAAACTGGTGAAAATATCTCACTATCTCTGTAGCTTTCCAGCGGAGTGCAAATATACTGAGACAGAAACAACACTGCAAAATAGATACAGATTAGCATCCATTCAGTATAAACAATTTGGTCTAAATTTTGATAAAAATAAAAGTAAAAAGTGCTTACGTGGATCCGAGGAAGAAGGCCAGAGAGAGATGAAAGTTAAAAAGATATACAGAAACAACGGCTGTCAGCAGCATTGCCACTGAAGTGGAATATACCTAAGAAAAACAGCACAGCTTAATTATATATACATTTTGGATATCTTCTAGATCATGCCATGTTGGTTATATCCATGCATTATACACAATTTTGCACACCAATTCTGTATAGATTAGAACAATCAGTAGGCTACCCAAGTTATGTATCTCAATCACTACTCTTCGTATATTTCATATTATTCACTCTAGCACATGTGGAATGCTCATTATCCTTGATAGGCACTGGTGAGCAGTTAGGCTTTGGGTTACTACTTACTGGCTTACTGCTACAAGGATACAAGTCTATAGGACTTCAGTGAACAGTACAACTATTTCACAGCAATGAAACACAATCTTTACTTCTTCATCCATGCAGCATAAAATCATAGCAACAAGAATGCACGTTACAAGAGTCATGTAATAATTGCTTGTCATATGCTCTTTCCTTTTATTTAGACATTAAGACCAGTTTTTCACCTCTGCAAGGATATCCAAATGTGGTTTTCGGAAATATACTGGTCACCTAATAAGGAAAAGATTTGACCAGGCAATTGAAGTAAGTAGTGTGCTAATATTAAACTAACATGATATAAAAAAAAACAGGTTATCTCATGTAGTGACATGCAAAAACTTGGGCGAAACAAAAGATACCTTAAGATTGTTTTCCGGTTAACGTGAGCTCTAAAACTATTTTCACAGAGGTGAATAATGAGGGTATGGGCATATTTTCCTTAAGGAACATTGTGACACCTCGTTAAACCTTTAGAAAGTATTCATGTCACCCTCCAATAATGTAGCTTTATGGTTAATGACATCCACCATTTTCTCTCAAGTGAGTTAATAATATATATGTAAGGCGACCAAGCATATTCAGCACAAGATTTGGATGTATGAGAAAATGTGAACACATCTATGATTGAACACCAAGCAAAATTAATAGTCTTACCTTCACGATATTGTCAGCATACTTCATCACCATTGATACAGCAATACCACTACAAGCAAAAAAGAAAAATAAAACAAAACAGTTGACATGAAAGTGCAATTTCTAGCAACATAAAAGTGAAATTTGCAAGTAAAAAAGTGACAGGTGGATTATATCAATTGTGAGATAATTACCTCAGCGCATGGTTGAGAATCATGAGAACTGTAATCGTTGAATATCCATGGAAGAATCCCCTGTAAACCAAAGTATGACTTGTTAATTTAGTCGTCGTGTAATTTTGATACATTAAACTAGTGATCCCAAGGGGTGGGAGGAGATGGCAAGGGCACTCAAGCAAAAGACCTTGACGTCCTTGATTCCAATCCCCATACCAAAAGGGTACACACTTGCCTATCAAAAACAACAACAACAATTGAACTGGTTCATCACACCAACAGAGAAGTCTTCCTTTTAAGAGAATAGTGAAATAGTGAATTTAGCTTAATAGGCATCAATGAGATTATATTTAAAATGGGTGGGAGAAAAGTAAATCTACTGAAATGGGCGCATATCCTTTCTACAGACTAGCACTATGTTTTGTTTTGACTATCTCAGAAGCTCAAGAGCTTGAATAGTATCTATTACTCCCTCCATCCCTAAATTATTGTTATGTTTGACCCGACACACGGATTAAGAAAAAAACAATTGACTCAATTATTATTTTATTTTTTTATAAGTGATTGACTCAATTATTAATATTGGTTAATATATAGTTTCCCTTAAAGTTCATACGCATGTGAGACCGTTATTAAGGTAGTAGAAAAAAGTAAGCATAAAATGGTTAAAGCATTTTACTAATAAGAAAAGTGTACAAACAAGACAATTTTTTGGGGACGAATGAAAAAGGAATACAAGACAATTAATTTAGAGATGCAGGGAGTACTATTCTAAAGTACGGGTGGCAATTTTTATCCATTCTATTTATCCATCAATTTTTCGTATTAAAAATGACTTATTGGGTTAATCATTTGAATACCCAATATTAAAGGGTTTTACATGAGTAACCTGTTAAATACCCAATACTATAATGGGTTGAGTTTTTGCCCAATATCCCAACAGGTTGCCCAATAATGAATAATGTCTGGAAGTAGCCCAAAAATATCCTTTGATCAATTTGACAAAAATAGAGTTTATGAAGGGAAAAGAAAATCTATCGAGGTTCCACAATGTCAAACTATCTTTTTTTTTGTCTCCTAAGAATCTTCAAAATGAACAATCATTTTGGAATAAATGGAGGATTTTTTTTTATTAAAGGTGTTAACAAGGATAAAGAAAATTAATTTTTTTTCTAACAATAGATAACATAATTAAAAGAAAATAGTATAAAAGTTGATGGGTACTATTCATTGGGTATTGGGTGTTAATTGGTATTAGATAAGTTTGGGTATACCCAAAATTATCCATTAAAAACTTATGGGTTTTTTTGGATATTACCCAAAACTACCCATTAGTCTTGATGAATAACTTAGGGTTTTTTTTTTTGATAAGTAATGAATAACTTTGGGTTTTACCCAAACCCAACCATTATACCCAAATTGCCACCCCTATTCTAAAGTGGGAGAGGTCAAATGAAGCCTTTCCCAGATTGCCCCAATTAGCCCCAACTTTAAGTAAGGGTAACCCACAACACCCTAGAATAACTATCAACTAACTTCCAACTTCTTCTGCTACTTAAATAACAACCCAAAAACCACTGTAACATAAAGTATAAAATTTATGTGCATATAAATATATATATATATATATATATACTCGCACACACATATATACTTGGTGAATATACCAAATAAAATAACTGTGAATACGCGTCCAATCACATTCACTTGTCATAAAATATGTATGGAGCCAAGATGAACTGATTTGATTGGGAAAATACTGTGAGACGGGAATACATAGGAAAGGCCTCCAATTATTCTTGATTTTTTTTTTTTTTGATAAGTAGAGATGTATAAATACTAAAAGTAAATGACGTGTCCTTTATACACTACGAGTATACACTACCAAAAGAGATCTCTAACCAATAGAAAAGCTATTCACAAAATCTACAAAGAAAATAGATTGACAAGAGTAGAGAAGCTTATACTCGGAACACCAAAAATACAGCAAGCAAAGCAAGGAATTCTTCAAGAAGGGGATTCTTCTCATAAAATATGTATGGAACCAAGATGGACTGATTTGAATGGAAAAATACCGTGAGACGGAAATACATAGAAAATGCATCCAATTATTCTTGATTTTTTTTTGAAAAGTACAGATGTATAAATACTACGTCACAAATAACGTGTCCTTTGTACAGTACGAGTATACACTACCAAAAGAGATCTCAACCCAATAGAAAAGCTATTCACAAAATCTACAAAGAAAATAGATGGACAAGACCCAGCGGTTTCTTTCTCTCCAAATAGCCCAGCTAACTCCCAGTGGGGCTACCTCCCAAATGCAACTTTCTTCCTACAGTTGACAGCGGACCAGCGCCGGAGAAGCTCACTAAATGAATTTGGCATCACCCAAGACATGTTAAATACCGAGCAACAAATTCCACGGCTCAAGGGCAACCAGACAATGAAGAAGCAAACGATTAACACTCTCCCCGCTCCCCTTACGCATAAAGCACCAATCGACATAAATTTTAGGGCAAATCCGTAGATTGTCTCCCGTAAGGATAGCTTCAGGAGCTACTTCCCATACAAAGAAGACCACTCTATTAGGAGCTAAAGTTTCACACACTGATTTCCAATGGAAGGGGGTCCCCGCCTCTATTTAATAATTTGAAGTAGTACGATCTAACCAAAAACTTCTTCCCCTTTGAGCCCTCCCATTACATTCTGTCACTTGAATAACCTATTTTCTGATAGTATAGATTCTCCAAAAAACGACCTATCGATTCCAACTCCCCAGTCATGAAAATTCCTGCAAAAAATTGGGTTCTAAGACGCCCTACCTTCATCCAAAAACAGAACTGAGCAGACCATGCAGTCCTTGTCCCTAGGAACATTGAATAGACTAGGAACAGCCTCCTGCAACCCCAAGTCACCACTCCATGTGTCTTTCCAGAATCTAACAGAAGAGCCATTCCGTATCTCAAACGAAATGTATCTCTCAAAAGAGATCCAGCCTTTTGTGACGCCTCTCCAAACTCCCGTCCCAAAAGGAGAGAAATCTTGTTTGGGAACCACAAATGGTCCCCTGCCCCATATTTGCTCATCACTACTTTTCTCCATAAGGCATTCTTGTCCGTAAAATATTTCCAAATCCACTTCCCCAACAACGCATTATTAAAAAGTTTGAGATTTCTGATTCCCAAGTCTCCATTTTGCACCCTTGCACAAACCTTATTCCAATTAACCAACTGATTATCCCTGATTCTTATAGTCTTATTTCAGATCTGAGAATCCTTCAAATATAAATTTGGATTTCATTTTGAAGTATTTTCAAAAAATAGACAATTGCTTCATTAAAATTATGAATCATCATTGTTTGCCATTAAGTCTAAATAAAATTAACATAAAAAATTATTTTATAGTATTCCCTGTTCTGAATTTGTATTCCCTGTTCTGAATTTGTAAAGAATTTAGTTTTAACATCCTTAAAACAAATTGCTTGGCCCACTTTTGCATTGGATAATGATTGATATCTTTGTTTATAATCTTACTTACGCTCTACTTGTCAAAGATAAGCAGATAATCTTGATCCCATATTAGGTAAACATCCAAGCAAAGTAAGAGCAAAGAGCAACCAGAACTTACTTGTTCATGACAGCATCAAAATCTTGAACCAGTATTGCAACAGCATTGAAGGCCATCCCAAAGACATACAACCAGAAGTTCTGCACGTTTATGTTCCTGGAAGGTCGCTTTTTTATTATAGCCTGCATTTCGATATAACTAATCAACAAGAGTCACTATGCAACCAACTTATTTGAAGATTATAATCCTATAGTTATATCATTAACAAAAGATACTACCAATATCTTTATATAGCTACCTGCAACCACGATAACTAGTTCTATAACGATTTAGTAACCTCTCAGCCAAATATAAGTTTACGATTTTTACCTCCGTGTACACCCCAGCAAAACCACTTAAAAGTGCCATGACCTGCATAGGAATGACTAGTAATTACATTATGAAAAAGCTCTCGACAAAGATTGTAATTTCTCACAATTAAACTGAATGTCGGGCTCAGTATGTCAGGAACTCACAATGGCCATCACCCAACCTTGAACCGGAGTCTGAAGAACATGATCAGAACTGCAACAACAATGACATTGATACTCAATAAGAAAGAGCCATTAACCTCATAAACTGAAATGAAATTAAAAAAAGTGGCCCAGAACAAGTGATCCTGCAACTGCAAGGTCTGACGACGCACGAAAAGAGATTCCTTAAAAAAATCTTCTTGAAACCTTAAAAAAATCTTCTTGAAACCAAGGGCTAAGTTACGCTTTTATTCATACACAGAAGTAGAGGAACAAATTGATATGGAAAGTTACGAGTTATGGCCAATTGGTTAGGTTGTGTGGAACTTTCTGCCTGTCTCAAATGCTCCTACATCCCATGGATACTTTGCAGATACATGATAAGTATCTTGGAGAGGCTCAATAACTTGGAGTGTAAACCCCACTAATGGATGTGTTTAATGTACAGTAGAGAAGGAAACTAGAAACCAATTGTTATCTGATGCACTTAATCAGGCAAACTTTGCAAGGCAAGCTTTAGATAGAGATCATGAGCTCGGAAATGCAAAGAGAGGCCTATCTATGTGAACTGAGAATTATGTCAATGGGTCTCTGTGCAGTGAGATTAGTTGGAAACAAACAGAAGATTCTTCCAGCATGAGCAAAAGTTAAGGTCTAAAATTGTGAAGCATATTAAGGCTTTGGTTGTTTCAAAAACTGTTGGGTAGTAAGGTTTGGGAAGAGCCAAACACAATTGGCTGGTTGGTATGCAGTAGATGGTTGACATTACAAAATTTAGGTGGCAGGCATATGAGTGATTTTGCAACTCATAGTGGGTATGCTCCCACGACTGTTGTGAATGTTTGCCGATGTATAGCATGACAACAATCACTTACTAAATTGGAATCAACACCAAGGTTTTCAAGGCAGATGAACAGTAATGCATATTGGAAAATCCTTAAGCAACCCCAGTAATGGGATTTACAATATGATAAGAATTACTCTTACGAAGGATTAAGTTGTGCTGTCGTGCACCCCGCACAAAGTAAAATGAAAGCAGCCCACTGAATCTGGCTTAACCTGAAAGAAAACAATAAATTAGAGCATAATGCATTGATGAAGTTCTTTTCAAAGTATTGCTTCACTAAGAGTCATATGACCACACGTTCGATTAGACATTTCATTCTGTGTAAAATGTAGGAGCAATGCTGTGCTTACCAAAATACAGTTGCTTGGTGAGAAGATCACATGATTGCACTACCTAACACATCATTTGGTAACGTTTGGTAGACAAGTTTTTATCAGCCTATTATCCTCATAATGACATTTTTATGACATCTTTATATCTGTTTGACTAAACGGTAGCAGAGTTTGACTCTGACAGAGAGTCGACCACAGAAGAAAAGCTCACTCTGGACATGCGTTCATTTGTGGCTTTTAGCCATGCTCTGTACAAAACAGCAGTTCAATATGGAATGCAGATAAAATGAAAAAAATAACTGTCATCTTTTACATTTCACATTTCTCTACTTTTTGGTATTTTAGAAGATTATGATGACTCATGTAATTCGAATTATGTAGAATGAGAAAAATAAACTATTACAGCATGAAAAAAGGAGTTCGAAGAGAAATGATGATATACACTCATAGATGGTGGAAGGACTTACTTCTTCTTCAGAATTATACGATATAACACACCCGTGCTGATAATATTCAGGTTTTTTAGTATCTGATACCCTGGAGCATCCACGTATGCGAAGATATAGTACTGCCACATATATTCTTATATCAGAAACAATGAGTCAAAGCCAGTAATTTCTAGAAAAGTAAAGAAGAAGTCAAACCAACCTGGAGCAAATTCTTGACTAGGTAAAGTGCTGCAGGAATGGGATAAACACTAACCTCATCCACCGTTGTCCACAACCTGATAATAGATGACACAACAATCAACATTTGGAAGGTGAAATTATACAGATAACTTGAAGGGAATTGCATGAGAATTGATGAATATATTCTTCTATGAAGCACTTGTATGGTCTTATTACTAGCACAAATGGATGCTTTGACTCCTTCACATCTAATAAACCTTGAAAAAAGGTAAAGTGAAGGAGTCCAATCTAACCTTCAGGTAAAGAGACAGAGACTCACAACTGATATGAAACATATTATCTGCTCCTTGGACGGCATTTAAAGGTAGAACATACGCGAAAACATGTATTAAGCTAGGCATCAGTAATAGATGAATGAGCATATGCTAACCTTGAGGTAAACCTAGAGAATAACAATATCGACATTGACATGGTATAAATATAATCCTAATTTTAATCTTCAAGATGATTAGAGATGTTCTTAAATGTTGCAGGTGACATGTCGTCCACACATGACATGTTGGACTCCAGATTCTAGTAGAGTAAATTATTAATTATGCATTAGGGTGCATTTCTTAGGGAGAAGGAAGTAAAGATAAGCATGGGCTCTACCGCCTATTCATGTCCATGTCGTCACTTCTTTAGTGGAAACTTACGAGTCTCAATTAGAAACTTAGATATAAATGAATGGTTGCTAGTTCAGAAATATATGCACATATGTATCGTTTGAGAGTAAGGATTACATTTGTACAAGAGAATAGGAAGGGACATATGTGCATATAACTGGAACGCTTTGACTCTCCAAATTGAAATCCTATATTGCAGTTTATGTTGTATCCACATTCACATACTGTATATGTCATATCAAATCTCCCAGACATCCATGACTTGCCAAGCCATCTTACTAAAAGAATTAACAAATACAAAGCCGAAGGGCGTTAAACAATATTCTGAGAAGAAAAATAAATGAATGATTAAACAACATGGTTTAAAGATCTCTACAAATGTCTCTTTGGGTATGAATTACACGCATGTAACTACACAGAAATAAAACCTACAACCAGATAATTTTTGGTGTGATTATGGTTATGGTTGAGCAATTGTTAAGCGTAAAGCATTGTGTCTAGAGAACTGCATGCAGAAATCAACTATGGTCCTCTCATATTTTATATCTTAAATTGGATCAGTCCAGTTCAGTTTTTAATCGAGTAAAACTATCCCATCAGGTAGTGTATCTATAAAATACATGATAAAGGCAACTCTGAAAAAGATTATAGAGTTAGTAAAAAAATTGCCGAAGAATCATTGATTTTTATTTCTCTCCAAAACATGAGGAGAAAATTAGTTGTCGCAAGATAATTGAAGAAACCTGTTATCTTCAGTCACACCTTCATTTTTCCATATTCTTGCCAAGGCTGCAAGTGATAGTGCACATTTCAAAGCCTCCACCTGAATCCAAAGAAAACAACTGGTTTTGGTTGACCATAAGACAAAAACTGACAAAGAATCCTTAACCAACCGAAAATAATATAAAAACAAAAGTATTATAGTTGGTCTATGGGCAAATAATTTAGATCATGCCAAGCATTTCATATAAAGTGGATAAGACAATTTCCTCACCAAAAAATTTGCAGTTGTGACACTATACTCGTACTTTCCAGCTCTTTTTGACCAGACAATTAGAATCGCTTGCGAACTAGTAAGTATTGTCAAAGCAAACGTAACAATTGACCTAATTCAATGAGGAAAAGAAAATGAAGCTCGTATATACAGCCCGATCATTCATTTGGTCAAAGAAGATGTGATTGGAAATGAAATGACAGATGACACTTACTTGCGCTTCCACTTTGATCGGTCACCAAAGCTGCCTGCCATGGTGGGGGCACTAGATGCAGGAACTGAAGTGACACACTAACTATAAGAAGCAGAGTAATGCATACTGTGATTTGAAATTGGAGACCAAGATTATAAAAGATAACATACCACCGTCTAATAGATCTCTCCCGCGTAAGCTCTCGACATCGTCACCAGAAGCAACCGCATCTTTATCCTGTAAGTTATATTTCATGGATACATCAATAAAAATAGGTAAAAACTTAGATAAGACGGTCTTACGGATATTTTTTTGTAGGTCTGATCTTCTTTACCCGACCTACCGTGAGTGGGACTGTGCCGAGACAAAATATAGCAAGCAACTAAGTGAGAAAAACGCAAGCAGCATCCGAGGTAATGAGTTCTTAGACATAAAAATTGCTTGAAAAAAATGATGCAGAGAACAGATATAGCAAAAGTGGAGAAGAAACTCAAATACTGTAGTCCATCATTTCCAAGTGAACATAAACGAAGAGTTAATACAGAATTTAGGAGTTGCTCCAATCTCTACAATACAAATGCAGCGATAAAGATCTTTAACCGGAAATACAATGTAGCTATACGATAGTGACACGGAATTCCAATAAATCAAAACACAAACGAAAAATGTGCAGTCCGATGCAAACCTTCGCATTCGTATTATATGGAATTGTACCAATCTAGGGATCAAATTCACACAATAACACACGCACACACAGCGAGAGGAGAGGAGAGGTCGAACCGGATCTTTGATTCTTCTGTACTCCATGGAATAATCTGGCCGAGAAATCTGTAGAATTTTCCTTGAAACAATACTGGATGTTGGGGAAGTTAAACTAGTCTACTCTTTCAGTTTCAGTAAACATCACTCTAATCTGTGGAGATACTTCTCAGTTCTCAGTTCTCAGTTCTCACTCCCGCTCTTTCAAGTCTCAACTGAGATCGATCGATCGATATCGATTGAATTTGTCCGCGACTGTGCCGTTCACCGGAGTTAAGCGAGCCCAAATTTTGCGCTGGACTGAGTAGGGTCCTGGGGGTAATCTTGTATTGAGCTGAGCCCAGTGTATTGTAAGCCCAACCCATTGTCTTAGTAAGTTGTATTCTTTGTACACTACTACCATCCGGTTCTGAAACCGGTGGTTTTTGGAGGGCAAAAGAGATAGTGGCATTTATCAAATATGGCCAAAAGACCCGGTTGTTAAACATATATGGCCTTTGACAAATCAACGGACCGTCGCTTATGAATCTGACCAAAATGCCCCTGCGTTATATCGTGGTCGACACTAGTCGTCAAGTGGTCGACAAGTCGACCATCATAAAATTTTGAGGAACAATATTTTTTAATTACATATACACTGGTATACACTGGTATATACTGGTATACACTGGTTTATTAGATAAACCACTTGACGACCACTTGACGACTCTTGGCCGAGAAAAAATACGTATACAATTACAATTGGCGGCGATGATATACACTAGCCGAGTGAAAGTGAAAAACACATAGTTCATTTCGGTGTGGTATAACAGAGCCTTGTCGACCAAGACCCTCTCAACGACGACCATTGATAAACCATTTGATTTCGATTAAAAGATCAGGAGCTCTCAATTATTCGAAACCCTAACTCGTTGGTGATCATCAATTCGATCCGTAAACCTCACATTGTTTTTTTTTCGCTTAGGGTTTTAGTGTTATAGTTACTGGCCGACCATTTTTGACGACCCCAACTTGTAAAACATTTGAAATGAACATAACGACTTGAAATAAACATGAATACTTGTTTATATTGAATTGTATTGCTATGTTCATGTTCTTATTTCATGTTCAAGGCAAAAATGATTTTATTTTCTCGTTGAATACATCCGATTTATCAATAAACCATGTCAAGAAACCATGTACTTGGGTTTTGTTTAAGGTTAGAAAATCATATGTTTTATAACCTGATATATGAATCAACCATGTGTAATTTCATATGATCAGTTGAATCAACCATAGAAGTAAACCTTGTTTTAATAGTTGTTTATTATAGTTCATTTTTTAATGTTTAATTTATATTTCTATTACGATGGCATATATTGTTTCACGTGATGACCGGTACAAATGCAAGGTTACTACAAGATGCAATTTGTTAATATTAGATGAGGTATATGAAGCATTAGATCGTGCTCATAAAACTATATTCAGAAATCGGCTTTGGTAAATTGTATAGGATGAGAAAAATATTAATAAGAGCAATGTGTCGATTCATGTTTTGGCACTTTTAGGATTGAGTCACCTACAAACAATAAAAATGAAATATGGTTCAGATAGGTGGTAAAAATGTTAGATTTTCTTTTTCGACTACACCTTAATAATGTGTTTAAAACCCGGATTATTGGAAGATTATGTCCCCGAAATCCCTACTTCCAATGCACTAGTAAAGAAATATATTCTGGACCGAGTGGAAAAGCAATGAAGCCCTTTGAAGATTTAAGGAAAATATTTAGAGAGGTAACGACATGGATGATAAGTCAAGATTGGTCTTGCACTTATTTGGGAGTATGTCTTTGAGAGGTGCGCCACCTAATACCTTGGTATTGATGTGGGTGTTTTGAGTATAGTCGAGAACTTGGATTTGTTCAATAAATATCCATGGGGAACAAAGTCCTATACCCACCTCCAACTCAATGATGAAGATGGCTAGTTCTCGTGCTAAGACTTCTCGTATGCAACGGCTTTCGTTGGCATTACAGTAACCATTTGTAGCCGATTTTTATATTGAATGGTTAGATCATATTTTTTTCAATCTTATATGCTTCTAATATGTAACATTTTGAAAAAGGTGTTTGGGCATTTGAGTTGTTCCAAGGTTTTCCTCGATTTATAGAATTGTATGGGCTATCAAATATCATCGTGAAGTGCCCAAAATACCAAGAATGTGCGATTGGAAGTCATTCCAAAATCCAAGCTATGAGGAAATCATGGAGATATTGGATAACCCAAGGGTAAATGTAGAGTTTGATTAATAAAGTTGTGTTATTTAATCCAAACAATATTATTTTATAAACAAGAGTGTCCAATATAGTTTATTAATGAAGTTGGTATTTTGCTTAATTGATGTGATGAAGTGCTTGTTCCATTCGAGGCCCACCGGCCGAAAAACAAAAGCGCTATGTTGTTGAGTATGAGCGTATGTTTGAGCCGATTGGAGCACATCCTTCCATGTTGAGGCCGAACATGTTGAAGATGAAGGCCGCCGGTCCCCACCACGCATCCTCTCCCAACAACATCCTCTCCATCTCCCCTGTGACTAGCACTAGCACCAAAGAACACCAAAGACTCCTCATCTCAATAAGAATTTTTGATTTATTGCATAAGATGGACCGTAAGATTGACCATATGGACCTTAAGATTGACCATATGGACCAAAAAAGATTGACCATCTTAAGATTGAAGTGGTAAAGTATTTGACCTTTTGATTTTGAGTAATTTGTTGAGATATTAATTAGTCTATACTTACCTAATTTTGCTTACCTACTTGAATTGACGAATGATCTAAAAACAAGTTTAGGTCCTGCTGAACAAGCATCACCCCCAACTTGACATGGACTCCCACCGTTACTCTTCTCCTACTTTTCCAAGTTTTGGCTTTTCCCATCCAAAATGTCGATCCGACCATCTCTACTACTCCCCCAACCACCACTCCCATCTCCAATACTCTCCCTACAACCACCACTCCCATCATCTCTACTACTCCTCCTACCACCACTCCCATCTCCACTACTCTACCTACCACCACCATCCATACTACTCCCCCTACCACCACTCCCATCTCCACTACTCTCCCTACAACCACCACTCCCATCTTCTCTACTACTCCTACCACCACCACTCCCACCATCTCTACTACTCCCCTACTACCATCCCATCATCTCTACTACTACTCCTACCACCACCACTCCCATCATCTCTACTACCTCCTACCACCACCACTCCCACCATCTCTACTACTCCCCTACCACCACCACTCCCACCATCTCTACTACTCCCCCTACCACCTCTCACATCATGTGTACTACTCCCCCTACCACCTCTCCCATCATCTCTACTACTCCTCCTAGCACCACTCCCATCTCCACTTCCCTGCCTACCACCACCACTCCCCCCATCTATACATTTGAAGCAGTAAAAATGCCGAGGATAAGGTGGAAAATAGAAGAGGTTAAGGGTAGGAAAAAGAAATGTCTCCTTGGTATTGAGACCGACAATATTTTGGAATCGAAGAAAAAGAGGGCGTAAAAGCACAGCACAAATCTCTTCTCCCTATATCACGCATGCACCGAAACCCGCCGCAACTCGAAGGTTGTTGGAAATCTAGTGCAAGAGAGGCCTCAAGTGAAGTGGATGCCGGAAATGCAGCTCATGAGAGGCCCGGTACCATCGATCAAGTGAAGCCGTCGTAAAACACAATTAATAAAAAAGAATGAAAATTGAGAAAGGGCAAAGAAACCGTAAAATCGAAAGAAATAAGGCGAAGATTTGGAAGAAGAAGTGTGAGGAAACAAATGGAATGAGTATAGATATAGATTAACCTGCATATAGTTGTTCGCCGGCCGCCGCCATTGTGATGGCCATGTATTTTTTTATAGTTCATAGGGTCATGTAAAATACACTTGTTTATGACAATGACAATCCTAGTTTACCTTGGTTAATGCAATGAAATTCCTCTGTTTTGATTTATTTTGGGTACTACTTATATGAGTTTGTAATTGCAAATATATGTCAATTGAAAATGTTTGTATATTACTCGACCTGTATATCACTTTCATATTTGTATAGTGCATATTAACTTGCAGAAGAACTTTTGCACTTGCAAACACAGCCTTCTTCCTTATTATGTTGGTTTATTGATAAACCATTGATAAACCAAAGAGGTTTTATGTTATAATTTGGTTTCAAGTGTCAACAATGGTTTTTCCTTTGAAAAATGCAATATGGTTTATCACTGTTTATCGATAAACCATTGATAAACCATGTTCACGATTGGTTTATTGAATCCGCTTTTATTCATCGGTTTATTGATAAACCATTGATAAACC
>CM028383.1:52571498-52763174 GCA_013146195.2 Codonopsis lanceolata
TCCCCGTGTGGTTGAATCCGGTAGGACCGGTTTCTTTAGTTATCTTGTTCCTGCTGGAGTAAACTTCAGATATCATGGTGATAGGGCCGTTATATCGCTAGGGTCGCAGGAACCAAGTGTCACCTTACACATGGTAACCTTTGGCCATGTGGCGGCAAGTCAGCGATGTCTTAACTCGGTTTCGGTTTGAGGCGGGGCAAGGCCCTGCTCGCCGTGTGATAGGTGATGTCTTGAACCGATTACAATTAGGGCAAGCAAGGCCTGGACAGAAGTCGGGCTGGTCGGAGGTGGCCCGGTCCAAGCCAGGTTGGGTCAAACGCGTCATGCTGGCATTGTATGGGTTGCTCTTCTTACGCTCGCTGGGCCTATGGGCCCTTCAAGGCTTATGCTCGTGATCGACACGTGATGGTAGCTCGTGCTCTGCTCGTGACCAGATTTGGGCTAGGCATATCACTTGTCAATATATATATATATATATATATATATATATATATATATATATATATATATATAATTTTATTTTTCTCTCAACCCAACCAACATTTTTAAGTCGCGAGGTGGGTTGGACTAACAGACCAAACTCATTTTGACAGTTTTAGTTCTTCTTTTTTCTAACCAAGTTACTTTCTTCACTTTGAATTAACTGTAATATAATTGTAATGATGACATTAGTGCTTTTTACTATTCCTTAAATAAGCTGGATTGATGCAGCATATTTACAAATTTTGTACTTGTTTGAAATAAACTTATACTCCGTATTACTTGTGATTTATGCCGACAATAAGCTTGACTTTGTAATCAATCTATCCTTCTTAAGCTCATGCTTGTGTTTAACCACATCTAGAGTTTTGATGGAGGAAACTTAGAAAAAGTAAAAAGTAACAGATGAAATTGTATACTCCTTAGAGTATACAAAAACAAGGGTGCCAACAAAGGTGCTCGTGAGATTCTCTGGGATTCTTCAAAATAACAAAATAAAAGAGCTTGATGGGTGTTTGTTCAAGCAAAAGGGGAATGAGAAGCTTCTTTAGCTCCTAGTGCTAAGCCAATCAATTGGAAGAAAAATGACATAGTTTGGATAAAAATAAAACAAAACGATTTCGTTTTGAACAAAAAAAAAAAAATTCAAGACCACTAATAGCCTCTGACAGCCCATGCTGCCCTTCTTTCCACATGACAACCATTGGGGTCCAAATTAATTTTCCTCCTTTGCTATTCTTAATCAATTTTTAGCCATAAAAAATATATTTTTTGAATTAAAATACACATTTTAACCTATAAATAAAGACTTGATTTGTTTCATTTGGATATCAGGAAAAAAAATCTTTGATTTTTTGAAATTTCTAACTATTTTATTTGTTAATATAAGTAAAATATTAAACTAATAAAGATAAACATGGTGAAATATGTAAAACTATTGGAGTTTATGCATTGTTGGAAGGGTATTCTTGTTAGAGAGTTTAAGTGGGGAGTTTAATGACATTTGTGTAATAAAAAAAAAAAATGGAGCTTAGGCTCCCCAAATTAGAGAGTTTTGTTGTACTTACTTTTATGTTGTTTCGGTTTCAGTTTTAAAAGAAAATATATATCAAATGATTTCAAAGTATCACATTACATATTTATGTGTTGTACTACGACCCATTTTTTTTAAAAAATTTTTTTGGTTAAAGTGCTATAGTCTATAGATGTATACTCCCAGACTCGTCAAAACTTGATTATTTTGTTTCAATCAAATAGTATGTATTTAAAACTTATGGCTTCAATCTTTTTAACCTTGTACATGTAATATCATTATTTCATTTTTGACTATGTTTCATTTTTACAATTTTGAGTAAATCTAATAATATATATACTTTTTCCGTTCATAAATAATCGTTATGTTGACTAGATACACGGATTAAGAAAAAACTAATTGACTTTTAAATATTACTATGAGATGTTGTTTTCTTTAAAGCCCTTAAATATATCGTCATAACTAAAATAGGTATATAAAAATATGAATAAAATTGTAAAAATATTTTCCTAAAACATAAATTTTAGAAACACGATTATTTTGAAACGAAGAAATAACAATTATTTAGGAATAGTGTATAACTATATACAATTTATACTTTTCAATAAAAAAAGTGTTCTACTATAAGAGTCTTAGAGCATCTCCAATGGGAGATTCTTACCCAAATTCTTATTTGGGTAAAAATTCCAAACCATTGGAGACAAAATTCTTACCAAAAAAATATTTCCCAATTCTCAAATAAGAATTAACTAGCTAAGAGAGAGAAAGGGATGAAGAGGGAGAGAGTGTGGCGCACCGTGACCTCCCAATGGACGCGTGCGTCGTGCGTACGGTGAAGGGTTTGGAAAAAGCCAGTCACACTTGTTCCCCAATATCTGAATTGCTTTGATTGTTTTTTTAAATGACGGTTGCATGCTTGTTTTAAAGAAATAAAAACTTCTTTAATTATTTTTTTTAATTTGACCGTTCTAATCATTTTATGATTTGGTTAGTTTTGAAGAATATAAAGTATTTATCAATTAAAATTAAATGAAATAATTTTTGAGTTATATATTATTTATAAATTATTTTATTATTTAAACGAAATATTTGAATATAAAATATAATAATTAAAGTTAAATAAATTTATTTATTTGAAACGTATAAAAATAAGAAAGTAGTATGAATAAAGTGATTGATTTACAGTGGGACCCATGTAATAATTGAGGAATAGAGAAGAAATTTGTTTAGGGAATATTTGGATACCCCAATTCCATAGCTTGGAATTGAAATTGGGGCCTCTAAAACCAATTTCATTGTTTGGAAACATAACTAAAATTTGGAATTGAAATTGTGTTGGAATTCTAAATCACTCAATTCCATAAAACTAATTTTATCCTAAATCCTAATAATGTAAATTCTAAATTTTTATCGATTATTAACAAATCACCTTCTTTTTACCACCACCAAAACAACTTTCAACCACCACCACTTGTGTCACCTCCTATCACCGCCAACACCTCTGGCCACCGTTGTCGCCTCCGGCCGCTGCCACTAACACCTCCTGTCAACCCCCGCCACTGCTGTCGCCTACAACTACCTATGTCGATTGCCACCCACCGCCGTCGTTAGCCACTACCACTATACGCTAATTATTTTCTAAAATGTAAATTTTTTATACTTTTGTTGTTAACAAGATTTGAACTCTTGTCATTCATAATAACTACCATATACCACTACACTAAACTAGATACTTGACATATTATTGAACTCTTATTTTAAGTATAATGTAGAATTACAATTAAATTCAACACATTATCCAAACAATGAAAATGCTATGATTTTCATAGCAAATTCTAAGTTATTTAAATTATATAGAATTTGAATATTTATTGAATTCAAAATCAATGCATCCAAATGGACCCTTAGAGAAAAAATATTTTTAAAATAGGGATAAGTATATCATTAGTCCCTAAACTTTGGCTGAACCCATCATCAATCCCCCAACTTCAAAAAGTTTCACCACTGACCCAAGTAGGTCTTTTTTGCTCATCGGAGGTCCCTAGCCTTAACGTCGTTTGTTTATTTCCGTTAAGTGAACATGTGTCACTCACATGCCCAAAATAAGGGGGTAATGTATAACATCATCAAAATAAGGGGGCAAAGTGATACACCATACTCTTTTCACATATCTATAAGAGTGTTGCTACATCGATCTCCTTTTGTCTTTGTGATCCCACCTCTATTATTTCCACTAACACCGATATTCCCCCTTCCTCCACCAACTCCGCCTTTGCTTCTACCACCCCCACTAATGTGCTCATCACATACGCTGACTTGTCCACCATGTTTGACCCCAAATCAACCATTAATTCCACCAAAGACTTCATTATCCACGCCTGTACCGCCCTCATCTTGTTCTCATTTACCAAACATAGTGAATACAGAGCCATCGACGTGTCCTTTTTTACCCCGAAAATTCCCATTTTCTAGAAGGTTCACCAGCAGCGGAATCGTTCCTGGCCGTCCGATGGTTGTTTTGTTTTCTTCCAATTGCGATAATCGAAGTAAAGCGCACGTTGCGTTTTCCTTTGTCGTTGGCGTTCCTATTCTTAGAGCTCGTACCAGCGGCTTTATGGCTCCCGATGAAGCTAGAAGCTCCTTGTTTTCATCACATAGAGACATATTTAAATTTTTTGTTACATCGTACTCTTAAAGTTGAGGATCTGCTTACGAAATAAGGCTAATCAGTGGCCTGATTGCGCCAGCTCTAGCGATTTTGACTCAATTATCTAGCGTGTTCTTAGTAAGTAGCCTGATCTCCATGGCGGCATGTTTCTGTTCGTCGATTGAACACGATTCCAGATCGGATACGAGTTGACTAATTAGATCATCGGAGTTCTCTGGCGAAGCAAGTAAGAAGCCAGCCGTCGAATTTGCCCGACGGTTTCGTTGCAATTATCGAAAGTCGGAATCATCGTTGTTGATACTACTAAAGCTCTGTCCCATGTAAGTGACATTCGATTGAATTTCCGTCTCCATCGCCGGAGAAAGTGTAAAAATTTGCTATCGATACATATAATTATTCGCCGGTGGTATCGCGGATTTTGGCCTTTGCTGGTGAGGTTGATGTTGAGGTGTTTTTGGTTGACAAAAGATTGAAACGACATCGTTTTTTGGAGGGAATATTATAGGGGTGAGGGTTAGTCTACAAGTAGTCAGTGGTTCCGGAGGAAAGGATGGAAGGGTGGGGGAGGGAGATATATAAGAGGAAAGAGAAAAGTACACCTAGAGGAAGACGTTGAGAGATGGGCAGACACGTGCACGACCGTATCAAATCGCAGTCCAGAGAGCACGTTGGAGTATTCCGTCGCTAATTAGCGTCAGAAGTCCCGTGGCTAAACAGCGACGGAAATTCCGTCACTGATTAGCTACAGAAGTCTCCGTCACTGATTTGCTACGGAATGCTCACATCTAGCGACGGAAAATACAATATTCATAAAATATGCTTTTTAGCGACGGAATTCTGGAAATAGCGATGAAAGATAAGGGATATTATGAAAAGATGCTTTTTCAGCGACAAAATTTAGCTACGGAAATAATTTCGTCGCTAATTCGAAAACAACGACAGAAATTCTGTCGCTGACATAGAGTTGTCTCCGTCGCTATTTACCCAGTTTCTAGTAGTGTGAGTGACACATGTTCACTTAATAGAAATAAACAAACGACGTTAGGGCTAGGGACCTCCGGTGAGCAAAAAAGGCCAACTTGAATCAGTGGTGAAACTTTTTGAAGTTGGGGGACTGATGATGAGTTCGACCAAAATTCAAGGACTAATGGTATACTTATCCCTTTAAAATATGTAGGTGAGAGACTGACAGTGAACCAAACTAAGAATTCATATTAAAAATAAAGGCGATGGAGATGCTGTTAGAGTATCACCATTGTTTTATTTTCTTACTCATCTTTTTAACTGAGTCTCACTGTCACCTACACATTTTTATCTTCTTACCCATTTAAGAATATATTTTCCCACTGTATAATCTTTTTAACATCTTTTTAGCTGGGTCCCATTGCCACCTCATTAACTTTACACTTTAATCTTATTTTTATACTTTTCAACAAATAAATTTATTTAACGTTATTTAATATATTTCATATTTAAATATTCTGTATAAATAAATAAATTTATAAATATTAAATCAATCATAAATTATATAATTTAAAAAGATGATGAAGAAATGAAAGAGAAAATAAAGAAGTTGTGGTGTAAATAAAGAAGGTTGAGGTGATATATTTATAAAGAAGAAAAAAAAGAAATTTACGAAAAAAAAAATCTTTAAAAAAAATTAAAAACCCACCCACCCCACCCACCCCACACACAGCCGCATCCGCAGCCGCCCTCCTCTCCCCAAAATTCTTCTTCTTATTTTGGAAGAATTTTCTTTTTCTTTCTTATTTGACATGATAAGAAAATGATCTATTTGCATCTAATCGACTTTATAGAAGAAAGCTTAAGAATCAACTATATATGATTAATCGTAAGGAAGGAAGTGACAAATGGCTGACTATTAGTCTATCCATGTGGAAGGAAACACCCACTAATCTTCCTTCCAACTGGCAACTACGACCATCAGAGTTAAGAGAAAAGACAACTCCTATCTGGCTATCTTCCTGCTTCCGTACAAAATAGGGTAATGCTAGGGTCACGCTAATAGCATTTAATTTTAGGTATTAAATAATATGATATCTTATATATCATATTATTAACATAACTTTTTAATTTATAGTGGAGTCCATAAAATGTCAAATAATATGACATATTGAAAACCACATCATTTGGTGCACAAATTTGAGTGCTCATTAAATGACTCTAAGCATTACTCTACAAAATAAAATTATAAAAATATAAAATTACAAAATTATAAAAATGAAAGACGCGGCCCACGGGGAGAATATGACGGCGAAACAAAATTTAGCATCACGTGGGTGCCAAACCGTGTTCCTGTTCCAGACCAGAGAGTAATTCTATTTGTACACTTTGTCAATATTATTCGCCCTTTTCCCATTTCCCCACTCCTTCAGAAGGTCAAACAATGAATTCAAAAGCCGTCCACCACAAATGTGGAGGTGGACCCCACCCCACCCCACCACCATCCTCTCTCTTTCTCTTCCTTTCTATCATTTTTCTTAATACCAAATCCATTTGTTTTTTTTAACCGACAGATAATCTCAAATTTAGTCGTATTTTATTTAAATTTAATCTATTTTAATATCAGACATTATTCTAACTTCAATCCACTCAATCAGAATATTCTTTAATATATTTTATTTTTATTTATTTTACTTTATTTATCAACATATAAATTAATTTGATATTAACCTTTTTAAATCATAATCATTAAGATCACATAATTAATAATTTTAGTATATTTAATTAATAGTTTTATGTTTATAATATTATTTACGTCTTTAATAAAATTTAAAAATTAGTAATTTTATAACTAAATTGAAAAAATATATTTTAATAAACATACACGCACTTAAAAATACCATAAAAAATATTATAATCAATACAAAATATAACAAAAATCATACCACTTGACTTTACCCCAAATTTGTATATAATATATACAAATAATTGAAAAAATGTTAATTAATTATAAAATACAAAATATTGTTATTTATTTATATCATCTAATATTAGATATTTATTATTTTTAATATATTTAAATTAATAATATCATATTATTAATAATTTAAGTTTTAATAATTCATTAAAAATTAATATATTCCATGAGTCCTCTACTAATACCAAATTTGGGGTAGAATTATTCACCACCCCAAATTTGATATTTGTTTTGGGGACACGTTTGAGTGGAAAAAACCCTCAAAAATGAGGATTAGGGGTTTGCATGAGTTGACCTTACAATTTGTAATATGTTCATTCCATATCGAGTGAGTAAATGGACTTTTGCATTACAAATATTGTTATATCCTCATTCTACATCAACTACATCTTGGGTTAGCGTATACGTGTGTTATAAGTGATCACCCACATCCACTAGAATTAAATCAATTAATCAATATTATTTATGGAATTTTGAGTGAGATAGACTTAGGTGACCCAAGATATTAGGTGTTTGATGAAAGATGTGTATCGAATCGAGCTTTCAACCTCAAGGTGTTATATAAGTAGTTTAAGGTATTAATTGAATTAGATATGTAAATGGTTAATTTGGTCTGATTTAGGTCGAAACCACAAACTAAAATTGCCGCCTCTCGGTTTAGGGTTCTATATATAACTAGTATCTTAAATATCAAATGCTTAGCTAAATAATAAAATATAACCAAATCCCAATATGCACCAGGAGAAAAATGACCAAAATAACCCTCATGTGACCTGCACATATCATTTTTCGTTATCATTTCTTATGCCCGTAACAAAATCATATTTTGACCCAATTACTTTTGAGACACAATTGAGCCAATCACTCTCACCATTGTGTATGAACTTGGAACATTTCGTATATTGGGGTGCATTGTGGAATTTGGTGGATACTTGAGGGTGCTAATCATATTTTGACCCAATATATATATATTTTTATTTAACGGTGTGTTGGATGAAAAATGACGATTATTTAGGAATGAACTTTGAAGGGAGTATTATTTTCTGAATGATTAATATATAATTTGGTCCATCAACTTAGGTTCAACTTTATGTTTGGTCCTAATTCTCTCTTTTTTTAACTACCGCCGGTCATACATCTTGTATTTATCGGTCAGATTCCCCCATTCGGGCGTTACCTTCATACTTTTCGTTTATTTTTTAAAAAATTCCAAAATACCCTTGCTATAAAGTTTCATATGGGCTGAAGTAGACTATTCAAGGGTTTCATTACACCAATTGCAAAAAAGATTCATCAACTGATATAAATTTGTGGGTGAATTATCCTAAACTATAAGTTAAGCTAAATGAGGGTGTCGGGGTATGGAACACAAGGAGTGTGGGCTGAACCAAGGGAACGAATGCATGCAAGGAAGGCTCTTGAGAGGAGTATGGTTTGGGAGTACTTAACAAGAAAGGCAAACGGGTTTGGGGTTGTTTGGAACAACCATGTGACACGGGATTGATTTAATGATCAATTTTTCTAAACATGATTGGATTTCAAACCCACTTTATTCACATACCTTTACCCAATCATATTCATCGCCTACACTTGATGATGTTTTCTTCTATATGGATGTAAATGTTTGTTTGTAATTTTCATTACATCAATTGAAAAGGTGCGGCAGAACAGATTTCCGGTCGAGTTCCACACTCCACTCAAATCAGTTTCGCCTCCTATGGTTACTTATCCAACTTCTAAATTCCGGCCAATTACAATTACCTCTCCTTCCCCTCCACCTCCGGTAACCCCTATAGTAAGAAAGAGTTTGACAATCAAAAATCCTTTAAACTTTCTTAAAAATGCAAAAAAAATTGAGTTGGAGAGAAAGAGATATGGTGAAGAAAATATTTTATGAATGGGGTTGACAACGTTGTGCTAGTAGCGGCGAGAAGTCAATGTTGGTGGCGGGGAGGAGACGGGGGATGTTAATTGGGTAAGCTCTATGATCTATCGGTTGTGGTCCAACCCTACTGATTTCAGTCCCTAGCATGTTACTCGTTTTAAACTGGTTCTTCGGGATTAAAAGCCAACCCTAACCACGTCGGTTTCGGTTTAAACGGCCACTTGTATTTAAATTTAAAATTTGAAATCAAATAATCAATACAAATCCAACAAAAAGTCATGCAACGACACCACCTAAATAATAAAATTCGATAAACAAAACATTGAAGCTTCATAATTTACTTTAGTTCAATCAATCAAGTTGTTTAATTAATAGTCATAATATAGGTATTATTAGATTAAGTCAATTCAAATGAGTTTTCTTTTGTTTTCACTTTTCACCCAAGGTATTTTAATAATTTCATAGGACGAATAATTGGGCTGTATTGTTAGGTTTTGCTGAGTCATATGTAAACAGTAGAAAAAATTTCTCTACATACAAGGGGCTGCATTGCCGACTCGAAAAATATTAGTAGAGATTTTAGTTAGGCCAACCTTGTCGATTTCGGTCCTAATAGGTTGCGGTTTAAACGGGTCACTAAAAACTTAAGCTTGCCCCTAACTTTTTCCGGTTGAAACGGTTTGACCTAAGTTGAGGAAGCAACAATAATAGAAAAGAGGGGAAAAAAAGACTTAGGACCAAATATAAAGTTGGAGCAAAGTTAAGGGACCAAATTATATATTACTCCAATTTTCTGAATACATGTGGGTGTGCCCGCCCGGTAGATTTAAAAAGTTACTCCAATATATGGCCACGAAATGGTTAAATGGTGTGAACTGTGAAGTTAGGCGGAGAGTATTACAGATTTACTTCACC
Organism: Codonopsis lanceolata; assembly: GCA_013146195.2. Lineage (NCBI taxonomy): Eukaryota > Viridiplantae > Streptophyta > Magnoliopsida > Asterales > Campanulaceae > Codonopsis > Codonopsis lanceolata. Next base: position 52,581,421 of record CM028383.1, read on the forward strand.
CAAAGCGAATGCGAATCTAACAGAACAGCCTGTCCTTCATTTCATTTGCTGATTTGCCAACTCTCCAGTTTTTTCCTCCTGCATCTTACCTCTCTCCTTCCTTGATCTTTACTTCTATTTCCTCTCTCTTCATACTCACATTACATTACATACTCCCCCTTTTCCCTTCTCTCTCTCTCTCTCACACACACACACACACACAGTCCTGCAGATCGAGAAGAGGGTGGCATAGTTAGTTTGGAGCAGCAATGGGCTCTCTATTCCACAACTTGCAAAGGGGAGGAGGAGCTCTCCCAGTCTCCCAATCCGAACCGAAAGCACCATGTGATGTAGCCGGAGGTATGCGCAGAAGACTCTCCTCTCTCTCTCTCCACATCCAACCTTCAATGATCTCCACCAGCACTTCCGCCGCAACCTCATGGGCTCTCCGCAGATCAAAATCCGTTTCGGCGATGGGAGAAACCGCCGGCACTTCCATCCGCAACTGGTGGGGCTGGGGTTTGGGCTGGATCCTATCCAGAAAACCCACTTTCGCCCAAGATCTGGAAATGAACGAGGAGGAGTCTACCCTTTTGGGATGCCACAACAAGGGAAGCTGGAGACACGTGTTCTATAAAGTCAGATCTGAGCTGAGGAAACTGGTGGGATCCGATCATGTTGGACTCCCTCAAACCGTCAGGTACGATTCCTACAATTATTCACAGAATTTCGACAGTGGGAACAATTACAAAACCCGATGCTGAGATGCAGATTATGGTATTCGATCGAGTTTAAATTAAGAATATTATATTTATATATCATGTACTCTACTAAATGATGATGAGGATGCTGCTAGCTGTGCTAGGCTGTAGGCTGAAGGCTGAAGATGTGGGTGGTGGAGGAATAATGAATTCTGTTGGAAATTTAGAGATCCATTATCAAAGTGGGAAATTTGTTCAGTTGTATTAAATTCATTCTTATTGTATTAATTATTTGAATTTGTATGATTGTTTTTAAAATGTAAATTAGGGAGAAATGAATCTGTAATCTGTATTGGGTTTTGGGGTGGGGGTATACGTATACCTTACCAAGAATGAATTGTATGTGCTGCTACTGGAAGGGCGGCGGCAGGCGGCAGGCGGCTGTCGGTTCTGTCACTCGCTCATGTAATGTAATCAAAGTAGTAGTAATACAATGTTTGGTTATTTTTTGCAGTTGTTATTATATAATTATATACAATTTGTGTTGTGTACATCTCACCGTTCCTTTGTTATTTTAATTTACTCAAAGTTCCAGGTTAAACATGGGAAGAACAGAAATAGAGTAATTATAAAAGCATTATATTTTTAACTAATAATGGGTAAATGTAGGTATGATATTTAGTTTTGATTTTGGTGTGTCGGTGCATATAATGTAAGCTTCTCTCTGGCCGTTGCTGGACTTTCGTTTTCAAGGGGCTGTGGCCTGTGAGTTGACAGATGTATAGAGAATAGTCCAGACTCCAGAAATGGGAAACACAAAAATAATACGGAGTACTCCAATATGTTTATAGTTTATTTTATTATACCACCGACACCGACACCGACAAATTGGGGATAGTTGAATTGGACCAATCAACATGTCTCATTAAAAGAAAATTTCCCCAAAATCCATATAATCCGAAACAATCCTGGAGCTATCAAAATGTTTCCATGAATTCACCGGAGCTATCAAAAAAATAAAATTAAAATTTTTCATTGATTTTATTTTTATTTTTGATGAAATGGGAGTATAAATAAAATACCCATAAATCTGCAATCTTCCAAGTTTTTCTTAAAATATAATATAAAATAATTTGGAAGGAAAACCGGACCTACATGCCAACTTTCCTGCCTTAACGGAAGCTTTTAGTTGCAAAAGGTGGGGGTATAGACATAGATCATTTTCTCTTATTTTTATATTAAACTTTTTTTTTTTTGAAATGTTAGTGTTACCTAATGAGTATGTAATTTTATGTATAAAATAAGAATTAATTTTTGGGAAAAATACCAAAAAGTTTCAAAAACATTTTTTCTAAGATTAAACTTTTAATGTTAAAAAGTTCAAAACTTAACGAATCTACCAACATCGTTAATCTATAAGCTTTTATTTTAAAATAAACTTATATTTAACATCAATATTGTTAATTATTTAGTATTTCAGATAAAATAATAATAATATTTATTAGCAACTAAAATAATAATACTAATAATATTATGATAATAATAACTATAACAACAATAACAACAACAAATAACTATATTATTGATAATAACAATAGACAAGCTTTTTGCTCTTAATATTTTTATTATTTATTATTATTATTATTATTATCATTATTATCACTACTTCTACTACTAATAATAATATTACTACCAAAATTTCATAATAGCGTAAAGGTTATTTTTTTTGAATTTTTGGTATGAAAAACTTTAGATTTTATGAAGTAAGTAGTAGTTGTTTTGGGGGGGTTAATGTCAGTTTTGATACCCCAACTTTACATGTTTTTCAGTTTACATACCCATTGTATCATGACAATCAAATTAAAGCTAAACGTTTCCAAATTCCATCACTTTCAATCTCAATCGTTAAATGAACGTGAAATACTAACAACTGACTTGTTTCTGCAGGTTGTTTTTCCCCAATTACTTCTCATTTCTTCTCCAATTTCATTTATCAATTTTTACCAAAATTTTTCCTCCTCAATCCTACCTGTAAATTCTTTTCTCAATATTTCTTCCCCAAATTTGATACACACGTCATTTCTCTCCAATTTTTATCCTCAATTTCTCTCAAATTGCTTCTCGATTCTCTCAAGTTGTTGAATCACTCGATTTTGAGGTGGGAGGAGCTGGTTGAGAATGAGTAAGCTATCTCCAACCATTTCCAATAGTAGTTGGAGCTTAAGGAATAATGGTGTGTCATTGGAAGACATGCATTGTGGTTGTGGAATAAAAGTTTCATTGAAGACATCTTGGACTAAAACTAACACCGAAAGAAGATACTGGACATGTCCAAAATATAGGGTAAGTTTTTTTTTTTTAATTCTATTACATTTGTTTTTTAGGATTACATGATAACTAATTTTTCTTTTAATAATATACTGTGCATGTCTATGGATTACAAAATGAAGGATTTTGTGGATATTTTAGATGGTTGGATGATGAATTATGCACAAGGTCCAAACAGATCATTCCGAGATTGTTGGCGAAGATAAACAAGTTTGAAGCTGAAATAGATAACTCAAGATCAAAGAGAATGAAAGGGAAACTCTGTTGATGATGACAAATAGCATGGTTGAGAGCATGAAGACTGAAGTGAACCAGTTGAAACAAAAAATTAGAAGGGCATTGATTGGTGATGTGCCCGACCTAAACCCGGTCACGAGCAAAACACGAGAGATCATCATATGTCATCCACGAGCTTACATGCAAAGGGCTTACATGTCTAGCGGGCAGAGCTAGTAATATACCCGAGCAGAGAATCGTTTTATATCATGTCTAAGCCTAGTCGAGTACCGGCCTTGCCTGCTCGAGCAGGGGGCCATGCCCGAGAATCACACTTGTCATCATCAGACTCGCATCATACAGCCAGGCAAAGCCATGCTCGCTCGGGAAAGTATCAAGCAAGGAACTCTTAGAGACTTGCTCTCCGAGACTGGTGTAGACACCCCAATTTCGTACCCCTGGTATGTGACTCTGACATATGATATCAAGAACTGTTAAAACTTAACAAATGTCAAGTTACAGGAGTAAAAATGCGAAAGGCAAAGCTGGATGCGCAAAACAGTAAATTGCGAGGGGTGAAAGTGTCAAAATCAAAGATGAACAGGAGACTTGGCGCGGCCTAAAGGAGCTGCTGGCGCCGCGCCAAGGGGGGCTTATTGTCGCGCCCAAAGATCCACTGTAGCTCTCTCAGTTAACGCAAAACACAAATAATGAAGCTCGGTGTATAATCCGTTGAAGCGGCTGAAGGAAATCGGAAAATTCCGGATGAATCCTCACCTCCAACTATAAATAAGAGGCCCTGGCTCCTCATTTCAGTTGTTCACAAAAGGCGATAAAAATCGCAACGAAGCTCTGCTACTCTCTCTCTCTCTTCAACGCTGATAGAAAAATATTAGCGAGAGGTGTGAGATAGGTGAGTGAAGCCCACTAAAGTCTCCAAACCCCGTCCAAACTCCGCCAAAATAAATATCCACCGGTTATAAGTGATCCCTAGCCTAGTTGTTAGGTATCCACCTCACTTCCCCGACCCAAAAATCTCAAAGTAAGTCGTTACTCTGCCCAAGTAATGAACTGAAAAACAAAAAAACTAAGCCATTATTCCGCCCAACCAAAAAGGCCAAAACCAACCAAAATAAGCTGTCACTCTACCCGAGTAGACAAGCCAAAACTACCATATATAAGCCGTCACTCTGCCCAAACCACTTCAGCAACAAACAATAAAAGTCTCCCTCTCCCGAGAAGGACAGAGCGAGCACACCCCGCTCTAAAAGGTAAAAGCCTTTAAGGGCATTATTTTAGTTATTTATTCACTTTTCAGTTCATTTATTATTTAAAGTTGTTATTTAAATCCGGCCCAATGTAGTCCTTATAAGCCGTTGTGCTGCCCGGATTAGATTAGGAAATAGTATGTAAAAGAGCCGTTATAATGGCCAAATATTTTTAAATACATTTGTAATTATTGTAAGGAAACGGTTGCAAGTCCGTAAATAATGTAGCCGTGGATGTATTTGTTTCATTTTCCTGTCTTTTAATGCTTTATTTATCTGCTAAATAAATATAACAATAAGCATACTTTAGCCAAAAACTATTTTGAGACCGAAAGGGCGAGTTGGGTGCCTAGCACCTTCCCAACTCGTAACTTAGTCTCCGAACCCGTTTTTATCTCTGGTTTTATTTTTCTGGTTTTTCTTTATTTTTGCCTTAAAATAAAGATGGCGACTCTAAAAACCTTTTGGATCAAGTGGGGCCTCGCAACACTCCTTCTTTGGACTTTTCCGTTCTCCCCTAAAAAAGGAGAATGAGAATGGAAGGGTGACGTATTCTCATATCCTGATATCCCCTAAACAAGGGATAACTTGATGCGGGAAACCCAAAGCTCCCATAGTGATCTGAAACGGACCATAAAGCTATTTTTATAATAAAATCTACTAAAGGCAACCGAGGCGCATTCCAACGCGTTATCATAGACAACACTCCTCTCGCACTTTTGATTTCACCTTCCCCTAAACAAGGGAGGGTGGAACGAGAGCAGTGGTGTCCCGCATCCGCACGTACGCGCACCCCTAACAAAGGGCGCGCGGGGCACGGGTCGCACCCCGGGAACCTCACAGTGGCGACTCTGCTGGGGAGTTGTTTTATTTTAAATAAAATGGAGTGCTAGACTCATAAAACAAAAACTTTTTTTTGTTTTTCTTTGTTTCTGGCTAAAGTATGCTTGTTATATTAATTTATGCATTTGAATATTGCGCCCCTATACATCCGTGTCTATATTTGTGAATATGATCCTCTATCTTGCAGCAGTTTCGTTCCGATAACTGTTACAGGTGTATTTAAAAATATTTAAAAAAATGCAAAAAATATTTTTAAAAAATCGAAAAAAGCAAAAAAGAAAAAAAAAATATATATATATATATTATACATGTTGCAATAAAATTCCGGGCAGCACAATAAAAAGGTCGGGGCTTTATTTTAAATGTCGCTTTATTCCCGGCTCTGTATTATTATTTCTTTATGTCCTTTTTTCATTTTATTCTGTACATTTGCATATATTTGCATTCATTATGTCATTTTATTTTGGGGACATAAGACCAAATTTGTAATTAATAGGGATAGATAGTTTCCCCACTTTTCATTCTATTTCTTAATGTGGTATGCTTGCTTGCTTGCGCTCAAATTAAAAAGCCGAGAAAATCCACACGTAACAGCAAGACATGCCATATCTGTTTTATTTTTTCTGTTTATATATCTGTAAATAAATAAAGACTTTACTGCTATTTAGATACCACACACACGCACATGCATATAGCTATATTCCAAACTGTTACCCTACACCATGGTCAGCCTACCCCATACATAAACCAACGCTAGAATGCATATAGATTCTCAAGACACTTCACAGACCGACCGGTTTTTGCATCTCTGGATCGTGAATCAGCCCCTGTCAAATATATATATATATATATATATATATATATATACTCGACCTAGACCATTTCGAATGGTGGATCCTTGAAAGAGTATAGGCCCTTCGCCTCGGGACCGATCCTCTGGGGAGTCGCGGTGGAATACGTTGGTCCTATACTCTGGAGAAAGAATCCACTGTTCCAGGAAAGTCCTGAGACTGTCAAAATAAAGCAGGTGCTTATCCGGTCAAATGTAGGGAAAATAATGAATAATAATAAAATATACTAATAAAGGCACGTTGTACTCCAAACCCAGAAAGCCTTCAGCCAGCCTCCTGTTACCTCCATAACCCATTTTCCTCAGAAACCTGGCCCAAACTTGGAAAGACAGAGATAGTACTGGCTGGTTGATACGGGAAATTAGTGCAGAAATCAGACCAGAAGGTATCAGTATCAGATCAGACAAGGGCAGAATCAGTTCAGAGAAAACAGATCCGAGCAGTATGGCAACAGATGAGCAGTCAGATATGGGTACAGATTCAGGGGCTCCAGGATACACTCCGACTCCGGCAATGCAACAGTGGCTAGACCAAAATCTGGATGCACGACATGAACGCTTGCTAAGCCAAATAGCAAGTCTTATACAAGGTCAAAAACCCAGTGGTGATATGAATTCTTCCCCTGCAGTCCCCCAAGAAGCGTCCACATCTCATGTGCCTCCAAACCTAACTCCTCAGCCAAACACTAACCCACCAAATATGGCCACTACCCCAAATCCCAATCCTCCACCAAGTCCCTACTACCTAAATATCAGCTCTTACCCGTCCTATCCCTCATATCCTTCCCCAAGCACCAAAATTCCCCAAAGCCCAAATGACCACTCTGTTCCCATAGCCAACCCACTCCAAAACCACATTATAACCCCCACAAAATTAGTTACCACTTATTTACCTTATAATGATCCTGGCCGCCCAGTCGAAACAACCCAAAATCCACCAACCCAAAATCCATATCCTACCCAAGTTCCACCAGACCAGAATCCTTATCCAGCCCAAAATCCGTATCCAACCCAAAATCCACCAGCCCAATATTCATATCCAGCCCAAAATCCTTACCAGACACCGCAGCCAGAAATTAACCCAGCCTTCCCTAATCCAGCCAGTATATACCAAAAGCCAACTCCCCCATCCACCAAAATAGAGGCCGACGTGGAAAATATAAAAGCCATGGTGCTCAAACTTCTTAACAAAGGGGAATTTTCTACGCGGGCACTGATATTACAACCTGTGGCAGTATTGCCTTTCAAATTCAAAATGCCCGACATAGAAAAATTTGATGAAACTGGATGCCCTATATCCCACTTAAAATCTTATTCTACTGGCATGCAGTCAAGGGGAGCTAGCTTTGAGGCTATGGCTTCCAATTTTTACCTCACCCTAATAGGGGCCGCCAAACAATGGCTAAAGTTGTCTGATAGCAGCACCATGAATACGTGGGACCAGATAGCTGAAACGTTCCTGGAAAGGTACAAAGACAACACCAGTCCTGAAAATAGAAGGGACCTTGAGTCGTGCACCTAGAGGGAAAAAGAGACCTGTGCTGAGTTCGCAGTCCGGCGGAAAAGAAAGTTGGCTCAGACCTTTGACAGACCTGATCCGGCCGAGTCATGCAGAATGTTCATCAAAAACCTCCAGCCCATTTACCTGGAACACATGCGGTATCTCCCCTACACCAATTTCAAAGAAATAGTGGAGATAGGGGCCGGTATTGATGATGATATATGGACGGGGCAATTACAAGTCAATACACCTCCTAGCTCTTTCCGTTACTCTAAAGGGAAGACAGCCGCAGCCACTCCCGCGCCAACCGTCAATGTTATAGGAAATGCATCAGCCACTTTTCCTACCCAAAATTATGGCATTGTTCCATGGTCTTATGGAGCGGATATGTCTATCAACATAGTCGGAGGGAATAATGGCCCGAATAGAAATTTCAGAAATCAGAACCGTCATTATGATGATCTGCAAGCCTCCCAGTCTGTGATCCTGTAGGGGCTAATGGCACAAGGAGTGTTAAAGCCTATGGAAAATTATAAGCCACCAAACCCCCTGCCCAGGACCTGGAATCATGCCCAGTACTGTGAATACCATCGCTGCAGTGGTCACCTCATCGATAAATGTTATATGCTCAAAGATGCTATTCAGGATCTTATATATGATAAGGTTATTGAAAAGCCTACTCCCAGACCAAATATAGTCAATAACCCCTACCTCAAATCAATATGATTGAGGTTGATAACAGCTTCCTGGGTATGATGGGCAGATGTACTGATTACGAGAGGCTCCCTGCTAAGTTTGAGTCTATTTATAATAAGCCTCTACATAACTAGTATACTGAGACCGGCCCGCTTTTGACGCCCGCAGATCTGGCGGACCGCTTCGGATATAGTACCCCTATTCATTTCCCTAGCCTTACGGATCGGTCATCTACCGATCCGCACCCTAAAATTGAGGATCTCAAACCCCAGGTCCTCAATAATGTAATAAACCCTGTACGACTTGCTTTTAATAATAATCTAAAGGTCTTTGCTTATTTCTTAGTTGCATCTGCATTAAAAGACGCATTAAATATAATAATGAGTCATTTAATAGGACCCAAAAGATAAATGATAAAAAATATACTTGCTTGAGCTTATAAAGTCAGTTGAGCACCAGGGACAACATCATTCATCATCAGCAACTGAAGACTGATCCACTATCAATCTGGGGTTGGACAAGGAAATCAAAAGAAGTCAAAATCGGCAACTCCCTGCAAGGGTCTGAAAAGGATAACACTCATGGATCCCCTCAAAGAGTTCGTGGGCATGCTTACCTGGTCCTATGAAGATGTGTCAAGGGGTAGACCCAGCCATAGTTGAACACCGGATCCCCATATATCCGGGTGCTCGGCAAATCAAGCAAAAGCTCCACCGCATCAAGCCAGAATGGTCACTTCAAGTTTAAAAAGAAAGCATGAAACTGTCGCACGTCAACTTCATTAGGGTAGAAAAAAATACAAAAAGAAAAAAAAATACCCGATCTAGCTGTCCAAAATAGTGACCGTTCCCAAGCTCGTCGACGGCATGCTGGGCTATAGTCAAATCAAAGGCAGCATGAAACCAAGAAAGGACCTCATTCACCACCCCTTTGGGAGACCTACTGCTATCATGTCATGCCGTCTGGGCTAAAAAATGCTGGGGCTACTTATTAAAAGCTGCTACCCCTCCCTTCCACGATGCACCATATATTGTTAAAGAAGATCCGGTCAGGAGATGCCGTACTCCTCGCAAGCCAGGAAAGAAAAGACCTTGTTCAGCCCCCCAATCTCAACGAGCTTAAAAGGTATTATGCTTGAGCCACCCTATCTGACAAGTGCTTCCCTCTCCAGCCCGCTAGGCTGAAAACCCGAAAAGGCGGCCTAGACAAAAGTTAGGGCATACAAAAAATATATATATAAAAAAAGAGGAGAAATAAGGGTTCGCTAGGTTGAAAACCCGAAAGGGCGGCCTAGGCAAAAATTAGAGCACATAAAAATAATATATATATATGAAAGAAAAATAATAAAAATAAAGGCTCGTTAGGTTGAAAACCCGAAAGGGCAGCCTAGGCAAAAGTTAGAGTCAAATAAAAAATATATATATCAGGAGAATAAGGAGAGGGAAAACACTCTTTGAAACCTCAGCATCCTACCTTCAGTCTTCAGCATGCAAGGGGGCTCTGGCAAGTATCAAGCAACGAAACCTCAGAGACTTGCTCTCCAAGACTGGTCAAAGGTTTCCTTATCCGAGCAGAACACATGCCTTATCTGCTCCGTCATTGTCGCGGCCAGCCGCCTGTCACGCCTATAATTTAGGAGTTTTCTCCTAAGTCTACTAGGTGACTATGAAAATAAATCCTAGACGGATTTAATGACATTGGGGGCCTATAAATACCCCTCCATAAACCTTAACGAGGGACGTACACTTTTTGAGTCTCAAACCTCTATCAAATTCTCTTTTGACTCACACAATACTTACTCTCACGCCAAAGTGGTTTCGCGAGGTCAAGTCTTGCACTTTCATTAAGGTGTTTTCGTGTTCTAAGACAGATTCAAGGAAGCAGATCAAGCCCAGATATCCAACTCATCAATCGGACGGCCCAAGCTAGATTTTTGCCACATCGATTGGAATGACAATTCTATTTTTGTTTTGTTTGGTGATGTTATTTGGTATGTAATAGAAGATGGACAATAGTTGTTATGTTCATTTTCTTACTTTTGTAATGTACTTGACAACTTGACAATGATTGTATTTATGTATTTGATAATGATTGCAATGGCAATTATAAATGTCTTGACAAGGTGATTGCAATGTCTTGAAATATGATTTGGTACTGAATGACAAGCTGATTTTGATTCATTGTTTATCTGTCAGTTTGAATTGCACTCTTGTTTTTCTATGTTGATATCTGAATTATTCATCTTTTAGAAGTGAAATTCTCTTCAAGTGATAATTGATCACAGTTTAGTCCATTATCTTGGTCAGAAAATATAGATATCATGTTTAGTCAATTTTCTATGAAATTGTATCTTACTATTACTGCATAAAAAAGAATTGCAACAAAATTTAACAACAACGACAACAAATACAGAAGCCTTGTTTCACCAACTGCAGACTACAATAGCTGTAGGACTTGATCAACTACAACTTGAGTCAAAGTTTAACATTAACAGCTTGACTAATAGTGTAATAACAACAGCTTGAAACATAGTTTGACAACTACACTTGAACCAAAGTACTAAATAACTAAATTACACACTGCATGTCTCAGACAACTAGACCAAAATTATAAAAAAAACAACAATAATAGCAATAACAACAACAACTGCATCTATTTCATTTTGTCTTCATGTCCCTTGCCACTTGATTCTTTATTAAATTGTTCCTTGCCACTTGATCCTCCTTTTGGTGTACTTGAAGTAATTCCAATGGAATGTCTCAAATTTGCCATTGTGATGTAGTTCACTGCTCCCCTAACAATAAATGGAGCATTGACTGTTGATGATTGATTCACCTACATTAAAACAAACAATTTAACTAAGAATTTATAATGCAATTTGTTCACAAACTACAATGAATAAATGCAATGTAAATGTTTGCATTTAAAGAAGATATCATGTTTGTGCTTCCACCTACATTCACCCCCATAGTGCTTGAAACCCTCTTTCTTTTAACCTGCAATTTGAAATGAAAAAGTAAATATATAAACTAGTGCATGAATGTAATTTGACAAACTCAATATACATTAGATAACTTACTGGTAATTTAGATATCTTTAAAGGAGTTGAGGACTGAGGTTGGCTATTTTCTATTGTGGCACAAATAAGTTATGGCTATGGTCTAGTTAAAAGGATCTCATTAATATGTTATGCAGTGGGTTGTGAGCTGTGAGCTGTGATCTGTGAAGTAGAAGATGCATTGGAATTTTTTTTGCCACGAGTTCTAGCATTATGTCCAAGTTGACCACATTTTCCACATTTCAATGATTTTTTAGATCTCTTCAATTTGGTCTGATTGCTGGAAGATGTAGGTGGCTCATCAAGTTGTCTTCTTCTCAGTTTCTTTGGTCTTCCAGACCTATATTCATACTTTGGGGGCAAAGGGGCTGGTAAATTACACTTAGGCCACAACTCAGATCCATTTATTCCCATTATGGCATGCTTATATACCTGAATATATTTGCTAACTGTGTAGGCTTCATTGACATAAGACTCTGGATCCTCTTCTCTACACCATATGGCTAAGCAAGCATGCTTACAAGGAATGTCTATCAATTCCCATTTTCTGCAACTACGTACCTGCTCAGAAACATCTACATTATATTGGTCAAAGGGCCCAGTGATTTGAAATGCCATTCATCAGCTTTGATAGGTATGGCCTCACCACCTTCCTTGGTATTCTTCTCTATTAGGCCTTTTATTCTGGGCATAGTCTACCATTTCACGTCTTACCTTTATCCCTATTAACTTGAAATCTTGTCATCAACAAATGTCTTATTGTCTCAAGCATGGTAATGATGGGCTTGTTTCTTGCATCAAGAATAAATGCATTAAAGCACTCACACATATTATTCAGCAAGATGTCATACTTAGGTTGAGTACCAAAATGTGACCTAGACAATTGACTTGGAGGCTTATCCATCAACCACTCATAAGCACCCTTATCCAATTCTTTCATATGTTCCATTCTTGCTTTAAACACCTCAACCATGGTTGCCCTAGTTGCTGCCTATAATGTATTTTTTACTAATTTCCCCATAAAACCATCCCTTTTCATGTTGCTATGCAAATGTCCAACACAAAATCTATTTTCAGAATCAGGAAATAAATCATCAAAGGCAAGTATGAGCCCATTTTGTTTGTCACTCATAAATGTCCATTCAAACTTATCTTCAATACCTACATCATTTTCTAGCAAAGACAAGAACCATGTCCAAGAATCCTTGGTTTCATTTTTTACCACTGCATAAGCTATGGGAAACATCTGGTTGTTTGGATCAATTCTAACAACTGTCAACAACTTACCACCTTGAGAGCCTTTCAGAAAACATCCATCCACCCCAATTATATTTCTACAAAGCCTAAAACCCTTCTTGCAAGCATAAAAACAAATGTAAAGCCTTTCGAAAGTAAGCTTACCAGTTTCAACATTACACAGCTTCAAAACCACTGTGGACCCTGGATTGGATATTAGCAATTCTAGACAATAATCTCTTATTTGGTGAAATTGCTCTTGTAATGTCCTATCCATAAGTTGTTTGGCTTTCCTTTTTGCCCTATATGCTTGTTGTTTTGAAACATTGGCCTTAAGTTTGGTACATAGCTTGTTCCTGAATTCCTTGGTTCCTACACTGAGATTATCTTTAAATTTGTTCACAAATGTCTTCCCAATCCAACCAGACTTGATACTTGGGTTGTTGTAGTTCCATCCGCATTGTGTATGCCTTGGATTATACCCTTTCAATTGCCAAGCTTTGTCATTTTACATTGGAGCAACATATGCATACCACTCGCATCCCTCTTTTCTACAAATTGCCCTTAAACTTCCAGTATCATTCCTATCAAACTTTATCATCATTCCCCTTTTCAAGTAAAAAGTTTCAACCACATATTTCACTTTTTTCTTTAAACTATATATTATTCCCAGTTTCAATTCAAGGTTTCTAGAGATCTTAGGGTCATGTTTGGGATGATTTGTATCTGGTTCTTCATCACTGCTCAACACACTCTGAAAATCATCACTATCAGAAGGTTTCTCACCAGCCTCTTCCATCCTAGTAAACATCCTCTCACTAACATATTTATTTTCAACTAACTTACCCTTCCCCAAAATACTATCAAACTCAACACTGGCATCAATATGCTTATCAAAATCAATATCATCCTCCTCCATATCATATTCATAGTCACTAAATTCATCACAATCAGAGGAGTCAGAAGATAAGTTGGAATTTTCAGGATTTGGGTTTTGTTCACGATCAAGAAAAGATAAGGCAAATGTGTCATTAACGGTTTGGAGGTTTGGATAGGTAGGATTTTCACGGTTATCAATGGTTGGATTTTGAAGATTGGCAATGCTCTAAGTAAAAGTGTTGCTCTTTCTTAGTAGGTATAAACCTCGGTAAAGTTGAAGTATTCACTAGCAATAAGTGTATAACCCATATAGTGTGCAGGTTGATGCCAGATCTTAACAGTTTCAAAATTGTAACCTAATTCCTCCACAAAATCCTTTAAGTTAGTCAGCCCAAATTCTGTTGCATCCACCCAATCAAAAAAAATCTATTTTCCCACCAATATAGTCTATAAAGTCATGCTTAATCATACCACAATGAAATACTTTCAAAGAAAAGGAAAGAATATCACCTTCATGGTCTACAACAAAGAAAAGAAATCAAATCACAATTTGCCTCATAATTATACAACAACAATTGGGGTGACACACTAAATTCAGAAGCAAGCAAGCACATTTTTGAATTATGAGCTAAGAGAGAAAATTTATAAAATGCTTAATTCAGGCAACAAATTATACACATAAGCAGCTACCCATCCTTTTTCCTTCTTGCCATCAAATCTTGATTTTCTATCTCTAAATTGGGAAAGTACAAATTGGGGAAAGAGAAATTAGGGTTGTAACTGTACTAATCTAGGGTTCTAAATTGGGGAAACATAACTTAGGGCACAATGTGGGAATTGGTGACGAAAGAAATTAGGGCACAAAAAGCAAATTGGGGAAAGTGGAAGAGGGGAGAAATTGCGGGAAATGGAAGAGGGGAGAAATTGCGGGAAATGAACAAGGGTCGGTAAGGGTATACCTGTTGCCAAAGCCAGTTGCTAGTTTCCAACCTGCAAAAACAAGTCAGTCGTTAGTATTTCACATCCATTTAACGATTGAGATTGAAAGTGATGGATTTTGGAAATGTTTGACTTTAATTTGATTTCCTTGGTACAATGGGTATGTAATAGGGGTGGCAATTTGAGGCACGATTGACCGACACGAACACTGTATGAAATTATAGGGTTTGGGTTGTGGCTTAGTGGGTTCGGGCCGTTATAGGGCCAACACGATTAGGGGTGGCAAATCGGTCGTGCTGGGCTGTTATCGGGCCGACACGATAAAAACACGAAAAGCACGACATGACACGATAAGCAAAAAAACGTGATTTATTTAGTCAGCACCGTTAAGCCCAATAAACATTATAAAATATATAATTTTGATTTTTAATACATATTTTGTAAATTTATCAATATAAATAGTCATGTAGTTTAAAAGTCATAAATTTTCAAATTATAAAATTATGAATAATCATGAAAATAATTCGAAATAAGTGAATAACCCCTAGTAAATTTTTAAAAATATATTTTTAAAACATATACATTTTAGTTATCGTGTCTTATCGTGCTTTACTGTGCTTATCAAGTCAGCTCGATAACAACCCATTTTTTATTGTGTCTTATCGTGTTGGTCCTATTTTTTAAAAAGATTGAGCTTAATTATAATATACATGCCTGCTAAAAATGAATCATGATGAGCTTTATTATAATATAGATGTTGATGAAGAAAATGATAATAATATTATGGTTATAATAATAATAATCATTATTATTATTATTGTTATAATAATAATAATAATAATAATAATAATAATAATAATAATAATAATAATAATAATAATAATAATAATAATAATAATAATAATAATAATAATAATAATAATAATAATAATAATAATAATAATAATAATAATAATAATAATAATAATAATAATAATAATAATAATAATAATAATAATAATAATAATAATAATAATAATAATAATAATAATAATAATAATAATAATAATAATAATAATAATAATAATAATAATAATAATAATAATAATAATAATAATAATATCCAATGTAATTCTTATCATCATTGTCATAAATGAAAAAAGATAATAAGTTTTTATCCAATAAAAGCGTTTAACATAACAACGTTTGAAGACACGTTAAGTATTTGACTTTGTAGTTATAAAATTTTAATTTTAAGATTTTTTGGATATGATTTTTAGTGAGACTTTTAGGTATTTTTCCCTTAAATTTTCATTCACTAACTTTGTAAAATCTTTTTTAAACAATCGATATTTGCAACACAACACGTAACCAACTAAAATCTAATAAAATTAAGACTAAGATTTTGATTGATACGTTTTTATGTTACAAGGGTGACTTGTGTATAAAAAACCTTCGACATTTACATATAAAATAATGTGTGATATGGTTGATTTTGAGTTTTGATGGTAAATACAAGCATTTTTATAGACAAAATTAGGCAGGAAGGCAAAGGTGAAGGGAAGATTTAGATAAAAATGGTGTGGGGTAAGTTTCTATCGTTTTACGGATCTTTATTCGTATGATGAAACTTCAATCTCTTACAGTTCAATTCACCGCCACACGGTAGATTGAATAACAATGATCATTCTTACAAAAAAAAAAAAAAAAATGTATATATATATATATAAAAGACCAAGTTACTCAAGTTTTTACCAGGGTGGGGTGTGAGTCAGTCGGCGGTCAGAGTTGAGCGGGCGTGAGAATATACTCCATCCGTTGATGATTCAATCCATTTTGTTTTTGGTGTGGGTGGACTCAGAAATGAGAATGAACAAACTATAACTAAAAACAGAAAAAAGAGGAAGATTAGGGTGTGTGAGGAGTGAGGTTATGGCGCTGTGTCAAAATAGAACCCTAATCTTTATGAACCCACATCATCTTCATCACTATTCTCAATTAAACCTCCACCCTTGTTCTTCTTCATCCCCGCAGCTCCAATTCAAACGACATCTTATTAACGGTGCTTCTTCTAGGATGACTAGTAGTATATCTGCTACTGCTAGTGCCGCCGACAACTACCAACTTGAGCATACTTCAACTCTTACTCCTTCCAGTAACTTCTTTTCTTTTTTATTCAATTCATCAATTTCATTTTTACGCACTAATATATCACTCTACTCTAGTCTCTAGTAATGCATGATTTTTTTATTCTAATTCTCATACATAGACTGGTCGGCATTCGCTGGGAATGTGTCCGGTGAATGGGATGGGCATGGTGCAGATTTCACCATTCAAGGCAAACCCATTGAACTTCCTGAATCTGTTGTTCCAGAGGCTTATAGGGAATGGGAGGTTAAGGTGTTTGATTGGCAGACTCAGTGTCCTACTCTTGCTCAACCAAACCACTATGCTGCCATCTATAAATTGATTAAGCTACTTCCTACTGTTGGGTGTGAGGCAGACGCTGCCACCCGGTATACTGTTGATGAGAGGAATATTGGAGGTCCAGATAACACTGTTTCTGCCTTTGCATATCAATCTAATGGATCTTATGTTGCTGTCTGGGCAATAGAGGACCGTCTTTCTAATCAACTCTTGGAGTTGGAGCACTGCTTGATTGATCCTCAAGATCGCGAATCACGCGTGAGGATTATTCAGGTTGTGAGTCTTGAAAACTGCAAACTAGTGTTAAAGAATATCAGAGTTATTTATCGAGCAGTGGTATGGGCCTTTCAGAAATGGGGATCAGCTTGGCGGGTGTGCTATACGTGATTCAGCATTTGCTACCACAGAAGCACTCAAGAGTTCCCAAGTTACCGGTGCTTGGCAAGGCTCCACCGCTGTTGCCACCTTCCAAAATTCTCACAATGTGAGCTCCAAAATATTGCTCTTTTCCAGTTTTGTGCAATCTGAATCCTAAACCCTTTGAATTATACTATGATACTCTTATCATTTTGTTTAGTTGATGGTATTGTCTATCAGTAGATTTATTTGGCTTCAGGATATACACATCCTCTTTGTTTCATAGTTAGAAAAAGGCCTGATCAATCCGTTTCTACTACATTTGATTTTTCCCTTATAAATATCCTTGCTATTGGCTTTCTGAGGTTATAAAGGATGCATGATGCTCAATTTGATGCACATCCTTCAATTTTGGTGGCTAATCTCTGGTTATTGTGAACTTACCTTAATTATTGCAGAACTTTCTTCAAGAGCTTTTAGATGATGGTGTGAAGAAAGCGGTAAGAGATGAACACAATCTTGTATTGCTACCAAAGAAATTGTGGAGTTCAGTTAAAGAAATAGAAGATGGGGAGACTTGCTTTGAGGTGGGATGGCTGTTGAAACAGGGGCATGCTCTAACATCGAAATGCATCTTTTCCAGTAATGCAGAGTTAAAGGCAAGCAATTTACCCCATATTCTGCTGTTTATGGTCTGCATCTTGCTGCATTTAGAGTTTAAACATAATACTTAAATCACCAAACATATAAATCCTTCTTGAGAATGGTGGACTTTCTTGCATGCCACAAAGACATTAGTAACCTCTGAAGTTTATCTAGGATCTCGCATAGGGTGTAGGCTTATTCCTTTTAAATCTTAAGCAGGGTAATAAAAAAAATTTAAAGAATGGCTTGGCACTGGTTTACCCGTAATTACGGCAGAAGCTTCAAATCCAATGACAAATGACTTAACTTATTGAGGGCTGTGTTACCTGGATTCGGAAATGAGGATCCGGGTGTGGACCTAACGATGTTAATCGGTCCAACCTGGTCCCAGATCGGTTGCGGTTTAAACAGTTCCCTTTCAACGGATCCCTGGAATTGCAAACCTAGACCTGCCCCTTTGGGTTTCGGTTTTAAACAGGTCACTAACAGGTTACACCTACACAAAATAACAAAATTATATATAAATATAAAATTTGAAATCAAGTAATTAATAGGCAACAAGCCAACAATCAACATTCAACAACACACAATCCAAAACAAAATGAGTCATACAATGAATCAACAACATCATTCATAAGTGATAAAGTTCAGAACACAAACAAACTTCAAGTTTTACTAGTTAAAAACTAAAAAGTCCTAATCAAGCATGAAATGATAAAATAAGTCGAGAATCATAAATATCATAAATTAAACTTTTATTAGACCAAACATAATCCAATTTTGAATAACTTGATTCATTATGGGTTTGACTTGCATAGTTGTTTTTGAGTTAGTATTTAAATTTTAGATTTTCATTGTGTAATGATCGGAAAAAAAATAGAGATGACCAAAAAGAAAAACTATACTAAAAAATTTGCATGTGTTCAAAGCAATTTTACCTTTTTTAAAAAAAGATCAAATTTAAATTATACCATAGAATGTAAGACTAACATAATTGTTAGTACCCTGAAAAAAAAACCGATTCGATAGGTTCAGACCTATGTTTCTAGACCCTATTAACATCTCTATGTAGACCTGAGGGTCGGATCCACCAAAATTTCACAATTTGCACTAAATGTAGTGTAAAACTGCCACACCCACACCTAAGTTGTGTCGTTGAGGGATTGATGCACTTTTGGTTGACAAGAGCATTAATTCTTCCCGACTAGTAATAGACATCTGTCTAGTTGATGTTAGATTTTAGATGGCAATGGCATGTTGAGCTCCAAATCACGGATTCTTCAATTTGAACATGTCCAGTTTGAGAGTCGAATTATTCCTCGCTGCTATGACCTTAACTGCCCGAGAGCCAGAGGTAAGGGTGCCGCTGATGACAATCTCAGAGACCGGGTCAATCGTCACCCACCGGCCACCACAACAACATGAGATCATCCCTTCTTGGGCCATCTCCTGGAAATGACACTGACCAAAGGGTAGCATCAGTCAACCTGACCAAATACCCCTCAACAAAACTCAGTCACTTGCGATCACTTATCACCTTTTCACAGTGTTCTTAGAATTCATGTACATTGCGATATGACAGTTTTACGCAAATGACACTAAACACAAGTCTCCTCTGTTGTGTAAAGGTAGGACCTTAGCCGCACAGAGTTTTCTGATTGTATGGAACAGTAGAGTGAAATTGAGAAGAGCAGATTTTGAGATCATTTCTATTTTGTATCAGCTAAGTAAAGTTGGTTCTTGTCAGTGATTTACATCTTTATGATATGATATGCTGCTGCTTGTTTTTGCAGGAAATTGTTACAGGAGGGGAAACTGTTATGGGACAGTAGAGATGAGATAGCAGGCATATAATTCGAATTCTACAAAAACAACGTACGTAGGTGTTATCTCTCTCTCATAAGATGGAATGCAAGTGAAGTTTAGGTACCAAGGCAATGTCAAAATGATGATACTAATACGTATGTATATTGTTTGATGGTTAAATTAAGTATGTGCATCTTTTATCAACTTACATTTGTAATTAAAAAAAAAAAGGTACATTCAAGTACAAGTATGTATGTCCTTAGAGTAACGTGGTCAAACCAACCTATAGCAAAGATGGAGCCGCGGGGGGGGGGGGTTAAGGCAGATCTATATAAGACCTGTAAGACAAATAAACATTAAGAACAAAAAGAAGACGGGGAGATGAGAGAACACTTAGAAAATATATTTCTTTCTTCACTTCCTCTGCTTACAAATGAAGGATCAAGGCCCTTTATATAGGGCTCTGGTTACAAGCAATTATTAAACAATGGCGTAAGCGATGACGTCATAGAGCAATAATTATACAATGACGTAAGCGATGGCGTCTACAAGCAATAATTATACAATGACGTAAGCGATGACTTCTACAAGCAATAATTAAATAATGACCTAAGCGATGACGTCTACAAGCAATAATTATATAATGACGTAGGCGATGAGGTCTACCAATGGAAATCCGAATGAGATGGGTCATCTTCGTATGGATCTGGGTAAGATCCGTCACTGTTATCATCAAAACTCGGGTCATCATCATCCACTGATTTAGATGTCTCAATAGTTGGTATAAGGTAAGACATTCCCCATTGGTCGAGCGCGTCAATCCATTTGGATGATACGGGGTGGTCATCTGTCCAGGACTGTACTCCTAACATAATATGAGAGGGAACGGTCTGGGGATTGATCATGTTGGCTCGAGCGAGAGCTCTCTTTGTGTTCATGAAAAGCTCAAAGTCGCGCATTGCGCAAGTGGTCCATGCTGGATTAATATCAGACCAATCAAAGATGAATGTCATTGGAGCATGATAGACAAATGAATGTCTTTGATTTCTGATGGTTGGGGGAGGGAGGTATGAGCATGGTTTCCGGAACATTATGGTCACATATGGTTTTTGATAAGGAGAGAACTGTTGTGTCCATTGATGAGTTGGAAGGAACCACTGGAAAAGTTTGGACAAGTTATGGGAGTAGGGTGAGACATTGTCAAGCTGGCACTGGAAGAGGTAAGAGAGGAGTTTAACAGAATTAAATGAGATTCATATGGTAGATGTTTCAAACAAATACCAAAAGAAACAGAGAGCTTCTTTAAGGAATCAGAACAAGTCATGGATATGGAACAGACTAAGGAAAGGATAGTCTGGATGAAACTTGAGTCCTTTCATGAAGAGACCATGGCAGTGGAGAAGGATAGTGAAGAAATTTTGATAATTTGGTGTGGCACTTTGCTTGAGTATTATGTCTGCAATGGTTTATGTTATTTCACCAGGGAGAGAAAAGACGGGGATTAGTTCTGGTGTTTCAGGGTTGGAAGAGGAGGAAGGGGCTTCATTGATGGGGAACACCATTGGAATGATGTTGTTTTCAAGGTTAGTTTCTTTGGAAATCCTACACACCTTTTTATAATCGTTTGACCTTGAGAGAAAGTCTGCAAGGACATTTGATGTTCCTTTGATATGTTTGACAGTGAATTTCCACTGAGAGAACCAATTTGTCCATCTTAAAAGCTGTGCCTGGGGAAGAATTATTTGCTTGAATTGGAGCATGCGAGGGAAAGAGGACATATCCATCTCGACTTGAAAGTCGTGCCCGATTAGATGGAATTGAAATTTTTCTATTCACCTTTTGACTGCAAGGATCTCTTTGAACGTGGAATGGTAATGCTGCTCTAATGGCTTAAATGTGCCACTTTTGTATCCACACATTGTTCTCTGATTATCTTTGCTTTGGACAAGAAGGACCGCTGCCCAATATTCGTCACTTGCGTCTATATGAAAGATCCTCTTTTCCGACGAAGCAGGAATCTTTAAAGGGGCATCGTGCTTGCCAGCTGCTTGATTGACTTGACGGCTTCAGTTTGTCTTGTAGTCCAAGGGGGAGGATCCTTTTCAACATGGGGAACAACCATACTGTATGGGCAGATAGCTTTTGTAAGAAATCTGCCATATAGTTGACTAGTCCAAGATAGAATATCCGGGAACCTGTGCAGTTCTTGAGCAATGTGGGGCTGAGGCTAGTATGTACCGTTAGATATCTTCATCCCTAGAAAATTAATGGATGAAACTCCAACTTCCATTTTCTTTTCTGAGAGCATAATACCATACTGAGTTACCAGGGAATGGAACTGAGAGAGTAAAGCTACATGGGAATCTTCATCAGGGGAGAATAACAGTATGTCATCGATGTAAACCAGTGTATTGGAAATAATTGGTTCAAAAATTGTTACCATTGTTTTTGAAAGGCGGATGGGGCATTTTTTAAACCGAATGGCATAACATTCCACTGGTAGTGATGGTCAGAGATGCAAAATGATGTTTTTGGTCTATCTTCAGGTGTAATTCTCAGTTGCCAAAAACCCGACTTGAGATCAAACTTTGAGAGAACCTTTGCGTCGGATAAGGATTGGAACAAGGACTTCTTCTGTGGTAGAGGAAACTTATCATCTGCCAAGAAGTGATTGAGTGGCTGGTAATTGATGACCAAACGTAGCTTTCCTCGAACTTGTTAACTTCTTTTGTTGACATAGAATGCCTCACATGTCCACGGGAAGGATGTAGGTTCTATAATTTTTTGGTCAACAAGTTGGGTGCATTCCGTGAGAGCAAGTTGATAATGGTCGGGATTCATCCCTGGATGGCTTGCTTTGGTGGGATTGACATCTTCATTCTGCTTGAAAGGTAACGAGACATAAAACGCAGAATTCAGCCATAGAGGAGAGGGGTGTTTTGCCAAGAATTCTGTATGAGATGAAGCATAAGAATCCTGGACGATCTGATGCTTGATGGTTTCTATGGATGAAGCAAATGCCATGTAAAGCCGTGGGACTGAGATCCATGGGTTGAAGAAGCTTTTGTAACAGAGACCGTTCTGCGTCCATCGTAAGTTGGGTAACTTATGAAGGATATCAAAACCGACGAGGAGGTCCTTTCCATGTGAGCTTGAGCCTAGCAGTCTGTACTTAATAACACACTTGGGAAATAATCTGATGTGAATGGGAATGTTGATTTTGTCAATGACGAAGCTATCACCATTAGCATCAAGGAAATACTGATGATGTGGCTTCCAAAAACTAACCGGGAGTATTTTTGGATTTAGGATGGATACTGCGGATCCTGTATCAAAGAAGGCTATAACCTGGATGGGCTTAACATATGTAGAGGTGAGAAGGTGAATTTTAGCTAGGGGCATGGGTTGACCTTTTTGTACATGCAGGATGTAGGGGAGAGGATTCAACATGAAAACCCTTGGCATGAGATCATCTTCTGAGTCGGAATCTGTTTCTGATGAATTATTTGGATAGGCGATTGAACAGATTGTAGAATCATCTGGTTCATCATCAAGAGAGTAGAGGGACTCGAAGTCAGAAAGATCTATTGGCTCAATTTGACTGAGTGTTTGGATCAGCGCTTGAGACTTCCTTGTATCCGGACAGTCTTTTGCGAAATGTCCTTTTTCGTGACAGATGAAGCACCGATCAGAATTGTGACCACGTTGGGGCTTCTTCTTTATAAATCTCCATTTTTTCTTGGATGCGAAGGGGCGTCGTGAAAATCTTTTCCTTTGTTGGGAATCAAAGGATTTGGAGAGATACTTAGAATGGAGCTTCCTTTTCGTGTGAGTGCAGTCACAGGACGACTTATCTTTACACTTGATCTAGAGATGCTTTTCATCACAAGCAGATCCTAGTCTTTTGCATGTTTTTTCAAATTCTGCAAAGAATTTTCTCTGGTTGCAGAGTTTTTCCAGAGCATTTAAAATTAACTGGTAAAGGCCACTAAGGGAGGTCTGAGCAACCGTCATGTTTCTGGATTCCAGGGATCTGTATGTTTCGTTGCTGAGAGACTCTGGAAAGGAGTTAAGGAAAACTTGCTTAAGGTTGACATCATCAACACCATGAAGGCAATAGAAACGCTGAGACATTCAATTGTAATGCGTTTCAAGGTCCTTCTTCAGGAAAGAACAACACTTCATTTTAAGAAATTCTTCTCTAGCATGGATAGTGTGTTCTATAGGGCTGCCAATGAATTCAGAATAAATGATATTCATGAATTCTTCTGGAGACGGGGTCTGTTGAATTTGCAGCTGTCGGTATTCTCCAAGACTGAGATACCAATCTCGAAGGCGCCCTTGGATCCGGGTAAGGAACCTTTTAATGACCAGCTCGGTGGAGTAAAACTGCAGCTCTGCTGTGCACCAAGTTAACATTTCGATACTTCGTTCGCGCCACTTAGAAGACGGAATATCATCGAATGTGAATTTTTGTTTGTATCGGCTTGGGTAGCAGATTGTGGAGTTTTTTTATTCTCATGTGGTGAGGTCTGGGATGTAGATTCCTCTTGATCAACTTCTGAAGAGTTATGGACCGTTGACTTTGGTTCTGTCATGAACAGATGTTAGAAAAGGCTTCTGTGGGATCGAATTCTTCTTCCATTTGTGAAGAGGATTGATCAACCACTGGTCCGACAAAGGGGGACGAAGAAGGGTTGTGATAGTGGGAAAGGGTTTGTAGGAATTGGGAAACTGGGTTTGTCTTTTCGATTCGAAAAATATTAGGGGCTATGGTGGAAGCACCTATATGAGGATCAAGATGGTTTGATTGGAAGGTTTGTGGGATAGAGTTGTTGGATGTGGTGGTTATGCTCGGTAGGGAGGCTGCAACAACTTGTGAATTTTTCTGGATGGGTTGGCTAGTGGACAGAGATTTTGGGGCCCAAAGAGTGAGTGAGGGGGATGGCTCTTTGTGGGTGAACTGAGGGATTGGTTGGGGGTCAAAAGTGGGTTTGACGAAGGGGGTTGTGGGTAGTCTCCAAGGATCATCAGCGAGTGTGGCCATTCTCTTCTGTTTATGTTGCCGCTCTAGATCTGTGAGCTGGGCTTTGAGAAACTTCATCTCTGCTTCCTTTCTGGTTAAGGAAGAGGAAACTTGGGGAGATGGTGAAGAATGAACAATTTGGAGAAGTTCTTGGTGGAGAACTTGGATCTTGAGACGGATCTCATCTGTCATGCTCTCGAGTGACTTTACCCTTGAGGAGAGATTGTCTTGGGTTTGTGCAAACTTGCTTTGCTGAGATATTATCTATTTAAGCGCTTTGTTCTGGGCAACAACATTTTCACTTTGCCAATTGAGGGTAGCTTCTGCTGCACTGACAAGGGCTGAGTTCTTAACCTTCCAAACATGTTTGGTTCTTTGATCTGGAAGTTCAAACGAACCTAGGGGAGGGAATTCTGCTTAGTATTCTTGCGGATTTGAGGCTGGAGCAAGCATATGACATGTCAAAGGGGATGGATGGAGCACTAGGCTTTTGTGAATGATGGATAGGGCTTTTTGGTAGTAAGGAGGGAGATTGGAAGGTGGGGAAAGTTTGCATGGTTGAGGGGGTGATGTAGGCTTGAGTGCTTTATCTGAGTAAAGGAAATAATAGTCTAATTTACCGGATGGTTCACCGAGGGTTTCTACAGCAAGGTCACCTTCCTCAAATCTTTTTTGTAAACTCTTTTGAGAAGAGTTTCTCTTCTTTGGGAGATCTTCATCCATCAAGACTTTGGAAACATCATCTAGACAGTCTGGGCAATCGCAAACATCGTACCAACAGTGTGCAATTGGTTTGATCATATTGATTTCTGTTGGGAAAACATTACACGAAGCGTTTGCTTGCTGTGGAGATGAGAACTTTACCTCGACGAGGTCATTTTTGTGACGCACAAACTCTGGAGCTGCGGTGCTTTGTACAGGAGTCTGAAGGGCTTGATGAGTTTGTTCGTAACTTGTTACCCATTGCTCAAGGAGGAGCTTGAGTAAATCTGCTCGCGATAGCTGTCTTGGGACATAGGTGCACGTTGGTGTAGCACTAGAATCAATATCTAGGAGAAGGGCATCTCCTGAGTTTTCTTGGCCAAGGACCATGAGATCTAAAGAGTGATTCTGTACTCTGAACACCATTTGGTAATGGAACGTTGCTTGGAACGTGTTTACCTAGGTAGTACCACCAATTTGAATCTGGGCTTTTAAGGCTGTGAGTAATGAATTATCGTTGAGAAGCATGTTGAAGTTTGGATAGAACGTAACAAAAACTGTTCCGACATTTAGAGTTGTTTGAATTGTACTAATACATGCGTGTCGATACTCAACAAACCTTGTATCTACCAGAGCAATTCTTGAAAACGCTGGAAGTCCTTTGCGACCATGGAAAGTAAGAGCTAGTCTCACAGCACCAAAGTGGATATGGGTATATCCTTGAGAGAGAGACTGCTGGGAAGGTCGGCTGGAAGGGATAAGGCAACTAAATATTCAGCAATAGTTGTCGAAAGTTGGTATGAATCAAACTTGAAAGCTTGAATATACTCTTTAACTTGTTGGACCGAGATAGATCTGATTAATTTTTTGACTTTTCTGATTAAATAAATAGTAGGCTTAGAAAATACACGGTAAGGATTAACTATAGATAATTGGGATATGAGGATTTTTGAATCATCAGGAACATAAGATATCTCATATAATTAATCTATCTTAGAGGCAGAAGATTGACAAAGGTTTGACGAAGGAGTTAAAAACGAACTTGAACTCATGATGAAGAACTAGAAAAACTAATCCTTCTTTTTCAATAACCTTTTGAGGAAACAACTGCGACTCCTTTGTCGACTTACAAAATCAATCGCTCTAGTCTTGTTCATTACACTACACTGCACATAATAATCCATCCATCCATGGGGAGACTAAAGTAGGGGAGCTTGCAATAATATTAGAGGCTTGCTTCAACATTAACAAATGAATACAAGTTTCCCATTCAAAATTAAACCAAAAAAAAGTCAACAATAAAATAAAATACATAAATACCAAGAAACAAATTAGTAACTCGAATAGCTGTAGCACACAAGTTTTACAACATCGTCTCGAGTTATACAGCACACCAACCATAGGAGCCCTCAGCCCCTGCACTCCAATTCCTCCTTAACAAGCCAATATTTTGTATTTTAACTTTGAACCTCAACCATCAGTCATCACACCCTCCTATTCTGGTCTTCGCTGTACAACCTGCAAATCCCCAGGGTGGTTCATTTGAGCTTCCAACAAGAAATCATCAAAACTAATACCAATTTCTGATTATTTATTCTACCCAAAAAGGAAAACGAAAATGAAAAAAACACTTCTCCCAAGTTAATATTTCTGAATCAATAGGAGCTCTAAAACCACCCTACTTTCTGCATGAATATTTGACTGTGATCATGATTGGATGAGGCCCTAGTAAGTGCTATATTCAGAATTAACGTAACTAATACATAAACAAGGATATGCAAGGAGACTTGGTTGTAACACATCATGAAGATGTCAAGATTCGTTGCTTCTGGAAAGATTTACTGGCAAAATCTATATCACTATATGCAGGCATTTAGATTTTAGAGCACAAATGCCACCCAAGAATTATGGACCAACATAAGACAACCTGAACACTTTCATCCATCTGAATTTGGAGTGACCTTATTTTCGATCAAGACTATGACAAACTAAGTCATCCACACATTGGTACTAGTCTAGTCATGAGATAATAATGTCATCCAAATTTCTTTCAAGCTTGCAAGGACAACAAAGATGACAAGTGTTTTAAGATACATTGAAGTTGGAAAATACCTATAGATGGCATGTCTACTAAAAAGCTAGTGAGCACCAGGTGCATCTCTCATGCTAATATTCACGCTGTTTCGCATGGTTCGCCTTCCAACGCCTGCATTGCCTTTTTGCATCATAGCAACAAATTCGCCATAATCAATCCTCCCATCCTGAAAGAATGCATCCATTAGAATGTTGATACTAGATAATCCATATGGTTAATTCAGGTGAAATCAAACAGTTGGAAATAGTGTAGGCAACGGTATAGCAGTGCCCTTAACGACAACTCTTAACACATCCAATGTTTCTGATTTTAAGCTGACAAAATTTCAAACCAAAACAACAATTGTAGGGTATAAAGAAGCACTGAAAGAATGAACTCCCTTTTGTATAGATAATTCTGACGTACATTGTCTTGATCAACTTCTCTGATAATATCCTCTAGGAAAACGTCAGTCATATTGTGTTCTGCACAAGCTTGCTGAAGCTCATCAACTGTAATATAACCGCTGCCATCCTTGTCAAAATATCGAAATGCTGCCATGACGTGTTCCTCCCTTTCCAGTTTATTAAGGTGAATTGTTGCAGCTACAAATTCTCCATAGTCGATTGTCCCACTGTTGTCTACATCAGCCTGAAAAAATTTAAATAATAAAAGTCAAGGTTATCAGCCTAAAATTTATCAAGTTCATCTGGCTAAAAGTTGTCACCAAAATTGACTTGGAAATAACCACTTACAGCATCCATGAGGTCACGTATTTCAATATCCTTTAAAGTAGAGCCGTACTTTCTTAAACCAGCTTTGAGTTCATCGAACGTGATTGCACCACTGTTGTCAGTATCCATCGCCTTAAACATTTCTCTCAAACCGGCAATCTCCTCCTCTGACAAGCTTTCAGCTATCACCTGATAACAAAAATAAAGCAAACATTGAATTTCATCTTATGCAGGATGAGCATATCATACTCAAAGACAAAATATCCCAGGAACGATTGCAGCCTCCGGACACCCCCCCCCCTTTCTCCCAATCACAAACAACAACACACACTGAAAAACCTCATTACATAAAAAGGGAGGAAAAAGTATGGTATGAAACTGCAAAAATAACTTTAAAAGGATAACATGACAAGTGAAACATCAAAACTTGAGCACAAAAAACTGGGCATATAGATATGTGCCTGTGACAATTTCTGATATTTGATAGAACGTATTGCATTCCAACCTACAATGTGGATGAGCTTATGGCTCTTCAAATCCCTAAAGAAATGAAGAAGTGAGACAAAGGTTAGATTTAGTAGTTGTCGCAGACAGTAAAATCCTTTCTCTTTTCCAAATTAGGTGGCTAGACATCAGGCAAGTTCACGTGTTCAAGTTTTTGAAGCTTCAGCCAGTAGAAAGGAGATTTGGCATACTGTTGCCACAGAGTACACCCTCTTTGCTTAGGTTACAGCTAGAATGATTGAGGAACAACACCCCCTTAGGCTGTTTTTTTTTTTTTTTTTTGATAAGTAAGAACCTGAATATACAATAAAGCGTCAAAACAGGTGACGCGTCCTATTTACACAAGGTCAGCGGTAATAACAGAAAGAATATCCACAAAAGAGTTATCCATAGTCGAGACCGACTCTGAGCACCAAGAAAACAAGATCTGAATGATTAAACTGTTTAATCAGCTGTGGCACTAGAAGTACAAGTAAAGATCGGGTTAGGAAGGGGTTGGTTCTTTTGGCATGATTTAGATGTGAGATTCAGTGAATCCAATGATTTAAAATTTACGATTTGGCAATCCAAAAATCACATTCCACAAGTAAGTTGCAAATAGCAATCTTCCAACTTTCGCCTCTGGCATCATCTTTGCGGGGGTTGCTAAATCTCAAGTTTGAGAAAATAGATGGATGGATATAGATTAGGTAACTGGGGTGTTTCTTATCTTTTATGATCTATTGCTTTAATGCATGATTTAGATGTGAGATTCAGTGAATCCAATGATTTAAAATTTACGATTTGGCAATCCAAAAATCACATTCCACAAGTAAGTTGCAAATAGCAATCTTCCAACTTTCGCCTCTGGCATCATCTTTGCGGGGGTTGCTAAATCTCAAGTTTGAGAAAATAGATGGATGGATATAGATTAGGTAACTGGGGTGTTTCTTATCTTTTATGATCTATTGCTTTAATGTATGCATTCAGAAACAAGAATACTATCGCCCATAGGGGAAGTGTTTTCATGTAGTTAGCACAGGTGGAGTAAAGGGGTAATTTGGTTGTGAGCAATGGAGCAAGATAGCAGATTTTGGTTAAATTTCAGTGACTGGAGACAATTTGATCTCGCCTAAACTGAAGGGGGCAGAGAGAATGCAAGTGACAGACTTTGTTCTACTCGTGTGGTGAGCCAGTCTCGCCGGGGGCTAATCCTTTCGTAGAGTTCATGAATAGTATTTCTTTTGGATAGTGTTTGTTTTGCTTGTATACATTGTATGTATATAGGACGTGCCACATATTTCGACTCCCGTTTATATTATTATTATTTATCAAATAAAAAAAGAGCAATTAAGAATTTTTTTTTTCTAAAACTGATACTCCCTCCATCCCAAAGATATTGTCCAACACGTGGATTAAGAAAAACAATGGACTTGATTATTAATATAGGTATAATGTATAGTTTCCTTTAAATTAAAATAGGAAGAAAAAATCAAGATAAAATGGTAAACGTGCTGTCCTAAAAAGGAGAGTTACAAACAAGACAATTTTTTGGTACAAACGCCACGTAATTAAAGTAGGAAGAAAAACTAAGGGTAAAATGATAAACGTGTTATCATAAAAAGGAAAGTTACAAAAAAGACAATTTTTTGGGACAAACAAAAAAGGAAAGTTGGACAATAATTTTGGGATGGAGGGAGTATTATTTTTTAATAGGGTTAAGGATACTATTGGTCCCTCGACTATGGGTCATTCTCAGTATTAATCCCTTAACAATTTTTTTGTCAAATTTGGGTCCTAAAAGTATACAATTTTCATAGAGGGAGTCCTTTTGATGGATGCCATTAATTTTTTTTGTTAAATTGTCCATGTGCCTCCCACGTGCATTTAAAAGGGCTAAATTAAAATTTTATCAAACTTAACATATATCACAATTTACAAACAAGTCCCTAGGGTTTAAAAATAGACCATAAAGCTTTCTTCCTCAATTGTTATGGTACTCCGCTCCTTAAACCCACCAAATTTTAAAATGCACATTGAAAAGAGTTGATTTAGAGAGAGTAGCGGAAGTAGGTGGACGAGTTCTGGAGAAGGGAAGACCAGGAGCTTGATCTGTGGAGGTATGTTTTCTAGAACGATAAGTATGTGAGTTAGATACAAGATGGGATTTTCTTATTTATAAATACCTGTTAGATTACAAATCTTACAAATCTGGAATAATTGTTAGTTTGGGTTAAGCTGTAATTAGGTGCCTGTGTGGGGTGTCATCGGAGTGGAGATGAATCAGGCACATGATCTATGAGAGGTTATGTTAGGAGGGGGGGGAGGTACGATTGGAGTAAAGGAGATAGAAAAGAGAGAAAGAGAGAGAGAAAACTGGGGACAGATTGAAAAGGAAAAAAAACAAGGGAAGAGAGAGCGGAGGGGAAAAAAAGAGAGAACGAGGGAGCATGTGGGTTGTGTGTGTGTGAGTTTTTTTGTGGTGTGTAAGTGTGTGTGCAGTGGAGGAGTCAAACAAAAAAAAAGTTGTTTGTTGTGTGGGTGTGGTTTTCCCGGAAAAGATAAACTAAACTAAACAAAAACAAATAAAATGGAAGTAGTGAATGGGGGTGATGGTGACATGAGGAGAGGGAGTTGTGAGAGAAAAATAAACAATGATGATGAAGTGGGAGATTAAAGAAAAAATAACAAGAATGGATGAGGGTGAACAAGAGGTGGCATGGTTGGGTATGGGTACAGAAGGTGTTAATGGGTGTGTTAGTTGACTTTTGGTCAACTGGTAGTAAATGGGTACCATAATACTGGAAGTGGGAGTCATTTGTATGCTTGACAATATTTTACCCATATAAGTTTTGATGTTGCAGAATGACGGACATAGTGTAAGTGTATTTGTATTGGAGTTTTGTTTTAAGGAGGGGAGGACCATAACAATTGGGGAAGAAGGCTTTATGGTCTATTTTTAAACCCTAGGGACTTGTTTGTAAATTTTGCTATATGTTAGGTTTGATAAAATTTCAGTTTAGCCCTTTTAAATGCACATGGGAGGCATATGGGCAATTTAACGGAGTTTTTTTAAAGGCATCCATCAAAAGGACTGCCTCTGAAAATTGAATACTTTTAGGACCCAAATTTGACAAAAAATTGTTAAGGGATTAATACTGAGAATGGCCCATAGTCGAGGGACCAATAGTGTCATTAACCCTTTTTAATAAGGACAAGTACACATAAAAAGGGGTTTAATGGTCCCAGGGAAAAAAGCTGATTTCTATGATCAATTGGCTGATTAAGTGCTGTGACAGATCACAATTGGCATAGTACAACTCATTGACAGGAGCAACAGCACCTTATTTGACAGCAATAAAATCAGACCCCCAAGAAATGTTCCATGTTTAAATCTCTTCGTTATATAAAGCTTTCTGGCATATTTGTACAAAGAAATGATTCTGAATTCAGTAGAGATATTGATACAAGTGTTTTAGTTGATCTCAGGAAGCATTTTTGAATCTTGTAATAATCAAAAGTAAGCTAAATACAATTTTTAACCGGTTCATGGGACAAGATAATTGTTGAGAATGGAATTACTCGATTTACCAGGTTATAGGCCAACTCCTCCGGAGCGGAGTGGAGCTTTTTGGGTTTATCACATCAAGGCGATCGCGTCAGTATTGGACAAGGCGGTCGCAACACCAGGTCAAGGTGACCGCGTCAGGCTTTTGAGGAGTCCCAGTACTTGAAGTGGCCGCATCAAGCGGCCGCGTGGTTTTGGCAAGTCCTCCCAGAAGATGAAGCAGTCGCGTTAGGTGGTGAAGCGACTGTGTCGGGAAGAAGTGGTCACGTCACATGGAGTGAAGCGACCGCGCTGGTGCCAGTTTTCATGTTTCCTTGTTTAAGCCGGTTTAAGATTTGGTATTGTATCCCTATATATAGTTATAACCCTAGAACGTGTACAAGGTTGGCAATAATAAAATTTCAATAGTCCGTTGACCCAATCTCTCTACTCTCTTTGATTGATCTAATACTCGGTGATTGTTTGCTATTTGCTTCCGATGTGCACAACAATAATGGTCATATAGAAATATGAACACTTCTCATGTATAAGCTACGTACCCGCAAAGCCATCTTCTTCAACTTATTCATTGCAGAGAACTGCTTGAGACGAGAAAGTACAGCTGGATCCAATGCTCTATCAGGAGCAACACCATTCTCACATATCCAAGGATGACCTGTAAAAAGTTTAATGAACTAACTAAGTAAATCAACCAGAGTAGTAAAGAAATTTTGAATAGGCAGATTTAATAAATTTCCTTAAATCAGATATGCATTTATATTAAGGAACAAAAAGTAAAATATCTCATCTCCAAGGCTCCAAGCCACAAACACAATACAATACCACACACTGTAAGCTATCTCACCAAACACTCCCTCCGTTCAGCTCCACAAGTCCTACTCTCTATTCTGAGACGTTCCATTAAGTCTTGTTTTAAAAACTAAGCTTATTAACTTTATGAGTTCCAAAATTTCTCCTTATTTCATTACACTAAGAAATAGAAAAACTAATGTAATCCATAAAGTTAAGAGCATTTATGAAAATTTAATTTAATCCTTAAAATGTTTCACTTTCAAACATGGAACTTTTTGAGCTCATCGAAGAGAGTATATGCAAAACAAGTGGAGCTCACATCATTGGGTGTCAAACAAGGCAGATTTAGAAATTGACACCCTAAATATTACACTAAAGTAGCTTAGAACATACATAGAACTGCATGAGCGGTTAATCGGTCCGCTGGTCGAGAGCATAGCATCTTCCTAATAAGATCCTTCGCACTGTTGGATATCAAGGGCCATGGGTCTGAGTCAAAGTCAATGTGCCCCTTCAAAACCGCATCAAATATCCCCTGTTGTGTTTCTAAACAAGAAGGGGGAGGAAGTTTTCAGTATACCGCACCTGAAAAAGTGGACCAAAGTAGGGAGTATAAAATAAACACCTACCAGCCCAAAAGGGTGGTACACCACTTAGCAGTATGTATAATATGACTCCTGCGGTCCACACATCTGCTTCCGGACCATAATGCTTCAAAAGCACCTCTGGAGCAACATAATATGGGCTTCCAACCACATCGGTGAAAACCTGACCTGAACAAGTAATAAGCATAGTAAGTCAAAACTAAGCCCCAAGAAAGCAGTTGACAAGCTAAATAGCCAGTTTGCTAAAGTTTTGCTCCAGAAATCCATTTACATTTCTTTTCTCTTTTTTTTTTTTCACTTAAAGCTTGATTTAGAATTATCACAAAAAATAGTTCCTCAATAGTTTAGTATATCCTACATTAGCAAATATAGAACAATGTCTAGCAATAGTTTATTTCAATCTTAATGTTACCTGGCTTGAAGAAAACCGAAAGCCCGAAATCGATTGCTTTGAGAGAGAAATCGTCGTCCTTGTTAACCAGCAAAAAATTTTCAGGCTTCAGATCTCTATGCATAACCCCAAGTGAATGGCACGCCTCAACTACCCCTACAATAATTTTCGTCAACTCGGCTGCCTTCCTCTCACTATAATGCCCTCTCTGAATGATCCTATCGAACAACTCTCCGCCACCACAAAGCTCCATGACAATATGAACATACAAAGGATCCTCATATGCACCCTTGATGGTGACAATATTCTTGTGGCCTGCCAAATGATGCATTATCTGAATCTCCCTCCGAACATCCTCCAAATCCTCTTTGGAAATCAACTTCCTCTTCGAGATAGATTTACAAGCGTAATCAATTCCGGTGGAAATCTCGGTGCATAAGTAAGTAGTGCCGAATTGACCTTGTCCTAATTTGCGACCCAAGGAGTAAAGATCACGAATGTTGGCAGTCTTGTGACCTAGAACGTAATAAGCTTGATTGGTGGTGCCCCGGTTCATGATGCTATCCTTCTTGGGACTAGGCTTGGGGTTGGGGTTGGGGCTGTGGTGTCTGCTGTTATCCTTGGAAAATTCTTGGGCGATGAGCTGTTGAGAGGTCAAGCTGGTAGGGGAGTAATCAGAGGCGTTAGAGTGATGACCGGAGGAAGGGTTGTATTTGGAGTCGGAATGGTCTTCGGGCTGAGTGTAGCCCTGAATATCTTTTATACCAAAAGATCCACGGCATGTGTTGCCCATAAAAACAATCACAATTCCAAACCTATTACCCTTACAGCCCCTTCTTCAACATCAAAAGTTGTTCTCATCAATCAATAGATACTAACTGAAAACAACAAAATATCATAACAATTAACCACAACCCAGATCACAACTTTTTAAAATGAAAATAAAAACATAACCTTTCCTCCTATTTTATCATTGTATATACTATATGTTCTTGATTTCATACATGACCCAATCAAAAGCAGGAACAGGGTATAAAATAAAAACAAATTCCAAGAAGGAAAGAATCTTGAATCAGATCGGACCCGTATTTACTATAATTAAACAAACAGCTACAGATGACCCATGCTTGAGAAAGATTCAAACCAGAGAAAGAAGGAAAAAAAACAATTCTTATAATGAACAAAACTCCAAATCGCAGAGCACTACAAATCATTCAAGTAACTATGACATGTAGATTAAAAGAAAGTGTGTGTATGTGTGTGTGTGAGGGGTGGAGATGAGATCCATGTGTAGTTACCGGGGAGGAATGTTGAGAGAGAGAGAAAAAGTCAAAAAGTGAATCACGTATGAGGGAGATGATGATGATAATAGACGTCATCCATAAAGAGATGAGCAAATCTAATATAACTGGGTGGTTTGATGAATTGGGTCGTGTGTTTTTTTAAAAATAAATATTTTTTAATGAATAAAGGGGGTGGTGAAGACAAAAGAGCAACCCCTCCGGTTGTTGCCGAGAAAGATCGAAGGAGGAGGAGGAGGAGGAGGAGGTGGAGGAGGGAGAGAATGGATATGAGTGCTGACCAGCTTAGCTTCCTTCTCTTTCTCTCTCTTAACTTGGCCCTTTTCTTTTTTTCTCCTTGAAATTTATGTAGTATAATATATTTATTAACTACATATAATTAACATGAGAATGGATATGAGTGCTGACTATATATATATAAATACTAATTGGATGCATATATTTAACATGGATAGATATGGTTATAGTCATCTTTGACCAATGGTGATTATGTTTGGTTCGGTTCAATTTTTACTAAAAAAAAATAATCAAAATTTATGAAAATTAAAATCAGACCAATAATTCGATTATTAACTACTTAATACAAATAAATTAATAATTTTGGGACTAATTATGAGTTATCTTATCTTTGTCATAAAATTAATAAAATTTCTTATTTATATTGAAAATAAAAAATAAAAATGTAAAAAACTTTCTCATGAAATTAATAGAGTTTTTTTACTTATACTTAAAATAAAAAATGCAAATGTCAGTAACATAATCAATGGTATTTTCCTATTTTACAAGATTAGACGGGATATTTTAAAGCTAAAAGTCATGGTAATGTTGATGAATGTTCATTGTGGAAAATGAATGAAATATAAATTTATTATTTATACTTAGGCTTAGTTTAATAGTAATTTATTAATATACATACACAATTACATTATATATTATATATATTAAAACTATTGATGGGATGTAGTTGTAGAACCAATATATATTTGTATAAGAACCGGAACAAAACCTATTAGTTTGATTATATTAGTTAGAGTGTGAGGGAGAGGGTCGGAGGGCTAAGAGAAGTTGTTGGGGGAGTGTTTAAAAACTCATCAAGGATAATGTGTAGTCAAAAGTTGAAATCAATATATATTAAATGTCAACGGATATGGCCAAATACCAGCAGTAAAGCAAGACCAATTCAACGGCAGCCATTGTTACAGACTATGATATTTTTTTTGGACGAAGCTCGCGTCATTCTCATTTTATATTAAAATATGAATAGTCTATAACGTGACATATTTTTTATTGGTCGAACATTTTATGAGTCTTACCACTCCAACCAATAAGATTATACCATATTATAGAGTATCTTTATTTTGATACAAAATAAAAATGGTCCAAGCATTACCTTTTTTTTTTATTTAAACGACTATTTTTGATTTTATTTTCTCTGATTCTCTCAGACTTTCTTACATTTTCTTGGATCATTAAAAAAAAATTAGATTAAAATGCAAAGAGGAGACTGAAACAAGTCAGTGTTGGGGTTTAATAGGAAACACCACACCAGGTTTAACACGGCAAATCACAACCTTTCTTGACCCCACCTATCAACTGACCCATTCAATTCTTATTTCTGATTGCATGCATCATCTCTCCATCTACATCTCCCTGTCTGCATTCATATCCATGGTTCAGCTAATACATGCCAAACAAACATGAGTGGCTGTCACTAAACTTAAACACAATACTATTAATTATTTAGTGTTTAAAAAAAATGATAATAAGATATTTCACTTTACTATATACCCTTTACGGAGAGTGAGATGTGCCATCTGCAGTTTTTGGTACAGTTTCATTGCCAAACTCAGACTCACAGAGTATGTATAAGCTTTGTCTAATGAAACTGGAAAGTAAATTCGTGCGAATCCCATGTTTCCAGATAGGAACTACCCAAAAATATCTCCCTTCCCAGCTGAATTTGCAGCTTCTCATTCCGACAACTCAATCTTCCACATGCCTCTTAAACCCTCCACTCGTAGGCCTATCAAAAATTTACATATAACCCAATTTCAGATGACAGTAGACTACCATTCAGAGATGCAAAATTAGACTCAACACAGTCTCCTGAAGCCTGAAGCTTTTTTTTTTTTTTTTTTTTTGTATTTGAGATAACAAGAGATATCTACTTACAGTCCACTCATCACTTTTATTGTATCATAGAGAAACCATTGCATTGTCACTACTGGTCCCACAAGTGTGATTCGTACCGGAAGACTTCTAGTAAACAAATTTGCAAGTCCAATCTTCTTCGCAGCCTGAAAACCATTGAATCATCACAAATTATATATAATGTAACACAAACTCGAAGGAGTCTTTGGAAAAAAGAGATTACCTGCAGCACAGAATTAGCCTTTTTGTTATAAAGAGAGGATACTATGTTGTCCGCCGGATTAGAAATTATGGTACCCACAGCTCCAGCTGTATAGCCTGCCAAACACGTCACCCCAAGCTGTTGAGTCCTTGAGCAATCTTCCTTTCTCCGTTTGATAATCTTACGGTATATAAGGTCCACTGAATGCTCAAATGTTGAAAACATAATCATAGAGACTGCCAGTCACAAAGTTTCAGGCAAAAAAACAATTGTCAGAAGGAAAACTGGGCTTTTGATAGGACTAAACAAGATCCAAGTGAATCCGTAGAGATCTATAGATAATGAAAAATAAACAACATAAACTCAGCCCAACATTTTAAAAATAATATCAGTAGTATTTTCTAAGCTTTTATGCTACAAAATAGACTTCAAAAAGTGTCAAAATATCAGAAGAAGCAAATGACAAGAGTATCGGAAAGACTTTGGAAAAAAAAAAGTAACTGAAATAGATGGTGTGCAAAGGGAATGTGACTAATGACAATGCGATTATATGTGTGGGGTCACAAAAGTTAGTATTTAGTTAATTATAGGTTACAGAGTCAATCCACAGAAACAGTCCCTTTTTCTGTTTGCAGAAGTAAGACTGCATATATTAGACCCTCCTAGACCCACAATGGCAGGAGCCTCGACAACTGAATGGCCTTCTTACCATCAAGCCCCCTAAGCAATTGCATTTATCAGTTGAGATAACAGAGAATTAACGCCCCATCAAGTAACTTGGTAGTGCAAAAATATGACTGCCTCACTGCCCGTCCTGGTATAGTTCTAACTTTTATCGTGTCAAGTGCCAACCACAATCTATGCAGGTTGCCATTTTTATTTAATTTTTACATCAACCAATCAGAAAAAAAGCTATGATGTCCGTAACAACTGAATGACAATCAAGAGAACTGATTTAGAAACTTTACATGGAAGATTGCGCCCCCAAAGCGGAATGAGTCCCTTGTAAAAGCTGTAATAAATTTTAATAAGTTTCTGCTTTAGAGTCGGACAGTGAGCCATTCAAATAAAGATGGCAGCGGATGATAAATAACCATGCTTACCCGGAAATGCCTTCGGTTGCATAGAGTTTTGGGAACCCATCAGCCAATCCCTTTGCGAAACTGGGCTGTGTCTGAACACGAACCTTGACGGCTTCAAATGGACAGAGAGCCACGTCAGCAAATACTTGGGCAGACGCGCTGCTGAGGAAGAATATGACACTCCTGTTATGATCTACCAGGACATCTGAATAAAGATTTTTAAAATATTCATAGAGACCAAATTTGAGTCCGCCTTGCGCACCATATCCAAATAATTTGCCAGACCAACCTCTCCAGAGAGCAGAAGGACCTCCTTCTTTCCAGAGAATACTCAAACCTGATGAAATGCCATGATACTTTATAGGATTCACCTAAAATATAAATAGTTGATCAGACAAGCCAGTTCTAATTGGAAATAT
This sequence comes from Codonopsis lanceolata, assembly GCA_013146195.2. Taxonomy (NCBI): domain Eukaryota; kingdom Viridiplantae; phylum Streptophyta; class Magnoliopsida; order Asterales; family Campanulaceae; genus Codonopsis; species Codonopsis lanceolata. The sequence goes on from CM028383.1 coordinate 52,620,659, forward strand.
TCCAAAAAGAACTTCACAGTTATAGAGGCATATATTTCTCTATCATTAAGTATTGAGCCAGAAACAGGTAAAGAATCAGATACACACTATTTTCCACACATTAATAATTACCAATATGCCTGTCATCATATGAAGAGAAAATTAGCAATAAGCTAAAAGGCTGTAAAACAAGGTAGGTAAAAAAAATTGCTTTGGTTCAAACAGGCTTTCTTTCTGTCAAGCTTGAATTAGTTTGTTTATCGAATAAGCTGATTTCGCACATGCCTTAAAGATGTGGGCGAATAGCAAGAGAAGCATTGAAATATGGTTATAAACTATAGTTTGAAGAGGTTGATAGCTAATTAATGCAAGCCAAACTCAAAGCACAGAATCTAGCAGAAGCTTTAAAAAGATGTTTAGAAAGGTCGAGTCAAGCATCGCGCTGCAAAAATTGATGCATCATAATGAATCAGACTTTCATGTCCTCCTCATTCTTCTTCCTTCTCCTCCGTCATAAGCCTTCTTCTTCCTCTTCCTCCTCCTCCTCCTCAAGTCTCACAAAGTTTGACTAAGCATTCATGACGAGGCTCCATTGATCATGTAGTTGCTGATTAGCCAATACGAAACCCCCCCCCCATTCATCTAATTAAGATATACTACAACATTATTACATTCTGGTATTTAAATTCTGTTAATGAAAATTGAAAATTGATAACTGAAAGAGCAGCCAACCATACGGATACGGTACAAGAAAAGAAGAGGAAATACATTACATTGTACGGACCTGCATATTAACTTTGAGGACGTCAAGAGGGGTAATGACGAGATGGGTAGTGCCTGCACTCAGAATTCCCCCAACTGCACAAATCCCATAATACCTTCCTCCTCCTCCTGTCTCTGTTTCTAATTTCTTCCCACTCTCTTCTTTTTCTTCTCTTTCCAAATGTTTGTTAACCACCGAATGCGAATACACACCCATATCTTTTTCTTCTCTATCAATATTCAATATGATTGATTAGTAACTTCCAACACAAATCAAATAAAAATCAAATCTTTAAACCCTTTCTAATTTCTATTTCTGCTGTAGCTTCAGGTGGGTTAACACTCAACAGCCAGGTAAACAAGAGTTCCTTCCAATTTAGTCTTCATTCTTCAAGAGTAATTAAGGGTGGCAACAAGGCCACGTTTCCAACTCTATACTACACGGCCCATAAGCATTGGCTTCGCTTCGAACTTATACTCCTTTTTCCCGTTTATAAAGGAATTGAATTAGAACGGCCCGATACCCTTTCTTTTTTCGGCCATTCTGTGAGGCTGTGAGCCCATCCCTTCCCCAGTTCCCCTTCATTTGCCCTAGATCAGAGTGAGCTTAGTTCCATTCGGTTTATTTTTTTCATTAAAAAAAAAAAAAAGAGAAAATCAAAACCTGATTTTAAAAAAAATTAGAACCGGAGCAAACTCAATCTATACTATAAAAGAGGTTATGGGCTAACTGGTGGTCTAGATCGAATTGTGTCAAACATAAAGTTCAGATTGATTCGTAAATATATGAGTTATTTATAAATCTCTTAATTATGAGTTTTGCTTGAATTACCCTCTTTCACAACCAATAAGTATACAATAACCCCTCAGTTATGGTTTTTTTTTTTAAATTATCTTCTCGACAACCAATTACTGTTACATGAATGCTTTCCTCTAATACATTTTTTTAACTGCATTCTTCTGTTTGAGTTGACGAGGTGATTATCTATAAACTCCTAAATTATGAGTTTTGTTTGATTTTTGATTTTTGAGTGATAAAGAACTATCTTTGGAGCATAATGTCTAAAGAGCGATTTGAATGGGCTTATCTATCGAGAAGAACATAGTTGAAAAAATTGATTATTGTACTTTGATTACTAATTTTGCTTCTAAATGTGCTTGAAGATGGACATTTAAGTAATACTTTGTAAATATATCGTGTCTTATGCCCATAACTTTGGAATAAAGTGTTTTTCAAAATTAATCAATGTTCACCAAATAGGATCATAATCCAAGTATGAAAGAAAAAATCTCTTTTTTCATTTGTCTAGGTTGATTTGAATTGCATCTAACCTATAGATCTTACAACTCCTACAAATGTCAAGTGCAATCTGGATAGCCATAGGTGTTAGGTTGACTCGCCATGTTTAGGGGTCATTTGAAAAATACTACCAAGTTATGTCTAAGCTTTTACTCATGAGCATGTAGTTGCATATGCGAACCTCATTGGTAGGGTAGAGCTATGAGCTATCCCCCATTATCTATCCTATCATTATTTTTGGAAAAGAATACAAAAATAAATAATTTTAGTTTTCAGAAATAAGAAAATGGTTCAATTGTTGTGCAATATAACCATCAAGAAAAACATACAACACTCTAATGTTATTATTTTGCGCATTTTTAATGTATACATCATTTGCATTATTAGTAAAGTCAAATAATATGAGCTCCCTCGGCCCTAGTCTCTATAGCACATTAGAGCTTTAAACAACTTATCCAAAGACACTTCCTTTGTAACAAAGAAAGAGCCATACTTGCCATTTTGAGTTATCCTTAACAAGAGTTGCATTTCTAAAATCTAAGCGTCAAATCTCAATTTATATATTTTCGAACATGTGATCATACAAAAAGATGCACTATATTTTTCTGTGCAATTTAAGAAAATATATAAAGAGTAAAAATAGGACATTAAAAAGTTTAATTTGTCAAATATGACTATTGTTTTAAAGTGGACTATGAAACTTTCCAAAATAGTATGATAGAATATTGGGGGAGTATATTTTTTGGAGAGGGAGAGGGAGAGGGAGTAGCGAAAAAGGGTATTATTGTCATACAAGCAAGAGTTGTTAACAGAGGGAGCCATTAAAAGTAGAGATAAAAAAGTATAGTTCCCCAGAGTGGTAAAGGAGGGGACGTAAGATCTTTGGAGGCATGCGGCGTGGGTTCGATCTTGGTGGAAGCACCGCGATTTTCTGGTAGTAGATGAGGGGAGCTATTAGGGATTCAACCGGTTAAAAAAAAAAAAAAAAAAAAAAAGTATAGTTGCATGATACACATTCATGTGACCACCTTATGCATTAAATTTGATAACCACCCAATAAACTACCATCAGTGTTTCGATTTAGTTCTTACCATTATGCATTAGGTTTCACTTTCACGCTTTCCCTTTACTAACTTCATATGCATTGGATTAAAATCCATATCTAAATAGAGATTAAGCTTTGACAGAATGCCTTAATCCTCAGTGTGACCAAATATCAAACACCTGATGAGCTAGATCCACAACAGCTAGACTATTCAGCTTATACTTTTGGTTAAAGTGGCACCAAAAAGATACAGTAATTCCCTCCTCACAAAAAAAATGTCTCATTTGATATGTCAAACATTTTACGATTGTTGATTTATTTACAAATATGCTAAACGTACAACTTTAGACGGGATTAGAGGTAGATTGGATAATTGAATAATTTACGAGTAGTTTAATCGGATAACTAAATAATGTACGGGAGCAACAATTTGTAGAATATAGTGAGATGATCAAATTGAAATAATTTACGAGAAGTTGCCGAAACAATTATTTTTAAAAAGTAGAGTGACCCAACTTTTTGTTCTCTCTTTTTTTTTTTTTTTTAATATAGAATGGAGAGAGTTAACTTAAAGTCTTTTAAGGAAAAATTGTCATTTTCAAAGTTTTTCAACCGCTTTACATTTTAAATTTTTTTACCGGAGAAAAACAGTTGATGCATCGTGATACACAAAATCATGCATCATGATGCATCATTTGTATATCGCGGTGCATGAAGTGCCTTTTCCGGTTACAAAAAAAATAATAATTTGGGGGTGTAAAGTGGTTGAAAATTATCCAAAGCTCCTTACTTTTAATTTAAACACGTTTCACCCCAACACGTAATTTTTCGAGAGAAATTCAGGTCGGTCCCTTCTGAATAATCTTCAACACTTTACACTCCTATCTTTTTTTGTAACTGAAAAAAGGCACGTCATGCATCGCAATGCACAAAATCATGCAATCATGCACCACAATGCACATAATAAGGCACTTTCATGCATCGTGATGCATAAAGTGCCTTTTTGGAAAAAAAAATATATATATATATAAGGGTGTAAAGTAGTTAAAGACTTATAAAAGTGAACTGACCTACAATTTTTTCAAATTTCTCAGATCGAGATTATCTAGGTGAAATTCGGGCCGCTTCCCGTGATAAGTTTCCAACAGCTACAACACTCTATGTTTTTTTAACTAGAGAAATGCACTTTTGGGGGCCAAAAATGATTATGCCATTAATGAATCAGACATGCGCTAAGCATCGGGAACATTTGAGCATCGCAATGCCAATTTGTACATCGAGATTTTCTGTATCGCGAACCCAATTTGTGCATAGCGAATCGAATTTCTCCATTGTGAATCCAATATCTGCATTGAGATTTTCTACATCGCGAATCCAATTTGTCATTTCCTTTTCATATCGATATATGCAATTCTTAATCAATGCATCACGATTGAAATTCAATGCATCGTAATTCAAATTAGTTTAATCTGTATCTTTTACACTTTCTTCTACCTCCCACGCCAATACATAATCCTCGTTTCGTTGCCCCGACTATTGTGATTTTCGAATAATTTATGAAGAATACACAAAGACAAACCTAGTCATTTTATTTTAGTCAAAAAAAAAATTAAAAAAACCTCTCTAGGTTGAAAAAGAAAAAAGGGGATAACAGCAGCTGTTAAAAACTTGAATGAGGTAAACGCTAGCAATTTTTCCATATTATTTCAGCCTATGTGCTATGAGGCTTAGGCCCAATTCTTTGGCTTGTGAATTGTGATGAAGCCCATCTGACATATGTCTGCACGTTCAATCTCCTTCCCTCGGTCAAGAAACATGAATCCAAAACCCCAATCTTATCTTAAACCCTAAAACAACCGAGAAGCAAAAATTAGCAAGAAATGGGGCGTTAGAAGCGCCACAATTGGTACTGAGCTAAGGTACTCAAAATATTATGCAATTTGATTACTTGGATTTCATTTACAGATAATTATCATGTTTGTTACCCAAGAAAATGTGGGGACAAATGGATTATACGTTGTAGAAGCCAATGGATAAAAAATTGTCTATGCTGTTTTTGTGATTATTATCAGTGTTAATGTAAGTTTATCTTGACAACCATCGAATTGAAGGGTTATTACTCCCTCCGTCACACACACACAAAAGAAAACGATTCTGCAATCTCTCCATCTTTGATCGCCATCATCTCCATCTCCAGCATAGCAGCTCCGAGCTCTCTCTTCTCCATCGCCGCCGCTCCAACTCTCATCTACAATCTCAGCCGACCTTCATCCTTCAATCTTCTCTCCATAGCTCAATCTGCTCGCCGTAAGCTCTAGCCATGGACGCCGCTCACTCTAGCTCCCGTTAACGCTCACCCAGCTCCAGTGCCGTCTACAACTCCGATCTTCACATCTTCGTGAGAATTCTGCAAATCCAAGCCTAGGGCTCGAAATTGGAAACCGCCAGTGTGCATTTCAAGTAAGATGTTCCAATTTTGAAGATACGTGTGTGTGTCAGTGTGTGTGTATCTATAAATCTACAGAGTATAAATTCTTGATTAGTAGTAGAATAGTTTGTTCAATTCAATAAAGGGTGGGGATAACCACACCCCAAAATCTTATTTCTACACCCCATTTGAAAATATTACACAAATGTCATCGAGTGAAAATACGAAAAAACCAACCTCCTAAGCTCAGATAGTGTTCGGTCATGGAATGATGAAATGGCAGAGATTGGTTCGACCACCATGAGTCGAATTGATTGAGGTTGGTTCGGCCACCATGAGTCGAACACTCTCATTTGTGTTCGATCAGTGTGAGATGCCGCGACATCGGAGATGGATTTGCAGGTGGCCGGCGACGAAGAAGACGACCGGACTGAAGAAACGCAGAACGGAGGTGGGAAAGCCAGGGACGCAGAACGGAGGGAGGAAGACGAACGGAGGTGGGAAGTCGAGGGATGCAAAACGGAAGGAGGAAGACGAACGCGAGGAAGACGGTGGTGTTGCCGGCTGAGAGAGGAAGACGAACGCGAGGAAGACGAAGGTGTTGCCGGCTGAGGGAGGAAGATGAACGCAAGGAAGACGGAGAGATGTGGGAAGGGTAAAATTGGTAGTTAGGTGGGGTGTAGAGTGAGATGTGGGAAAAAAATGGGGTGTAGTTATAAATGGGGTGTAGAAATAGGGAATTGGGGTGTTGTTATCCCCACCCTTCAATAAATAGAGTGTTTTGCTGAGGTGCTTTGAACCTGTCAAGCACAAAAAACCCTAAATTTCAGTGCTGATGAAGTTCTTAATTACAGTATTTATAGAGTTTAGAGAGGGAGGTGATCGGGTAGCTGGAAGAAGACTCTCCGGCAAAATTCATGAGCTTGGGGGGAAGGAGGGGTTGGAAATCGAAGGGTTTGGATCTCGTGTGGGACCCGCTAGTCTGACCGACAAACCTATGTCTTGAAAGTTGAGATTTTTTTATTTTTATTTTTTTTAAGAAGAGGAGGGTTTGTAACATAAATTAACGTTAATATAAAAATTGGGTTAAACCGTAAGATTACTCCAGTATCAAAAAATTTAAAAGTTTAAGTGGTCTAATTGTAACCTTTTGTAAAGTAAAGTGCACCAAATGAATGTTTTTACCAGTTTTATTGTTTCAAGTTGGTACCCTCAATTAAAGTATGCTACTATGCTTTTGATTTTTGTTTATTTGTGATTGTAAGCACATGTTTTGACATAACAAGTAAGGTTTTTCTGTTTTCTAGAGATTGTTGGTAAAGAAATATCTTATGTATTTTAGTGCTATTGTATAACTCAAAGTACATTTCCCGTGTTTCTGGATATTTAGACATTTAGGGTAAAGTATTAAATAGTATTCCCTTCAGACGTATATATATGAGCAAAACTAACCGATTTTACACAGATTAAGAAAGTAAGTTAAATTAGTTAAATTGTCTTGATTTTATATAAAATAAAAATATATTTACTAAAATACCCTTAAGTATCCCACTCAAAACTGATGACAATTAATGCAATATTAACTTATTGTCATCAATTCATTATAGCTCTTTTTATAATTCGTGGTTCTTTGTGTATAGGGAATATGTACACATCTTGAAAAGCAAAATAATTAAGGAGGGGTATTTTTGGTACCAAACTTCTTGGAAGTTGTGAGTAAAGTTTAATATGGTGATTTTTGCGTATATTTAAGTCCACCAAAATTTGGTATTTTTTGATTATATATAGGTCAGAGGGAGTATGCAATTTCCTTGTACATCTATGTTGATCAACCATCTTATTATATGCTTTTATTTATTTATTTCTTGACATAAGGGATAAACAACATATTTGAGCTGCTAGATGTGCTCGTTGGTAGGCATACAAAAGTGAAAGTGAAAGAACCCAATGTTGGACATGAATAATCGATGCTTTTTTTCTGGATCATATCTCAGTCAGCATCTAGGTAAGGTGTAAATAGAAATTAGGTCCCTTTTTGTGATTAAATCAAACGAGAATTGGGGTTACTGCACAGAAAAATAAGATCAACGGCAAACGCAAACGGCATCACTTCTCATGAGGTTGACAGGATCACAATGTAAGATGGGTGTCCATTATCACACACAACAGCAGCTACTTACAGCACTGTCACTGTTTATGAACATTTTTCTCGGAATTTTTCAGACAAGATCTGCTTCTGCTGATTGATCAAGGTCAAACTTTGTTTTATGACTGCGGACATAGCTTCATCGAAAATTCATGAACTTCGTACCTAGACGAATCTGTATTTTCCACTCTACTTCAGTCACCTTATGCTCAGAATTGTTTACCTAAAACAATGGTATTTCATTAGGCCCAACAATTATAACTCAAACCCCGTTGACCTATCCACACTAATTTAAAATTACTTAATTCAACTCGACTCGTTAATATTTTTTGAGTCAAAACGGATAACTCGTTCTGATTCAAAAATATTAACCGATTGGGTTAGGTTAAAACGGATCGAACCTGTTACCTATTTTGATTCGATGGTTTTTTCTCTATAAATGTATGATTTGGGATGGGGGATGCGAGTTAAGACGAATCGATTCGTTTCAACACAACTTATTTCGATCAATTTAATGTTTGGATTATAATAGGTTTCGACCCATTATTTTTTTTCCTCCTAAGGGGGGCATGGGAAGGGATCGACCCGTTAGCTCTACATTTTATTATCAAGTCTCAGATCCCAACCTTTTCTTTACATATCTCAAAAAGTAATGCGGTTAATTGGTTGTAACATGCAAAGTCTATGTTTGATTTTTCCATCAAAACTGAAAAAAAAATATTTAAAAATCTTTCATAGATAACTCAAAATATGGGACGAAAGAACGGAAGATAGGAAAAAGAAGAAGAATATTAAATTTTATTTTTGTAGTAATGTTCTTGAGGCCCCTGCTTTTGCTTTTGTTGGAATCATTAAATGATTATTACAATAAAACAAAAGTTTTAATTCTAACGTATAATACTTAACAAAAAAATCATCCCATGTTAAGTTCTATTTCATGATTAATTGTCTTTTTTTTTTTAAGAATTACTTTTCAAATATTGAGTTCTTATCTGAAAAGTCTAATTATTAAGCATATATTAATGTCATTAAAGTTAATCATAATTACAAAAATAGTTAAACACAAATAATGTACTTACAACATAAGTGGAGGGTAAAGCTAAAATGTTATAGAAATTGTAAACATAATTTTTGAAAGTGGACCCTTAAAGTGAAACATTCCAAAATAGTATAATGGACTATTTGCCTGGAATGAAGAGAGTAATATATTATTTTACATTTTTACTTCATCTGTTCTCCGTGATTATTCAATTTCTTCTCCATGATTATCTTTAATTATCTTGAATTTTTTATTTTTTTTGTGCAACCTTGATTTACTGTTTTACAAATATTTAGTTTGTAGTTTCTTAATTGATTGTTATAGTAATCAACTAAAATGTCAATTTAATTTTTTTCAGGCCTAGATTTAGTTTTTTTATAAAAATAAATTTGTTCGTAAGTTTTGTAATTAATGTTTGTAAGTTTAAATATTTATATTTTAAATTGCTTTCTTTTTAAAAAATATGTGCTAACTTTCCATTATTAGTCTGAAATCTTTGTGATTTCGATTTCGAATGATCTTTTGTTAGTTCACCCCGTCTCATTCAATTTAGTTTATTGTTTTTGTCTAAGATCTTTATTTTTACGTTTATTTCAATTAAAAGGTGTTGAGTTGGTGTGTGAGAAAGAGAATGTTTTTTAATGTTTAATTATACTCTTTTTGGATGAGTTACAAAATTTTACACCAAATAAAATGTGTTTTTCTCTAGTTTTGGGATGTCGTCTTTGCTTTGTGTAATGTACATTGATCCGACCCCTATAAAATCTCAAGCATATACTAATTTATTTGCATCATACTCACTTTATACACTGACATCTCCATAATAATACGGTGTCGTAGGCAGGGGTACGAAATCTAGTATATATTATAAAATAGCTAGATTCGCACATGTGCAATTGACTAGGGTTATTCAGAGGTCCGGATTTATTTTTTTACTAACATCTTACGGATGTCATTAGTTTGAACCATCAAGCGTGCGAACGTTAGTTATTCACCTACTATATTACGGTTTTACAGTTATTGTTTTACGGTTTTACAGTTATCTTTTTACGATTTTATAGTTATTGATATTGTTTTATAGTTATTGTTTTACTGAGATATAACAATCATAATTATAATTTTTTTTAAAGAATCAATTTACTGAGATTTATTGTTATTGTTTTATAGTTATTGTTTTACTGAGATATAACAATCATAATTATAGATTTTTTTAAAGAATCAATTTAATTTTTTTCATGCTTGTTTTTTTTTGTCCGGCCTAGATTTATTGTTTATAAATATTTAGTTTATAGTTTCTTAATTGATTGTTATCGTAATCAACTGAATCTCAATTTAATTTTTGTCTAATTTAGATTTAATTTTTTTAAAAAAGTTTGTTCGTAAGTTTTGTAATTTTAAATATTTGTATTTTAATTTCTTTCTTTTTAAATTTTTTTTGCCAAGTTTCCCTTATTGGTCTGGAATCTTTGTGATTTCGGTTTCGAAATAGTATTTTGTTAGTTCACTCTATCTCATTCAATTTATTTTATGATTCTTGTTTGCTGAGATTTTCATATTTAATTTTATTTTAATTAACATGTGTAGGGTCGTGTGCGTGTGTGTGATAGAGAGAGAGTGCTTTTGGATGCTTAATTATACTATTTTTAGATGAGTTATACAATTTCTTTAGTTTTTGGGATATCGTCATTTATTTGTGTATTGTACATTGATTCGTGTAGACAATATAACATTGTCTAATTAATTAAAACTCTGATACCCATTCATATGGGTAACTTGTAGGAATAAATAATTTCTAACACCCAAAATATTACGCAATGGAATAACAATAACTAATATTAAAATCAATTAATAATTGAATTAACAATTTGGAGGAGGAGGAGGTATATCTTTATTAATTAACAAGGCTAACACACTCAATCACCAAGCCTTCACCCATCACAAAGCTGTCACTCAATGACCTCGGTTAACTTACACAAAACCTCTCCAATTATATTTTTAATCCTCATCTTTAATGGAGTAATAAGGTTTCTCAAACCATCTATTTATAATAGTCATAATATTAAATTCTAAACTAATTAGGAAACACAATACTAATTGACCACTAAATAATAAATAATAAAAACTTCAAAACAAATAATAATTCTAGTTGGATCGTGTTTGGTTTAATAGTCAACAATCCGACCCCTAAAAAATCTTAAGCATGTATTAATTTCTTATTATCATGTCCGCTTCATACATTGATCACGTCCATATTAACACCGTGTCATTGACACGGACACGAAATCTATTATTAGTTTAACTCAAACATTTTTATAATTATGATTAAATTTAATGTTAGTTATATGTCTTTTAATAATTAGACTTTTGACATATAAACTATTTGGATGGAATGGAAGCATGAGGGAGTAATAATTATGGTGTTCAAAATTACTTTAACACCCCCAAGCACTTTTTGTTAACGTACGAAACTGAAGTATGTTAGCTTAACCGCCAATATCATCCCTTCCTCTCAACGACACGATAACACGAATTGCCACCCATAATATTGGGCATGTGGGCTTTTTGTTGCATTTTGTTTCTCTTTTCACCCGGGCAATCACATTTCAGTTCATCCACCACTTGGAGGCTTTCTTTTTTAATCTTCTTTTTTTTTTCTTGTTCGCCTCGTAATACTAGTTTACATGCACGTATGAATGCGTATTTGAAACATTTGTGTAGAAAAAATAATTTAAAATGAAGTAATTAATAAGTAATAGATATAGATTAATTAATATTTTTTGTTAATATTGATCATTCAACAGAAAGTCGTGATATAGCAGCAGTGGCTTCTGTTATTAGTAATTCATAATTAATAGATAAAGATTAATAGAAGAAAAAAATGAACATAAACTTGTTCTGTAAATAACTTGTATAAATCAAATAGTAGGGAAATTAAAAAAAATAAGAATTAAAGAGTTTCAGTTAAGTTAAATTTGTGTAAATTAAATATGATAAAATCTAGTTTTAAATTGAACATTATTTAACAAAAATTAACAAAAACAAAAATTTATCTCACTTAAAAAAAATTGACACCTGTCAACCATTTTATAAAAAGCTGTCACATAACAGTAATAACTGTTGTTTTAGTAATTAGTAATAGATAGATAGATTGACCGACCGGATTCAAACTTATCTTCTTCTATTACAATCACTTTTTTTTTACAAAACCCCAAAATGTTACATTCAAAAACACTAATTACCACACTACTTAAGATGTCCGGTTACCAATCTGTCCTCCTTCGAATTTAAATAAAAAAAAAACTTTTGTCAAGTTACTAAACTACCCTATTGAAAAGAAAAAAAATTGAATATTGAATTAACTCAATATTAAATGTTAAATTGAATTAAGCAGTAGGTTAATAAATTTATATTTAACAAAAAAATGTGTTTCGTGCTGTTCTACTTCCTGCTATCTATTTTTTATTTTTACAAATTTTTTCATTAAAAAAAACTTAGTTTTGAAAAAAGAAATAAAGTCGGTCAAGAAATATCACATGTTTTTAAAAAAAGAATCGCAAAAGATATCACAATTTTTGAAAAAGAATCGCCACAAAATTCACACTTTTTTAAAAAAGAGTCGACATTCACTCTTAGGGCAAACAATAAAAAAATTGCTAGGATAAAAAATTTAGACAATAAAGTCTCCATGTATGTTGGCACTTTAACAAAAAAGTCGCCAGGGAGGGCTGGCCTGTTCGAATTGATTTTTCGTTACAAAATCAATATTTTTATTTCAGTTTTGAAATTTGTTTTTAATATAGAAAAAAAAAGAGAGAAATGTATAAGAGTACAACGTAGGTAGGAGCCTACTGTAAAAAATGAATCAACATGAACGATGTTATTCAAATCAGAAATCCTTGAAAATTTATTGGAGAGGAGAATAAAAGTTTAGGGTTTATGGTTAATTGTAACGTAGAGTTTATTCAAAGCTGATATAACTTTTTTTTATAAGAGGATAAAATAGTATTTAGAGTTTAGGGTTAATTGTAACTGATTTTTATAAGAGGATTAATTAGTAATTAGATCCTAAAGTGGATGTTGCATTTAGTGTTTTTTGTATTGTATTTAGGGCCATTTTTTTTTATTGAAAAAACGTATCAAATCATCGCAATTCGCCTTGGGTTGGAACCTCTCTCTCTCTCTTACACACACATACACAAACACAAACACAAACACACATGTGTGGGTAGGTTTGCTGAAAACAATGAACCTGAGCCTAGCAAGCTTGGGCATAAACCCTAGATCTGGATGGAAGTTAGTTGTCATTTACCTGCAGAAATCCTAGCTCTGAATATACGCTAACTTGGATTTTAGTTCATGATGTGTTCTAAACAGGTGGCCGAACTAATTATATTTATGTTAACGGTGATGAAATGAACGAATTTGGGATTAATGTCGCTAGAAAGAAGTTTGGGGGGTGGGGGGGCGTGTGTTAAATTTAACTCTTTGTCTTGTTTTGAGATAAATGAGCAATTTGAATTGAAGGAATAGTTTAAGGGGGGTAATATGTGATTTACCGAAACTTTTTGTGGCAATGCTTAAACATGACATCAACATTCCAGAAAATAAAATTTTATTGAAATTTAAGTAGAAAAAACTTAACTTTAATATCGTCATAATGATCATGTTAAATCAAACAAAATTTCTGTATGTGGGCCCCATAACAACCTCATTTAAATGTTGGCATTCGTGGAAGCGGTAGTTTTAGGGTTTTAATGATGTCGTGATTCGTGAATGTCCCGCCCCTATGCACTATTAGTCTATTAGAGCATCTCTATTATGGGAATTCTTCCCACAAATTTTTAATTGAATCTCATTATCACTTATACATTTTTCTCTTTTTTTTTATTTAAGAATTCATCTTCCATTGTATACGATCCCTAACATATTCTTAACTAGGTCTCACTGCCACCTCATTAATTTTACATTTCATTCTTATTTTTATACTTCTCAACAAATAAATTTATTTCACGTTATTTTATATATTTCATATTTAAATATTTCGTATAAATAATTAATTTATAAATTAAGACAAAAATTAATTTAAAAATAATAAATTACATTATTATTTTTAAATTTTATAATTTATGATTTATTTAATAAATTATCTATAAAACACATATTATACATAACTCGTACATAACATTAATAGAAAATTACATAAAAACGTTATAATTGAAAGTTACATAAACACGTTAACATTGAAAGTTACATTAAAAAAAAATGAAAGTTACATAAAAAAAAAATTCATAATGAAACTTACATAAAATTATCGGTGTTGATACAAAGAGCACTAAAATTCATATCCTTTCTTCCTCAATTGTACCTTTATTTGCTCACATCCTTGCTGATACATGTCAAATTGTATCGGATTCATGTGGAAAATATCTTGAGTAAGAAAAACAATGTCTTTCACGAGCCTTTCGCGCTCCTTTCTGTCTTCTCGGGCCTTTCGAGCTTCCGCATCAATTTTTTTACTTCAACTTCTTTATTTTTCCGTTCTTCCTCAAGTTTTTTAATTTCAAATTCTTGTTTTTTAATTTCTGAGTATTTATCTATCGAGAACACCATCCCAGAAGAAATTGTTTGTAAGTTATTTCTATCTGGAGATGTTTCGACGTTGCCTTTACCTTTAGCTTTCCTTTTTGCCGCCTTTTGTCCAATCGGACGAGTACGCAAATTGATTTCTTCCACATCTTCAACATCCACACTAGTCTTAGAATGATCGCCGCCGTCAGATTCAGACGTCTTAGACTTTTTATTGGTGTGACCCAAATTTGTTTGTGGAAAAAAGGAAACAGAAGAATTTTTTAACACTTCTCAAACATGATCAAAAATAAAATGCTGACATTTTTCTTGATGGTATAGCTCTTTTGCATTTCTCATTAGAATATCATCGCTCCAACCGCTATGATGAGCATTGAGAAGCTTATTATAGATTTCGTTGAAGCTTCTCACTGATGGAGCAATTCTATTTGACCAACGTGGTGACAACTTCGCTTTATCTCTCGGCATTGAATCACTTGGGCGATGTTAGTTGTAATAATCAGCTACACGCTTCCAATATTGCGTACTCTTTTGACCATTACAAACTATTGGACATTGACCAATAGTCTGCACAGCTTCCATAAGCGCAAGATCTTCAACTTTGGTCCATTTTGCATGTTTAACCTTGTCTTTTCCTGGTTCTGGTTCCGCTTCGTCGTCCAAATCAATTGTTTCTAAGTTGATTTGCGTTTCGGGGACCGATGACGGCGTTGCCGGAAAATTACCGGATGAAGTCTCATCTACACTTGTTGGACGTGAATCATTTGAAGATATGTAAGGTTGATAAAATGCATGAGACGTACCTTGCGGAGTGAAAAATTGATTTCCCATTGGTTGCCAATAATTCAGAGGAAAAGAAATGTTACCAGATGAATTCCCAATTGTGTGAGGAACTTGAAAATTCTGAAAATTTGGAAAATTTGGAGGAATGTAGAAATTTGGAACATTTGGATTGTTGGAAAAATTATGCGGGTATTGGGGGTATTGGGGAGTAGATGAAAATTGAGAATATGGAACATTCTCGGGAACACGAGAGTTTTGTGAATTTTGATTTGCTTCAATATCGGGAGAATTCAATAAATTTTGGTAAAATTAGTACCTCTTGGATCCATTTGGAATAGAAGTATGTAGAGAAAGTGATTTTAAAGAAGAGAATATGGAGAAATAAAAGAGAGAATGGAGAAGGTTTGGAGAAAATGAAGAAGGTTGAGGTAGTTTATTTATAGGGAAGAAAAAAGATAATTAAAATTTAAAAAAACGTTTTTTAAAAATATTTCCGTTGCATTGCAGCCGGACCCCCCCCCCACCCCCAGCCGGACCCCCACCAACAACGGTTACAATTTGAATTTTTTTATAAAAAATTTGAATTTTCTTTAAGAAAAAACGGTCAGAATAATGGTTTTTTAAAAAAAGAAAAAATCGTTTTTTTTATTTAGTGGAGCAGCCGCAGGACCCACCACCTTTTGCCTTGGATGCGCCTGTTGAGCGCGTGTAGGACACGCGCCAGGTTTAAAGAGAAGGTGCACTACACTCTCCTCTCTCGCGGCTGTGATTCTTCTTTGGAAAAAAAATCTTAACAAGGAAACTCTTTTTCTCACTTTTCGGAGGAATTGTAGAAGAATCAAAAAATGGGGGAATTCTTTGGATTCTGTACCAAAGAATTGGTGAAGAATGCAACGTTGGAGCTGCTCTTAGTCTCTCTAGATGAAATTGTGTTTCAGTTCATTTTTAAAAATTTATAATCCTCCTAAGCTAATGTTTTTTTTTTCAATTGAAAAAGAATATTTTTAAGGGCAAAATAACTGTGATATTCTTAATGAGCTTGAGGCGTGCTACGTTTTTATATCGCTATTCAAAAATATCGGATTAAATTTATAAATTGCGATGCAAAAATTAATACAATAAAATTTATGAATCGCGATTTAAAAATAGACTAGTGAAATTAAACTTTGAACCGCGGTAGAAAAATTAATGCAATGAAATTTATGAACTGTGGTTCAAAAATAGACTAGAAAATTAAACTTTGAAACGCGGTATAAAAATTAATGCAATGAAATTTATGAACAGCGGTTCAAAAATAAACTAGAAAATTAAATTTTGAACCGCGGTGCAAAAATATTATCTAATTCATTTTTACATCGCGATACAAAAGTATAAATAACCAGTTTACGTCCTCCATCTTTTTCTTCCATCTCCTCCGTCGTAAGCCTTCTCCTTCCTCCTCTTTCTCCGCTTTCGTCTCAACTGAAAAATCTTTCAACCCAGCATAGATCCATTATAGTTTCATATTTCATAAATCAAAAAACTTGTTTACCTTTTGGGGGCGTTGCCCCCGAACTCCTACGACGGGGCACTGCCCCTTCGACCTGGCCGGCAGTCGATCCTCGTTTCGTTGCATACAATCATGATTTTCAAATCCAAAATGTATTATCGGAGTTGTTGAAAATGACGATGACATTTTCGAAACAATATTTCAAAAGGTTGTCTTTTGCGGTTGAAAAAAAAATGGCCTTTTGATATTAGAAATTTTGAAAAAGGAACCGGTCATAATTTTACCCTACTATCAATTTAGCAAAAATATAAAGAAAGTGGCAACTCAAAGAAATCATTAATATGGTCTTCAAAATTAAGTATTTTGAACATCTCATTTTCATTGGACGAAAGTTGATGTGCTCGGCCCAAGTCGGGTCACGAGCAAGGCACAAGCGATTATCACGTGTCAGTCACGGGATTAGACAACGTGGGACCTACGAGGCCTAGCGGGCAGAGCTAGCAAGATATCAAGCAATGAGTAAAGTCATTCCAACCCAAATCTGGTCGGACAAAAGCCTTGTCTGCCCGACCAAGGGCCATGCCCGGGGACCACACTCAGCGGACAAAAATCAAACTCATCCCGTCCAAACCTGGTCGGGCATTGGCCTTGCCTGCCCGACCAGGGGCCATGCCTGGGGTTTACACTTATAAACAGTCTATACCATATAGTTAGAGCCTTGCTCGCCTAGGCACGCATCGAGCAAGGAGCCAAGGAAACTTGCTTTCTAAGACAAATCAAAGGTTTCCTTATCCAAGCAGGATTCCTACCATATCACCTCCTACATTCACGCGGTCAGCCACCTATCACGCCTAAAATCAAGAGATTCCCTTCTAATTTTACAAGATAACTAAGGCAGTGAATCCTAGACGGATTCAATGACATTGGGGGTCTATAAATACCCTCCATACACCATATTGAAGGTACACACTCTTTCTTAAGCCTAGAACCTCTATCAAATTATTTTTTGACTCTCTCACACGATACTTACTCTCACGCTGGAGTGGTTTCACGAGGCCAAGCCTTGCACTTTCATTAAGGTGTTTTCGTGATCTTAATCAGGTTTAAGGAAGCGGATCAAGCTCAGATATTCTACCCATCACACGGACGACCCTAGCTGCGTTTTTGCCACATCAAAAGTCATAATCCATCTGATCTTTCTTGGGACATAATTCAACGAAAATATGGTTTTAATGATTTTAGTTTTGAAAAACTTCTTTCTACTGATGCTACATTAATATAATAGTCAACAAAACTGAAATTCAATTGACCAACCTCACTCACTGATAGAAAAGATTGAAAAGAGAATGAAGGTTTTGTGTGAAGGAAGAAGATTAGAATCAAAATATGGAAAATATGTCTAGAAAATAGAATTTGGTGTACTCATCTTCCTATTGTTTTATTTTATATAAATCAATATTATATAGGCCTCAACTAAGCAAATTTTTTTATAACATCGTAAGTAGTCCCCATACTTTTTTGGATATCTCGGTTTTGGTTCGATTGTTCGCAATTAGTCCTTGAGCTCAAATTTTTTGCAGAATTGATCCTTATATCCAATCTCGTCAGTTAAATTTCCCCATGTATATGTCACGTGACTTTGGTCAAAAGAAATTGAAAAAAGAGAACAAAGAGATGTCAATCTACTTTATTGGACAAAACAGAAATTGAAAAAAATAAATAGAGAAAGACAAAAAATAATTATATGTTCTTGCCAATATTTATATCATCCAGTTCTCCTATGCTCCCACCACTATATCCCCCATTCTCCCACTCTCTCTAATTCTAACCTCTCTTTCTGTCTCTAAACTCACCTTCCAACTCCAACTATTTCATCTCTATCTTGCGATTTAGAAGCTCTTGGTCCTCTCTCTCTCTCTCTCTCTAATACAACCTCTCTTTCTCTCTCTAAACTAACGTTTCGAGTCCGACTAATTCATCTCCGTGTCTTGCGATGAAGAAGCACTTGGTCGTCTCTCTCGCATTGAAAAAGCTCTGCCTCGTCTACTTTTCCCCACTGCTCCGACTCAATGTGTGCTGCCAAGAACTATTGTTCCGTCGAACACCATTCTCAATTTCTCAGTAGACACGAGTGAAACCCAGATCCCTCAATTGTTCAATTACTCAAAAAAAAAATCTTTATTTCCTTTGTTTGTTCTGCTTCTAGTAGGCAGTAGCGAGGCTTCTAACGACAACTTGAAAGTCGTGGCCTTGGTGAATGATGGTGGGTTTGTGGTAGTGAAGAGGGATTGAAGATGGAGAGAGAAAGAGAGAGAGAGAGAGGAAGAGTGAAAGAGAGACCCATTTATAACTGCTTTGACAAAAAGTGAGCTCATTTGAGTTTCAAGATAAAAGAAAAGAGTCTATGAATGAGGAGTTGGGATTCGCTCCCTTCATTATATCACCAAGGCTTACACATCTAGTATCTGGTGGAGATTTCGAACCCACAACACTCTTTGGTCCAGGTTTCTCATGGCAAAATATTGTTGGCATCTTCACCCAGCTCAGACCACGTTGAAAGGATCACATGTTTGGCGTCGTATGCTTTCTATTCGTCATTTTGTGGAACGTCACTTGAAATGGTTAGTTGGTCGTGGTCAATGTTCTCCGTGGTTTGATGGATGGCTGGATGGAGGTCCTATTACTCAGCCTCGTAATGTCCTGGCTTCCTCGGTGCGTGATCTATTTGCTAATTCTTCCAACTTAGATCCTTCGATTACTGGTCGTCTTCACTCTTTTGATCTTCAACGTATTCAGGCCCAGGGCTATTATCTCCATGATACTGAAGACACTGCTTGCTGGACGCTTTCCCCCTTTGGCAAATTCTCCATCTCGTCTGCCTGACAATCTTTTCGGACTTATAAACCAAGTTTCTTAACCGCAAAATTCTATTAACATGCCAAGCTTCCTAAACACATAAGTGTTTTTATGTGGAAACTCTTCCACTGCCGGTTACCCATTGATGAAGCCCTTGTAAAAATAGGGTTCCACATGGTCTCTAAGTGTTATTGCTGCTCCTCTGGAAATGCTGAGACCTTCAACCACGTCTTTCTTCACTGCCATATTGCTGCTCATATTTGGTCTATTCTTGGAGCTGAGTTTCAAGTGAAGAGTTATTCTTCTTCTGTTCATCAATCTTTCGTGGTGGCTCTTTCACATGCACTCTTTGGCCCATATTGTTCTCCCGTCGCTGATCTTGTGGCAGCTTTGGAAAAATAGAAATTCCTTGTTTTTTGATGGGCATGGTCAATCTGCAGCTTTTCTTCTTGTCTCTATTCGTCAAGATCTGTCAGCTTTAACTGAAGCCTTCTTCGGCTCTAAGAGTTTATGCCCTAATCCCTCGCGGTCTTCTGCTACTCGGATTATTCGATGGATCCACCCCCCAGCTCCTCCGTATGTTAAACTTAATACAGATGGTACTTCTCGAGGCAACCCTAGTATTAGTGGGGTGGCGCCATTGTTCGTAACTCTTCTGGAGATCTTCTATATGCCTTCTCGTCATATTATGCTCATTCCTCCAACTCTATTGCTGAAGCCAAAGCCTTGCTTGAAGGTGTAAAGTGGCTTAAAAATGCTGGATTCAGGGGAGCTTTCATTGAGCTTGATTCCAAGGTTCTTGTGGGTTGTCTCATTGCTAATCACAATTTCCCTTGGAAATGTTGGGCCATTCTTCACCAAATTAGGGATATTCAGCGGAAAATGGACTTCCATATTAGTCACTGCTACATGGAAGCTAATAGTATTGCGGATCTTCTCGCCAACTTGGGTTGCGACTCTTCTGCCTCTTCTCAATTTCATGATGTTTATAATTTGCCTCCTTGCATTCGTGGTTCTATTGCTCTGGATAAATCTAGTACTCCATACATTAGACGTAGGGCTTATTCTGTGTAGGCTTTTCCTTTTATTTTGTCTTCCTATGTATTTCTATTTCGAGGTCAGGCTCCTTTGTCCTCCCATTTATAAGGGTCAGGTTGGTTGTCCATCTTAAGTTTGTTTTCTCTTTTATTTCTAATAAAATCTAACAGGGTACTGTCCCTGTTTCCCAAAAAAAAAAAAGATAAAAGAAAATAAAATAATAATTTCAAAATGGTTTATGGGATTTAATTACTTTAGATTGAGCAATTTTTGAGTCACTTGTTCACCATTCTCAATTTTTTGATCAAGCACTACCGATGAAGAAGCATGTCTTTCTTTTGTTTGAAACAGAGGGCTCATTGTTGCTAAGAACTGGGTTATGGTTGAGGGCTGGAGCGGATAAGGAAGGAGAAGATATTACAATTAGACCCTTGAAATCATATTTTTGCAAAATGGTCCCTGTACTTTCTTCAGTTGAAAAGATAAATTTACCCCTGACCAAAGTCACGTGACATGCACATGGGGAAATTTAGCTGACGGAATTGAATGGAAGGACCAATTTTACAAAAAATTTGAGCTCAAAGACTAATTACAAGCAATCGGGACCAAAACTAAGAAACCCAAAAAGTACAGGGACTATTTGGGTAGTTTTCCCATAAAATTAAAATAATTATCATCATCTCGTCCAAAAAAAGAGCGTTTATTACTTTATTTTTAGTTTTCTTTTGTAAAACTAGTTTTTAGGCCATTTTCAAAATGCTAGCACATGAATATCTTAAACCTCCAAAAAAAATATAGCATTGAAACTTGAAAGTGCATTTAGAAACTTGAAAGTGCATTTAGAAACATAATCATTTTTATTATATTTTCTCAAAAAGAGGGCATTCAAATTTCAAATTTCAAATCATTTTTACTAAGGTAAATAACTAGTTTAAACTCATGTGATGCACGGTTAAAATAATAGTTTTCTTTGCAAAAATTATTTATTATAAGATGATTTTCTAAACTTGTTATAAGTAATTAAAATTTTAAATTAGAATACTTTGAACAAATCTAAAATAACGTACATATTGAAATTGATCAATGAATGAGTAATTGAAAGATTTGCGTAGAAATTTTCTGTAAAAAAAATCTTTAAAAATAAAGTAATTAATAATTAATGGATATAGATTAATTGGTAATTTTTCGGTGCAATTGATCATTTTAACAAAAAATTGTCGTGTGGCAGCGGTAATATCTAGTGATTAATAATAATTAAATTTTCATCCATTAGTGGTGTAAAATCTTTTTTAGACAAATGGATTTTCGAACATGACACGTGTGTAACCAAAATCTAAGTAAATCAAGACAAATGTTCTGATTAACACGTGTCATGATCTAAGGACCGATTGTGTAAAAAAAAATCTACACAATCGGGGGATGAAAACGTTATCAATTAATAGTTAATATATATTAATAGAAAAAAAGTTAACATAAACTTATCTCGTAAATAACTTGTATAAATAAAATAGTATATGAATGAAAATTGATGAGAATCTAAGAGTTTCAGTCAAATTTAAATTGTACAAATTAAATAGAATATAGTCTAGTTTTAAATTAAACTATATTTGACAAAATAAAAATCTTTTCTTATTTTACAAAAAATTAACACGTGATAGTTATTTCACCGAAAGTTGTCATGTGACAGTATAAGTTCTATTTTAATAATAGTTAATAGAATAGATTGAAATTGATCATTGAAATGGGTAATTAAAATATTTGCGTATAAATTTTATGAAAGAACTTAAAAATGAAGTAATTAGTAATTAATAGATATAAATTAATTAGTAATTTTTCAGGTGAAATTGATCATTTTAAATGAAGTCATCATGTAGTCGCAGTGACTTATGTTAGTAGTAATTAATATTAAATTTTCATCCATTTGCGGTATAGAATCTTTTCTACTCAAATGACTTTTGAACACTATACGTGGGCAACCAAAATCTAAATAAATCATGACAAAGTTTATAATTAACACGGATCATGATCCATGGGTCTTTTGTGTAAAAAAGATTCTACACTATTTGTTGATGAAAATTTTACTTAATTAATAATTAATTGATATAGAGTAATAGAAGAAACAATTAACATAAAATTGTCCAATAAATAACTTGTATAAAAAATAATATAAATATATAAAAATGGATGAGAATTGAATAGTTTATGTCAAGTTAAACTTGTATCAATTAAATAGGATAAAGTTTGGTTTTAAATTAGACTTTACTTGAAAAAAAAAAACAATATTTTGTTATGTTTTATAGAAAAATGACACGTGACAGCCATTTTACAAAAAGTTGACACGTGACAACAACAATTTCTATTTTAGTAATAATTATAAATTTCAAAAGATAAGTTTATATAAATTCAAATATTTGGTGGTACACAAGTGGTATATTTTTTGTGGTACAAGAGATCTGGACTCATCTAAACTAGGTTATATTGTTACAATATATTTTCTAGTTTCTAAATTATTGTGCAGTTTGTTTGTTTTTTTGGGTTAAACTGGTTGTTTTTAAAATAAAAAACTAACGTAGATTTTTTGAATTCTTCTATACTATCATAAAACAAGTAATTTATAATACTTGTGGTTTGTGCAGTCAAAATGTATACTTATAATTTTGTGACAAATCAGAACATGACATGTGAATTTTGAGTTGCATAACTAAGTATATATCTATTAAGGTCTCATTTGCTGCAGCGTTTTCAAAATACAATTTTTTTTTATAAACACGTTTGTAAAACTATTTCAAAAAGTTAATTTGATAAATATAGTAGTTGTAAAAAATAACGCATCGTTCTAAAACATTTGTTTTCTCCCACCGCTCCAAATTAGAGCGTTTCTAAACGTAACACATTTTAAAAACAATATGTTTTAAAACGCTGCATTAAAATACTTTAAAAGAAAAAACACTACATTATGGTTAAAACACTCCACCAAACAAGGTCTAATTTGGGTTGATTATGGATTGGAAGAGTAATTGGCAATCTGCATTTCAAAGGTATTGTAGTTGTAGACTTGTAGTTTGAAGAAGAAGTCTAACAGGAAAGGAAGAAATGATTTGGAAACTGTCCCATTTTAGTCTCCCTAATTGGTGCACTGAAACCAATTAACTATCATCCCATACTCCCCCATCCATAGAAGTACCAACCCTGCCCCTTGAAAGCTACTCTATTGTCTGCTCTCACATTATTATTGGACTCAAGTAGTACTATGTTTGATTGGAAGGACCATTTGTGATTTAATCCTATTATAATGGTAAAAAAATGTAGTTATAAGAAAGTACAAGGGGATGTGCTGGAAGTTAGGAGTGTGAGTAAGTCAGTGATTTAATTTGTCTTTATTGATTTGTTGAGGGCCACAAAGTGGGACTTTATCAAACTCTTTTTCTTTTTTTGTTTTGTTTTTAATCAATTATCATGGTTGATGAGTCCCTCTAACCTTTTCCAAATCGACAGACACACACATGTAATTACAGGTCTCTGTCAAGCTGTCATTTATTTTATACTTAATATCTCTTAATTTTCAATCTGATACATAATTTAATAATAATAATTAACTTGTATTATAAATATTTATATAATTTATAATTTTAATTAATGCGGTTAAACATGTAATTACTATTAAAGTATGTAAAAAAGGTTAAATTAGTAAAAGTGTTTTCCTAAAAATGAAAATTTCTGACAAAGAGTCCGTCAAATTTTTTTTAAGAAAATAATATTGTTAGTAGCTTATTATTAATAAAATGACATTTTTAGACGTTAATTTTTGAAAATAAACTATTTAACTAAAATATCTCAAAATAAGAGTATTTAATAACAGGGAATATTACTTTAAATTATTATTAGTACTCCAATTATTATTAAATTGATTCTCAAAAACAAGAATGACCTAAGCCATAACAAATCAAATCAATGAAGCAAAAATAGCTGACGCCCAGGCAAGTGTCTCTGCGCCACCGGCTCCAACCAAATATCATAGATTAAGGAGTACTGTATATTTTAACTCTCTCTCTCTCTCTCTCTCTCTCTCTCCATTACTATTATACTCTTTGTTCATCTGGTAAACGTTAAAAATTCTTCAAGATCCCTTCTTCCCCACCATTAATTAATAAGATCAAATATATTTTGGGGCAAACCCATCATTTCATTACGTGCTTTCCTTTTCATTTGAGCAATGCGCTGTTCCATCTTTTGGCCCCCTTTTGTCAGTGCACCGAAGTGAAGTGAAGAAGTGTGAAGTGAAGTGAAGTGAAGTGTTGTTTGCAGTCAGTAGCTCTCTCTCTCTCTCTCTCTCTCTCTCCGTCTCTGTTTCTGAAAAGGGTTTCAAGTATGATTAATATTTCCATAAACATGGATTTCATCTAAAACACCACTACTCTCTCTCTCCAACTATATTTTTATGTATTTCCAAATCTTGGCTCTTGATCCAAAGTACTTTTCTCCCTCAATTCTTCCTGCTTTCTTACTCTAGTTAAAGGTAATAACTTGAAACTCAATCTCAGATTTGGGTTTTATCCTAATAATTTTCACTCCAACAATTATACCTTTTTCATAATTTCCGTGAGAGATTATATTTTGATTTGATGGGTTGTTGATCTGAGTGTTTCTTTGATGGTGGATTTCCTGTTTCAGTAACTTTGATTGTTGTTGAGAATCGGGGAAAGATGAGTGGAGCTGTACTTGTGGCTGTTGCTGCTGCTGTTGGCAACTTATTGCAAGGATGGGATAACGCTACTATTGCTGGTACGGTACCTTTAATCTAGTTTACTGCTTCTTGAAGTTCTTGAGATTTTCTACTTTGGCAGTTGAAAGTTCCATCACTGGGTGTTTCATATTTCTGAGATTTAAACTTGATACGCTGTGATATAGCTCTGTGGTTAACAAAATGTCTCCACTTACCTACCAACCTGGTATTAATCGGGAATATTTGTTGTCCTTTTGTAATTAGGGGCTGTACTATACATAAAGAAGGAATTCAACTTGCAAGGTTCGCCCACCATTGAAGGTCTGATAGTGGCTATGTCACTTATTGGTGCCACTTTGGTCACAACTTTCTCTGGTGGAGTCGCTGATTGGCTTGGCCGCCGTCCCATGCTGATTATCTCCTCGGTTCTTTACTTTGTTGGTGGTCTTGTAATGTTGTGGTCACCCAATGTTTATGTCCTTCTCTTGGCAAGGCTTTTAGATGGTCTCGGAATCGGTTTGGCAGTTACCCTTGTTCCTGTTTACATATCTGAGACTGCACCGCCAGAGATTAGGGGTTCGCTAAATACTTTGCCTCAGTTCACTGGTTCTGGTGGGATGTTCCTTTCCTACTGCATGGTTTTTGGGATGTCATTAATGGAATCACCAAACTGGAGGTTGATGCTTGGGGTTCTTTCTATTCCCTCCCTTTTTTATTTTGTGTTAACTGTGTTTTTCTTGCCCGAGTCTCCAAGGTGGCTTGTTAGTAAAGGACGAATGCTTGAGGCTAAGCAAGTTCTGCAGAGGCTACGTGGCCGGGACGATGTCTCTGGTGAGTTCTTGCATATCATCTGGTTTGCGAATGTTTGGGGGTTGGATCGATTGTTAAATGTACCCTTTAAGGACCATTCCTATTGTAATTCAAATAATTCACATTTGCAATTTTCTTTATCAATTGCCACAAGCATGAATATGAATGAACGGTTGCTTTACTTGAACAGAATGAATTGTTTTGTTGCTGAATGATTCTAAAAGTTCAAGGATTTGAAATGATTCCAACCAATAAGCTAGCATTGCAATTAAAAGTCATGCAATTGCTGATTCTTCAGTAGCTGCTATTCATCTTTTCATTACCTTAATGTGCTGACATTGGGATGAGTGTGAGTTTATTTTACTTTAGCAACCTAAGGAATCTCTTTATTATGACAATCCCGGATTATGGGAAAAG
Organism: Codonopsis lanceolata; assembly: GCA_013146195.2. Lineage (NCBI taxonomy): Eukaryota > Viridiplantae > Streptophyta > Magnoliopsida > Asterales > Campanulaceae > Codonopsis > Codonopsis lanceolata. The sequence continues at coordinate 52,647,060 of CM028383.1, forward strand.
TAGAGGTATGAATAAGCCTTAAATATTCTGAATTCATCAGAATATCCACTTAATTGCTTTCATTGCTTATAATATGGTCGTGGGTTGGAAGAGGAAATTAGTGGATCAGCTCTGTTTAAGAATTGATCTGGTTCGTGGATTTTGTTGTGAGGATTCTCAATGCTCGACTACAACTATGCTGGTTTACTATGGTTAAAAAAATGAAAAGGAATGAAAATGCAAAGACAATTTCCTTTAAACATGAAAGTGTAGATTACATCTGATCAATAATGCAATCCTGGGGTTTGCATAAGATCATGAAAGTGACGACAGGGTCAGTAAATTAATTCTTTGGCCCTTTCCGCTCTTTTTTAGATCTTTCTAAAAATTATGCCACCCTTTTACTTTGATTTTCCTTTTTCCTCCTGGGAACTGGGAAGGGGTAACTCCCTCTTGTATTCCTTGGTTTATCAATTTTCATATTCAAGAATCTTGTAGAGGGTAGAAAATCATGTGTGGCAGGAATATATATGCATTATGTCTTATGATAAAGTGTTGTTCTTGCTTTTTGCATGCTAGCTATAATGAGATGTGGCTTAAACATACTTGGAGAAATTCTTGCTATGACTAGTCCAATTTCTGTCTTGATTGTTGATTTGATTTTTAGAAGGAAACTACTGTTGAGTAGAAGCATGCCATACTTTTTTGTATTCCTTGGTGTTCACAAGAGCATAACAGCTGTTGTGAATTCACTGGTATATCTAGTTAAGAGAATAATTCATTGATCAGGGTGGGTAATTTTGAATTTCTTTAATCCACAGGTGAGATGGCTTTGCTGGTTGAAGGACTTGGAGTTGGGGGTGAAACATCTATTGAGGAGTATATAATTGGCCCAGCAACTGAACTCACTAATGACCAAGATACAACTGCTGACGAAGACCATATTAAATTATATGGTCATGAAGAAGGTGTCTCTTGGATTGCTCGACCTATCACTGGGCAGAGTATGCTGGGTATTGCGTCTAGACAAGGAAGCATTGTGAACCCTAGCATGCCCCTTATGGACCCTCTTGTCACCCTCTTTGGCAGTGTCCATGAAAAGCTTCCTGATACAGGCAGCAAGGGAAGCATGCTTTTCCCACACTTTGGCAGCATGTTCAGTGTAGCTGGGAATCAAGCAAAACATGAAGATTGGGATGAAGAGAGCCTTCCTAGAGACGGTGAGGACTACGCATCTGATGCTGCTGCTGGTGATTCTGATGACAATTTGCAGAGTCCGTTGATTTCGCGTCAGACCACAAGTTTGGAAAAGGACATGATCCAGCCCGCTTCCCACGGTAGTATTTTAAGCCTAAGAAACAACAGTGTGCAAGGTAATGCTGGAGAATCTGTCAGTACCACAGGCATTGGTGGTGGTTGGCAGCTTGCATGGAAGTGGACGGAGAGAGAAGGTCAAGATGGACAGAAGGAAGGAGGATTTAAACGAATCTATTTGCACCAAGAGGGTGTTCCTGGTTCTCAGCGTGGGTCCATTGTTTCTCTCGCTGGTGGTGGTATGCCTGCAGATGGAGAATTTTTCCAGGCGGCTGCTTTGGTGAGTCAACCAGCTCTTTACTCTAAAGACCTCATAGATCAGCATCCAGTTGGACCAGCTATGGTTCACCCATCGGAAGCGACAGCAAAAGGGCCAAGTTGGACTGATCTCTTTGAACCAGGTGTTAAGCATGCATTGGTCGTTGGGGTGGGCATTCAGATTCTTCAGCAGGTACCATGTAGTTATGACACTGATTCTTCTGGTACTATTGAATTAAAACTGACATCTTTCAGCTCTTTTTCTCTCTTGAACTTGCTTCTTAGGAGCTTACTCTTTTCACTTTGCAGTTCTCTGGTATAAATGGGGTTCTCTACTACACACCTCAAATTCTTGATGAGGCAGGCGTTGGTGTTCTCCTATCAAATTTGGGCATTAGCTCAGCCTCTACATCCCTTCTTATTAGTGCCATTACAACTTTGTTGATGCTTCCTTGCATAGCTGTTGCCATGAGACTCATGGATATCTCCGGAAGAAGGTATATTTCATTTGCTTGCTTTGTTAGCATATATAATAGGTACTTGTATAGAAATATCGAAATGTTTTAAATTTGCAATACTCATGGAAGTATCTGTCCAGTTTCATGGTCAAGAGTTGCATAGTCTGGCATTCATATAGGCTTTAATAGCTGATCAACTCTTGCTTGCTCCTTCAATTTTTATTGAGTTTGATATAAATTGTTACTTCTCTATCTGAGGTTTGTTTTACGCTTTATTTAAAAGCAGAGTGTCCTAGATACCTTTAGTCGTCCCAGGTGCTTTGGGGCTAATGTAAGGCTGATTAATGCCTGCCAAATTTGGGAGCTCTTGATAATCATTACATGCCCCTAGTAATCTACAATTCCTTGGTTTTCTCTATGATCTCCTGTATCTTTCCGCTTTTCACTTCAGCATATGCTGTAAACTTTGTGTTTGTGGGTGACGAGGTAAGTGCATGAATCATAAGAGTTGTCTACTTGATTACAAGAATGTTTGATGTGAATCCAAGATCATCAAGATGATTATGCTTTCTTTTTTTTCCTTTTTCTTTGAGAGGTAGGTGGGGTTGGGGTGGGTGGGGCGAAAGGAGTTGGAGGGTTGGCATTTGCCTAGTTTCTCGTATCAAAAGTTATATATCTGTCAATCTATTCAGTATTCTGGATCTGCTTTTTTACTTCTTCAGCCAGACAGTGGTGGGGGTGGGGGAGGAAGGTGGATGTTTGGGGAGGTATGATATGTTTGAGAATGGGAATGAGGATTCCTTCTCATCATCTTAGACAAGGTGAAAGGGTCTGTGCTGGTGGGATTTAATTTCAGAATATTGGTATGCATGCTTCATGACTTCAATCGTTGCTGAATGACCTACTAATGGTTTCTTTTTGGTCCTTTGCTCTAGAGTTGTAATTCAAAGGGAAAAAGTTTGTTTAAATCGAACCTTCACTTTATATGCATACCAGTTGAGAATTGCGTACTTTGAATTTTTAATTGCCAGACTTTGATAGATTAAAATGGTGTACGATTAGATTATAAAGGAGTTCTGATTTGAACTTGAGATTCTATGTCAAAGCAAAACACTCATCTATTTTGTGATGTTGCAGGACTTTGTTACTTACCACAATCCCCATTTTGATAGCAGCACTGGCAATTCTAGTGCTTGGTAGTCTTGTGAATTTGGGGGCCACTGTGAACGCAGCCATCTCGACATTCAGTGTAGTGGTCTACTTCTGCTGTTTTGTGATGGGATTTGGGCCGATTCCAAACATACTATGTGCAGAGATCTTCCCAACGCGGGTCCGTGGAATTTGTATTGCGATATGTGCGCTGACATTTTGGATTTGTGACATCATAGTTACATACTCTCTCCCAGTGTTGCTGACATCAGTTGGGCTGTCGGGTGTTTTTGGCATGTATGCTGTGGTGTGTGTTATATCATGGGTGTTTGTGTTCTTGAAAGTTCCGGAAACCAAAGGCATGCCCCTGGAAGTGATAACAGAGTTCTTTTCACTTGGGGCAAAACAAGTTGCTGCAGCAAAGAAGAATTGATGTGGTTTTGGTGTGTATTTGTCAGTAGTTTTGGGTTCTGTTTTATCTGTTAAACAGGAAACTTGAAAATCATTACGGTCACAGATGAGGGGTTTTACTTTGTTACATCATCGTTTAAATTTAGATGTTTTTTGGTGTTTGTTGGAATAGCAAGTTAAGATGAAATAGGGGCATTGGTAAAAGTGGTGAACATACATGGGAACAAAACTTGTGTGTCGTCAGTCATCAGTCATCACATCACAGTGGCCATTAAAACAGCAAAGAAACATGACTTGTCTAATCTTGTGTGTTTTTTGAGAGAGATACAGAGGGAGAGGGAGAGAAAAGTAATTTCGTATGCATTCTATTCTACCTGTACATTATTTTAATAAATATTCCTTCCGTTCTTTCAAAAGAGTATTCCTTTTCTTTTCGGAAAATGCTAACTTTACCACAGGCACCAGCAATGTCAAATTACTATTCCCCCCACCCCAAGTATCCACCTGCTATCCCACCTATATTTTGTGTCATTTCCGTTCCTGATGTTGCTATTTTTTCCAGTTTACCCTTTGATCGTTAAGGGCATTGGAAAACTAACTAACTGTGCATCTTACATGCTGGGGTAGTTTAGTCATTTTAGTCTTTTTACCCTTTCTTCGTCCCTCCCCTCTTTTATATATTATATATTATAGAAAAAATTGATAACACTAAATACGAAGAAAAAAAATCAAAACTAATAAAATTAAGCAAAAAGAAAAAGGGAGATCGAGAGCTTTGAACCAAAAAAGATTTAAAAAAAAGAAAAGAGCCGGTATGCCTTGGCGGCCATACGACGCCATTAACACTTGGAGAAGCTAGCAAGAGCTAGGTTCTTGATTTTTTAAATGAGGTAGAAAAAGGGAGATCTTTCCTCTCATATTCGGTCTTAAACTCAACCAAATAACTATAATAATTTCCCTTCATTTTCAGATAAAACACCTTTGAGTCTCCATTCGAAGCCAATCATAGCTTCGAATCGAGCAGCTTCAAGATGTCATCACAGATCGACGACAGCTCCAACTCAATCTTAGATGTGTAGTCTAAGATCGTGGCAACATGTACCTCGATTATCTTCTATTTGCTCAATCGAGGAAATGATCCGCCACTAGGCACGGTGAGCGTCGATCACGTTCTTGTAGGCAACGGAGAGGAGGTTGCGTTCCTCGCCTCCGTTTGCGGCGGCGACGACCTTTTCCATGAACTCTACCATCTCTTCGTAACGTTCGGCAAGCTTAGCCATGTAGACGTTTTCTTCGCGCGGTGAGGATGCGGCAGCCATTGGAGGACAAGAGAGGGAATTGGGGGAGATTCGTGGAGAGAGAAAATGGAAAGTGTAGAGAGAGACAGGGAGATTCCCTTAAATTTGACCCGAATTTCTCAATTTCATACATTTTGATCTTCATTTTTGTAGAGTGTGTGTGTTTTTTTTTAATCTTTAACAGTGATTTTTTGTTTTGAGTGAAGTAATTGAGATTGGATGGAGATGGGAAGCGTGATAATATGAATTACATTGTTGGTTTGTAATTCATGACTTACCATCATTCATCACCCAGTGATTAGGCTGAGTTAGGTACCCAGTTGTATGAAAGCGAGTTGACTCAGTAGGATTTGAGCAGTGGGTGTTAAAAATAATAGAAGGACTAAATTATCCCACATGTGAGAAGCACATGCTAGTTTTCTAACGCCTTTAACGACTAGGGTGTAAATTGGGAAAAATGCCAACATCGTATATGAAAATAGCACTGGGTGTAGGTTCAGTAATAAACTGGAATTAGGTGTATACTTGTGGGGAGAATAGTAATTTGGCCAATTTACAAAAGAAAAAAGGAATAGCTGATTCATTTGCACCCAAAAAAAAAAACATCATCACTAAAATAATGTTGTCTCTCAAACACTAGTGAATTCTAAAAGTGGAATGTCTATGTGTCTATACAAATTGAATTATTATTACACCTAAGTGAGCCGGTGGGTCCTACCCAACAATTAGATTGTAAATGTAATCAATCAATCAATAAAAGTTTGAATTATTTTCTTGCTTTGTTTAAATAATGATTACAATCAAACGACTAAGTTACGGAATACTCCCTCCGTATCTACGTTTTATATTTAAAAATTAATTATTTTTGTAAATATTACTGTAGTAGTTTATTATGTATTGTTGTTGCTTGTCAGAAAATGCTATCCTTACAACTCAATGTTATATTTATTTCATTCCGAATAAATATTTTTATTTTTATTTTAGAATGTCTTAACTAATATTTATAAAATACAAATTTTTTTACCATTTTTTTTCCAATACATCCTTTCATTTAATTAAGTTGATGGTGATTTGGAATATCTACATAATTATTTAGAAAATACCATATTTGATCTAACGGTGTAAAATTTTTAATAGATTTGATCTAACATACAAGAATTCTACTCGGAGAGAGTAACTTTTATTACAACTAAAACTGTTTTGAATTTTGTCTTTCGAGATTTAGTTGTAATATTAGGGCTGATGATGTTGATTTTTCTTAAATAAAAGTAAGATCCATAGTTAAATTAGTAAAAAATTAATGATAAAAACACGAAATTTTAGGAGGGGATGGACCATGGATGCAGTAAACGAATCCAATCAGTGATCACGTGCTTCACTCCAAATTGGTTGTGTGGGGTTGGGTCACGGGTTGAGGACTTGAGGCATGTCAAAAAAATCCGATAATCAAACGGGTAATGAGACAGTTTGTTATTTCACCATGATAAGTAACTTAGCTTCATTTTGATTTTTATATGCTTTTCTGGGAAAGTCTTTACCCTTACAAATTGATTCATTCAAATTTCAAAACATCCTTGGACTTTGATTACATGAATGCAACAAACTAAACTTGGATATAATTTCCAAACAGTAGTTCTCCGTAAGTCTTACGGATCTTGATTGGTAAGACTGATCCATAAGAAGTTTTATAGTTTATAAATGTGTTTTGAAAATTTTAATATTATTCCTAAACTGGTCAAAATTCAGTAATGTGAAACTTGACGTCTAACCATGACAATGCCCAGACCAGCAACATTGTACAAAAAAACATTCTCAACTAACAAACTACACAATTTAGATCAATGAACTAGCTACAAGTCAAACCTAGTAAGCTTAATTTACAAGCAAGAGAGTTGTTGAGATCTGAAGAAAAAAAAAAGGTATGTTTAGACCTATATATACTGGTTACAAAGCCTTGGTGCACACATGCACTTGGACCTCTCTTGAATAACATTATTAGTCTCTTTGAAAGCAGTTTTATAGCAGGGGCAGGAAGGAGAAACATGGTTGCATAATATAGAAAATAGACCTTGAAAAGGTTTATGACAGGCTGAAATGAAATTTCAGTAGAAACATGTTAAGTAAAGTGAGAACAATTTGTAGAGGAATAAGACAGGGCCACATGGAAAAGTTGTCCCATATGAGAATAAGATATGGCATGGTCGGAGTCGGAGGGCCGGCCCCGGTCCCTGCATCTCTCATTTTTGTGATGTTGTCATGGAAGCCTTGCCTTGAATGAGTTTTGAGTTTTGATTAGAGAGAGAATGCCTATGCCACCACAGTGACAGTGGTATCTCTTTTACAAAAGATCTAATTAATCTTGGTATATATGCCAATGTCGCTAATGACTGATCCACAAAACAAAAAAACATAAGAAAAGGAGTGCCTTCCATTTATGGAAAGGCATTGAAAAATCCAGAAAGATTTTGCTTACAGATGTTAGGAAAGTTGGGAATGTTCAAAACATTTATGTGTACAAGGAGGGCTGGTGGCCTGGTGTGTGGTAATAAGTAATAACCCAATGCGGGGATCTATGATCTATCTCAAAGTAAGAACAAACAGTGAGACTTCACTGGAATTACAGATGAGATCACTGCATGTGGAACAAAAACAAGAGATTGAAAGTATCCACATACTGATATACCCCAGTTAGATTATCATGAGGATCCCATTGTGTGGTGATTAGCTAGCAATGTCAATTTTTTTGGGCTCTTAAAATACCACAAAAGCTGAGAATGTTCTTCTGGTTAGCTCTACATGAAAGATTGCATACTATGAAGTTGAGAGCTAACATGTGTTGATGATTTAAGTGGAATCATTGGCCATTTGGTGTAATCGGGGTTTTTGTTTCAAAGATGGGTGCACTCGGAAATACTATATTGTGAATCTGAGGGTGCGGAATGCACATTCACATAATTATCTACGTACGGGCTTATGGGTGTAAATAATCAAGTATTTTTTGTTTCCTTTCGATTTATCATTTCACAATGAATAACAGGAGGTTGATAGTAGTCTTATCCCACAAGAATATTTGTGCAATCCTGGGTATGAAATAAATTTGAATAATTCTTGCAGGAAAGTGTGTTCGTGCATGATTCTACATCATATCTAAGTTCTGTAATCTTCATTTTGTATTTCTATTCTTTTTCGATATTGTTGTTAGTCCCAGTTTCTAACAACATGAACTTGGAACCTAGCACATGCCCAAGGAGTGATCAAACAAAGGAAGATATTCGGCATGCAATCAGATATTGCCCAAAACTTGCTGCTATTTGGAGAAACTATATTACAAATGTCTTATAACTAGCGTTCTAAAAATCATTCTAATTAGCGCTAAGCATCATCCAGACGCCTAGAAATCAAGCTAATGGCCCAAATGGAAAATCAAGCTTACGGGTGTAAATAATCAAGTATTTTTTGTTTCCTTTCGATTTATCATTCCGCAACGATTAACAGGAGGGTGATTGTAGTCTTATCCCACAAGAATATTTGTGCAACATTGGACATGAAATAAGGTCGAATAATTCTTACAGAAAAGTGTGTTCGTACATGATTCTACATCATATCCAAGTTCTGTAATCTTCATTTTGTATTTCTATTGTTTTTTGATATTGTTGTTAGTCCTAGTTTCTAACAACATGAACTTGGAACCTAGCACATGCCCAAGGAGTGATCAAACAAAGGAAAATATTCGGCATGCAAACCGATATTGCCCAAAACTTATAGCTATTTAGAGAAACTACATTACAAATGTATTATAACCAGCGTTCTAAAAATCATTCTAATTAGTGCTAGGCATCATCCAGACGCCTAGAAATCAAGCTAATGGCCCAGATGGAAAATGTGTCTAGGCACCCATGACCCACCAACTAATTCATATATTTTTTTAAATCTTTTTTTATAAAAAAAAACAATATAGAATTATTGAATTATGTGTTTGAGTAATTTTTAAATTAAATGGAACTATGAAGTATTGTGTTGTTTTGAAATTTGGAATGCTATTGAATAGTTGGTTTTACCTTTAAACAAGTTATTTAGCTCATGTTCCGCACAGGTACAATGTGAGATACATCTTTTTTTGTAATAATAATATAACTTTTGATATTATAATTTGATTGTTAAAGGCTTCAATGATTAAAATAATTTAATTTCTTCTATCTATATATATAATAACAAATGTGATTTTCTCGCCTAAAACTGATTTCCATAAATGGAAACATTGGAAACTGAAACACTTTGTTTTTTTTTTTACTTTTTCTTTTGTTTTTATACTAAACATTTAATATTATTAGACAATTTGACATGAATATATTTATATATTTCTAGGAATATTGAATACATCCAAACTACTGGTATTCTCATCACAATTCATAATATCATGTCGGACCTTTTCTTTTCCATTACATCTATATAAAATTTGTAGATGTTCTTTGCAAATGTTCAATCAATCTTCTGTAAAGTTAAAAAAAAATCGGTCACGAAATAAGTTTTAGACATTTTGAACCCATTTTTACTGCAACTATTATGGCTTTCATACCATCCGTTCTAAGAGACATACACAAACAAATATTTGAATGGATTGTCAAAGTCAAAGTTGCAAGGAAATAGTTAGTTCAACTGAAATAAACATAGAAGTTGTTGACATAGTCAAACTATAAAGTTATATAATTTTTATAAGCATGCAGAATGATTAAATAAAAAATATTAAGAAATTTAACAGATAAATTTATTCTCAAAATTTATCAGGTCAGGTATAAATTCAAAATTCAAAATTCAAAATTTCAGCTATGTATTCTTTTCAAAATAACCTTGAGAAATATATTTAAAAATTTAGAATATAACAAATCTCGAACAGTAAAATAAAATATATATCATTAAACAATGTTTTTACTAGATACTTGACTTTATTTTATAAATTGAAGTCACAAATTATTAGATTTGTATTTTTTTCAAAAAAAAAACTTTAAAATTTGTACAACGAAATAGAATGTAAAACAAAATGATAGAGGCTCATATTTCAGCTCAATGAAAAATTAAAAGAATTTGAATAATCTAGGGAGAGATCGCTACGATTTCTTACCGAATGTTAGGTGAATGAAATTTTGAAGTAAAAAAATAGACGTCAAATGAAGGATTCTAGATGAAGGGTTATAACTGAAAGGTGGTATTCGTTAGATGACAGATGATGAATTTGGTTAGGTATTGAGGTCGTGTATTGCTTATATTAAGAGTAGTTTTCCGGTAAGACCATCTTACAGATCTTAATTCGTAATACGGAGTCCTACTATCTCATAACGTAACCCACCAATACATGGTGGGTCGAATCAAGGAGATCTGTCTTACATAAAATACATGTAATATTGTCTTTCCTAAGTTTTTGTTTATATTAATAGGTTAAAAGGGACGACTAATACATGACATGAGACTTAAGGATGGATGTGAGATTTTAATGGGCTGGGTATTAAGATAGTAGGTCTTTTAGTATTTTTCAATGGTGTGGGTTTTTTAATTTCTCATTTTGGAAATGATCATAAGAAAATAATATTGTATCTCGATAATTTTGTTGAAGTCTTTTGAAGTACTAAAGTCTTTTAAATTATTTAGTCCATATAAAAATAATATAGTATGATTGGATGATTTTTTGGTATTTGTTTCTTTAATTTAATAATCTTATATAAATTATATATGTTGCAGCAAATATTGCTTCCCAACTGTATAATATTGGAGGTTCTAAATCGAATATCACAAATGGTAAGATTTATTATACTATTTTTAAAGTAAATTTTTTATTTATGTTTATTTAAAGTATACATATTTTTTTTTCCGGCTGCTACACAAAGTACACAATACAGGAAAAAAACAATTTCTATACCTACTCACCTTTCACAAATTCAAGTATCTCGCTCATTGTTGATTCAACAAAACATGGAGAATGTTCAAATCCTATTGTCATTTCGATAAATAAAAAGTGTTTAAATAGATATCTCTAACTTACTTAATGTAAAGTTTTGTTATAAATTTTGGAATACTTCTTTTTATAACATTATCCTTGAATATATACGACTATTACTACTATCACTAACACATAACAAAATTCGAAGGCCATTAGGATCAGTAACTCAAGACAAAGCGACATACAACTGGCTAGACTAAAAATAAGTTTTTTCAAAAGAAGGCGTACATTAGACAACCCTAACTTTTATATATAGACATTGCGTAAGATACCATGCACGGAAAATGTCTTATCTGGAATTTGAATAAAATTTTATGATCAAATGATCAGTGACATTTTTGGAATCAAAACAGTACCACCATAATGACCATTTGAAAGAAATCGACATGTTTTTTGTTAACAATATCATAAATTGTACCATTTATGGACGTATTGCAAACTTTAGAGACTTACAAAAAACACGAGACTACAAGCTCTTGGCAATAGCGAATGCGGTCTCGTGTTGAAGGCATTTTTTGAGTGGATTTGAAGTATCGACGACAATACATGTGGTGATGAAAATGATGGTGTTGCAACTTGCAACAATATAAGTTTCAAATGGTCTTTTGGTTAATGCATCAAATATGATTTAGTAAATTGTTTAAAGTATATATCCGTCATTTTTGGAGTCTTTTATGACGTGCCATATTTGTAAGGAAGAACTATACTTGTCCCGACTCTTGATATTGTGGACACCATAAATGAGTAGTTTCTAACAAACACTCAGAAGGAAGAACTTATTTGAGTTCAGATTCTATGTGCAGAGCAGAGAACAACACAAGTTTATTTGAAAACATTCATTTTACAGAGTTTTCGAATAGTATAAAGTGTTGAGGATTACCTAACCATGAATTAACACTTAAGGTTGGTGTTTCGGTGATGTTCTTGAGAAACATTGACAATGTTGTAGGGTTGTGCAATGGAACAAGATTAATCATTACCATGCTTGAGAATCACGCTCTTGAAGCAAAAAACTTTAGTGAAGCAATGTTGGAAACAAAATGTTTATACCAAGAATGTCATTGTCTTTATCAGACGTGGGGTTGTCTTTCAAGTTTCCAAAAAAGATAATTTTCATTGGTAGTATCGTATGTCATGACAATTAACAAAAGTCACGGTTAATCACTTTAGCATGTAGGACTCTTCTTGAAGAAACCAGTATTCAGTCATGGTCAGTTGTATGTCGCAGTTTCTAAGGTAACAAATCGTTCTACCTTGAGGATATTAATACTGATGAAAATGAAAAATCAACAAATAAAACAACAAACGTTGTGTATAAGAGAATTTTTCAAAATCTGTAATATTACCAATAAATTGATATATTTATATTTAAGTAGTTGTCTCATACATTACTTTTCCTAATTTATTCTTTTGATTTTGATTTGCTTATTCATTTTGCTTGAATATTATTTAATTAAAAAATATATTTATTTGTGCGTTAGGTGTAAAACTAGTTATTACTAATATTAAACATTTTTTTACCTAAAACTTTTTAAATTGACACATGCCAAAAAAACTGCTAAAAATGTTATATGAAGGATATTTATACCCTAAAACATTCCAAACCCTAAAAAGATCAATAAAACAAAAAAAAAAAGGAAAATAACCAAAAATACCTAAAAACTTTAGAGGCCCATAAGAGGGTTTTAAACAGCGTTTTCGGCTTGAAAAATAGCATGTCACGATATCTTGTCGGACTCGTCAAGAGCTTCGATTTGATATGCACCGGGCCCCGTGGCTCATTCGGGATCAAAAGTTATGACCTATTAAAGGAAGTCTCTCAACAACTTGATTTCTATTATTGCCTTTTTGGTCTCAAGTTACACTTGCCACCTTTAAACTTCGATTTACCTTTAGACCCCTCTAACTTTGTTAGAAATGTGTCCGCTACTTGTTCTACATCATAAATCAACATAATTTTCTAATTAATTAACATGAGATATATATTCTCTATTGGTAATAATAGTAAAAAAATTTATCTAAAGACTTTAAAAACGAACATCTAACTTGATAATAATAGTAGAGGTATTTTTGTTAAAAAGTAAAAACTATTAAAATCATTATTCATTTTTAAACAATATTGTGGGATACTTGTTTTCTATTTTTATTGGTAATAAAAGTTTAAATTAAAACAAACATCACTTTTTAACCATGTAGTATAAATATTTTCTATTGATAATAATCGTATTTTTTAAATCAACATCAGTTTCTAACAAATGTGTGATGCATCTCTTCTATTAGTAAAAATAGTAGTGTTTTATGTAAAGGTTTTTCAGGCAACATCAATTTCTAAACAATGTGAAATACATCTTTTCTATTAGTAATAACATAAAAATTCCTTTAACTATTGACTTTTATAACAAATACTTATTTCTAAATAACGTGAGATACATCTCTTTGTAATCAATGCGAGATACATCATCTAAAACTTTTTAAACCAATATCAATTTTGTAACCAATATGAATTATTTATCTTCTATTGATAATACACTTTTAAAACCAGCATCACTCTCTGACCAATGTGGGATATATCTCCTCATTTTGTAATAATAGTAGAAGTATTTTATCTTTAAAAAAAAAATTAAACCAACATCTATTCTCTTCTATTGATGATAAACGTAGAAGTCTTTTATCTAAAGACTTTAAAAATAAACATCGTTAAAATAAACATCATTTTTAGCCAATGTAAGATATATCTCTTTAATTTGTAATAATTGTAGTTTAAAACAAACATTTATTTCTAACAAATATGAGATATATATATTCTATTGGTAGTAATAGTAAAAGTTTTGTTTATCTAAAATTAAAATTAACATCATTTTCTAACAAATGCGAGATATACATCTTCTATTGGTTATAATGGTAAAAGTCTTCTATATAAAGACTTTAAAAACCAACATCACTTTCTAACCAATCTATGATACATCTCTTCTATTGGTAATAATAGTATTTTTAAAACCAACATCAATTTCTAACCAATGTGAGATATATCTCTTCTATTGGTGATAATAGTAGAATACTTTGTAACCAATGTGAGAAACATGTATTTATTCTATTTGTAATAAGAAGTCTTTAATCTAAATACTTTTTAAATCAACATTTCTATTTAAACAATGTGAGACACATATCTTTTATTGGTAATAACAATAGAAATATTTAATATAAGACTTTTAAAACCAACATCTTTTTCTAAACAATGTAATATACATCTCCTCTATGGTGATAAAAGTATAGTATACTTTGTAATCAATGTGAGATACATGCATCTATTCTATTTATAATAAGAAGTCTGTAATCTAAAGATTTTTTAAACCAATATTTTTTTAAAATAATGTGAGATACACATCGTTTATTGGTAATACGAGTAGAAGTCTTTAATATAAGACTTGTAAAACAAACATCTCTTTCTAAACAATATAAGATAGATATCTTTTATGACAATAAAAGTATAACTCTTTTATCAAAAAACTTTCAAAACTAAAGATTTTTAAACCAAAAGACTTTCAAAACTAAAAGTATAACTCTTTAATCTAAAGATTTTTTAAACCAACATTTTTTTAAAACAATGTAAGATACACATCGTTTATTGGTAATACGAGTAGAAGTCTTTAATATAAGACTTGTAAAACAAACATCTCTTTCTAAATAATATAAGATAGATCTCTTTTATGGTAATAAAAGTATAACTCTTTTATCAAAAGACTTTCAAAACTAACATCAATTTATAACCAATGTAAGATACATTTTTTCTATTGGTAATATTAGTAGAGATGTATTTCATATTGGTTATAAATTCATTTTAGTTTTAAAAGTCATTAGGTTAAAAATCTCACATTTTATTATCAATAGTAGAGTTGTATATCACATTGATTTGAAAGTAATGTTGGTTGTAAATTTTTTTATATACAAGATTTCTACTATTAACAATAGAAAAGATTAATAGTAGAGCTTAATATCTTATTGTAAGGGTAAAATAGGGTGATCCTATCTTATTAATTATTGTGTCTTTTCTTGGTTCAAAAGCAATGATAAGTAGTTATCATATTTAAATACTTCCTAAAGCTCACAAGAGTCCTTGTTTAAGTTTGACCAAATTTTTTGAACATAGATTGAAAGAGAAAAACTGCAGAGAGAGAAGAGCTGAGAGTTTGCTGAAAATAGTCATTGCAACTTTGGATGCCGCTGTATTGGCAGTGTGTTTGTTTTCTAGGTTTTATAGAAAACTGGTTTTTTAATCTCACGTTTACTTTAAAGTGTTTTTATGGGTTTCCTCTACAAACTTCATAGTCTTGTTAGAGAGTTTGATATTTTGTTAGTTTTTCATTATTTCTTTGTAAGACATAATTTTTATAATAAAATCGTTTTTGCCATAAGACGTCTACAAGTATTACTTATAGATTGAAAGTTTAAATTTCTTTTTTGATTATTGTTTTATTGATAAAGTCTTCTGCTGTTTGTTATTTAATCTGTTTGGTCAATGCACCTCTAAATGCAACTACATCCTGAGCTGCATTGACATTATTCTTGAAGCCTAACTAGTGTTGCACTTTCACTCATTATATACTAATGAGAAATAAAAAGTCATGCATGAATACTTGAGAATGAAGATTTATCTAAAAAAAGGTGAGGTAACACAATCATGGTATTCCTCGCCAACTTTATATTATATATATATATATATATACACATATATATAAGAGATTTAGTCTTGCGATGGGATTATTATTTTTAGATTATTTAGTGATGTGTAATATTAGTATATTTGTATGTTTAATGCTTGTTAATTTGGTTATATTAAGAAAAAAGTAAACAATGAAGGTAAATTATGTCTTGATTCTATGATCCGCCGCCTATGCCTAAAGATTTTTAGAACGGTTCTTATAACAGAATATGCCAAACCCTAGGGATAAATGGATAAACAGCAACCTGATTAACAGGTTATGGTGATGAGAATATTTGTTACGTCATCGATACTTAGGCCCAGGAAGTCGCTAACTCTTCTATTTTTGCTGAAATGCCGTGGTCTTGTCCTGTGACAGCCTGACAGGAAATATGAAATTGAATGTTGACGGCTGTGTGAAAGAAAATCAACCTGGGGGACTTGGAGGCTTTCTAAGAAATGAGAGAAGTGAATGGGTTAGCGGTTTCATGGGAAAGATCCATCACTGTGAAGGTTTGAAGTGGAATTGCAGAGCAAATACACGGGTGTGGCTATGCTAAGAGACATGGGCATAAAAGGAATCAAAGTGGAGAGTGACAGTGAAATTAGTGCAATCTGGAGCATGGAAGGAGGGAATCATCCTCTCATTCCTATGACCATGGACATTAAGAGAATTGTGGAAGAAATGGATTTGACCATTTGCCATGTCAGTAGAAGAGCAAATAGGAGTGCACATATTGGAGCAGAACAGAATGAAAGGATCAAAAATTTGAAGGCTCCATAAAAAATTTCGTTGAGCTGCTTGATGCAGGCTCAAGGGTTTAAATGTTGTCCTAAAAAAGCATGGGGGGTATGCCGTCCTAGCGACAATAAGCACTCTCCTGGTCCTGGCGATCAAGAAACAAGCATGTGAGCAGAATTACCTTCCACTCTTCAAAAATGCCAGATTGATGTGCAATGTCTTCAAAATCTCATTAATCTCTCTATATGGTATATGCACATCTCCATCAATGTTATTTGTCTTCAAAACAGCATCAGCTCCATAAACAGGCTTTGCAGCTTTCACCATCTCAGTAAAGTTCTTCAGAATTCAGAAAATTGTCCTAATCAACCTTTCACGGAAAAGCAAAAAATCATTAATATCATATAAAAAATGAAGAACCAGAAGAAACGAAAGAGATACAGTTAAACAACTTTTACACACCTGAACATCATTCGGCTTAATATAAATTAATTTCATAAAAAAGAAAATTAAAAAGTGAATTTTTTTTTTTTGAACGAACAAAAAAGAAAAGGTGACATCTTTTTTAGTAAGTTGTAACGGATGTGGGAAATGAATCCGATCAATATGATATGATTACTTACTTTACCTTACAGACATCAGAAGAAGCAGAAGAAATGCGTTCAATTTTCTCTAATCTTGTGATGGGCTTTTCCTCTGGAAGTTGATTTATGGGTTTATGCTTGGAACGGTTTGAAATGTTCAGAACTAAGATGAAATTTCATATATAAATAGAAACACTGAAACTAGAAAGTGTGTGTGTGTGTGAGAGAGAGAGAGAGATAAGTTACTTCAGAAATTCTGCTTTGTTCTCTCTGCCTCTCCTTCTCTCTTGGAATCACCAAAAATTGCAGCATAGATTAATTTTTTTGCTATTTTCTCTCTGCATACTCATGAAGTAAATAAACCAAGGATAGCATTGACTTTATATCTATTCAAATTCCCATACCCTACGTGGGTTCTTGAACTAAACATAGCATTTCACTTATAATGAATGTTTTTGCTGTGAGCTTTAAGGCAGTAGTTTATGTCTCTCCTTTGTATTTAACTAGTTATAGAGCCCGTGTTATGCACGGGTTCTTTAATTTTGGTAATAATAATATTATAATTTTTAAATATGATATATATTTCTTCTTTTGATAATAGTAGTAAGTATAATTTTTAAACTTTTAGGCATTATGATTTAAATGTTATAATATAAAATCAACATTATTTTCTAACAAATATGGAATATATATATATTGATAATAATAGTAGAAGTCTTCTAACAAACGTGAGATACATAATAATAATAGTAAAAGTCTTTTATTTTAGTACTTTTGAAAGATACATATATTATATTATTAATAATAATAGTAGAAGTCTTTTATCTTAAAACTCTTAAAACCAACATTATTTTCTATCTAATATGGGATACATCTCTTCTATTATTAGTAAAATAATTTTATCTACCAACTTTTAAACTAAAATAATTCTTTGTAACCAATGAGGAATAAATCATTTTTATTGGTAAGATTTTAATTAAAGACTTTTAACGCCAACATTAACTTCTAACAAATGTGAACATATATCTTCTTTTGTTAGTTTAGTAAAAGTCATTTATCTAAATACTTTTTAAACTAACATCAATTTTTAACCAATGTTTGTTACATCACTTTTATTGGTAATTATAATAGAGATCCATATTACATTGGTTATAAATTAATATTGATTTTAGAAATCATTAAAGTACTCACATAATACTTGTTGAAAAATTAGTGTTTTTAGTGAAAGAAATTGTGCAACTTGAGACACGAATTTATTTACTTGTCATTTGTTTGTTGACAAAGGTAATTATGCAAATGTGTTCTACTCGGTTAAAGCATCAAAATGATATATTTATTTGTATAGATCGAGTTTTGGATGAATAAGATATCAAAGCTTAAAGTATGGTGTTAGAAGTCGGTCATTAAAGTAAAGTACTCACCCAATGCAATATAATAATATTATCTTATATTGGTTAAGAAATGATGTAGTAGTAAAAGTCTTTCTATATAAGATTTTCACTATTATTAACAATAGAAGAGATTAATAGTAAATTATTAATCTCACAATATTATATCAACTATTATTTTTAGCTAATGGCTAGAAAATGAAAAGTCTTAAGTCAAGTGACGTAGAGGCTTGAGAATTCAACAATATCAAAAGTTGGTGATGTGATACATCTCTTCAATTGATAATAACATAAAAATTCTTTTATCTAAAGACTTTTATAATCAATATCTATTTCTAAATAATGTGGGATACATCTCTTTGTAACCAATGTATGATACATTATTTATAAAAACATTTTAAACCAATATCACTTTCTTAACCAATGTGAAATACATCTTTTCTATTGGTAATAAGTCTTTTATAAAAAGATTTTTAATACATACATCACTTTGTAACCAATGTGAAATACATCTCATCATTTAGTAATAATAGTAGAAGTTTTTTATCTTAAGAAAATCTTAAACCAACATTTCTTTCTATATAATGGGATACATCTTTTCTTTTTTTTTATTGATGATAAAAGTATATTTTTTTTATCTAAAGATTTTTTAAAATCAACATCACTTTTTAAGAATTGTAATATGTATCTCTTTTATTGGTAATAATAGTAATTTAAAACCAACATCAATTTATAGCAAATGTGTGATATATTTCTTCTATTGCTAATAATAGTAAAAGTCTTTTATCTAGTCTAAAATAATTTAAAATCAACATCATTTTCTAACCAATGTGAGATATACATCTTCTATTGGTAATAATGGTAAAAGTCTTGCATTAAAAGACTTTGAAAACCAACATCACTTTCTAACCAATATATTATGCATCTCTTCTATTGGTAATTAATAATAGTATTTTTAAAACCAACATCAATTTCTAATCAATGTGAGATACATCTTTTCTATTGTTAATAATAGTAAAATATTTTGTAATCAATATGAGATGCATCTATTGTAAGAGTGGAAGTCTTTAGTCTAAAGACTTTAAAATCTAACTTTTTAAAAAAATAATGTGATATACATTTCTTTTATTGGTAATAAAAATATAAGTCTTTTACTTAAAACTTTGAAAACTAACATTTTTTTTAAACAATGTAAGATACATCTCTTCTATGGTGATAAATAGAAGTCTTTTATCAAAAAAAATTTAAAACCAACATCAATTTATAATCAACATGAAATACATCTCTACTAATATTATCATTAGAAGAGATGTTTCTTATATTGATTATAAATTGATGTTAAGTTATTAGAAGTCTTTTATCTTAAAATTTTTGAAACCAACTTCATTTTCTAACGAATGTGGGATACATTTATTCTATTAATAATAATAGTAGAAATCTTTTATCTTAAAACTTTTGAAACTAATATTATTTTTTATCTAATGTGAGATACATCTCTTCTATTGTTAGTAAAAGAATTTTATCTAAAAACTTTTAAACTAAAATATTTTTTTGTAACCAATGAGAAATAAATCATTTTTATTGGTAAGATTTTGCCTAAAGACTTTTAAAACCAACAACAACTTCTAACAATTGTGAACATATATATATATATATATATATATATATATATATATATATATATATATATATATATATATATATATATATATTCTTTTGTTAATTTAGTAAAAGTCGTTTATCTAAATAATTTTTAAACCAACATCAATTTTCAACTAATTAATGCTTGTTAAATCACTTTCATTGCTAATTATAGTAGAGATGCATCTTACATTGGTTATAAATTAATGTTGATTTTAGAAATCGTTAAAATATCATCTAATACTTGTTGAAAATTTAGTGTTTTTATGAAACAAATTGTGCAACTTGAGGCATAAATTTCTATAGATGTCATTTGTTTGTTGGCAAAGGTAATTGTGCAAATGTGTTCTACTCGGTGAGAGCATCAAAATGATATATTTATTTGTCCAAATCGAGTTTTAAATGAATAAGATATCAATACTTACCCAATGACAATCTAATAATATTATCTCACATTGGTTAATAAATAATGTTGGTAGTAAAAGTCTTTCTATATAAAATTACCAGCATTATTAACAATAGAAGAGATTAATAGTAAATGATTAATACCATAATATCATATTAATAATTATTAACAATTATTTTTAGCTAATGACTAGAAAATGAAAAATCAAAGTTGGGTGAGATGACATAATCATAATGCTCTTCACCAACTTTATATATATATATATATATATATATATATATATATAGATTTGCAGTTTCAGAATGCGGCATACTGTACTACGAGGATCACCAATGCCTTGGATGAACTTCATCATTCGTCCACCTAGAGGCAGACCTTCCTACCACCCATCATATACTTCATCGAAAGGGCGTGCGAGTATGTATTTCGATTCACAGATTATGACATTTCATGCTGTAAATGAGTAGTATGTATGTGTTATAAAACAAAACAAAGATGCATACAATTTTTTTTTCTTGTTAAGAATCTGATTTTCATTTCTTATTTCTTACAGAAGTGGTCGATATTTGAGCTACAAGAGGATTGCAAAACTTTCTGGTGTTTTTGATTTGTTAATGCAGCCAATCATCATCATCATCATTATTGCCATTACCATTACCCTCATGCTCGATAATATCTGCTTGTATTCTGTTAGATCTGCTCATTGACTGATCAGCCAGTCTTCCGCCAACACTTGATGACATCTCCATCCTCTTCCTCTTCCTCTTCAACTTGCTTTTTGATACCTCTTCCTTCTCATCTGCAAATGATAAGAATGAATGGAGTCGTCGTGAACTAACACCCCGCCTAGAACTAGAACTAGGAGCCTCCTCGTCTTCGTCTAGTTCCCTAAAATTCTTACTGAATTGCCACAACATTGACCCAAAGTGTAAGAGGAGAGAGATAAAGCACGCTACTCCAAATATGAGGAAGAGCCCCCAGAAACTCTCTATTTGAAGCTGTTCTGATCCATCCGACTCCTGTGACCCACAACCACGTTTGTAATTTAGCCACCTGTTGTGAATCTTTTCAAGTTCCCCATTCTCTGATAATCTTAGAATCGCCGTTGACATGTCAACCGCTAAAGGAGAGTCCCTCGGAAAAGCCTACAAATAACAAGAATGGGAAATCATTGAGCAAATCAGGTCAACCCATCCACCACAAAGAAACAAAGCTCTGTCTGCTTCAGTAAACACAACTTGAGGATTGCAATATTTATGGAGATCATTTTCATATTAGTATACATCATATTTATATGTTTCAATTTTACACTAGAAAATACTTTAACAAGCCATTTTCTTTGCAACAAATGAAGGAGTTTGGAATTCAATGGAGGGCAAGTACATAGAAAAGTGGGAGAGAGAAGACCTTCATTTTCTAAAAAATGACTTGCAGAGTTCAAATCCATAAGTAGTTCTCCTTAGGAAAATGGGTGATTCTCTGTTGACTTGTATAATTATCTACACTTAACTCATTTTCCTAAACATCATATATTTTTGGAAAAAGCTTTTCCGGAAATCATTCTCCTTAGATACAAACAAAGCATAAACAAGAATATGTTCATAATTATGATGCCTTTTTGTTTTAATAAATTAGAAGAGATACTCACGAATCCCCACCCACTTTTAGTGAACTCTAGGCCGACAATTTGAAACCTGCAGTAGTTCGAAAGGAAGAGATCTACATACGGCCGTTCGTCAATCACAGCAGCAACAGTTCCTCTTTCTAGTTTATCAGCATATTCTTCTGGTGAACCAAGAGCGTGAAGCCTGGATTTCGCAATGTTGAGTTCTTCGATCAGATAGTTCTCAGCAAATGAGCCTACTTGAAATCCAATAGGCTCATTACTCAGTATCAAGGACTCGATTCCTTTGATTGGAGAGGACAGCTGTTGCACTGTGAGCATCGATGTCAGGCTTGCTGTGTAGCTCGAGTTAATTATTAACACCACAAACAGCCAGATGAACAGAACCATCCGACCAAGCGTGCTCACCGTGTTTTCTCCTGAAAGTTCAACAATACTAGTGAGTCTCCAGTCCATGAATGGTAGGCTACTGCTGCATTCCTGGAATGACGAAAGAATCTAGACCTTGAAGATCCGTACTTACTGTGTGAGTAAAACATAGTTGAGAAGGTAAACCTACAAAGTACGAAAGCAAACACAAATTGGTCAATGGACTAAACCGTGAGGACAGGACTAACATATCACAGTTGACACAAGTTGCGATAAAAAATTGTGGTCCCTCAAATTTTTCGACAAAATGATGCATCAAGTACTTACCACAAAACAGTGATGAACTGCTTCCTAGGTGGGCCCCTAAATTCATCATTCAGTCGATGTTCCAAAATCCACACTACGGCTCCAACAATGAGAAAAAATAATGCCGTGACTCCCCACATGAGCGGAGTGAATGGCCTTAAGAAAGCCCAAGCACTGGAGTTCAATTTCTTAACAGGGACAACTATGACCAGCCCTGACTCAATATATGGCTGGGTAAAATCCACACTCTTCGTCCGGTTTGTGACTATTGCGATATCACCAACAACAGCATCAAAGTCCTGCAAGAAAATAATCACAGGGGCTAACTAAGAAAAGAAAAAACATGGTCACATTGTATCATATCAATCAATACCACTACTTTGCTCACATCAGTTGTGATCTTATTTACAAGCTCAGTGTAGCTTGGGTTGTTGTGACCGTCTCCGAATAGTATAAAATTACAAGGAACCGCATAGGGAAGCAACTTTATGGCCGCAAGGAACACGTCTATGCAATATCCATGAACCTTATCAGAACCATTGACTTGTGAGACAAAAGTTTGATAACTAACTCGCCTAGGAACTCCAATTCTTAATGGCCTTCCATTATTTGAAAACTCCCATCCACGAGGCTTCACAGTTGTTTTCCCAGGCCATACCACACCAGATAAAAGCTGGCTGGAAACAGAACGGTTGGAGGGTTTGGCAAAAAGAGTCTCTGGGGGCACAACGGATAGCCCAGAATAGTTTGACCAATATCCTAACAAGCGAAACCCTGTTCCCAGTACATTGATTATATCAAACGAAGGATTTATCAAGGATCTGTCTTTATTGAACCAAAGGGGGCCTGTGAGACCTGTCATGTTGGTCTGCAGTATACTACGAAGTAACTGCTCCCCGCCATCAAAGAAGCTCAATGCCCCAAGATTCAGGGTCCTAGCTCCCTCTAGACCACTTAATTTTGAATCATTGGAGAATGAAATAGTTCCACCATCATTTAGAAACTTGTCGATTGCATAAGCGATCATCCACACAGTATCATAAGCATACAAACCATAAGGGTTCAGCCCAGTAATGCCATTACTCAAACTGTTCCACCTGGAAGTGAAAGCTCTCTTCCTTTCTGATTCGGCTGTATGGGGACGAAGAGCGATAACACCTTGCACGGAGCTGGCCTTCTTTGGAGGCATACCAGAGGAATCTAAAACAGTAGATAGCCAAGTAGTTGCAATCCAAACATATCCCTGCTTCATCATCCCAAGGCTTTCAGCAATCCTAAAAATCAAAAGACCTATTGAAGCGTACGTGTGTACAACAATTACACGAGATTCCATTGATCTAACCTTAACTAACTCGTTCCTAATGTCATCTTGAGTTGCCAGGAGGTCAGGTGGAAGTGCGGCTTTATAAGATAATTTACAGCGTCTCTCTGTGAGTTCATTGCCTAGGGTGGTAATGCTGTTCCGGAACTGGTCGTCATCACAGAAAATTGCAGTTACCTCTCTGAAGTCAAAGTAACTAACCATCTCAGCGATGGCAGTCATCTGATATAGATCGTTGGGGGCTGTCTGAAGAAAGTAAGGGTACTGCAGAGGGGAAAGTGTGGGATCCAATGCGGTGAATGACAAGAGAGGGACGTGGAGTTCATTTGCAAGATGTGAGAGTACATGAGCCATCACAGAACTTTGTGGACCAATAATAGCTACAATGTCAATCTCCATGAACTGTAAAGCTGCAGCAACATGCAATTCAAGAAAACACAAAACTTGTAATTTAATCTAGCCATAATGATTAAGAAAACATTAGGTATGGATGTGAAAGGCCGGAAGAGTTACCGCCAGCAATGCTGAGGAATCCACTGTAGTTTGAATCGTGGAAGGAGAGAACCAAGTTTCGTCCAGGCAGAATGGTGGGATCGGAGTTGACATCATCAACAGCAGCATTCATTGCGATGCTTGCAACTCTCCCATTAATGGTTTTTAATGTGAAAATGGCTCCAATGTTCACATCAGTTTCTGTGATTACGACTGATAAGGCTCCAATTAGGAGAATAGATACAGGAACCAGTAACACCAGGTTCATTATGATGACAGATTTGTACCAACTAACCCTGATTTCAAAAAAGAAAAGGAATGAAGAGAGGGAATGGAGGACTCAAGATCTTAGCTGGAAAGTTGAATGATGAAGGGAATCAGTACCTAACAACGTTCTAACTCCAGATAAAAATCTGAAAAGCTGTTGGAATAAACATTATACATCAACGGACTGTTCCATAAAAGAGCAAGACAGTCTTAAGTTAAAGAGAGGGTATAAAGAGGGAAGCTTTAACAGATGGTAATTGAGCTTTATTGGAAGTTGGAAACACAAAGCAACCAGAAGTGAGAAGTCTAAAAAAGAAACAAACCCATCAAACTGAGTCAGCACGTTCACAAGAAGAAGAGAGAAACTCTACTCACTCGTTACCATCAGAGCTTTATGCAAGGAAAACGTGAAGAAACTTTTGAAGCGATATATGGACTTGACCAATTAAACTAAGACAAGTGTAAAACCAAATTAACGGTAAAGCGGCAAGGCCATAGCCACCGAAATGGAAAAGAAGGGAAAAAAAGGAAATTTAGGATTAAAAAAAAAAGGACAAGAAAGTCAGGAAGTGGAACCCTGAAGCTTCACAAGAAAGGGAAGAGGTCATCAAAATGGATTGGCCATATTATATAAACATTACAATATTGAAATAAAATAGAAGATGGAGAAAGATGGAGAAGAGAACAACTTGATTAGATGGGTATCCACTAATTCTATTAGTAGTGGAGGATAAAAGGGTACCAAGTAGTTATCTTTCCTCCTTTTGGTTTGGGGCAATAAAACTCAGAATTGATGCAACACACACATGGTTCACTGTGAGTGTGTGTGTGAGTGGGAGGAGCAATAAGAAACTGAAAATGATCGCTAGAAGGTGAGAAAGGGAAAGAGAGATGAAGATGATGAGTTGAACAAAAAATGGAAATAGAGACCTGACCTGCAGGGAAGCTCAGCTCACTTGACATAGGAATGAATGGTTGTGGTTTATGATGGTTCCATTTCGGTACGTTTGAAAAATCAAGAAACACGCACAGACAGAGAGAGGCTGACCCGACCCTAATCTTCTTGTTGGGTCAGTGCAACGACAGCATGTAGAAAGGCCGATCCTTCTGTGTCCGGCCGATTACCCTTTCTCCTTCCTTTCTGTACTTAATTTGGCCATTCACCTGTGACTATACGAGGATTTTAATGGGATTGGTCAAATATAGCCGATTGATCGGTTGTTATACATATATAACCTTTGACAAACCTATTTATGGATATGATCAAAACGTTTTTGCGTAAAGTAGTCGACATAAGTGGTCGACATGTCGACCATAAGTAAATTTTTTGACCAACGTTAATTTATTAAATATACATCGGTTTATCCAATAAACCATTTGGTTTATCTATCGACTACTTACCCCAATACGTATATACACACTCATGGTCGATCTGAACAAACTTACAGTTCATTCTAACACAGCATTTGTCGACCTCGAATCCTCTCAGTGACGACCATCGATTTCAATTTGATTTTGGATTTTGATTTAAAGCACGAGAGATTTCAAGAAACCCTAATTCGTCCGTGATAATCAATTCAAAACCAGGTAAACCTCACATTGCTTTTTCGCTTAGGGTTTGAATGTTGTCTTTATGGTTGATCATTTGAGTCGACCTTCACTGTTTTATTAATAAACCATGTACCTGCCTTTTTGTGTATATTGATAAAACCAATTGATAAACCAGTTTGCAAACCTGTTGTTTGGTAAACCAGTTTGCAAACCAAGGTGCAAACCTTGATAAAAAAATTTATAAACCACAGACCAGTTAACATTGTTAACAGACAATGACATGGTTTATCTATGGTTTATTAATAAACCATGTACCTACCTTTTTGTTTATATTGACAAAACCAATTTGCTTTATAATCATGTGTTTTATAACCCGGTTTATGAAACCATGTCTGTAAATCAAGTGTAATTTCATATGGTTCATGAATTTCACTGTCACTAAATCTTGTTTTAATAGTCGTAGATTATAGTTCATTGTTTTAATATTTAATTTATATTTCTATTACAGAGAATATGACAGTTGTTGGTCCCAAAATAAGCTCAATCTAGGCTAGAAGGGGGGGTTGAATAGCCTAAAAGTGTTTTAAAGAAATTCTTTTTCTAAACACTTCTTAAAGAGTACTTCTTTCCTTCTAAAGCGATTTTAGAAAAAGAGTTAAGGCAGTGAAAAACTGAAACAGTGTCGAACTGATTGATAGGCTGCTGTTGATATAGAACAGATTCGGTAGTAGATTTAGTTAATAAAGACAATAGCAGTTAAGAGATAAGCAGGAACAGTACACATAATTTAGAAGTTGTTCGTACTATGAATAGTATTACATCTACTACCAAAGTAGTTAGCTTTGGATTTTGAAAGGTGCACTTGTTTATCCACTAGGTGTGAGAGTAAGATCACTAATGGATCGTGTACAAAAATAGTTTTCAACCAAGTGTTTAATGATGAGAGAAACAATCAATGAATAATTGTTCTCTCAAGTGCTAAAGTAAAGAATAGTTTAATAAGCAAACTAGAAGAAGCTGAAATATAGTAAAGACTGGTAGATCTGCAGTTTCAGGAAGTTTGGTGAAGTGTTAGTTCTTGTCCTTTGGATCTCTTGAATGCTTGAGTGTTGAAGATGAAGCTTGAGAATTTAATGTGCAAGAGATTGTTATTGTTTCAGATCTTCATAACTTGAATTTATACCGAGGGAGATCTTTTTGGACCGTTGGACTGAAAGTGGAGAGGTGTGTCCAACGATATAATGCATTTAATGCATTTCGGCGCTTTGTAGGATGAGTGCAACAACAGACATCAGAGATGTAGTGATTGCAGAGGCAGACATTCCTAAATAGAGTAAGTTTTCAGCTCACATGCGTTACAACTTTAAAAGTCTTCTTAGCCAAAAGAGGTAATGTCTTCAGTCTTCATGATTTCGGGTGACAGTCTAGACAGGTTGTCTGAGCAGATAGTCTGAAGCCAGATAATAACATGGTTGACTTCATTTGAGGGAAATCTGAAGAAGATATTTTGAATATTATTTGACTATATATTAAAAATATCTAGATCAAATAATATCTGACCTAATTCCACGTGTTTGACTGAGCTTGTTTTTTTTAGCTTGAGCAGACTTCAAAGTCTACTGTTTGAACTGTGCTTTCAAGACTGCTGTTAAAGTCTGCTGGTCCGCGCCTTGTAGAAACTAACACTAAACTAATTCTAAACACCATTGATTCTAAGACAGTTGTCACACTAATCGGTACTCAGACCTATTAGCCACTGTTTGATAGAATCAGAAGATGACTCAACCAAATCTAGAACCTATAAGGGTCAACAATCTCCTCCTATTTGGTTGATGTCATCATCTCAGCTACTAGCAAACTTTGAATCATTCATTGAGATAGTAACATGTCTTTAAAAAAATTATTATGTAAAGCAAACATGCCTCTCAGAGCAGAAGTTTTAGTAGAGAGATAGCTAAACTATGTACTTACAAAATAAAGAATCAAGAAGATCAAGTACAGAGTTAAGCAGAGTTTAAATCTTAGCAATAAACAGGTGATCATGTCTTATTTTAAATATATTTTCCTTACAAGTGGACAAGACTATTCAAGGGTTGAACCACAGAGATTTGGATTTGATTAAAGTAAATTTAACTAATCTAACGACATAAAACAATTAATAACTAATGAGGTTTTTTGGTTTTTTATAAATTAAATTAACTAGAAAGCAATAAAATAACCCTAACTAACAAAGCATATAAATATGAGATAAATCAAAGATTTGTAAATCGCCTAGGAATTAGAATTCACTTGTATCTACTCTATTGTTTATTTAAATAAAGTATCATTCAGTACCTTGGGTTCGTTCACGAAAAATAGATATAGTCTGTCAAATTACAGTTCAGTCTACATCTCTAAATAATTCATCCATTTTATATCCTAGGCACAAGAACATATGGATCCTAACTGTCACTTAGGTCATATATATGAACCTGACCCTAACTTATCACTCTCGTGCATCGATAGGTTCAATTTATCATGATGGTAAGCCAGCGTACGACATATGCATATTGGTCATGCAGTTATCCGCACCTCTAGGCCTTTATCACTTGCGATTACATTCATTTGTTCAAAACTAGATAATAAAGGGGTTGATAAACACCATGATCAACAAGAATTGAATGAATAAGATTTAAAATTAAAACAATAGATTCGATACAAGTTACCTCAAATTCCTAGATTATGGAATTAATTCTCCATAATTGAAAGTACAAAACCTTGAACCATTATTGGAAAATCTTTCTTCATAGACAAAGAAAAATAATACAGAACTTCTCACCCTTTTTTCCTAACTTAAAGGGATCTATTTATACATAATTAATCCTACAACAAGAAGGAAAAGGAGATACAATATAATTACAACACTAGAAAAAATTAAAATAGGACTTCACGTTTCCCAAGACAATTATGACACTAAAAGAGGGCGGCTGAATTGTGCTGGAAATTCTGATTTTCAGCTTTTGTGCCTTTAAGTTTCCAGCTTTTGCAGTTTGGTCCCTGAAGTTCTTCAATTCAGCATAAAGTGCCTATATTTTGAACAATTATTCCAAAAGTCCCTGAAACTATAAAACAACACTAAAACATATATTAGACAACAAAAACCCCGATAAATAGCATAATTTAAGCCAGAATAATACCCAATAACTACGTATAAAACACAGTCATCAGCAGGATATAAGCAATTTAAAGACTTAAACGCGAAGTTTAAATGGACAAAATCATAAGATAGAGCATGTAAAATCTTAATCCAAAATAAGTTATATCTGTAAGTTAAACAACAGAGTTTTACAAAAGCAGTGTTTGAATCATAACGTTAGATCAAAACAGAAAAGATATACCAGATCAGAATAGGTTAGGTTGAGTTCGACGGTGCTCTAAGTAGTCACCAACCCAAATTTTGATTCGATCATTGAGGCGTTCTCGCAGTCTGTTATGTTCTTCAATTAATGCTTGATTCAAAAGATGAGTAGCTCTCTCCTCCCTGATGGCAGCAACCCTTCGTTGTTCAGCAGCAGCAGCCCTTTGGTTGGCACGTTCAACGTGACGAACAGTAGTGAAGTCAAGAAGTGTGCGCTCAGCAATGATGGCACGGACCAAGGAAGTCCGAAGTTCATCAAAAAGCTCATGGATGCTGATCTGCTGAGAGTGGAGCATACCCATCAGCGATTCCTGCTGGTCTTGAACGAGAAAGCGATGGGAAGTGAAAGCTTGAGCAGTGTCGTTTCACCAGCTGCTCAACGATCTTCCCAAGATAAAAAATTGTGGCATTAGTAGCGTTCAAGCCATAGGTGAGCACATTGATCTGCTGTGCCATGGAGAAGACCGTGACGTTGAGACGCTCAAGATGGGCGTTATTGGCATGAAGGAGGTCAAGGAGGGTAGGGTCAGCAGAGTTGGAAGGAAGGGAGTTAGGGGTAAGGTTGATGGGGATGAAGGTGTCAACAGGGTTAGGAGGAGGAGGAGAAGGGTGGAAGTGGAAGAATGAGCAGGGTTAGATGGTTAAGGTGGAGTAGACGGTTTAGGGTCAAGTTCCATATCAGTGTCCGAATCACTGATAGAGGGAGAGAAAGGGGAATAAGAGGTTTCGAGAAAGGAAGAGGGAAAAGGAGATTCTGGGAGAAGGACACAATTTGGAGGAGAAGCAGAGGGGTAAAGAAGATCGAAAATGGAGGTTAGACCAAATAGGAACGCATAAATCAGAAGAGATATAAGGGAAGAGAATCTGATAGAGGTCGGCAGAGATGAAGATGGGTTTAAGGTATTGAGAGATAGGGGAAAGAGTTCGGGAAGGAAGGAGGTGTGGTATAGAAGAGAAGAGATGTGAGAGTCAAGAGAAGTTAGAGAGAAGGCTTCTGGGATAAGGAAGGATGAGGACACAAGGGGTGGTGGATTGAGAGCATGGACCAAAAGCAGAGGGGGAAGCCCTTGTTGCTCTATCTTCTCATTCAGCAACTTGTGGTGACTAAGAATGAAGGTGCTGGTGAACTGGATGGCCTTCTTGACTTTCTTCTTTTCAAATTTTAGTAGTCGATTTGTGAAGGACATGTTGGAGCGGATAAGGAAGTTGATGAGACGCACAAAGGGCCTCTTCTGCTTGATGGATGCTTGAACAGCATCGATAGCATCACAGAGCAGCTCAAAGAGTATTTGTGCCCAGTTAAGACGGATGTTGAGGATGACAGCAGATGTGTACTCGAGTTGGTCAGTAGTCATCACATCGTGTGTCCCATTCTTGAATATGATACTCTTATCGAATAGATGGCTGATGTAGTAGACATCATCTTCGAAGAGTGTCCTCTTCATTTTTGCTTGAGTTTCTTAGGGGTGTGCTCTCCACGCATATACGACCAAGCTTGGTCCTTCTCAACCGCAGTGAAGGAAGTAGGACCATCGAATTCAACGCCGAGGATTTTGGCTATTCTGGAGGCAGTGAGGGTGATGGAGATAGTCCGGATAACAGCAGAGATTAAGGTACTGAACTCATTAATTTTTGTCTTCTGGAAAAATTCTTCCACCAGAAGGTTGCTGTAGTCCTCATCCTCCAGCATGAAAAGGGGCAGAATCCCGGACTGGTTGAGGTCGTCAATGATTTTGACTCCCGAGGCGTAGGCTCTCACAGAAAGTTCATCTATGCACATCCCAGGATGGTACATAGTTGAGGGCATATTGGGAATGGAGGAGTCTGAGCTTGGAGCCTATTCAGGGACAGCAGCAGAAGAAGATGTTGCAGCCAAGCTCTCCCCTTAGATAAGGAAACCTATCTGCTTCCAGTGCTTTTGTGAAGACGTCTGCTAGTTGATGTTCAGTTGAAATATACTTCATACTTATGTTTCTCTTTTCAACATTATCCCTAAGGAAGTGATATCGAACATCTATATGCTTTGTCTTGGAGTGCATCACGGGATTGTAGGTGATAGAGATTGTTGAAGTGTTGTCACACATGATTGGGCAATCTGCTACCTTGATGTCATAGTCTACCAACTGTTGTTTGATCCAGAGCAGTTGACAACAGCAGCTCCCAGCAGCGATGTATTTGGCTTCAGTAGTAGAGTTTGAAACAGATGTTTGTTTCTTGCTTGCCCAGGAGACAAGTCTGTCTCCTAGAAATTGACAAGTTCCATTTGTGCTTTTCCTGTCTACTTGGCATCCAACATAATCTGTATCTGAGTAGTCAACAAAGTTGAATGAGGATTCCCTTGGATACCAGATACCTAAGTTAGTGGTATATGCGACATACTTGATGATTCTCTTATCTGCAAAAAAATGTGACTCACGAGGGTCTGCTTGAAATCTAGCACATACCCCAATAGCATACACTATGTCAGGTCTGCTAGCGGTAAGATAGAGCAGAGATCCGATAATTCCTCTATATAGAGTGATATCAACTTTCGTCCCTTGTAAGTCTTTTGATAGTTTGCATTTAGCAGACATTGGAGTGTCAAAAGTATTAGCCATTTCCAATCTGAATTTTTTGACTAGTTCTTTAGCATACTTGGATTGACTTATGAAGATTCCTTTATTGGATTGTTGGATTTGAAGACCTAAGATGAATGTGAGTTCTCCCATCATGCTCATCCAAACGCTCGTGGGTTCTGCGCTGCGCCCGCGCCTTTGGATGGTGCGCTGCCAGACGCAGAGGCTGACACCATCGCTCTCATTCCATCCTCCCCTTGTTTAGGGGAAGACGAAATTAAAAGTGCGAGAGGATTGTTGTCTAAGATAGCGCGTTGAAATGCGCATCGGTTGCCTTTAGTGGATTTTTGATCCAATATGGGAACTTTTGGGTTTCCCGCATCAAGTTATCCCTTGTTTAGGAGATACCAGGATATGGGAATGCATCACCCTTTCATTCTCATTCTCCCTTTTTTAGGGGAAAACGGAAAAGTGCAAAAAAGGATGTTGCGACGCCCCCACTATGGATTTTATAAAAATAGCCTTATGGCCTATTTCGGATCACTATGGGAGCTTTGGGTTTCCCGCATCAAGTTATCCCTTGTTTAGGGGATACCAGGATATGGGAATGCATCCTTTCATTCTCATTCTCCCTTTTTTAGGGAAAAACGGAAAAATGCAAAAAATGAGTGTTGCAAGGCCCCACTGGATCCAAAATGTTTTAAAGTCGCCATCTTTATTTTAAGGCAAAATAAAGCAAAACCAAAAAAAGAAAAACCAGAGATTGTAAAACGGGTTCGGAGGTTAAGTTACGAGTTGGAAAGGTGCTAGGCACCCAACTCGCCCTTTTGGTCTCAAAGGTGATTTTTGGCTAAAGTATGTTTATTGTTATATTTATTTAGCAAATAAACAAAACATTAAAAGACAGAGAAATAAAAACAAATACATCCGCGGCTACATTATTTACGGACTTGCAGTCGTTTCCTTACAATAATTACAAATATATTTAAAAATATTTGGCCATTATAACGACTCTTTTACATAATATCTATATATATAAAAGCATGGTAGTCTATATAGGGAAAAATCCCGCCAAAACTTTGTTTCCCAAAATAGAAATTTCTATTAACAAGAAACAATTAATGAATTCTTTAATTAAAGAATTCAAAAACTCTTTGGAATTTCCACCATCAATTATCCCAATTTGCACAGTTTTTCAATTATCGGTTGTGTCAAACTGAAATGAATCAACATATTGTAAATGATGATTAATGAAAATGGATTAGTTCACAACATTAACTTATCAAATATTGAAATATTATACTAAAAAATCAAGTAAATCAAGAAATACCAAAAATTTGAGATGTAAAAATCCATCGATAAATTCGAAGTAGTATAGAATAAAAATCACCAGAAAAAAAATATCTTTTGAGAATACAAAATGATTAAACCAGTTTGGATATTATCTAAAAGTAAATAACAAAAATCGATGTATAACAAATATTAACAAATTCACAGTAGATCTGAATGCCAAAAATATATTTTTATACGTAATAATTAAACAAAATGTTTTATGTGATTTCATTAGATCCGAATAAAAAATCACCGAGAAAATATAATCAATATTTTTCCCTCAGAATAAAGTTGGATATTAGAGAGAGAGATGGATCGAGCAAGATATGGAGCGAGAGGACGAAAAGTTCCTGTGGTGGGGTTAATTCCCTATTTTCCTCCCCTTCTTTCTTCCTTTTTTGTGTGTGTAGTTACCGGGGGATTATTGAATCACGATAACGTTTCGATTTTTTCATAATGTTATTATTTTTCGATGTAGTTCTTTATAATTAGCTTCTCTTCTTTTGTAGTATATTATTTTAACTGTTTATTACTTTTCATATAATGCAATTACTACATGACCATATATTCAACATATTTTAATTTATAACAATTATAGGTTTACAACTATTTTTAAAATTATTGCTACAATTAAGATTTAGTGAAGGACAAAGTTGTATTTATTTTCTAAAAAATTGATTTTATTTTCTCAGATCTTAAATATACAAGTCTCTAATTTTTAAATCAAAACAAAACAGTTTTTTTTTTTATCGAAAGTAATTACCTCCAACATTATTTTATTTTATTTTTTGAAATTTTGTTTTTCTTCTTTGTTTTGCTTGAGTATAAGTTAATTGAAAAAAATGTATGGTCGTGCGTTTAATGCACGGGTGTAAAACTAGTTTTCTAACTAAATCCGGGTAGCACAACGGCTTATAATTGCTACATTGGGCCGGATTTTAAATAACAACTTTATAAATAAAACGCCCTTAAAGGCTATTACCTTTTAGAGCGGAGTGTGCTCGCTCTGTCCTTCAGGGAGAGGGAGTCTTTTGTTGTTGTTGTTGTTGTTGTTGTTGTGACTTGGGCAGAATGACTGCTTATTTCGGATGGCTTTGGCTCGTTCACTCGGGCAGAATGACGGCTTATTTATGGTAGTTTTGGCTCACTCACTCGGGCAGAATGACGGCTTATATGTGGTGGTTTTGGCCTTTTAAATCGGGCAGAGCAACTGCTCTTTCCACGATTTTTGGACAGGGGAAGTAGGGTGGAAACCTAGCTGGGGGGGCTAAGGCTTACTCTTATCGGTGGGTTTTAAGTTTGGAGGAGTTTTGGCGGGGTTTTGAGGCTTTGGGTGGATCACTCACTGTCTCACTCTGCTCTCTGTTCTTTCAGCGTAACGAGAACGCGATAGCTTTTGAGGAAGAAAATTGGTGTGTGAAGGTCGACCCCGAAGCCTCTATTTATAGCCTGGGATGAGGACTCATCGGGAAATAAATTTTATTCCTCCGTGTTTCATAGTATTGTACAGACCGCGACAAATGTGATACATTACGGCAAACTGTAGCAGCTCTGTAGCAATTCTGAGTGCACTGTAGACTACTCCTGGCGCCACCCATGCTAACTCTGGGCGCCACTCCCACACATCATGTGGGTGGCGCCACTCTAGGCATTTTCTTTCAAATTTGACACTTTAACCCCTGCACTTCACTGTTTTACGCATCCTGCTTTGTCCTTTTGCATTTTCAACCATGTAACTTGACATTCATTAATGTTTTAACATGTTTTGATATTTTATGTCATGTTACATACCAGGGGTACGAAATTGGGGTGTCTACACTTTCCAGTCATGAGTGTCTCAAATCGTTTGTACAGCTTCTCATTTGTAGAACCAAAGATGATATCATCGACATATATTTGCACCAGCAGCGAGTGACCTTTATGCTTAAGAATGAAGAGTGTAGTGTCGATCTTTCCTTGCACAAATCCTTGTTCTATCAGGAATTTGGAAAGTGTCTCATACCAGGTACGAGGAGCTTGCTTAAGGCCATAGAGAGCCTTCTTAAGCTTGTAAACATAGGTCTCCTTCCCTTTTTCCACGAAACCTGGAGGCTGAGTGACATATACGGTTTCTTGAAGATCACCATTGAGGAAAGAACTCTTGACATCCATTTGATATAGCACAAAGTCCTTGTATGTAGCATAGGCTAAGAAGATCATGATTGCTTCTAACCTTACTACTGGAGCAAAGGTTTCATCGTAATCGATTCTTTCTTCTTGTCGATATCCTTGTGCAACGAGTCTGGCCTTGTTTCTAATAATGTTCCCATCTTCATCCTTCTTGTTTCTGAACACCCATTTTGTGCCAATGATAGTGTGATCTTTCGAACTGTTCAAGTTCCTCTTGCATAACTTCTAGCTAACTTGGATCTTGTAAGGCTTCATCAATCTTTTTCGGCTCTTCTTCTGAAACAAATGCGGCACAGAACATGCATTCATTTCTTGAAGATCTTCTAGTCCGCACCCTTACATGAATGTCACCACTGATTTGAGAAATTGGATGGTCTTTACATGTTCTCGTGACAGCAGGAATGTGATTCACTGTTGGTTCTTCATGAAGAGGTTCAGAAAGAGGATTGGGAGGAAGGTCGATTGTTTCTTGATGAATGGGTTGTTCAGAATGAGATTCATATGTGAGTTGAAGGATATGATTATTAAGTTCAGAAGTGATGGGCTCTGGATTGGTATTTTCATGAGCATGGTTGAAGTCTTCTGTTGAATTATTTGAGAAATGATGATCAGGAATATTTGAGTGAGTTGCTGGTGGTGGATTTGGAATATGAGCACTAGAGGATTTAGATGTACCTGTCTCAACATTAACAAAATCATCAACAACATTTGGAGCCACGTGTGACTCTAATAAATCAAATTCATCAAATGAAACATGAATAGATTCAACAATTTTTAAAGATCTTTTATTGAAAACCATGTAAGCTTTGGAGTGTAAGGCATAGCCCAGAAAGACGCCTTCATCGGCTTTGTTATCAAATTTGCTTCTGTAGTCATTACCACTGTAAACTACAAAGCATTTGCTGCCGAAGATTTTGAAAAATCCAATGTTTGGGGCTTTACCTCTCCAAAGTTCATAAGGTGTTTTACCGTGAAATTTGTTGACTAGGGATCGGTTCTGAATGAAGCATGTTGTATTGACGGCTTCTGCCCAGAAGTGCTCAGGCAGCTTTGCTTCGGCGAGCATAGTTTTAGCAGCTTCGATAAGTGTTCTGTTTTTCTTCTATGTTACACCGTTTTGTTGATGAGTTCTAACAGCAGAGAAGTTGTGACCGATGTCATGATCATCACAGTACTTTGCTATTCCATTATTGGTGAATTCAGTTTCATTATCTGATCGAACATCACTGATTTCATCGAGCTTTTGAGTCTGTAGTCTTCTGAACAGTGCTGTGACGATGTCATAAGTATGATCTTTAGAAGACATCATCTCTGTCCAAGTATATCTTGTATAATCGTCAACTGCGACTAAAGTGTATCTATGACCACCATAGCTGATAGTAGTCACAGGCCCGAAGAGATCCATGTGAAGAAGTTGCAAAGGTCTAGTAGTTGCAAGATCTGGTTTGCTTTTGAAGGAAGCTTTTGAAAGCTTTCCTAGTTGACAAGCTTTGCATATGTGATCATGATCAGCAGAAACTTTTGGTATTTTTCTCACCAATCCTTCTTTGGATAGCTTGGATAGGTATTTGAAATTCAGATGGCTGAGTCACTAGTGCCACAACCAGCTTTTATCTTGAGCAGAGTTTGCTACAAGACATAGATTAGCAGCCTTTCCATAGGCGTTTAGATCTATCACGTAGACATTCCCCTGTATATGTCCAGTTACCAAGGTTGAACAAGAGTCTGGATCCTTAATATCACATCTGTTTAAGGAGAATTGGCATATGAGTCCTTTGTCACAGAATTGGGAAATACTCAAAAGATTGTGCTTTAAGCCTTCTACTAGAGAGACTTTTCCTATGGAGAGATTTCCTCAAATAATGGATCCATAGTCAATGGTTCTTCTTTTAGCATTGTCTCCAAAGATGAATGGAGGACCTTCTGCTTCAGTAATATTTGAAAGAAGACATGATTCTCCGGTCATATGTCTTGAGCAGCCACTGTCTAGATACCATACATCTTTCTTTTCTGAATTTGTAGCAGCCATGAAGCATACTTGAGATATAGGAATAAGAAAATCATGGTCCCCTTTTATTTTTCTTTTGGGTCCAAATGGTTAGCGTATTTTTGGAACCCATACTTGCCTTACTTTTGGAATTTGGGATCCAGTAGGCTTCATGATGGATTTCAATAGACATTCATGGATCAAGTGGCCTAAACATTTGCAAAAGGTACAACGATGGAAGTTACAAATGTTATGTTGAGAAGATTGATTTTCAGTAGACATATGAGCATACTTTCTTTTAGCGGCAGCCTTAGACTCAGCAGACTTGTTGATAGCAGACTTAGAAGGTTCTGTATGAGATTTCTTAGGTCTGTATTCAGCAGTTCTTGCCTTAGCAGATCTGTTAATAGAAGACTTAGACTTCTCATACATTTTGCCTTTGAGCTTAGTGTTAGCAGTCTTGGAAGCAACTAGAGCTACCATTAGTGCTTTTGATGAATTTGATAGGTTTGGGCATATTTTTTGAGTTTCTGAAAACAGCAGCCTTTGCTTCGGTAAAGGTGTTGGTAGAAGGATTTTGTGAATCTGCATAACCCTTAGCAGACTTTTCGCCAGCTGATGATTGCTTTGCTTTAGACACATTGTTGGTCTTAATAGCTTGAGTCTTAGGATATTTATAATAAATAGCAGCATAACCAATTCCTTGTCTACCCTTGTTGTTAAACTGCTGATGATATGGAGGATCATCATCAGTTCGTACAGACAAGTCTTTTGTTTTCTGTTCAGAGGTTGTGCTAGCAGAGTTCTCAGAGAAACCCAGCCCAGTTTTGTCAGCAGAGGGCTTTTGGTCTCCGAGTATTTGGTCAAAAACAATCTTTGAGTTATTCCACGAGTCGATGGTTTTTTGTAACTCATCTTTCTTAGCAGATAGTTCTTTGGCATGACCAATAAGGCAAACAACATTCTCATTTAGAAACTTGTTCTCTTCTTTTAACTTGATACTTTCCTGCTGGACTCCATGGAGAGTTTTTAACTCGGCTTCCAGCACGGATTTCTCAGTTCCTAGCTTTTCATGACTTTTAGCTAACTTTACATAAGTCTTTCTAAATTCATTGAATTCCTCAAGCATATCCTGAGCATCCTTGAGGATTTCTTCTTTAGAGGGCTCTTAAGTAGGTTGTTCTATGTTAGCTTGAAAAGGAGAGTATTTGATTTCACTGTATGAGTCATAGGTGTGAGGTGACTCTAGAGCAACGAGGCATATATGTGCCTGATCAGATGAGTCATCACTATCATCCTCATTAGAATCAGTTTCAAACCAGGTGGATACTTGGTTTTGTTCTAAGTCCTCAGCCAGTAGATCCCTATGTTTTGAAAATGATTTAGAGGGTCGCCTTTTGTAAGCTTCATATTTGGGCTTAGGACATTTAGAAGAAAAGTGACCAGGCTTCCTGCAATTGAATCAAACTATCTCATAATTTTGTGAGCTTTTAGCAGTCTTTCTGAAAGTCTGCTGGTTTGTTTCCTTCTTCTTATTAAATTTGAGAATATTTGAAACTTCTTAACGAACATAGCAAATTGTTCGTCAGAAAGGATTTCATTGTCATTTGAAGAAGAAGAAGTAGATGGTTTATTTTCTACAGCAGGAGCTTCTTGAGAGATAGCAGAAAATGAAGGAAGTTTAAAATTTTTGTCCTATTCTTGAGCTTGAAGCAGTTCTTGCTCATAGACAGTTAAACGCGCATACAAACTTCGTAAATGCATGGAGTTTAAGTCCTTGTACTCTTTAATTGTTGTGGTCTTAACATGACACAAACTTCCCAAGGAAGCTAAAAATCTCATGTTAACTTCCTTAACACTATATTATTTTCCTAAGGAATAACAACTATTTACTACCTCACAAAATCTATCGTAGGCTTGATGTAGTGTCTCCTTTGGATCTTTTCTGAAATAGTCAAATTGTTGAATATAGTTGTACTTTCTGTTGTCTCTGGTGGGCATGTCTCCTTCTAGATATTCCACAAGTGCTTCCCACATTTCTTTGGCTGTTTTGCACCTGATTATCTGTTGATATGTGCTTGTATCGATGGAGTTGGATATGATATGTATAGCTTTGTTGTCGAGTTCAACAAGCTTCCTTTCTTCATCAGTCCATTCATTCATTGATTTAGGTATCTCGGGAGGTCCGCATGCTACTTCGGCAAGAAGGTTTGGCTTCATTGGAATATGAGGACCTGTTTGAACACATTTTCATAAACGATTGTCAATAGAATTCATGTATCTCATAACTTTGTCTTTCCATACTTCGAAATGACCTTCGTCCAATATTGGGACGTGGCTTGTATTCGAGGTAGGCAGCATATAGTGAGCCATATGATCTATTCTCAAGAGGTTAGTCTTGGAAAAGTGAATTTTCAAAGAATTAAGCTTTGATACCAATTGTTGGTCCCGAAACCTCAATCTAGGCTAGAAGGGGGGGGTTGAATAGCCTAGTAGTGTTTTAAAGATATTCTTTTTCTAAACACTTCTTAAAGAGTACTTCTTTCCTTCTAAAGCGATTTTAGAAAAAGAGTTAAGGCAACGGAAAACTGAAAGAGTGCCGAACTGATTGATAGGTTGCTATATATATAGAACAGATTCAGTAGTAGAATTAGTTAATAAAGACAATAGCAGTTAAGAGATAAGCAGGAACAATACATAGAATTTAGAAGTGGTTCGTACTGTGAATAGTACTGCATCCACTACCAAAGTGGTTAGCTTTGGATTTTGAAAGGTGCACTTGTTTATCCATTAGGTGTGAGAGTAAGATCACTAATGGATCGTGTACAAAAATAGTTTTCAACCAAGTGTTTAATGATGAGAGAAACAATCAATGAATAATTGTTCTCTCAAGTGCTAAAGTAAAGAACAGTTTAATAAGCAAACTAGAAGAAGCTGAAACAGAGTAAAGACTAGTAGATCTGCAGCTTCGGAAAGTTTGGTGAAGTGTTAGTTCTTGTCCTTTGGATCTCTTGAATACTTGAGTGTTGAAGATGAAGCTTGAGAATTTAATGTGCAAAAGATTATTATCGCTTCAGATCTTCATAACTTGAATTTATATCGAGGGAGATCTTTTTGGACCGTTGGACTGAAAGTGGAGAGGTGTGTCCAACGATATAATGCATTTAATGCATTTCGGCGTTTTGTAGGATGAGTGCAACAATAGACATCAGAGATGTAGTGATTGTAGAGGCAGACTGATGTAATTTCTACCAAAAGAGAAATGAAAGAAATTACCTTAACAAGGATCGTTCTAAGACAAGTCGTCTTGTTGGTGTAAAACCACACCCCCTACCTAAAAAGATAGGATACTTGGTTTATAATCGCCACAACTAAACACACCAAGCTTGGCTGATAAGCTAGGAAAGACGCCACAAGTTTTGTAGAAGACTATAAACTTGATAAGTCTAAAGTTCTCAAAGAACCAAAAGAGTTGAATAAAATTCACTCAAAAATAACATACATGATCTACTTTGCAAGGCTACAAAAGAGTCCTATTTATAGACCAATGTGGTGGAGAATAAAATGTTCATGATGTCATCCATGAGGTCAGCGATAAGCTAATCCACTTATATTATAAGTTGTACTAGCTATCATGAAAAGCTATCAAAGACTCTTGAGTTCTCCACGTTTATGAATGGATCCAACTTATCTTGAATGGAATTTTCTAGATTTAGAGAGAAAATTCGGATGCCTCCTTTGTTGACTTTGAAAAGGCTGAATTTTGGTCTTGTTTTGGGCTCAAAATGTACTCTTTCTTTGGGCTAGAGTTCCATCACCATGAGACTCCGTTTTGCACTTCAATTGGGCCTTCTTTCTTGTGCTTTTGAGCTAGACCAATCCAAGACTACGACCTAGTCTTGATTAATAACTTGGACTAAAAGGACTTGATTTGTTTGGTTTCCTTGAGTTGTAACTTGAGCTTGAACCCAACAAGTTCCAATTAAACCATTGATAGTATTCTTGAATTCTTTGGACTTGGACCTAGTGATAGGTCCAACTTGCCATTTCAATGGGTTTTGTTCTCTTAGATTTAAGCTCTCGGATTGAACTACATCATCCCCCCCTTCTTGAGAGTGATTTGTCCTCAAATCGCTTGCTGCATCAAAAGGAGCCAAGTCGGTAACATTAAAAACCTCATGCACATTATACTCACTAGGCAAGTCAAGACGATAAGCATTATCGTTAATTCGCTCAAGCACTTGAAAGGGTCCATCCCCTCTTGGTTGTAACTTTGATTTCCTTTGCATTGGAAATCGTTCCT
The DNA here is from genome assembly GCA_013146195.2 of Codonopsis lanceolata. NCBI lineage: Eukaryota > Viridiplantae > Streptophyta > Magnoliopsida > Asterales > Campanulaceae > Codonopsis > Codonopsis lanceolata. The sequence goes on from CM028383.1 coordinate 52,689,052, forward strand.
TCCTTAAATGCAACCAAACCCAGTCTCCTGGTTCAAAGATAACTTTGTGTCTTCCTTTGTTGGCTTTATCCTCATACTTCTTGGTCCTATCCTCAATATTGAGCCTTGTTTTTTCATGGATCTGCTTCACAAATTCTGCCTTCCTTTTGCCATCTAGATTAGTCCTTTCATTCAAAGGTAAAGGAGTTAAATCCATAGGAGACAAAGGATTAAATCCATAAGCAATTTCAAAAGGAGAAAACTTTGTAGCAAAATGTTTAGCACGATTTTAGGCAAACTCAACATGGGGTAAACATTTTTCCCAAGTCTTGGTATTTCTACCAATGATTGTTCTAAGCAAAGCAGAAAGAGTTCTATTGACCACTTCCGCCTGGCTATCAGTTTGTGGATGACAAGTGGTGGAAAATAACAATTTTGTACCCAACTTTCCCCACAATGTTTTCCAAAAGTAGCTCAAAAATTTTGTGTCACGATTGGACACGGTGGTTCTTGGCATTCCATGTAACCTGACAATATCCTTGAAGAACAAGTTAGCAATATGAGAAGTATCATTGGTCTTTTTGCATGCTATAAAATGTGCCATCTTGGAAAATCTATCAACAACAACAAAAATCGAGTCATTGCCATTTTTGGTTCTAGGCAAACCCAAAACAAAGTCCATAGAAAGATCAACCCAAGGTTCTTTAGGAATGGGGAGAGGTGTGTACAAACCATGATGGGGTTGAACCTTAGACTTAGCGTTCTTGCAAACGATACATTTTTCACAAATCTTTACAATATCACCTTTCATTTTTGGCCAAAAGAAATGCTCTTGCAAAATAGCCAAAGTTTTATCAATCCCAAAATGTCCCATAAGTCCCCCACCATGTGCTTCTCAAACCAAAAGTTCCCTAGTGGAAGAATTAGGAACACAAAGCTTTGCTTCTTTGAAAAGAAACCCGTCATGTTTGAAAAATTTCTCAAAAGAACCCCTTTCACAAGCTTGAAAAATCTGACCAAAGTCTTGGTCATTTTGGTAAAAATCTTTGATTTGTTCAAAACCAAGCAATTTAACATCAAGAGTAGAAAGTAAGGCATGCCTTCTTGATAAGGCATCGACAACAATGTTTTCCTTGCCTTTCTTGTATTTGATGACATATGGAAATGTCTCAATGAATTCTACCCATTTTGCATGCATTTTGTTTAGCTTGTGTTGTCCTTTCAAGAACTTTAAAGACTCATGGTCGGTATGTATTACAAATTCTTTGGCCCATAGGTAATGTTGCCAAGTTTCCAAGGCTCTTACAAAAGCGTACAACTCCTTGTCATAGGTAGGGTAACTGAGAGCCGCCCCACCTAGTTTCTCACTAAAATATGCCACAGGTCTTCCTTCTTGTATCAAGACTGCGCCAATACCTACACCAGAAGCATCACATTCAATTTCAAATGTTTTATCAAAATTTGGTAAAGATAAAAGAGGGGCATTAGTTAATTCAAACTTTAAATTCTGAAATGCTTCCTCTTCTTCTTTTCCCCATTTGAATTCAACATTCTTTTTTATCACTTTGGTTAGGGGTGCTGTGATCGATGTCTTATTTTAATTATTTTCCTTGCAAGTGGACAAGACTAATGTATAATAGTTTGGGAAGCAAGGGTCGAACCACAAAGACAAGAAGATCACAAATAGCGCGATTATTGATGGCGATTTATTAAACTAAGGGGGTTTTTATATTGATTTTATCTAAACTAATTATTATTCTAAAGTTAACTAAATTAGCAGCAATCACAGGTTATGACGATCTTATGATGGAGGGAAATCTAGGATTAGGGTTTCACTTGTATCTCCTTTATGGCTTATTTTGATAAAGTATCATTCAATTTCTTGGGTTCGTTCACAAAATATAGATATAGCCTGTCGAATTACCGTTCAGTCTCCAGCTCCAAATAATTCGTCCTATTCTATATCCTAGGCACAAGAACATATGAATCCTAACTGTCACTTAGGTCATATATGGAACCTGACCCTAACTTATCACTCTCGTGCATCGATATGTTCAATTTATCATGACGGTGAGCCAGTGTACGATATATGCACATTGATCATGCAGTTATCCGCACCTCTAGGCCTTTATTATTCACAATTACATTCATTTGTTCAAAGTGAAATAATAAAGGGATTGATAATCATCACGATCAACAAGAATTGAATGAATAAAAATATATTAAAGCATAGATTCGATACAAGTTACCTCCCAACTCCTAAATTAATGGATGTTTAGTTCATCCTTGAAGATGAACAGCACATGGAGATGATAAAACTACTTCTTGGACGTCCTTGAGCTCTGGCTACTGTCCTTTATTTATACCATGGAGTTGTAGGGGGTTTAGGAGTTTTAGTCTAGTTTGAAAACCTCCGTAAGTCGGTTCTGGCCACCTTGCGGCCGCAAGGTCATTACCCCTTGCGTCCGCAAGGGTCTTCGATTCCGGGGCTGACTTACTGCCTACCTTGCGAAGGCAAGGTCAAAATGCCTTGCGGCCGCAAGGTACTCAGAATGTCCCTTTTCCATTTTTCTTCAATTTTACAATTTGGCCCCTTCCTTGAAATCTTCACCAAAAAGCCTTATAAATCATATAATTTCACCTAAATCCCTGAAACTCGTAAAACACTAAAAAACACATATCAATAGCCAAAAGCCTCGTCGAATTGCTCAATTTAAGTCATAAAAGTACCCAATATCGACGTATAAAATACATCGATCATGCTGCTACAGTGCTAAAGTTCCTTACAAACCTGCGATAGAAACTTGCTAACCCATGGAAACTTCTTACCTCACTCACATTTTTCGGACTTGGCCAATCTTGGATGGCCTTTACCTTTTCCATGTCAACTGAAATGCCTTTACTAGTTACAATGTAGCCAAGAAAGTTTACTTCCTTCGTGCAAAATTCACACTTTTTCAAGTTGGCATAAAGCCTTTCTTCCCTAAGAACACTCAAAACAAGAGTTAGATGTTCAAGATGTTCCTCCAAACTCTTGGAGTAAATCAAAATATCATCAAAATACACAACAACAAATTTGCCAATAAAATTTCTCAAAACATGATTCATCAATCGCATAAAGGTGCTAGGTGCGTTAGTAAGGCCAAAAGGCATAACTAGCCACTCATAAAGTCCATGCTATGTTTTGAAAGCTGTTTTCCACTCGTCACCTGCTTTCATGCGAATTTGATGATACCCACTTTTCAAATCAATTTTAGAGAAAATTATGGCACCATGCAATTCATCTAACATATCATCAAGCCTAGGAAGAGGATGACGATATTTAATGGTTATGTTGTTTATGGCGCGACAATCAACACACATGCGCCATGTACCATCCTTTTTGGGCACCAAAAGTATGGGTACCGCACATGGACTAAGACTTTCCTTTACCCATCCCTTACCCAACAATTCTTCAACTTGTTTTTGAATTCCTTGGTCTCCTAGTTCTGTACGCTGGTTTGTTGGGAATTGATGCTCCGGGAACAAAGTCAATTTGATGCTCTATTCCCCGAATTGGTGGTAATCCTTTTGGAACTTCCTCGGGAAAGACATCTTCAAATTCCTGCAAAAGTGAAAGTACACTGCTCGGTAGTTCACCGGCCAATTCATTAGTATTCAAGTTCGCTTCTTTGAACATAAGAAGCACAAAAGATAACCACAATTTATAGCCTCTTTGATCTCTTTTTTTTTTTTGCAATCAAACACATCTTTTCTCTTGACACAAGGGATTCTATTTTTTTTCCTTTCTTTTCTTTTTCATATTTTTCTTTCTCTTTTTCTTTCGCTCTTTCTTTTTCTCTTTCTTTTTCTTTTTCTTTCGCTCTTTCTTTTTCTCTCTCTTTTTCTTTCTCTTTCGCTCTTTCTTTTTCACTCTCTTTTTCTTTTTCTTTCGCTCTTTCTTTTTCTCTTTCTTTTTGTTTTTCTTTCTCTCTTTCCTTTTCATCTTTTTGCATCCTCACTTGATCAGCATATACTTGACTTGGTGATATAGGTACAAGAGTTACATTTCTATCTTTGTGAACAAATGAATACTTGTTGGTATAACCATCATGCTTGACACGCTTGTCATACTGCCATGGTCTTCTCAACAGTATATGGCCAGCTTGCATAGGTACAACATCACAAAGTACCTCGTCTTTATACTTCCCTATGCGAAATGGTACAATTACTTGCTTTGTAACTCGAACTTCGCCATAATCGCTAAGCCATTAAAGTTTATATGGCTTAGGATGCTTTAAAATGGGCAAGTCTAACTTTTCCACCATAGAAGTACTAGCAACGTTAGTACAACTACCACCATCAATAATAACATTACATCCCTTGCCATTCACAAAGCATCGAGTGTGGAATAAGTTCTCTCTTTGAGCATCATCTTCATCTTTCATTTGCAAGTTTAAAACTCGCCTTGTAACCAAAAGATCTCCTTGGGCAGGTAACTCTTCCTTATCAGATTCTCTAAGTGAGGAAATAGAACATTTGTCTTCTTCAACATCAGTCTCATACTCACCATCATCATGAATAATCATTGCAAGCTTATTTGGACATTGGCTTGCGATGTGACCTCTGCCTTGACATTTAAAACACTTTATATCACGATTTCGTGAAGTAGAAGAATCATTGTTACCTTTGGAAGCCCCTTCATTTTTTTACGCCAGCTTAGAGAATGAGGAAGTGGAAGGCTTATCTTCCTTCTTTTGGGTGCTTGCCTTCCAAGTGTTAGTGCGAGTACTTCCCCCTTCTTGAGTTGTTTCTCGACTTTTATTGCTTGATGCACCAACTCCTCCATCTCAACATAATGATACATTTCCACCCTATCTTGAATCTCGCGATTCAAACCATTCAGAAAGTGAGCCATTGTAACTTCACGATCTTCCTCCACATTGGCCCTTATCATAAGAATCTCCATCTCTTTGTAATAGTCCTCCACACTTTTGGTTCCTTGCCAAAGTCCTTGCAGTTTATTATGAAGTTCACGATAATAGTAGCTAGGGACAAATCTTCTTCTCATGATTGCCTTCATTTCCCTCCAAGACTCAACGGGTGGTTCCCTGTTTCTTCTCCTACTCACAACCAATTGATCCCACCAAGTTAGTGCATAATCAGAAAATTCTGTGATAGCTAATTTTACCTTCTTGATGTCGGAATACCGGTGATAGTCAAAAATAAATTCTATCCTTTTCTCCCACTCCAAGTATGCTTCGGGATCTGACCTACCATGAAAAGTTGGAATTTTCATCTTAATGGAACTCAAGTTATTGTCTTCAAGTGGCCTTCTTCGATTTCGCCTCCTTTCATGTTCAAAATTCCTGTCCCAATCAGTGCTTCCAACTTCATCTCTATCTTCGTCTCTTTGGTTTGTGGCACGAGTAGACCTTTGTGACTCTTCCTCCAATCGGTCCATTCGTTCTTGCAAGGGTTCTAACTCATCTCATAACATCCTCCTCATTTCCCTTATCAAGGCTTGCATTTGGAGTGTGTTTAGATTTGGTTGTTGAACGTCTTCATTGGTTTGAGACATGATGTACCTGAAAAATACAAGAAAATACCTTACAAGGAAAATTTCATTCCCTCACGTGTTTTCTCTCGATTTTAGGTGAACACACACACTCAAAAATCTCTCAAATATAGTCTCACCTTTATTCTCTCTTAAGGTTCTTATTAAACTAAAGAACAACTATCAAGTAACTTGTGGATTCTCTCTATCTTACCAAACAATCAAGGATATACAAGGTTGTAATAAAAAACGAGAAGAAACTTGATAGTACCAACAAGATTTGATTTGTACTAATGGGAACAAAATAAACTTATGACAACCAAAAGAGAAATAGATTAGCACCAAAGACAACAAACGACACTTGATGAAACCAAAATGGAGCTTGAGTAATAATATGTTCAAGATTCGATGAGTATCAATCAAACAAAAGAAACTTGAAGCGGTTTTTTTTTTTTTTTTGACTTGATAGTTCAAAGGTTATGAAAAGAAATAAGAAGAAGAAGAATTGATTTCCCAACCCCCAAGATTCACTGATAAAATTCCTTGCCAACTTGTGACAAAGCCCAATATCAAGATGTGAATAATGAAATACCGAGAAAAATCAAAAGATGAGAATAGAAGGATAGTATGACTTCTTATAATTGGCTCTGATACCAAATGATGTAATTTCTACCAAAAGAGAAATGAAAGAAATTACCTTAACAAGGATCGTTCTAAGACAAATCGTCTTGTTGGTGTAAAACCGCACCCCCTACCTAAAAAGATAGGATACTTGGTTTAGAAGCGCCACAACCAAACACACCAAGCTTGGCTGATAAGCTAGGAAAGACGCCACAAGTTTTGTAGATGACTATAAACTTGATAAGTCTAAAGTTCTAAAAGAACCAAAAGAGTTGAATAAAATTCACTCAAAAATAACATACATGATCTGCTTTGCAAGGCTACAAAAGAGGCCTATTTATAGGCTAATGTGGTGGAGAATACAATGTTCATGATGTCATCCATGAGGTCAACGATAAACTAATCCACTTATATTATAAGTTGTACTAGCTATCATGATAAGCTATCAAAGACTCTTGAGTTCTCCAAGTTCATGAATGGATCCAACTTATCTTGAATGAAATTTTCTAGATTTAGAGAGAAAATTCAGATGCCTCCTTTGTTGACTTTGAAAAGGCTGAATTTTGGTCTTGTTTTGGGCTCAAAATTTACTCCTTCTTTGGGCTAGAGTTCCATCACAATGGGACTCCGTTTTGCACTTCAATTGGGCCTTCTTTCTTCTGTTTTTGAGCTAGACCAATCCAAGACTACGGCCTAGTCTTGATTAATAACTTGGACTAAAAGGACTTGATTTGTTTGGTTTCCTTGAGTTGTAACTTGAGCTTGAACCCAACAAGTTCCAATTAAACCATTGATAGTATTCTTGAATTCTTTTGACTTGGACCTAGTGATAGGTCCAACTTGCCATTTCAATAGGTCTTGTTCTCTTAGATTTGAGCTCTCGGATTGAACTACATCACAGACATTCCTAAATAGAGTAAGTTTTCAGCTCATAGGCGTTACAGCTTTAAAAGTCTTCTTAGCCAAAAGAGGTAATGTCTTCAGTCTTCATGATTTCGGGTGACAGTCTAGACAGGTTGTCTGAGCAGATAGTCTGAAGTCAGATAATGACATGGTTGACTTCATTGGAGGGAAATCTGAAGAAGAAATTTTGAATATTATTTTGACTAGATATTAAAAATATCTAGATCAAATAATATCTGACCTAATTCCATGTGTTTGGCTGAGCTTGTTTTTTTTAGCTTGAGCAGACTTCAAAGTCTGCTATTTGAAATGTGCTTTCAAGGCTTCTGTTGAAGCCTACTGGTCCGCGCCTTGTAGAAACTAACACTAAACTAGTTTTAAATACCCTTGATTCTAAGACAGTTGCCACACTAATCGGTACGCAGACCTATTAGCCACTGTTCGATAGAATCAGAAGATGACTCAACCAAATCTAGAACCTATGAAGGTCAACAACATCATATATTATTGCTCGTGATGACCGGTACAAAGCAAATGTTATATCAAGATGTAATCTGTTAGTATTAGATGAGGTTTATAATTCATTGGATGAAGCACACCAAATTCTTTTCAAGAATTCAACTTTTGGTGAGCTGTATAAGATGAGAAAGAATATGAGTAAGAGCAACGTGTTGATGCATGTGTTAGCACTTTTTAGGATTCGGTCACCAACAAATACTAAAAATGAAATATGGTTTTGTATTGGTGGTCAAGAAGTAAGATTTTCCTTTTCGGACTACACCTTAATCACAGGTTTAAAACCTGGATTATTAGAAGATTATTACGATGAGATCCCTAGTACCAAGGCACTAGTGGATAAATATTTTCTTGGACAGATGGCAGTGAAGCCTGAAGAGTTAAAAAAAATTATAAATGCAGCTGACATGGATGATAAACTGAAGTTGGGTCTTGCAGTTGTTTGGGAGTATGTGCTGAGGGGTATTTCACCTAATGCTACTATTGATGTGGACGTGTTAAGTATAGTTAAGAATTTGGATTTGTTCAATAAATATCCATGGGGAACAAAGTCATATCCCCACCTTCTCAATTCAGTGATGAAGATGGCTACTTCTCGTGCTCAGACTTCTGTATGCAATGACTTTTCGTTGGCATTACAGGTGACCAATTGTATATATTATATGGTTAGCTGATTTTATATTGAATGGTTATCTAATTATTTCAATTTGATATGCTTCTAATATGTAACATTTTTAAAATGCAGGTTTGGATATTTGAGTTGTGCCATGATTTTCCTGGATTTATAGACATGTATGAGTTATCAAACATCGACAGTCAAGTGCCGAAAACTCTCAGAATGTGCAATTGGAAGTCTTGCCAAAATCCCAGCTATGAGGAAATTATCGATACATTGGATATTACAAGGGTAAATGTAGAGTTTGATTAATAAAGTTGTGGTTTCAAACTTTGTTATTTTATAAACAGTAGTGCCCGGTAGAGTTGATTAATCAGTTTGATATTTTGCTCAATTGACAGGATGAAGTGCTTGTTCCATTGACCCCATTGAGGTTGAAAAACAACAGCCCTATGTTGTTGAGTATGAGCGACGGTTTGGCGCTGATTGGAGCACATTCTTTCATTTTGTGGCTAAACATGTTGAAGATGAAGGTCGTCAACAGCAGCAGCAACACCTCCCCTCCCGACAACATCCCTCTCCCTCTCCCATTGTGACTAGCACCAGCACCAACAGCACTAGCACTCCTCATCTCAGTGCAATTTTTGATTTATTACAGAAGATGGACCAAAAGATTGATGATCTTAGTCACTTCGTGGACCAAAAGATTGATCATCTTAGGACTGAAGTGACAGCCTTGGATCGAAAAATGGTAAAGTATTTGCCCTTTTGATTTTGAGTAATTGGTTGTGATATTAATTAGTTTATACTTACCTAAGCTTACTTACCTACTTGAATTGACAGGATGATCTAAAAACAAGTTTAGATCCTGCTCGAGAACAAGCATCACCCCCCAACTTGGCATTGACTCCCACCCATGACTCTTCTCCTACTTTTCCAACTTTTGCTTCCTTTTCCAGAATCCTCAAATGCCAATCCCACTATCTTTACTACTCCCCCTACCACTACTCCCATCTCCACTACTCTCTCTACAACCACCACTCTCATCTTCTCTACTATCCCACATAGTACTTTTGTCCGTGCCGATGGCACGGCGCTAGTTTGTGCATTCATCAATAAATGAAGCAGATAATGTGGAAATTAATTAATATTTACTTATAATTTGTCTAAGTTAATTATGATAACAGTTAAAAAGAAAAAAAACAAATATTTCAAATTACAAAACTTACGATTTTTTTAAAAATTATTTGTATACGAAATTGCAGGCCGAAAAAAATTTAAATTGATTAAGTTAATTACGATAACAATTAAAAAGAAAAAAATAAAAATATTCAAAACTTAGACATAAATTAAATTGAGATTCAGTTTCAAAAAATAAATTGATTAAGTTAATTACGATAACAGTTAAAAAGAAAAAAAATAAATATTTCAAATTGCACAACTTACGATTTTTTTTACATAAAATTGAATAATTAATTAAAATATCGAATAGAAAAGGGACGTGAGTTTGGTGGAGGAAGGATTAGTGGCAACCAACCATGAATAGTGGGGGGAGTTGGAGAGAGAGAGAGGTAGTTTGCCGTTCACACATGTGAACTCGGAGAGTGATAATGACCGTAGGATCTTATTAGAGGAATCAATCTCAACCCCTAAATATCTTTAGTCAATTGTATATATGTGACTATAAGCTATATTGTATTATAGATTTCCCATCAATAGTTCTCAATATTTTTATTAGATTTTATCCCTTTAAGCCAACTTCTTTCATTATCAAAAAAATATTTTTATTAGATTTTATTTAGGAGAAGTTATACACGAGCTTAAAATAATCTTGTGTAATAACATACACCCGATTATACGCTTTTACTTCACTTGTCATTAACCCCTCCGCCCGTCGTTCCCTACTAGTCGTCTGTCGTTATTTACAGGAAAGCTTCTTTACTTCATTCGCCGCCCTAAGCTCAAACTCCAAAACAACAATGGCGTCCGTTCTAGCAAAGAAGCAAAAGAATGGAGAGAAATACACTCTGACAGAGCTGAAAACCCTAGGACACCAACTCCTATCATCAAAAGAGCACATAAACAACCTCCCTCTCCTCCTCACCTTCATCAACCCTACCTCTAAACCACAACTCGCCCTCGAATCCCTTCTCTCTCTTCACTCATTCTTTACCCCTCTACTCCCCGACCTCCCTCTTTCTTTTATCTCCAAGCCTTCCACCGACGATGACCCCGATTTCATTTACCGCACATGGCTCCGCTCCAAATTCGACGACTTGGTCCAATCTCTAATTACAGTTGCAATTTCTCCTCTCTCCGATGAAGCTCTCAGGGTAAGTAAACTTCTTATCCGATTTCCCCTTGTCAGTTTGCCTAGTACTCGTAATAATCCCAAAAGAATATTCATCAAGTTAAACTAAGACTCTTTTAATTATTGTTTTGGATGGTTTTTGCAGGAAGTGGTGGTGGATACTTTGATGGAGTTTGTCAAAGTTGGGAATGGGGGAACGTTTCATTCCTCTATATACCACAAGTTTATCCACGCCATCGTGAGTTTCACCCTTTTTCTACTACTAGTATCATTTATTCAATCTTGCATAAACACTTCACACACTAAATTTCTTCATCCATACATATGCTTTTCAGTCTACACGTACTTGAGAAGTTCGATATTTTAAGCCAACACAACACTAAACCTGAACCCGAACATAACCACTATAACTTTAAAGGCATTCCTCATATACAACTAGGTTGAACATCATAGAAATAGGATGCTTGATTATTTATGCTATTGTTTTGGTGGAACTCATGGAGGGAGTATATTGTTTTTATTTATTTATTTAGATTTGGTTGGACTCCCGAATGCCTCATATACATATAGTTTTTCGTTTTTATTGATGAACCTTGGCAATGACTAGTTGTCTTATATTCCTATTTCTAATGCTTTTAGGTTCACTCTACTTCGGAGGTTGAAAGTTTGTTAAATTTGCTCGTCTCCAAGTACTTCAAGTATATTGATGTCCGGTATTATCTCTCATCATTCTTGAAGAGTTGTCAGTCTCTAGTTTTCCTCCTCTGATTTATGGATTGTTTAATTTATACAATGCCTCTTTGAAGATATAATGTTTTGTACACCCAATGTTTTCTTTTGCCTTGACCTCAAAATGGATAAATGAAAAAGTGTACTTCTCTTTCATTAACATGCTTGTACACAATGCCAAAGCCAATTTCCTGGATGTAGCCTTCATTTAACAGCTAGAATTAATGTATGAATACTAGTGCACACCTGAAAAAAGGAAATTAGTAAAAATCCATGAAATTAAAGAAAGATGCCCTAATCAAAATTGAAGAACTTGATGCAGAGACTAAATTCTCATACTCACATTTAAATCAAACAGTAGATAATTTAAAACACAACTGATTTGATCCTAGAATCCATAAAAGATGTTTCACAAGTAGAGGTACTCAAAGTGCAAGCACTGGAATTTCATTCAAAACATCAGCGGGTCAAACTGTCGAAACTGAAAAGTTGTACAACAATTTTTAGTTGGAAACGACAGCAGCTATTGCGGAGCTGCTGGCATGCGTCTGTGAGACGGTTTTCTTCCTTTTACTGTGTTAACGTCATATATTTTTTTTGATAAGTAAAGGTATTATATACGAATAGCGTCAAAATAGGTGATGCGGCCTATGTACAATAAAGAGAAGATACAAGAGATCTCAAGCTACACGAGCTGGAGGGAATTCCTTATCACTTCTAGATAGTGAGTAGGAGTGGGAAAGGTCCACCGACTCGGGGCACCAAGAAGAATATAGTGCGCAGCCAAGTATCTTTAAGCTTCTCTAAAGACCCTTCCTCGTTATCAAAAGCCCTCCTATTCCTTTCCTTCCAAATGACCCAGCAAGTCGCCAATGGAGTAACCTCCCAAAGAGAATTTTTCCTACTTTTGTATAGAGACTAGCTCAAGAAAAAATCAAAAACTGATCTAGGCATAGCCTGTGCAATTCCAAACAGCCAAAATCCAATTCCATAAATTGCCGCCAGGGCAATGAATCGACAAATGATCCACGCTTTCATCGCTCCTTTTACACATGTAACACCGCTAACATAGATCTTGCGCCGCTTCCTCGATTATCCCGGTTAAGATGGCTCCATGACAAGCCTCCCAAGCAAAGAAGCCTACACGATTGGGAGCTTTAGTCTTCCACAACAACTTCCAAGGAAAATGTTGTTTCTTGCATTCAAGAACCGGGAGTAGACGGACTTAATCGAGAACACTCTTCCTCTGTTACCCTCCCACCTAACCGCATCCTCACCATTTCTTCCCACTTGTTGCTTATAAACCATATCAAAGAATTCCACACAAGAATCCATTTCCTAGTCCCAGTAAGCATCTACTTTAACGTAGGTTCCGCACCACGGTATCCCCCCGAACTTGAAGAAGCGAGCTTACCAAACGGTCCTTATCGGTAGCCAAATTAAACAGATCTGAAAGCGGTCTCCATAACTCCACCTCCCCACACCATCTATCTTTCCAAAACGGATAGTGGATCCATTCCCTATTTCAAAAGAGATGTGTCTCACAAAAGCTTCCCAACCTTTATGAATCCCTTTCCAAACTCCCACCCCATATCTTCTTTGAAATCTTGTTCGGGGTCCATATGTTTACGCCTTCCCCATATCTCGCATCCTACCAATTTCCTCCACAACCCTACACGATCGGTCATGTACCTCCATAACCACTTAGCAAGCAAGGAAGAATTGAAGACTCTTAGATTCTTGATCCCTAAACCACCCTCTCTGTTAGCCCGAACCTTATCCCATTTAACAAGATGATGCTTGCGCTCCTCACCCGAACCTTCCCACAAAAGTCTCTTTCCAATCTTTCAAGGTCCCGAAGAAGGCATCACTAAGAGGGACATGAAATAAGTAGGAGAATTTGGGCCAGTACTTTGACTAGAGTGAGCCGCCTGCTTTCGAAAGCAACTGCTTTCCAACCACCAAACGTCTTTCAAATCTTTCTAGATCGTGTTCCGTGTGTTTTTCTTTTTAAAAGGAGCTCCAAGGCAGCCCAAATAAGAAGGAAGTTGAGCGCTTTTACATCCAAACCAAGAAGCTAAAAATCTATGTTCTCCACCCCCAACCGAATAATTTCACTCTTAGCTATATTAACCCGAAGGCCCGACACCATCCGGAAGAACGCCAATAAGAGGCGAAGGTAGCCTAACCGAGTAGCCTTAGCATCACATAAAACCCAGTATCATCTCGCAAAAGAATATGGGAAACCGAGACCACCTCATCTCCTCGCCTCCCCACCTCAAACCTCGAATAAAACCCCCGAACCGCTTTATCCATAAGCTTACTCAAAGCCTCCATAACAATAATGAACAGGAATGGAGATAGAGGGTCTCCTTGGCGTAATCCCCTCGAACTATCAAAAAATCCGGCGGGTTCTCCATTAATCAACATTGAGAAGCGAGCCGTAGAGATACAAAAGTAAATCCATTTTTTCCACTTCTCCCCAAAACCCATTCTATCCGATATAATCTTAAATAACACCTTCCTCAAGCGTAGAGCAAGAACCTTGGCCAGCAACTTGTAAATGCTGCCTACTAAGTTGATAGGCTTGAAATCACACAAATCAGTCGCTCCTTTTTTCTTCGGAATTAGGGCTATGAGCAAGCGGTGAAGCTTTTCTCGAATCCCTTATTAACATAGAAATGCCTTTGAAAAACCTCCATAACCTCGGTTTAATTACCTCCCAGCCGAGAAATAAACGCCATTGTGAATCCATCAGGCCCGGGGCTTTGTCCCCACTCAACCGCCTGTGGCTGCCACCACTTCCTCTTCGGAGAAACCATCCTCCAAAAGCCGACTATCCTCCTGTTCTAACACTTTAAAAGAGACACCATCAAGATTAGGCCGCCACTCTCCTTGATCCTCAAAGAGTCTAGAATAGAAATCTACTACACCTTGCTTTATATCGTTTTTGTCAACTAGCAACGATCCTTCAACCGTGATGTTTTTGATATGGTTTGCCGATTTATGCAAGCTTGCCGTTCTGTGAAAGAACTTAGTATTTTGATCACCTTCTTTGAGCCACCGAACTCGGGACTTTTGTCTCCACCGGTGATTTCTTCACTTAGAAGAAGGCTCCCTAATTCTCTCCTAAATCGGGCCAGAAGCTCTTCAACGTCATTTAGACCATACGAGCACGCTTTCAAATCCAACGCATTGATCTCTGCCATCACTTCCTTAATCTTAACTTCCAGTCTTCCAAAAACCTCTCTATTCCATATCTTTAAATCTTCCTTGAGCAGTTTTAGTTTTCTAGCCAAAATGAAGCAGGGATTACCGGCCACAATATACTAGTCCCACTTTAACTTAACCCGTTCAACAAATCCGAGCCTTCACCACATATTATCGAATTTGAAGGGGATTTTCCTTTCGATATCCCATTGCATTCTAGCATCGAGAGGGACATGGTCCGACACCACTCTAGGGAGGCTAATCATGAGGAAGCTGGCGAAAATGGTAACCCGATGCGAGGAAAATAGAAATCTTTCTATCGAGAAAAATGATTCTGTCTCCATCTCTAAACCAAGTGAATTCTCCTCCCGATAATGGAAAATCCACTAACTCCATCTCATTAATAAAATCATTGAACTCTGCATTGCTCGAGTGAAACCACTAGAGCGATCTTTCTTGAGGAAGCGAACTACATTGAAGTCACCCCCTAAGCACCACGGAGCATTCCATTTCGATCTGATGTGCTTCAATTCCTCCCACAAACCACCACGCTCATTAACGGAACATGGACCATATACTCCCGAAAAAACCCACTCTTTATTTGAGTCAACCATTTTTAGTAAGCAAGAGACTGAATATACCCCACACTCTATCACCAACTTTGTCACCACCCTTCTATCCCACATAATTAGAATGCCACCTCGACCCATTCGACCCTAAGAAATTCCGGTCAAACCATCTGTCACCTCCGATGCTATTGTTGCTCTTACATCGATACTTCCCATTTTTGTTTCTTGCAAACACACCACGTGAGGCTTCCATCTCCTTAAAGCACCTTTACTATCATCCTCTTTTCTCGATTATTAAGACCCCACACATTCCATGAAACAATGCGTAACTCCATGATAAACTTATACGAGATAAGTTCTGCTCCTCCTCCCTCACCACGACCCTCCTCGAATATCAAAATTGAGACTACAGCATAGCTGCTTCAACTCACGTTTACCCCTAGCTCTTGTCTTGTTCGAATTCTTATTGCTGTTGTCTTTTGTCGACCTCCATTTCTTCTCTATATCCAAGAGAAGCTCCATAATCTTATCTTCAAAGCCCGAAGCAGACACCCCAGTGCTTGCCCAAACCCCTTAGCTCTCCTACTAGCCCACGTGGAAATGTCCTGTGTTGCCTCCAAATGGGAAATGAGTTCAATTCCTTCCAACTCCTGATGGACCACAAGAGGAGTGCAAACAATCGGCTCGGATAGTGAATCCTCTTGGCTTACCTTATGCAGCAAGGCCCCACTTCGGGGCCAGCTGTCTCTGTCGGAATCCCCTTACGCATTGAACCCGGTGACTCCACCTCGTCACCCTGCCCGCCGGGGAAATTACCCTCCTGACAAATTGCGACGGAGGACCGGTGCATCTCTACGAGCCGACAACCTCTTCTCTCCCTTCAATAAGCGGGTTGTGAGCCAACGGCTCCACTTCCTCTTCGCCTCAATGAATGTACCCGGTTCGCAACTCACCCACACCGCCCAACTCGAGAGATAGTCGTAATAGGGGTGCGGTGAATAGGTTCCTTCCTCAAGCCTTTCCCTAATGTCTCACACAGCATGATCGTGATTCAGCCTCCTCGGGCCCACAATCGAAGCGGCTGAGTCGGACTAGCCTCCCTTAAACCATCACGCTTCCTACTAGCCCTGCACGCTGCGAACTCGGCGACCACTCGGCGACCACTCGCATTCGAAATTATCCGATTCTCGCCGGCTAGACAAGCTCGACAAACTATAGGATGCGTTGACTCCCATGTCTACGTCCACGAAGACAATCGGGTCTACCTTCGCACCGACCCTCTCCATTACCCATATTGCGCAAAGAAATTTCGGTGATATTGGACTTAAACGGCCGAGACAATGCCCACTGTGACTTCCTTCTCACGGGCCTTTTTCATTTTGATTTAATAGGGGCCGAACAGCCTTACCCGACCACTTCTAAGAAATGGGCCTCTACTAGACCCATCCCCTTGGAATAAAGCCCGTGTCTACCACCGTTATTCGATACCTTGCCCTTTACTAAGAACCCTTTCCCTTCGAAGTCGCTGCTACGTTTTGACCACTGGATTTAAAATTTGAATTTGAAAACCTTTGATCCCGGGACTAGGTCCCCGCCATACTCTACCTTGTACCTCCCTATCCCACCCCCCAGCATAGCTCGTGTGAGTTCCACCCTCCTCCAAATTCGTTTCCTCAACCAACGAACTCCTACCTGACCCGCCTTTCTGGCGGTCCCTTAGCATCATTGCTTTCGACCAAACAGAATAACGAAGACACTATTACCCACACTAATACGCACCGAGGATGGCAACTTCTCGTTTAATCTAACCAAAATTCTTGCCCATCTCACCTCTGTCTTTTCCTCCGTAGGAACATCGACCTTCACAAAACCACCGCAGAAATCTCCAATTTTCACAAAAACCGAATTGCTCCACGGATGAAGAGGGAGCCCCCAAACCCTAACCCACACTTCCTCCAATTTATGCCCTACCCGCCCTTCCCGAAAACATGACACCTCCTTCTCGCTAAAACTCCAAAGGCGAGAGGCCTCCCATTCACCACCCATTTCTTGAAGTTGATAATACGGCAAGCCTCCTCTTTCGACGGAAAGTCATCAAAAAGAATTCCCACTAAGTTCATGGACTTTGACTCCTCCAAAGAACTTTCCAATGAACATCCACCCATCTCGCACTTCCTCCTTAGTTGAAGTGAAATCTTGCTTGCCCCCCCACACCGCCCACCAAACAACGACCAAGGAAGCGCAATATTACGAACACGACTCTTCCTCCACCTCAAAATCTCACGGCCTACACCACTTCCCTTCGAAAACACATGTTCGAGAACGGGCCAAGAAGAGATGTCGGCCGCTTCTTTGAAAGACTTACTAAGAACACCATGTTCCTTGGTATTAAGAACTCCGCAAAAGCGGCGAAGCTTTTCAGCCACCCAAACCCAACGATTCTCGTCGGGGACGCAAATATGCCCGCAATATGCCTCCTCGAACCTCTCACCGGGACTCGATGAAGACTCCTGCAAAGCATTCTTTTCCTTGGCGACAATAAATTCTCTCTTACGCCCTTGCCACTTCTTCCACCGAGATAGCGTTGGAGGTTGAAAATCGCTAAACCATTCACACATCCCATCGAACTCAAAATGGGAGAGAACAATGTCGTGAGATCTACCTCTGCTCCTCTCCACTATCTTGAACACCACCTGATCCTTAGACTGTAATTTGAAAACATCAAAAGTCTTCCTCCCACACCGGAAAATAGTTCTATCACTATTTGAGGAAAATCCTTGAATATCGACCATCTTCTTTTAAAATCCAAGATAACTAAAAACTTAAAGATCGACCTCAGAAATCATAAGCAGCCCAAATAAGGATAAGACGGAAATGAACAGTATCTAGAGGTAAGTCATAGTCGAAACCAACCACCAAGCCGCAATCTTCTCAGCGACCCCTCGAGACACCGCGGTTCCGGCGAAAATTTCGCCACGCACGGCGAGGCGCTGTGGACTCGGCGACTACCGGCGGCGGCGAAAGGACAGAACAAGTCGCCTAGTCTTGCCGAGCTACTCTGCCTAGACGGTGAACCTCAAACCACGTCGCAACTCCTTCAGCGACTCAAACCCTAGTTATTGCACTGTCGACTCAAACCTTGTTCACGATCGCTATCCCCTTCCCACTCAAACCCTGTCGACTCAAACCCTGTTCACGATTGCTATCATCTTCATAATCTTAAACCCTGTTCACAACATTCAAATCTTTCGACTCAAACCCTGTCGATGCAAGATATTGGCAAAAACAATAAGGATGGGACAAACCCTGTCGACTCAAACCCTTTCGACTCGAACCCTTTCGACTCAAACCCTGTTCACGACATTCATTATGTATTCTCAATAAAGGAGAAACCACAATAGACAAGCCATCCTACAATTAACGTCATATTTAATTGGGGTTTCTTAAATTTATTTTCTAACAAGTTTTAGGGTTTTGTAGGCCTATTTAAAGGCATCTCTAACATTGTTTAATATTACGTTGAATTATATTATTAATTTGGGTTTTCACATATTGTGAGCTTGGTTGAGAGATTCCTTGGATTAGGGTTTCTTGTTTATTCGATCTTATCATGTTTGTTTATTGAGTTGCAAACTTGTGGGTGGTCGCGTACTTTTGGTTCCTAATCAATTGCGATTAGTGGGTTGAAGTTGCACCCGAAGGTTGTAGGGAGTGGTATATCCGCCCTAGGATCGAGGAAAACTCATACTATCTTTCTTTCTATTTGTGTCGTTCGTTGATTATTGTTCGTTTCCGCACTTCAAGATTCAAAGGTTGGTTAGCTTCTTTGTAACCGTTCTTGGGTTCACATCAACAACTAAACCCAACGTTGTCTCAACCATTGTTCTTGGGCGAGAGTGACCTGTGGAAGAGGAATTCGCTAAGAAGCCCCCAAGTGTTGTAGGGAAAAAAATGTCTTTAACATCGTGCAAGGTTCAATTCTGTTCTTGTTGTTTGTGCTTCTTGTGCTAATAGTGCTTTACCTTCTTTCTCCCAGAAACTGTTATGTGTTATTCTTTAAGCAGCCTGTTGCAACCGCATACAAAATGGTTGAGATAACCTTAGGATTTTTGTTCGACGGTTGAACTTGTCACCTTGTGGATGCCATTGCATTACTATTCAGCACCTTAGCTCAGGCTGCCTGTACCAATAGCTCAATTCAAGATATAAATTTTGTTTGTTATGAGGGCATCACGTGTTATGGGATTCTTTGTTTCTTTTTAAACTTTTCTGTTGTTTTAAAATTTGGGTGATTGAGTCATTTTTCTTATTATTTGTTGTATTTTAAATTTTAAATTAAATGATGCTACTGGATGACATCTATCTGAAGTGCTGCCTTTCTTTTCGCAGTTATTTTAATTACATCAGCCTCGAAAAGCTAGCTCGAACTTTAGACGTTAAGGATGTATCTGGTACTTTCCATCCACACAATTCAGTAATAATTTTGGGATATTTTATAATGCTACTGTTGGTTCTTAATCATCTCCCATTTATTTTCTGCCTTGGTGTTTTACATATTATTAGATAAAAAAGATGCATGTGCAGATACTGACAATGAGAGTCAACCAAGAGCAAGGTATTTCGTTTATTGTACATTTTCTTTTTGATGGGTCTTTACTTTTATATATGAGTTAACTTGTATGTGATGCATGTTGATGAATGTGCCGTGCTTTACGGCTTGTAAATAAGACCATTGCATTTTAATAATGTGTCTATTCTGTAGAAGCACATAATGTGCAAGGCCTTATAAACTTTTGGGTTTTGTATGGGAGGTCAAATGAAAATCAGCGTGATTGGATGGTGTTAATCATCAAAATGAGTATGCTATTCTAAGCCATCAGCACTGGCAGTTTCACAGTTTCCCTCATCCAATAAATAAATTATGGCAAGTTAATGTATGGGTGGTCTTGTGAGCAATTAATTTTATTTTTAAACACTGAAATATGCTGCCACAAAGTAGTTTTAACCTTGCAATTGCATGACAATGGCATTTCACCCACGAAATAATGCCATATGGATGGCGCCACCTTGCCAAAAATTTCCCTTCCGGATATCAGAATGTGGCATGTGGCAAATCTATGACAACCAAATGTTTTGTTTGTTCGCCATATCAAAGCACGAAACCTCTAATTCACATGATTATACATAAGGATGCCAGAATGTCTGGGTTTTTGGCAAGGTTGTGGTTGTTAGTGATTATTAATGACATATGTTCAAACCTTGTTAACAAAAAAAATAATGTCTGGGGTGTTGTTAATCTGTGCCAATTACATGTTGGATATGTTTGCTATGCTGAAGTACCAAGCTTTCCATTGCTTTCCATTAGCCTTCTATCAACTAGAAACAGGCTTGATCTACTGTGGCTTTGATATTTCATTTGGTTGATTTTATGTGCACACTAGGTGTTGTCCCATGTGACACGCATTTACATTGGATTTGAATTTTGTGCAACTTAAAGTGAAAACAAATTTTTTTGTTGACTATTAAAGCGTTTAAAAAAAACCATGCAACTTAGTAGACTTGCACCTTGAACTCATTACGAGTGCCTTGTGTATTCTACTGACACAGAAACTCCGTTTTCGTGTTTATGGTATTATCATTATGTACCACCTGTTTTCATGTTGGACCCTTTGCTCTAGTGAAGCTACTATGAACATAGAACTCAATATCTGGTTTATATTGTAGCAGGGAGCTTTCAATCCAAAGGATACATCGTATACTGTCAACTATCCCACCTTTGGAAAAACTTGGTGAAAATTCTGAATATGAGATGTGGAGTGGTTCAGGTGACTTATTGCAAACACTAATTACTTCCAGGATTGTTTCAAATGTTTCCTTCAAGTCTATCTCATGTGCACCTTTTTAAAGTGTCCTCTTTGTGATTGACTTATCTTGTATTTGCTTCTTATATATATCTTAGGTGTTTTCACCAAAGAAGGTAATAATAAAGAGAATTTAAAACTTCCTGAAGCAGAAGAAAAAAAGAGCAAGACCAAAAAGTCTAGCAACAATGTATGTGTGGTTTTCTGATGTAGACAACTTTTTCCTTCATGTTATTGTTTGTTTGTATTGTTGGTATTATCATATGTTAAGTACTACTTTATTCTTGGGTGTTTAGATGACATAATGTATTGATTTTCTGTATTTTATGGATTTCAGGTATTGCCCCAAGCTAATGTTCCCAGAAAGATGAAACTAAAATTCACTAAAGCATGGATAACATTTCTTAGGTTACCGCTTCCTATTGATGTGTACAAGGAGGTAGATATATACAGATCCACTCATGCTATGCAGTTTTTTCTCTTACTACTATAGTAGTATATCATTATTGTCGTTATTAATGTGGTCAAACTTGATCAGGATATAGCCTTGTGGTAGTACTATTAGATTATCTCAGTATAATTTTTTCTTCCATTTATCTTATCTCCCCGTTATCACGAAGAATCCTACTCTCTATTTTGGAACGTTCCCCTTGAAGAGACCATTTTCGAAAGCGAAGCTTATTAATTTTTATCCGTAAATACTCGGGGTATGAATGGAAATTAGTTTAAACCTTAATAAGTTTGACTTTTGGACATGTACTCTTGGAGCGCAACAGAAGGAGTATTGGTTAATTGACTTCTGAAATTTCTACATAAATACTCGGTTGGAAGTCGTTTTTGGGTTAAGGCCTATACCAAAAGTTATGTCTAAAAAATGGATATTTTACCAACTCTTGTGATGTAAAGCCTGTTAACACAAAGGGTTTGTGATGCATTGTGTTTTCTATTACTCTGAATGTACTAGTAAAGAGAAAATTGTACTGAGGAAGAAGTCTAAAAAAAGGAGGACAAGATGTCCCTCAAATGGAAATAAAACATTAAAATAGAATGAATTAATTGCAGTGAACCCTGGGGTTAACGTATCAGCAAACTCCCTTTCGTTCTCATTTTTGTAATAAGCCTCTTAGGTGTTCAAATAAAGTTGAAGATTAACTTTAGGGTGCAGAGTCAAAAAAATGTTAAAAGCACCCTTATTATTATCTTGTTATCTACTCTCTGTGACAGTTACCTTTACTTTATGATTATCAGATCCTGTGGAGGTATTAGTGTTATGCTTTGTGCTTTACTGACAAGCTTGCCTTTTGATGCTTAGATTCTTGTTACCATTCATCAAGCTGTGATTCCCCATCTCTCCAATCCCATAATGTTGTGGTAAGTTGCATTTGAAGTTGGCCTACTTTTTTCTTCTTTTTATTGTTCACAACAGTTATTAAGCACACTTGACTGTCGAATGTGCAGTGATTTTTTGACGCGATCGTTTGACATTGGTGGTGTTATCAGTGTTATGGCTCTAAGCAGCATATTCATTCTTATGACTGAACATGGTATAGAGTATCCCAATATCTATGAAAAGCTTTATACCCTTCTGGAACCCTCTATCTTCATGGCAAAATACCGTGCAAGGTTTTTCGAGGTAATCCAAATTTCTATTCTCCTTTGCCAATCAAAATTCAATTAGTTGAGACTTTGCATTATAATGTTCACAAATTTTTTGCTAAATATGCATTTGAAGTTCTTACTAGTACGGTACTATTTAGGCTTTGCTAAAGCAGGTAACAAAGTAGACTCTGGGTTACGCTAACAATTAATGTAGGAAGAGTATTGACTGTGCTCCTATACCCAACAAGACTGAAGGATTAGGAAACACATTGATATTATTAACTTCTGGAAAGTATATATATTGATCCTGAAGTCACATGTTAACTTCAGGAAGAGTTCAAGCATGGAGAAACCATTTTTCATTATAAGCTGATTTATCTTTATTGATTAAATGACCATGGACAGTGGTATAGTTTTATTTATCTTTAATGACGAGGATAAATTGGCCATGGATGGGTCGTGCATATTTGAGGCCGTGTGGTAGAGCACCAAGAGGAACTAAAGAATTTTCTATCCTATTTCTTGATCCAAACTTCTGTTTTAGAGGAAAGTGTAGCCAAGCGTATATTCATCAATGTCATTTTAAATAATCTGCCTTGAGAAAACTCCTTCAGGAAGCAAGGCATCCAGAAAAAAAGAGGATTATCTTTCTAATTAGGTCGAGGGACTTCACAATATTATTCATCGTCAAACTAATAGTTTTTTTTTTTTTTTTTGAAAATCATAGTCTTCCCTGCATACTCATACATTGTCCGGAAAACTTTAAACTTGCTTTAGTTGATTTGACTTGATAAATCTCATCCACAAACTAATAGGTTTTTGTTTTGATAAGTATATATTGTATCATATACCCAAAAGGCGTCAAAATAGGTGACGCGTGTTACACTAGATGTTTACCCTAACCCAAATTATAAAATTATTTAAAAAATCAGTATCATAGTGATCGGAACTAAGCGAGAAAGTCTCTGAGCACCAAAAATAGATGGTGCGAATCAGCATGTTCTTCATGTTAGTGTTGGATCCTTCTTCATTATCAATCACTATGATTACACTCCTTCCAAATTGTCCAGCAAATTCCCAAAAGAGCAGTTTTCCATACCAAAATTTTCCTCTTCCGAGCATAGAAAGACCAGCACCTAAATAGCTCCTTAGTCGATCTCGGCATTACCCAAGAAACTCCAAAGAGACTCAACAGAAAATTTCATAATTCCAATACCACCGACAATGAAGAAGCAAATGATTGACGTTCTCTTCATCAATTTTACACAAAAAGCAGCAATTAACATAGGTTATGTTCCTTTTCCATAAAATTTCCCCTATCATAATGGCTCTATGTACCGCTTCCCAAGTAAAGAAGGCCACTCTATTCGGAGTCTTAAACTTCCAGATTGTTTTCCGAGGAAACTGATCCCTTCCTCTTCCAGTCAAGAGGTTATAATAAGATTTCACTGTAAACTTTCTACTAGCTGATCCCTCCCACACTAACATGTCCTCATGCTGGTCGATTTCTGAGAATACAGTTTATCTAAGAAACGAGCCAAGGAATCTTTTCCCAATCCTGCATGTTTCTTCGAAATGTGGGACACCAGATTGCTTTGCCATCATTCATTTGTATCACCAAACTGACCTTACAATCCTTGTCCATTGCTATATTTTATAGACTAGGAAAGGCTCTTCTTAACTCTAGATCCACTACTTATCTTTCCAAAATTTTACAGAATTACCAATCCCTACCTAATAGCTAAATCTCTCTCAAAAGCTGCCCACCCTTTTCTAATCCTTTTCCAAACTCCCACTCCAAAAGTTGAAGAGATATCATTAGGGAACCAAACACTCTCTCCTTTCCCATACTTACAATCCACCATCTTTCTCCAAAAGGCCTCCCTCTCCATAGCATATCTCCATAACCATTTCCCAAGTAGAGTGACATTGAACACTTCAAGATTATTGATGCCTAGGCCACCATTTCTTTCACTAATACACAAACCTTACTCCATTTAACCAAGTGACATTTACATTTTACACATGAAGCACATGAAGCACCTTTTTTTTTTTGATAGGTATGTATGACTCCTTGTTGGTATGGGGATTGGAACCAAGGACCTCAAGGTCTTTGCCTTAGTGCCCTTGCCATCTCTCCCACCCCTTGGGTTCAAACATGAAGCACCTATTAACGTACCTCTTTCCGCGGACTCTTAAATTATCTCCCGTTAAGATAGCTTCTTGAGCCGCTTCCCAAACAAAAAAAAGCAACTCTGCTGGGAACTTTAGTTTTTCAAATCTCTTTCCAAGGAAAAAGATTGTTTGCATCTTCATCAAGCTTTGCATAAAACAACTTGACCGAGCATCTTCTATCCTTAGGACGGTAGGACCAACCCAAACAACTTTGTCTTTGCCGGAATCCTGCCTCTTAAAAGCATACATAGTCTCCAAAAGTTGAACCCCTTCCTCAAGCTCCCAGTCTTGGAAATCTCTACGAAATACCGGATTCCACGATCTGCCCCATTTGATGTTGTAAGAATGGAAATCACCATTTCTTCCCGATTAATCGCTATATTGTATAGATTGGGAAACCTGTGCTGAAGTTTCGTATCCCCACACCAAGTATCCTGCCAAAATCTGATTTGATTCCCATTTCCTGCCTCAAATGAGATGAAACTATTGAAGACATCCCACCATTTCATAAGTCCTTTCCATACTCTTGAACCAAACATGACTGCCTTCCTCATATATCCAAATCACTACTTTCCTCCACAGCGCTTCTTTGTCAACTAAAAACTTCCATAACCATTTTCCCAACAAAGCACCATTGAATTTCCCCAGTTTTTATGCCCAAACCACCCTTTCGCAAATTGAGCACACCGACCCCCAACCCACTAAAGGATATTTTCGCTCCTCCGAACCCCCTTCCCATAAGAAATCCCTTTCCAATTTCTCTATTCTCTTGACCACTGAAACAGGAACTACAAAAAGGGATAAATAGTGCGTAGGGAGGTTAGAGAGCGTACTCTTGATCAAAGTCAACCTCCCACCTTTAAATAGAAACTGCCCGCCAATCTCCTCTCAAACCTTTCTATGACCGAGTTCCACATAAGTGTACTCTTGAATGGCACCCCTAGAGGAAGTCCCAGATATTTCATAGGTAGGCTAGCTGTCTTACAACCAAAGAAGGAAGCCAAATTCTCCGCATTATCCCCCCCACCCCCACGGCAATAATCTCACACTTAGAGACATTAATCTTGAGACCTGACACCGCTTGAAAAAATAGCAAAAAAACCAACCGGAGATAACCCAACTGAGTTCTGCTAGCATCACAAAAAATTAAGGTGTCATCTGCAAAAAGTAAGTGTGATATTGCAATACTTGGGGAAGGAGCTATGTAAACTTCAAATCCCAGAATGTAACCTCCTGCCAATGCCTTATCAATAAGACAGCTCAAGGCCTCCATAATCAAGAAGAAGAGGAAGGGAGAAAGAGGGTTCCCTTGTCGCAGCCCTCTCGAGCTCGGAAAAAACCTGGCCCGCTCCCCGTTCACCAAGACTTAAAACCTCACCGTAGGTATGCAAAAATAAATCCAATTCCTCCACTTCTCCCCTAAGCCCATTCTCTTTAAGACATAAATCAGAAAATCCCACCTCACATGATCGTACGCCTTTTCTATATCAAGCTTACATAGAACACCCGGAACCCCACCCCTCACCCTGGAGTCGACCAGCTCGATCGCTATCAAAGCTGCATCTAATATTTGGCGATCACCCACGAAAGAATACTGAGATTCTGAGACTACCTTTCCTACAACCCTTTTAAGCCTTGAAGACAACACCTTCGCTAATAGCTTATACAGTCTCCCAATGAGACTAATAGGCTTAAAATCCCTCGGCTCCTCCACTCCCTTTTTCTTCGGAATAAGGACAATAAAAGATGCATTCAAACTCTTTTCAAAACTCTCCCCCTCATAAAACGACTGGAACACCTCTAAGATATCATTCTTGACTACCTCCCAGCAGTGTTTGAAGAAAGCAATTGTGAAATCATCAGGACCCGGGGATTTGTCTCCATTCATGCTTCGCAAAGCCTCCACCTCTTCTTTTTCCGTGAACGCATGCGGTTTTCGCCATCTTGGTTTCTTGAAGACACACTACATGCGGTTTCCACCTTCTCAACGCAGCTGCTATAACTTGCCTTTTCCTTGAATCATTCAAACCCCTCACATTCCAAGATAATATGCAGATCTCCATGGTCAACAAGGTTTTTTTCTTCTGCTTCCCACCCCTTCGCAGCTCAAAGTTTAAGTTGCAGCAGAGCTGCTTTAATTCTCACTGTCCTTTAACCTTTGATTTGTTCTGCTGCTTGCTGCCTGCTGCCGATAACCCCTACCGATCTTCGTTGTTTTTTCAATATCCATCAAAAAGTCCAAAATTTTGTCTTCAAATCCCACATAAGAAACTCTCAGAAACGTAGCAAATACGTTTACTCTTTTCCTTACCCTCTTTGAGATATCCTCCTCCGTTTCCTTAAACATCAGAGATTTCAGCTCACCTTCCTCAGAAGGCTGAATTACTGAAAGGGGTGTAACGTCTATCAGCACTTCAATATTTGTTCCTTCCATCTCTGTCACTAAACCCTTCGCCTGGTTCTCATCATTCCCAGACTCTTCCTCCCGAAATTCTGACGGTAGACTCTCTTGATGGAGTACCCACTGCTGGTTGTGTTTCTCCTAAGTCCTGACTTTCAGTCCTGTTGGCGCGGCATCCCCCAAGCTCATTGGCATACCATTCGAACAACCTAACCCATCCCTTGACTCATTCTGGTTTCGGTTAACAAATTTGTCTCGAAAAATCGAGCCTCCTTGATTCCACCTCAATCTTGCTGGAGTACCCACTGCTGGTTGTGATTCTCCAAAATCCCGATTTTGCGTAACTACTTCATCTTCACTCATCCCTATCGGCGTCACATCCCCCGAGATCGTCGGCAAACCATTCGAACAACCTGACCCATCCGTTAACTCATTCTGATTTTGATTAACAGATTCGTCTCGAGGAATCGAGACTCCTTGATTCTGCCTCAAACTTGTCGGAGTACCCATTGCTGGATGTGGTTCTCCAATTCCCTGATTTTGCATTACTAATTCCTCTTCTCTCATCCCTATTGGCGTCGCATCCCCCAGCTCACCGGCATTCCATTCAAAACAACCCAATCCATCCTTCAACTCATTCTGATTTCGATTCACGGATTTGTCTCAAGGAATCAAGTCTCCTTGGTTCTTCCCCAATCTTGTCGGAGTAACCACCGCTTGTTGTGTTTCTCCCATGCCCTGATTTTGCGTTGTTACTTCCTCTTCACTCAACCCTATCAGCTTCGCATCCTCCGAGCTCGCCAGCATACCTTTAGAACAACCTGACCCATCCTTCGACTCATTCTGATTTCGATTAATAGATACGTCTCGAGGAATCGAGACTCCTTGATTCTGCCCCATCTCGTCTTTGACATTAAAGAATTGTTCCTCCATCTGAATCCGAGAACTACCCTGTCCTGTCTCATGCCACTGAGTGGACTCGTATTGAAAGAGGGATTATTATTTGCGTATTTTGGTTTTTTCTTTTTTGTAATTTTTTTCTAAGTGATATTCTTTTCTTGTATAAATGCACTGGGCAGTGAATGTGCTTGCGTTAGAAAGCATGTAAAAATTTGCATTGATGTAAAGATAACATTGGAGTAGTTGGCAATAGTATATTACTGTTTCTACATATCTTGAGAATGCATTGGCTTATAATTTCTTTCTTTGAGAAACTAAACTGTTACTCTGTGTTTGCAACTTCTTGCAGCTTCTTGATTCTTGCTTAAAATCACCACTTTTTCCAGCATATTTGGCTGCTGCTTTTGCTAAGAAATTGAGTAGACTGGCCCTTTATGCCCCGCCATCAGGAGGCCTCGTCATTATTGCTTTGATCCACAATCTTTTACGGAGACATTCTGCAATCAATTGTCTAGTGCACCGGGTAACTGCCTGACCTCAGTTTCATCTCTAAAGTCTAAACGTCTTCTTATTAATTGTGTATGCCATGGTAGCTTGGCGAAAGTGAACATATTCTGTTACAAGAATTGACATTACCCTGTTTTCTTGTTTAAGCTCGGGGTCCTCATTAACGTAGTGAGTTAATGCGATCTCAATGTATGTTGAACCAAAACTAGCGTGAGAAATGATGCAACCTTGGTCTTTAGCGATCCTTGGAAAGGAAAGGCCGACAGAATGAAAGAAGAGGGGAAGCAGAAAGTTGATTCATACAGGTGGCTATTGAATGTGTTATGTACTGCAATAGCCTTGTTGACGCAGTACAATCATTGTCAAGAGATTTTTATTAATTAATTATCAAGAGTGAAGATAGTAGGGCTTGGGCTTCTCTTCAATAATAAATACATTATTGTCCTTCATGGGAGTTTATATCTTTTCAGTCTGTTGGTAGGTTAAACTCATAAACAAAAGAAAGGAAAAAAGAAGAAACTCAACTCAACTTAACCTTGGTGTCACAATAACTTGGGTTGCCTAAAGAAGATGGAATATTCATGGAGGTAAACATTCGGAGGAAGGAATAACCAAACCAGACCTAAGGGTTTTCTGCATCAGTCCCTACATAATAAATTGTACTCCCTCCGTCCCTAAATTATCGTCTTGGTGTCCGGTTTAAGAAAACACATTTGACTGGATTTTTAATATTAGTTTGATGTGTAGTTCTCTTTAAAGCCCATGTGTATGTGGACCATAATTAAAGTAGGATGAAAAAGTAAGGGTAAAGTGGTAAAAGTGTTGCTCTAAAAAGGAAAGTTTCAAACAAGACAATTATTTTGGGACGGACGAAAAAGGAAAGCAGGACAATAATTTGGAGACGGAGGGGGTACTTCACAATTTTTTTTAGCTATTTATAGAGTATCTGATAACTAATTTGTTCTTTTATTTATTATAAAACTAATTTGGTTTCAATCCCCATACCAAGGGGCCATACTTACCAATCAAAAAAAATAGCATATCACAATGTCATGTGTTTCACAAGAATGGAGGCACAACAATGTCACTGCATCCGTTTGTGTCTCTAAAGGATTTTTGACCTATACTGCATGCTATTAAGAGCCTACATTTGTAAATTGTGATATGATATTTGAACACATCTTTTCTTTTATATCACAAATGCTCACACTGAAGCACTGAGGCTTCTGCCAATGCAGGGTGGCTTAGAAAGGGTCTAACTTATAGAAACAACCTCTCAAAATCCCAGATTTCTTGGTCATATCGACTCCTAAATTAATGTTTTGTTAGTCTTGTTGTAACTAAGTAGTCTCGATTAATGTTTCAATGTTTGAATATTGCTCGACTATTGATGCCTCCGAGTTGTGACACTCCAGAACTGTCCCAGAATGTCAGTGTCTGACATGAGAACTTTACTTGGAATCTCCTCTGCTTGGTGGATCTCAATTGTTATTTACCTGCCTCTTCATGAACCACTTTTTTTGTGTGTTTTTTTCTTCCTTTTTTGGGTATGTTTTGACCCCATTAGTAATTTGAGCAAGCATTGTATTTTATATCTGTTTCTGTGTGAGAACATTCTTATATTTGTACAGGAGGATGTTGATGAAACTGCTGAGGATGTTTCAGAAGCAGAAAACAAGAAAGATATGTCTAGCAGTAACTCAAGCCTTGATCATTTTAACAATGAGGAGGCTGATCTAGTCAAGACCAATGCCATGAGTAAGTCTCTGCTTCAAGTTGTTTATGGGGGGATTTGGTTTATAGATAAAACATTAGACGAAAGATCTAAACGCCCGAGAGTTATCGCCAAAATGTCAGTTTTTTTGGTTTATAAGCCACTTCTTTCAAGTTTTTATCTTTTGTGTCAAGGTTATTTGAATTTGGAGCTTAGTTGCATATTCTATTTTTTAAACAAAAGCACTTTGCTGGATCTGATCCAAGCCTCCTTCCAGTTTATTCTCCTAGTTTGCAACTAATTCAGAAGTCAAACTTTCGTAAAACGCATTGTTCAAAGAGTTTCTATTGTTCCTCTCATGTAGTTGAAATATCTTGTGTGTTTCCTTTTCAGCTTTATCCTGGCAAGTCCACATTTTCATCATGTCTAATGTTGATTACCCATTTTAGCAGTTACTCAGTTTGTGTTAACTGCACCGAAACTGGAAATCCAGGCTTAGTGCGTGTGTATTATTACCCGTCATTCATTTACCACTTAGTAAATGGCGTCTTTAGTTCATTTTCCCGCTTGTTGATGTTTATATGTTATTACACATTGATGTCGTCTCACCTGCTGGTTGTGATTTTGCTTTGCTCCTATTGTATCGATGGTGAATTTTATCAGAAGGTTCACTCTGGGAGATTGAGGCCCTGCGCCACCACTATTGCCCTCCAGTTTCAACGTATGTGCTACCTTGTTATCGGATCATTACTTGTTTGAACATTTATCACATACTTAACTTGTGATATCTTTCTGTTTCTTTAGTTTTGTTTCGTCCCTTGAGACTGATTTGACAGTAAGGGCCAAGACCACCGAAGTTGCAGTCAAAGATTTCAGTTCAGCTTCATATGCAACGATATTCGGAGAGGAGGTAAAGTAGTTGTTTTGCTGCCTGACATGCATTGATGGTGGGAATTTGTCATATTAGGGAAGCCTGTTTAAACTTGAGCATATTATTGCAGATTCGTCGAAGAGTTAAGCAGGTTCCGTTGGCTTTCTACAAGACAACACCAACATCCTTGTTTTCGGAGTCTGATTTTGCTGGTTGGATTTTTAAATGTAATGATGATGTTGCTGCTGACAATAACAAGAGAATTAGCATTGCATCTGAAGAAGATGATAGTAATTCTTCAAAGCGGCAGCGGATAGTGTGCTCGTGAACTTGACAAATTTTGGCTGGTTGATATTGTCGGTGTATTGCAACTTATATGAGGCTGACGCGTATTCATTTAGTTGGGGTGGGGGTGGGGGTGTAATGTCCTTGAAGTAATTGGGATAGAGAGGTAGAGGTAGAGGTGTATTGTGACCGATTTACTTACATATGTTGGTTCATTTATTGTCCGTCTCATATTTCATTTGTTAAGATGTATAGTGATTGGAACTCTGCTTTAATGAGCTGATCCTAGTTATAAACCAGAGAGCCTGCTTGGGCTTTGCTTTACTTTTTGAGTACAAACGGTAAGGCAATTCTAAGATATGTTCGGTCTTCTTTCCTATATAAAAATTCAAATGGTACAAATGGACATATCCATTTGAGACCATAAACTATAATGGGCTAAATGGGTACCCAACTGGGTACCCACGTTAAGAAATTTTCGCTTTGCTCATTGTTTCTCCCCAAAATGAGTACAACTGGCATTTTGCCAACATTTTCACCCTCGAACTTCTTGCAATTCACTTTGATTATTATACAAACCGATGGGAGTTGATGAGGTGGTCACTTGCGAGTTTGTTGATGGCAAATGCTTGTGGGGGAGGAATGATCAGAGTCTGTTGAAAAGGTTTGTGCTTTTGTGCTCAGATGTAGGGGTGGAGGAATTGAAGAAGGCGATGCGGTCAGTACAGCTAAATAGTCAACGGTAGAAATGGTGGTTCTCGATTAGATGTGCGTTTGCTGCAAAACGAAGAGTTGGGAGTGGAAATGTGGGATGATTAATTGATTATTGATTTTGGTGGTGGTCAGTCATTTTTCATTTTAGTACTGATTGGGTAAGTTGGATTGGGTTGAAATGACTCTTAATCCGTTATAACCCAAAATTAAATAGGTTTGACCTTTTTTAACTCACATTTTCATCAAAAAAACTATATTTATATAGTAAAAAATTGCACAAGCCAAAATGGGTAACAGGTTCGGCCCGTTTTAACATAAATCGACTTGTTAATTTTCAAGTCTAATTGGGTGGGTTAACGGATTTTTGGTTTTAATTGTCAGACCTAGATACAAAGGTTGGCAAAACATTATTCTCACCAATATCGTTTAAAGTTAGCCTCCTGCATAATTTTTGAGTAATTTTTTTTATATCTATGGTTAGTTGTAATTTTGAAGTAATTTTTTTGTAGAAGGAAATGATTTTTTTGTAATTTTTGTAGTTATTTGATAATTGCATGTAAATGAAAAAATGGGTGTCCATACCCATTTAGTGCTCGCCCATATATGCCTATGCAATTAAATGAACACTTATTTACCAACCCAATTTGAAAGCTAAAGTTAGTTCAATGAGTAGATGAGCAGAGCATTGCATACCATATCAACAACAACACACACACAAGAATGAGATGACTTAACTTGTCTCCACCTAAAGAGCGCAAGTAAATGTATATATAGACCAAGAAGAGTAGTGAGTAGAGCATTATTCATCACAACATGTTGAAAGGCAAAGTTTGTGTGACTGGTGCTTCAGGATTTCTGGCCTCTTGGCTCATCAAGCGACTCCTTTTATCTGGCTATCATGTTACTGGCACTGTCAGAGATCCTGGTCTCTCTCTCTCTCTCTCTCTCACACGCACACGCACACGCACACACCGCAAGGTGCTAGTCAGTCCAATCTGTTTAATTGAATTGCAGGAAATGAAAAGAAAGTAGCTCATCTGTGGAGGCTGGAAGGAGCAAAGGAGAGGCTCCGGCTGGTGAAGGCCGAACTTACGGAGGAAGGCAGCTTTGACACCGCAATCATGGGATGTGATGGGGTCTTTCACACTGCTTCTCCTGTTCTTGGCCGACCTACCTCTGATCCCAAGGCACCCAACCCAACTATCTTTATTTTCTAGATTGTTACTACTACTACTACAACTTCCTAATGTTTTTTATTTTTTATTTTTTCAATACTTGTAGGCAGAAATCTTAAAACCAGCAATCGATGGAACGCTGAACGTGCTACGCTCATGTAAGAGGAATCCATCATTAAGACGCATAGTTCTCACCTCATCCTCATCCACTGTTAGGGTAAGAGATGATTTCGACCCAACTGTCCCTTTGGACGAGTCATCTTGGAGCTCGGTGGAACTCTGCGAGCGTTTCCAAATCTGGTATGTCTTGTCCAAAACCCATGCAGAAATGGCGGCATGGGAATTTTGCAAAGAAAACGCAATCAACCTGGTTACTGTACTCCCCTCATTTGTAGTTGGGCAGAGTCTACCTCCTGATTTATGTTCTACCGCATCTGATATCCTCGGCTTGCTTAAAGGTAATGTAGCTCTCTCTAGTAGTATTAGTTTGTTTTGATACTTGAATGAATGTAATGGGACGGGACGGAATGGGAGTGCAGGGGAGACACAGAAATTCAACTGGCACGGAAGGATGGGATATGTTGATATAGATGATGTGGCTAACGCTCACATCCTTGTTTACGAGCATCAAAATGCAAGTGGCCGTTACCTGTGCAGCTCATCCGTCCTTGATAACAATGAGCTCGCATCAATTCTTGCAGCACGCTATCCATCATTACCTATTCCGAAGAGGTTGGTAACTGTAACTAACATCATTCTGACATTAAAAAGTTTAAGAAGAAATAGTTGCACGAACAACCACACTTTGATTCTAAATGAACACACAAGCACAAACTTACTGTAAATGGTGATTTTCTTGGAAAACTTTGCAGGTTTGAGAGAATGGATCGACCATATTATGAGTTCAACATCTCCAAGTTGAAAAGTTTAGGGTTCAACAAGTTCAAGTCCATTGAGGAGATGTTTGAGGACTGCATTAAATCTTTGGTGGAGCAAGGCCATCTTTCTTTAAGTGCCTAGTTTAAGCCTGTCATAACTATGGATAATGTGCCACTTTTTCCTTCTAGTAATAATTTGGTTCACAATCAATTAAATATCTATGCTGCTTATATAGAATTTGTGAAGCAAGTAATATTCCTGATGCTACCGACTTACGCCTCACTGGCAATTAGCTTTTTTTGGCAACTGACGATTCAGGCTTACGTGCTGAGGTACAATGGCCAAGCAATTAGCAAAGCAATATAATCTTGTAACACTTGCCGATTAGCAGAGTGACAGAACTCCATTAGCTTCAGCTTCAGAAGAGCGCTGCCAAGGTTTTAAGTAACGCTTGCCCATAGAATCTCCAAGTGCAATCAATCAAAACACTGGGAATTGGGAAAAGCTTACACATACCCTGTGGTCTTTCAACTAAAAGGAAGGTTATAGCATATTTCTGTCTACCAGCCTACACACATTTCCCATGGCCGGCCTACACAAGAGTTTGGCTACAAAAAATCTACTCATATTTTCCTTTAACAAATTACTGTACAATGTGTGATGCTGCTAAGGGTTGGCGTTCAACTTGATTTCTTTTGCTAATGTTTGCTAATAAGTCACATACGCAACATGTTACATAAATTTGTTGGTGTTTCTCGTGAAAAACTGATTCTGTAAGGTACCATAAACGGACAACAAAGACTGCAACCTACTCTCTTTTCCGTTCTATATTCTTTTTCCCTCTAGAAGTGGGTGACAAATGTTAATATCATGGCATGAATTGTCCTTCGCACTTTCAACCAATACTCTTGCACATGCTTCAGTCTTAACCTGCCCTTCAAAATATTGATGCGTTAAGAAATGTCAACAAACAAGATTAGAGGGGGGAGAAACTAACCCTATATATTTCTCTAAACAACAAGATTGTGGAACATAAACCACATAGCGATTGAATTAATTTGTTCAAACTCTTAAGGTTATAAAAGGAAACAGTAGGGAAAAAAAGGTACATAACATGCACTACCTTCTTCTGGAACTAAGCACTATTAATGCCAAGCTGTCGGAAAGAATCAGGCCCAACAAGGAATACTCGCCTAGAAGTTTGGTACCGGAAAACGACCACCCCTTTATATGCAGCCCTTGGTACACCATCCTGAGAAAGGAAGCAAGCATGACAGGAAATATGAAATTTTAGATTCAAAGAGCTAATTTTATATTGTCAATGAGCAGAAGATTAGGATTTTGCTTATGCATAAAGTGAGAAAGAAAACTAAATATTTAGAGAAAGAGACTAATCCTTCTTTTGTATGTGCAGTGCCTAGGACTAGTGTGAACATTCTGGAATGATTTTTTTCTTCTGAAAGCATGTGTCCCAGATCACAAATAAGACCAGGGAAATAAACAATGTCTAAGATAGACAAACAACCGTAGGGCATCAAGTGGGTCAATAGACTTCAGAAATAAATTTGAAACGCTTACAAGAGCTCACAAGCCAGAGGTTATTGCTCTAATGGAAACAAAGATCATATTTGAGAGAATGGATCGACCATATTATGAGTTCAACATCTCCAAGTTGAAGAGTTTAGGGTCAACAAGTTCAAGTCCATTGAGGAGATGTTTGAGGACTGCATTAAATCTTTAGTGGAGCAAGGCCATCTTTCTTTAAGTGGCTAGTTTAAGCCTGTCATAACTATGGAAACGAATATCATATTTGAGTCAGTCAAGAACTTCTTCCGTATAATGGGTTTTGAAAGGGCTATTGTGGTGGATCCAGTTGGCAGAGTGAAAGGTAGATGGTTACAATGGGATGAGAACAAAGTTGCCTGACAGAAGTGGATAGCACTAGTAAAGTCATCAATGTCAAAGTCTCGGTGAGAAATACCAAGACTGGCTTTTCTCAGCAGCATATGCAAGTCGTAATGTCAGAGTTAGGATTAATTTGTGGGATAAACTAAAGGAAAGTCCTAATACCAGAGTTAGGATCAATTTGCGGGATAAACTTAAGGCAATTGCTGATAAACTCAACAATATCGCTGACTCTTCAGAAAAGAGGAGATTTAGAGAGGCAAATGATGACATGGTCGAATGGTTGGCCGGGAAGGAAGTACACTCTTAAAAGACAGGATAGGGTCCTCATTAACAATGATCTGAGGCTGCAATTTCCAGCTGCTGTAGTCACCAATATGCCAAGAACAGATTTGGACCGCTGACCTATCATCATTAATCTAACAGGTACCATTTCTCACCATGATAACTTTGTGAGGCCTTTTATAACTGAGAGCATGTGGTTCTCCCACCCTGAGTTTAGAAATTTTGAAAGTCTATAGCAAATATTCTTTCTTGCATCAACTGGCCACCAAAGCCTTCCTGGACAAGGCTAATGATTGGAACATAATACGTATGGTAATATTTTTAGAAATAAAAGAAGAATAGTTGCTAGACTTAAATTGGAATACCCAGGGAGATAGAAGCTCCGATATTTCCATGTTACTACTTTGAACAGAAGAAAACGAAACAGAATTGATTGTTTGAACAAGGAAGATGGCAAATGGATTTATAATAAAGAGGAGCAGAAAAATCATATCATTATACATTTCAGAAAGCTATCTTCTGATGATGTTGTGCGGAACAATTTTATTTCTAGGGGCTGCCTAAGCAATTTTATTTCTAGGGGCCGCCTAAATTAACTCCGGCTGATATTTTTTTTGATAGGTGAGTGTGACCCTTGTTGGTATGAGGATTGGAACCAAGGATCTCAAGGTCTTTGCCTGAGTGCCCTTGCCATCTCTCTCACCCCTAGTCCTCTTACTAGTCAAGAGATTAAAAATGCTTTTTCAATATTAACAGCCTAAAAACACCTGGACCTGATGGTCTTACCGCTGGATTTATGTTCATTGGGACATCGTGCCACTCTTCTATCAAATATATTAAACAATGTTTCAAAATTGGTACCATGCCTAGGGACAACAATGCCTTAGTGGCTCTTATTCCCAAAGAAGAGGAGCCTGAAAAAATTAGTATGTTTAAACCTCTCTTGAATAACACTTTTAGTCCCCTTCAAAGCAGTTTTATACCCGGAAGGACAAGCATTGATAACAGCATCATTGCACAGGAGATCATTCTCCCTCAAGAAAAGCAAAAACAAACATGGTGGCATAATCTGGAGAATAGACCTTCAAAAGGCTTATGACGGCTCATATGAAACTTCATTAGAAACATGTTACGTGAGCACAACTTCCCTCAAAACTGGATTGACATCATCATGCACTGCATATCTAATGTTTCGATGTCTATCTTATGGAATGGAGAACCTCTTCAAAGTTTTACGCCTTCTAGAGGAATAAGACAGGGCAACCCTCTCTCTCCTAAAATTTTTGTTTTGTGCATGGAAAAGTTGTCCCATATGATTAATGAGCATGTTGAGAATAAGATATGGCATGGTCTGAGGGCCTCCAAAAAAGGCCCCTGCATCTCTCATTAATTTTATGCTGATGATTTAATCCTTTCTTCGAGAGCCAATTAAAAAGATTGTGATGTTGTCATGGAAACCTTGAATGAGTTTTGTGGCTTATCTGGACAGAAAGTGAATTTGATTAAATAATAAATTAGTCTGGAAATGTGAATAGAGAAAATGCGAAAAAATTGAGCCACCACTATGGTATCGCTTTGACTAAAGATTTTCGTATATATATTGGTATGTCACCAATCCAATCTTTATAACCAAATGTTGGTTGAAATTCAAAAAGGACTCACGGGATGGAAAAGCGAATGTCTGTCCATCCCAAATTATTTAATGCAAGATCATTCTTTACCTAGAGATGGTTGCAAGTCTCTTGATAAAATGAACATACATTTCATATGGGGGCATATTGAAGATCAAAGGAGAATGCACTTAGTTAACTGGGGATACTATTTGTCAAAGCAAAGAGCAAGGGGGTCCGAGAATCAGAAAAGCGAACGAGAATAATGAAGCCTATGTGGCTAAATTGGGGTGGATGATCCTAACTAGGGAAGACAATTTGTGTAATAATGTGATAAAGAACAAATATGTGCATGGTAATAATTGTAGAGATTGGAGTAAGAAAAGGAGTGCTTCGCATATATGGAAAGGCGTTGAAAACTCCAAAAATCTTTTGCTTAAATATGCTAAATGGAAAGTTGGGAATGGTCAAAGCATTAATGTGTGGAAGGACCGGTGATGTGGTAATAAATAACCCTATGGGATCTAGCAATAGAACCAGTGGGGATCTCAAAGTTGCTCATATTATTAAGAACAAACAGTGGGACTTCACTGAAATTAGAGATGAGATCACTGTGGAACAAAAACAAGAGATTGAAAGTATCCATATACCCCAGTTAGATGATCATGAAGATTTCATTGTGTGGGCATTACCTAGTAACAGCAATTTTTCAGTTAAAAATGCTTATCAAGCTTTATCCAAGTGTACTAATGTGCATAATATTGAGACCCTGGGAAGAAATGGAAATGGATATGGGCTCCTAGAATACCACAAAAGCTGAAGATGTTATTTTGGTTACCTCAACATGAAAGATTGCATACTATGAAGTTGAGAGCTAACAGGAGCTTGGGAACTAGCACATGCCCAAGGTGTGATCAAGCAGAGGAAGATACTCTGCATGCAATCAGAAATTGCCCAAAAGCTGGGGCTATTTGGTGAAACTACATTACAAATGCCTTAAAACAGAATCTGTCAAACCCCTGGGGATAAATGGATAAACAGCAACCTGATTAACAAGGCAAACATGGCTTATGCTAATGCTACCTGGGTTTATCAACTCAGTACTATTGTCGGGATTTGGAAATCCACGAATGCTGAAATTTTTGAAGGAGCCCAACAAAGTGATAAAAGTGAATGGGTTTGAGGTTTCGTGGGAAAGATCCACCACTGTGAAGGTTTTGAAGTGGAATTGAAGAGCATATACAAGGACGTGGCGATGCTAAGAGATATGGGCCGAAAAGGAATCAAAGTGGAGAGTGACAGTGAAATTAGTGCAATCTGGAGCATGGCTATGCTAAGAGACTGGATTGACTATTTGCCATCCTAGCGACAATAAGCACTCTCCAGATGATCAAGAAACTAGGTTTACATCCCTAATTCAAGTGAAACAAGCATGTGAACAGAATTACCTTCCACTCTTCAAAAATTCCAAATTGATGTGCAATGTCTTCAAAATCTCGTTGATCTCTATATGGTATACGCACATCTCCATCAATGTTATATGTCTTCAAAACAGCATCAGTTCCATAAACAGGCTTTGCAGCTTTCACCATCTCAGCAAAGTGTTTCACAAAATTGTCCTAATGTGGAATACAACATCATCAGCAAATTACATCTGAATATGGTTTAGTTTCGAGATCCCTCTTCCTCTGCCTATTCAATTTACTTTCCCTTGTAAGATGTTCATCTTTTAGAAATATATACCTCCATCAGGTAGCTCAAGTTCATTGACTTCCAATCAACCTTTCAAGGAAAAGCAAAAAATCATTAATATCATATAAAAAATGAAGAAACAGAAGAAACGAAGAAGATACTGTTAAACAACTTTATACACCTGAACATCATTCAGCTTAATAGGCTCAAGATACTGTTGGAAATATTGGCCCAAGCTAGAACCCTGCATATAAATACAAATAAGACCCACAAATAAATGAGTACAGAAACTTGAGTCAAATAAAAGTTAGAGATTATTCGATTGTTAAACCAGAATTTTTTTAAAGAAATTTCTCTCCCAGCAAACAAATTATGAGAAACTTAGTTCTCAATGAGTGGTGAACAACGACCCTGAAGAGTGTCGTACCCATTCTAATGAGGCCAGGCTGGAAGTCAGAAAATAATGAGCAAGGTAGATGTTTGTGTCAACATGTTTAAGACAGTAATATCCTTGATACACAAGTGTTTACATGAAAATATCAGAACAAGAAGGGTTGTAAAAAAATATATACAACTTGTTAGAAGATCTTTAAAAATGCTAGCATCAATTTACTATATTGACCCTAGGTTCTTGTCATGTGCAAAGCATTTGACCAACTTCTATTAGGTTTTTCTCATGGATACAGGACAAGGACAAAAGTGGGACAGCAAGATACCTACGGTTTTGTGTAGAAAAATTATTGTTTGACAAATATGGGATTTGATGGAGGCTGAGGGGTTATTTTCTACAATGGCCTATATTTTCATTTCCAAATTTACTGCTAAATATTACGTCCATTTTTCACGACCCAGCCACCATCACTCCTCTCTCTTTTGCCTGTTTGCCAGCAACTCTGTGAAAGCTAGCCTCCTGTTTCTCTTCATCACAGGACCTTATAGACACTACATTTACAATTGATTAGGGTCACTCGCATTGCGAAATTCCAAGATAAGGCTGCAAGCTTTAGTTCCTATGAATTGATCGCTCAGTCTGTCTAAGATCTAGTCCCTACAAGTGGCCCAATTCTTCACGGCCACTTCCTTAAGTTTCTTGCACCGTGATATTGACAAAACCGTACCATCATAGAGCAAGTGATTTCTTCTAGCAACTGATGTAAACCAGAAGCTAGGAAAATTGGATAGAGGTTTCGATACCAACAGTGGTGATGGTACAATGGACGGAAAATGGACATGCTGTGATGGATCAAGTTGTCGCGGGTGGTGGTGGCTGCAGTGGTTGGATGCCACATAGATCCATATATGTTATATTGACAGTGAACTGATAGGTGACAGCAAGGGTTTACTGTCTAGAGAAAGGAGATGTGAGAGGAAGGGAGATGGAAGGTGAATGAGTTTAAATGAGGGTAAAGAGAAAATCTTACAGTTCCAATTATGACATTTTGTAGTTGACTGAATGCAGAGAACATATTAGAAAAAATATGGCATTTAGTAGTCTGTTTCTTTGAAAAACAGGATCAAAGGTGGGACTTCCTTTCAGGGAAGGAGGGAGTGAGACTTTTAGAATATAGGCAGCAAGTGTTAATCTCTGGTAATGCAAGAGATGAGATGAAAACTCAATGCAAAAATACGTACATGCTCACCAAAATTGTATGTCCTGCACACTTCTGGGCGAATGAACTGACGTCCGTTATGATTTTCTTTTAGTCTTAACCAATCATCCCAGTAAGTAGATATATTGTCAAAGAAAATTCTTACATAATATCAATCAGAAAAAATAAGGAAAAGGCAATCTAGTTCAAATTTTTGAACAAATAAAAACAAGCTAGTTGTAAGGATATGCCTTCGGCCACTTTGGAGAAAGCTCATCCCATGTTGATTTAGACAGCATCCACCCAAGACCAGGAAAAAAATCTGACCTGTATAATGCATCTGCATGAATATTATCTAGCTGATCAAAATTGCATTTTATAGTTGCTGCTGCAAAGAATCACTTGAGTAACTGTTGAAAATTTTCCATGGGAATCTTACAACCCTCTACGGCTCTACGTCATATCAATTTCTATACGCATATGCACCTACTAGTGCAAAGGCTAAAGCAACACAAGAATCATAACAGAGATGCAAAGGCTAGAACTGAATTTTTCTTTTATCATTAGTAAGACTAGGAGGGAGTTCACCACTATGATCTTTGTCAGAAAGAATGCCGGAATTGAGAACAGGAGAAACTCAGATGATCATATGACATTAGCTAGGTAATATCTTTTTTCTGGATAAAAGTTAACTAGGCCACTATGAGTCAACAGGGTACCCAGGACAGGACATGAGGGGCAGGAGGTCTACGGACTCTCAACAAGCAGCTACAGAACATTCTTAAATTGAAATGTCAACAAACAACAACAGAACATGCTTAAATTGAAGATATCAATTTCATATAGATGGATGAAAAATTATTGAGGACACAAGGAACCTGTCAGTAGAAACCATGCAAATTAAAAGAGGGGAGGGAAAAAAAAGGAATGTGACATATGGATAAGTTTAAAGCCTTTGCAATAGAGATTGAGGACTGAACAGCAAAAGTTGGAGGCAGACCGAAATAGACTCCCCTCTTCTAACAGAAGTACAAGACTATCTTATCAAATAAAAAAAATAAAAAATAACATTCAGCATCCATCAAGTATCTACCAAATCCCACAATGCACCCCAATATACGAAATACCCCAAGTTCATACATGATTTTGCCATTTGTCCAACTTTGCCCCTTCCGGTCCATGGCCTTCATGATTTTCTCTGTTAAGTTGCACATGATCGTACACTGCAGAGCATTTTTGCCATTTCCACTGTGGGCCTACTAGTATACAAAAGTACAAGACTATCTTACCGTTTTTTGGCCCTTTAGTCGCAACAAAAGGGCCCAAAAAATCTCTAAAGCCAAGTTTTAGCACACATGGGTTACAAAAACAAGATTTTAGGTTTTTCTTATTTTGGTTGATGTTTTGTTTCCTAATTAGCTAACGTAACTTATTTAATTGTTTCTTATGTAATTTTAATAAATTTCATTGATGGAAAAGGTTTAGGGTTTCTTGTAGCCTACAAAAAGGGGCTTCAACTTTGTAATAGTTTTTAGAGATGATTAATTATTGAATTGATTTCTTTCATAAAAATAGAGTGTTATACACATTGAGATTGAAAGCTCATGATGTAAACATTCGTATTCGGTGTTTTTATCACAAATTTGACTTATCAATTGCCAATTGGAGATTCATCCAAATTGTGGCGTCATCATAATACTAAGGTTCTTGATTGCATCAACGGAGGTTGAGACTATATATGCCAAGGTTCTCGTTTGTGTAATTCAATGCTCGAGGTGTTATTCAACATCAAACCTATCTAGGAAGATCTTGGGGTGCGAGTATTGCATCACTAAATTTGCAACTAAACCTCAAAATTAAAAATCCAGATATCCTAAATCTCCCCCTTTTTTTCTTCTTCCATCTCCAAAATCCCCTTCCAGATCTTCATCGATCCATTCATAAAATTTCTTTCTCGTGAAATTTGGAATTGATGAATCGCCATTGACGTCGAATTTCTTGAACACATGTTCCATCTCCTCGATCCGGGCACACGAGTTGAGGAAAGACGTACATGACGGAATCGGCTTCAGGTTGGCCGAGTTTCTGTAACTACGGGAAGGCATTTCTTCATGCGGTTGAAGAGGAATTCAAACCCATTTTCTCATGGGTTTGGTGGTGTTTTTGTTTGATTGAATTGGGGATTTTTTTTTTCCCTGAACCCATAATTGCATCTGCATTATCTTGCCATTTGAGAGATGAATAATGGGGTTGGATTCGATTGGATTGTGAAGGTGGGGGAAAGGATGGGATTGAAGGAAGATCAGATGTGTATGTATATATATATTTCCTTTGCGAGTAGGTTGTGCAAAG
Organism: Codonopsis lanceolata; assembly: GCA_013146195.2. Taxonomy (NCBI): domain Eukaryota; kingdom Viridiplantae; phylum Streptophyta; class Magnoliopsida; order Asterales; family Campanulaceae; genus Codonopsis; species Codonopsis lanceolata. The sequence continues at coordinate 52,732,556 of CM028383.1, forward strand.
TTTCCTAGTGTTGTAGAACAAATCGGATGACGGATTATTGAAACAAGTTTTATTATTTTGTTATTGTAATAATTATGTTATTAACCAATTTCTATTTAAATTGTTTAGATTTTTTATATAAAAAACAATTATAATCCAAAAAAATCTTAAACTTCAAATGGTTATCAATTTTAACATTTATTTGTTCTAATTTAAAAAAATTATAATTCAAAATATATCTTAAATAACAAATAGTTAACTAAATTGATAAAATTATATCTAACCTACATATGCAAATAATCAATTAATGATTTGACCCCAATGGGTTGGAGAGATGGCAAGGGCACTTAGGCAAAGACCTAGAGGTCCTTGGTTCCAATCCCCATACAAACAAAGGGGTCATACTTACCTATAAAAAAAAATCAATTAATGACAAATTTGTTTATTAACCAAATCCCACTTTTATAAGTTGTTTTAATTCTTATAAAAGATATACTCCCTCTGTTACAAAATTATTGTCATCCTTTCCCTTTTTGTCTGTCCCAAAATAATTGTCTTGTTTGAAAGTTTTCTTTTTAGGACAGCCCCTAGATCATTTTATACTTACTTTTTCTTCCTACTTTAATTATGGACCAAATGCACATTGAGCTTTAAAGAAAACTACACATTATCCCAATATCAATAATCAAGTCAATTGTTTTTTCTTAATCATTGTGCCGGGTCAAACAAGACAATAAATTTTGGACGAAGGGAGTAATTTTATTGGTAAATTTGTTTTAATTGTTATAAAACAATTTTTAGTTCAAAAATATCTTAAATATCAAATGGTTGACTTAATAATGAAATATTTTTTTGATAAGTAAATATAATATAAACATAACGCCAAATCAGGCGACACGTCCCACTTTGCACCCCCTGAATTAAATGACTAAAATAGCCCTCACGTGACATGTACCGGTCAATTCGTTACCATTTCAAACGCTCATGGACGAGAGGGGGCAAAGTGGGACAAATGGAAAAATCATGTATGAACTTGGGACATTCCGTACATTGGGGTGGGCTGTGTGATTTGGTGGATACTTGAGGGTGCTAATTGTATTTTGGCCTAAAATCTTATCAAATAAGATTCTTAGAGACAATCCCAACTCCAGCATCTGAAACACAAACGTATAACTAGCTTATGACAAACTTTGAGATTCCAGCAACTACCAGTCTACCATCAGGAAAAGATGGAGATAGAATTCCACCATGAATAGAAACTTTGGAAACACAATTCTTATCAGAGGATTGCTTAATTTGTGTCAAGAGTTACAATCACAGATTAACGCATTCATAAGAACTTACAAGGGTCATGCACAAACTGCCTCTGCCCATTGTCATTCCATGATGAAACAGCCATAATGGACCTATTGAGGTTTCCAACAAAAAAGAAATGCACAACAGATTAAGTTCATAGTTTTAATCTTGAACAGTCCAAGAATACTAAATAACCAAAATTTCTCAATTTCATACAGAAGCCTTACTTGTCACTATCAAGGAGGACAGCTCCAGCCTCAAAATAATTAAAGAAGTCGGGGGAGATCTCCATATCATCTGCATTTCATGAAGTTTTAATTTCAGCACAATGATTACAGAGTTCCAGAAAATATAAGTGAGAAGAAATTATGGCAAAAAGAGAAGCATCTACCTTCAAGTATGATAACCCTGCTAAAATTATGTTTGTAAAATAATTGGTCCAGTGCCCACTTGTAATGACCTAAAAGTAGTAATTATTAAACAATGACAGGCAGACAAGAACGCTTGCATGATTAAAAAGGCAAAATGGCATTGCACAGTGAATGCGCATCCCGGTGGGGGGTGGTGTTTAGCTAATGTGGAGTAAGAGCAATCCTTACTTGCAATCTTATAGTATGCAATTAACTCCCCAGGCCTTTCAGTATGCACAGCTTCATAATCTAAGTGCTGCAACAAATTGCAGTTAGCATTTGACATTAAGTAGATTGAAATTGTTCTAATACTTTTACCAAAAGAATTGATGTTTACAAGAGAAAAAATTATGTTAGACAACAAATGGCAGGATCCTTTTTTTAATACACCAGTCTGGGAACAAGGTTCCTGCACACAACAGGGTTCTGGAAAGGAGATGGTAAACAACCTCAACAAATTTCTAGAACGAAGACTTCGAGGATGCAAACTCTCATCACTGCCCTAGGAGGATGAGACTTAATCATCTTAGGCATGGTAGACGCTTGAATGACTATCGAGACTGTGGAGAAAGGTGAGACGAGACTGGGGGAAAATGTCAGGGTAAACTTTGGGGCTTAAGGTTCACAATACCAGTTCTGATTCAAAGATATCCAAAATGTGCATCTCATATGCTAATATAAAAAAAAAAAATCGTTCCAGTGGTCAAATTGGTAACGCACAATACAGCAATCTATATTATAAAGAAGCTAGGTAATTGACTAGGGCTATTCAAAGGTCAGGATTTAATTTTTTTTACTATCATCCTACGGCTGTCATTTATTTGGGTAACCTCCTCTTCTGGGTTTCCTTATACTATTAGAATTAGGTTTGGATCCCCTTTTATACTCAATCACACTTGGAAAGGGTGGACAACTAGCTAGAGCAAGGGGTGCTGTAGCGAAACTGATTGCAAACGAGGGGAAATCGGTCACATTAAAATTACCTTCTGGGGAGGTCCGTTTCTTTTTTCTACTACCATCCACACGTTTATTCATCTCATAATTGACTAGGGCTATTTAGAGATCCGGATTTAATTTTTTTTACTATCATCCTACGGTTGTCATTTATTTGGGTAACCTCCTCTTCGGGTTTCCTTATACTATTAGAATTAGGTTGGAAAGGGTGGACAACTAGCTATTTGATTACTCAATTACCCTTTTTTCTACTACCATCCACACGTTTATTCATCCCATAATTGACTAGGGCTATTTAGAGATCCGGATTTAATTTTTTTTACTATCATCCTACGGCTGTCATTTATTTGGGTAACCTCCTCTTCTGGGTTTCCTTATACTATTAGAATTAGATTTGGATCCCCTTTTATACTCAAACCCTTTTTTCTACTACCATCCACACGTTTATTCATCCCACCACCAGCCGTCTTCTCTATTTGTCTCGCACCGTCACCACCCTCCTCCCGCCTCTCTGTTCCGATCATACTCAGTTCTACTCTCTGTCTCTTAAGGTTATAAATTGCTATCCCCCATCCACATTGTGCAATTTCCACTATCAGAATTGAATACAACACCACTGTTAATTTCTCATATTTGTAACAGCACTGCTCGAGTGGCCTCTCCCGTCAAGTACTTTTTTTGTTTTAATTCTTCGAGTTCCTAATTTTTCCTTCATATAATATTTCTTGCTTCAGTTTAGATCTCTCCCGTCAGGTACTTTTTTGGTTTTAATTCTTCGAGTTCCTAATTTTTCCTTCATATAATATTTCTTGCTTCAATTTAGATGCTGTAATTATTTTTGGGAAAAGATGCTTCATTTTGTCCCTCTGTAGTTTATTCGTTTCGACTCAAACCTTTGACCCGAAAGTTTGACTCTTTGTCTAATTCTTGTGCTTTTAGTTTAACTTGATTTGTGACTTTTTTTTGGGTGAAGATATTGACGTTCGCTTAGGGGTAGTATATGTATTTCTTGGTCATAGAGCACAAAACCATAATGATCCCAACGTGTTTGTCTATAATGGATAGTCTTTTCTTGTAAGTTGGTTCCCAGGATTGTGCTACTGGCCTCCTGGACCAATCTTTGTATTCATAGCATTGCTTAATTACTCCTGCTATCCTCAAAAGGTATTCCTGTTTTGAAATTCTCTTTTTTCTGGAAGCTAGGTAATTGACTAGGGCTATTCAGAGGTCAGGATTTAATTTTTTTTACTATCATCCTACGACTATTATTTATCTGGGTAACCTCCTCTTCTGGGTTTCCTTATACTATTACAATTAGGTTTGGATCCCCTTTTTCCTACTATCATCCTACGGCTGTCATTTATTTGGGTAACATCCTCTTCTGGGTTTCCTTATACTGTTAGAATTAGGTTTGGATCCCCTATTATACTCAAACTCTTTTTCCTTCCCCCGTACCGTGGTTTTTTTTACTTCCTCGGTCTCTCTCTTTCCAGCTCTTGCTGTTATACTCTCTTTAAGTTCAGGTAATTAATTTTTTATTTTCATCAGCTTTTAAGCTTTCTTTCTGTGTTTTCTTCTCCCCTCCGATTTGTTAATAACCCAAGCTCTTAATTGATGTCCTCAGGCAGTGGCAGATTTCTTTTGTGGCTTTAAACAAATTTTTCCTTCCCCGGTCTCTCTCTTTCCAGCCCTTGCTGTTATACTCTCTTTATTTTCATCAGCTTTTAAGCTTTCTTTCTTTGTTTTCTTCTCCCCTCCGGTTTGTTAATAACCCAAGCTCTTAATTGATGTCCACAAGATCCTTTTGTCTCTCCTATGTTAATCCATATTTTGGTTAAAAACATTCTTTCAGATCTCTATTAATTGGAACTCAACATAGATCCTTTGCATGGTTGTATTGTTTTTGTTATAATTAAAACAATTCCATTTTTTATGGGATTTGTTTTTCCTTCTCATAAGACTGTTTTCATGATAAAACTCAAGTTGAATTTAGTCAATATTGTATCCTAATCGAGAATCGCTTATGGAATTCAAAGAATAAATATTGCTTCATAGGTGCACAAACTAGAACAAAGTAATAATTAGAAGATAATTGGCTGATCAGAAAAGTGAGTTGAAATGTACAAACTAAGTTGCCCAAATTGTAACGAATCAATGTAAGTACTACTTTTTTTTAGATAAGCGTTAATAATTACATTTGATACAAGTTTTACATTTACATAATTTCTATCTTATTCATTGTTTCAAATAGGTCCCTTCAACCCCACCTCCAACTCCACCTGCATCTCCGACATCCCCTCCACCTACAACTCAAGTTGCAACAGGACATATACCCACAATATTGTATGATGATATGTGGGAGGATTAGAGTTTTGTAGATGAAGCAGTAAGTTCTTTTTTATATATTTTAATTAAACGACTATAATGCATAAAATATGGTTAACTAATTAGTTTGAATTTTATTTGTCTCATGTGTAGGTAGAAATAATGGATAAAATTATTGCATCTCATGTTTCTAAATCAACCATTGTTGTGAAGCAAGAGCCCCCAGAAGAAGACTAAGTTTTTGTTATTGAGAAAACAATAAAATGTTCTTTTTACATATCTATTTTTTTATAAATTAAATTAAATGCCCAAGTATAATGTTTTATTTTGTTAGGTATTTGGGTTTTCTCCCATTTTCGTTGTGTAATGTACATATATTCAACTCCTAGAAAATTTTAAATAAATATTAATTTATTACAATATTGTCTACACCATATATCGATCAAGTCTCAAACTGGCGCCGTGCCATAGGCACGGGCTCAGAATCTTGTATATGTTTATAATTGACAATCATATACAATAACGAAAAAGGTGGGGAGAGGGGGAAAGAAGCAAGATCTATCAACAAAATGTGGTTTAAGCACCAAGGTTTTGTTTCACCTTTAAGGAAAGAGATAATATTTATTATTGTGCCTTTTCCAGATAATAGACCTTAGGGAAAAAGGTCCTTCTGGCCACCCTACTTTTTCAAAATATTCATATAGGTCACTACTTGTAAATTATTCAGTTAGGCCATCGAAGTTTAATTTTGTCTACATATATGCAACCCTACTTATAATTATTCAGTTAGGCCATCAAACTACTCGTAAATTATTCGGTTAGGCCATTAAACTCTAATATCGTCTACAAATTGGCCACCCTACTTGTAAATTATTCATTTAGGTCCTAAAAATTGCACATCATACTCGTAAATTTGTAGACGGGATTAGAGTTTGATGGGCTAACTGAATAATTTACGAGTAGTTCGATGGGCTAACTCAATAAGCCACGAGTAAGATCAACAATTTGTAGACGGGATTAGAGCTCGATGGCCTAGCTGAATAATTTACGAGTAGTTCGATGGCCTAACTAGATAATTTAAGAGTAGGGTGGACAATTTGTAAACGAGATTAGAGTTTGATGGCCTGAATAATTTATGAGTAGTTCGATGGCCTAACCGAATAATTTACAAGGTAGCCTATATGTAGAGGGATTAGAGTTTGGTGGCATAACTGAATAATTTACCAATATGAATATTTCAAAAAAGTAGGGTGGCCTGGAAGAACATTTTCCCTAGACATATAAGAGAACATCTGCAAAGTAGGACATAGGATCATGAGAGTGTACTAATACCATCCAAAATTATCCTACTTATTTTCACCTAACTAATCAAAAACTATATATGTTGTGTATTCTTCAAGGTTTATACTTCATTCCATAGGAAGAGTTGATTTAACACACAACAGCTCTTAGAACATGCTAGCTAAAAACGTTACGAGACTGAAAGATCCAAAAATTTTAATTTCTGCACACACCAATACATAACTCAGTTTCTGCCCAGATGACCCTTGTGTACTAGGAAACAAAATAAATCATTGGTCTAGTAGTCAGATAGAAAAAGGCCAAACAGGCCATTTCACCAGCTATAAAGTCACTAAAGTCACTTGCAATGAAATTCTCCATCAACTTGGCTACGGAAAATACAAGGACGTTTTTTTTTTTTTTTGATAGGGAAAACAGAAGGACGAATTAATTCAGATAAAGAAGAAAGGAAGAATTAGTGAGCAATGTTGAACATGTTCGCCAATCATCAGTCTGTTGCTCTTTGATTACTTCTAGGTGGAACTAAATAAACTGCGACCAGTCTGAACTTAGAAGGCAAAGACAGGAGAGAGGGCAAGGGTCTGCAGAGGCTTTGCCGTTTATGAGAGGATCAGTTTTGCGGTTTCTCTTATGAGTGCCTTAGCGTGTGTTCCCCTTTCAGAGGAAGAGCATTTGAGAGGCTAGTCCTACAATGCTCGATGGAAAATTATGGTTAGGCAAAAGGCAAGGTATGCAATCCTGCAACTACTTGGGTTCTCAACAAGGAGTCATCAATTAGCAATGTTAGCTTCCTAAAGATTTTTTTTGATAGATACGTGTGACCCCTTGTTGGTATGGGGATTGGAACCATGAACCTCAAGGTTGTTTTTGCCTGAGTGCCCTTGCCATCTCTCCCAGACTCCCACCCCTTGTTAGCTTCATAAAGATTAATGTTTCGGATATATATAATTCCTTACCATGCCTCTTCTTGTGTATAGGAGTTGTGTGTTCATAAACCGAGTATAAATGACCTACACCTACAATCAATATTAGAATTTCCTGTTTCTCCAACAATAAGGAAAGTTTGGATTAGACACCTATTAATATGCAGTCTTTCTATTCTTTGTCTGCATTCAAGGTCTTCTACATTAGTTGGATGCCTAATGCTAAAAAATTTATGAATGGTTATGATGAGGAACAAAAGTGGCTGGCAGTGGTGTAAAGCTCTACCAAGCGAATGTCTTACACAAACAGATTGATGGAGGGTGGAAGTAGCCAAATTTGAACATGATGCTGAAGAAACCCACCTTGGTTTTAGCCTACTGATAGCATGCAAAGCAGTAGTCAGAGTTGGGCTGATTACACCAAACAGCTTTCAGGGAACTTAAAGGAAAGATGCCATATTAGTTTCAGTCACTAAACATGGATGGATAGGAACAGAACACGGACATGACGATACACCATGAGATGAGTATATGATTCCTCCCTTGTATCTACTCCTCTCCCTAATGAGAAAACGGATAAAACCCACAAGCTTCTGGCATCGTACCAGTTTTTCCTTGATACATAGCTAAACTCCATCCAAACTTCTCCATTTGAAATAAGGATTTAAGAAAAAGTAGGCAAAGACACACTTCAGCCTATCAAGTCCCAGGGTTCGAGCCATGCAGGAAAATGATTGGCATACAAATGAATGTTCAATCCTTCCAGTGACAGAGGAGTTCTAGATATATGATTTATCTAGTGAAGGATGTTGGAAGGAAAGAGGGCAAGAGGAGGATCATTTCCTGATTAAGAAATGGATTGAGCTGATACAAATATGAGGAAACAAGGCCTAATTTTAAGCTACAGAAAATATATAAAAGATATAAAATTACCTGCATGTAGGTCAGCTGATCATAACTCAAAGCCTTTTTTCTAACATCAGAATTTGAACCATCCTGCGGAAAATTCCAAAATAATTAAGATAATAAAAAAAAAGGATAGAGAGAGAGAGAGAGAGAGAGGCATGTCCCTAGATGATAAATTAGTAACCAGCATGAAGGTTAGACAACCCTAAACTCGTGTTGCAACAAGCATTAAATAAATACCTGGGATACAAAGAGAGGAAACTTTGACGCAATAGGATTGTGATATCTGAAATTATAAAAATTGTGCCACTGTGAGTCAGCTCATGCTTAGATGAATTAAAGACACTAAAACCATTTTAAACATACATACTTCAGGATAGATTTGATAGTCCTCTCCAGATAATCAGCACGGTTGCAAGCCATAACCACAACAGCAGCCAATGGCACCTAATATCAAAAGATGCAGTGTTCTATTAATAGTGATGACGTCTAAGTGCAAAAAGAAACCATAAGCAAAGGAAAATAAATATTAAAACACTCAATCCTATCTCAACCTGTACTTCGCCAACCAAATTTTTAAGGCCTTTCCCTGCAAAATAAAAATTCATTGATCAGACTTCACATGTAAAAGTTTGTCGCAGGAATACACAACCATAGATGTATTTGTGTGAGAGCACTTGTTGCATCAATGGAGAGATTAGCGCAGGAAGGAAGGAGTCAACAGAGGACCCAATATGTTATTGTCAAGTATTAAGACCTTTCTGAATCATGGATTCTAAGCATTTGTCAACTAGATGACAACCTAATCCTTCAGACACTGTTAGCAGATGCACTGGTTAGGAAAAAATTTTGGGCCTTAAGAAAGTAGTTCTGGTACCAGTTTCTTGACAGTAGGCATCTTTTGGGCATACATTGCCATCTGGAAGAGTACAAGTACTTGAAAAGTACATAACTTTTTCTTTCAGCATGCAACTCTTAACTGATGGCCACGTATACCATAAACAGCAAGAAAAGCTTTAAAGCAGAAAGAAGAATAACTCAGATAAGGAAGTCAAATGAAAGAAGCAATTGAAGGTAAGAACGTACTTTCAAGATCTTGAACGAGCGCTCTCAATTGTCGACACTCCTGCTCTCGTCGCTTCCTTTCTTCTGAAATAGCATGGTCTTAGTTGCAGAAGCTAGAAGGCCAGATAACAGTTGATATCTCTTCACTAATAAAAGAAAGAAACAGTTGAAATATAGAATCAAAGCTCATATCTGCATATCAGATATGCTTTAACTTGGTTAGACATTATTTAACTTCAAGCCAGAAGGCCATGTTTTCGTCTAGCTAGAAAGCTCAAATTGTTAAAGGAGGACCTTAAAGTGTGGAATAGTAGACCTTTGGGAAGGTGGAGTCTAGAATTAAAGCGGTAATGGAAGAGGTCAAACGTTTAGATGATCTGGAAGGAGAGGGTGGTATGGGAGTGGTAGAGTATGCTCGGCGTGAAGAGGTAAAGATGGAGGCTAATAGACTCTTAATTAGTGAAGAGATTAGTTGGAGAGAGAAATCCCGGATTCAGCGGCTTAAGGAAGGTTATAAAAATACCAGGTTCTTTCATCGCATGGCTAACGCTCATTCCAGTTACAATAAGATACGTAAGTTGAAGAAAGATGGAGAGGTACTGGAAGATCTTGAATTGATTAAGAAAGGGATAGTTGATTTTTACAAGGAGCTGCATACAGATAGAGATGGGGGGACAGTGGAGCTGAACGGTATTCCTTTTAGGAGGATAGATCAAGAAGATGAGACTTGGTTAGAGCAGCCTTTCAGAGAAGAGGAAGTAGCTGAAGCTTGGCGGAATTTGAAAGAAGACAAGGCTCCGGGTCCGGATGGTTTCTTGTTTGCCTTCTTTAAGCGATGTTGGGAGATAATGAAGTTTGATAGGTTTTACACTTTTTCCATGAGGCGGGGGGGTTTTGAAAAAAGTCTTAATGCAGCTTTCATTGCGCTCATTCCAAAGCGGAAGGGGGCGGAAGAATTGAAGGATTTCAGGCCTATTAGTCTTGTGGGGGGGAATGTATAAGCCAATAACTAAAGTTCTCGCTTCGCGGTTTAGGAAGGTTGTTGGTAAGGTGGTATCAGAGTCGCACAGCATGGCGAACAAGGTGGTGGACATCAGGTCAGAAGGGGGTGTTTTGTAAGCTGGATATAGAGAAAGCCTATGATCATGTTAATCGGGACTTTTTGCTATATCTTTTGATGCGGATGGGTTTTGGGGAGAAATGGAGAAAATGGATTTATTTCTGCATCTCTACGGTGAGATTCTCGGCTTTGGTCAATGGAGAGCCAGCTGGTTTTTTCTCTGATTCGAGAGGCCGGCGCCAAGGGGATCCCCTCCCTCCGTTTCTTTTCATAGTAGTGATGGAGGCTTTGAGCAGGTTGTTTGATAAGACAGTGACGGGTTTCATTCAGGACTTCAAGGTTGGTGAAGAAGGTAATGCAGACTTTTTTATCTCGCATGTTCGCCAACGATACTCTTGTTTTCTGAGAGGCGGATAAAGCTCAATTGGGTTACTTAAGGCTGGTTCTCCTATTTTTTTCGGGCAGCGTCGGAGCTGAAAATTAACATCTCAAAGTGTGAAATAATTCCGGTGGGTGAAGTCTTTGATTTGGGGAGCTTGACAGAGTTTTTTGGGTGCACAGTAGGTTATCTTCCTTCCTACGAAGTATCAGGGTCTTCCTTTGGGAGGAGCTTTCAAGAATTTAGGGATGTGAGATTCAGTGGTCGAAAGATTCAAAAGAAGGTTGGCGAGTTGGAAGAGACGTTATTTGTCAAAAGGAGGAAGATTAACGCTGATCAAGAATACTTTGTCAAATTTGCCAACATACATGCTTTCTCTTTTTCAGATTACGTCGTCGGTGGCAAAGAGGATCGAGAAATTGGAAAGAGATTTTCTGTGGAAAGGGGATGCAGAAGATAGGAAGTATCATCTAGTAAACTGGAAAACAGTGTGTAGTAGCATCAGGATTGGAGGTTTGGGAGTTGAGAGCATTAAGGAGTTCAATAAGGCTTTCCAAGGTAAATGGTTGTAGAGATTTTTGGGGGAGAAGGAGGAGTGTAGAGAAGGGTAGTGGTGGACAAATACGGTATAGGGAACCATTTTTGGTTCCCAATGGAATTGTCATGCTCTTATGGGGTAAATGTAAATGTTTGGAAGGGAATTAGAAAAGTCTGGGATTCCTTCGAAAAACAGATTTCCTTTAACATTGGAAATGGGAAGAAGGTGAGATTTAGGAAGGATAAGTGGTGCGCGTGGCTTCTCTTCAAATGGGTTTTCCTAGCTTATTTGAGATGGCCGTAAACAAGGATGAGATGGTTAGTGAGGTGGTGGAATGCTCCAATGGGATAGATTCTTGGAGCCCCTTCGTTCCGCAGAAATCTGCATGATTGGTAGTTTGACGATATCTCTAGACTCTTTGGAATGCTGTATGATGTCCGAAGGGGTACGGGGAGGATAGAGTAATCTAGGACGGTTCAAAAAGGAATATATTCTCGATAAAGTGCTACTACTCTTTCTTTAAAAATGAGATCAGGAATCACTATCCGTGGAAAGTAATTTGGAAGTCGAGGGCTCCAAGTAGAGTGATGTTCTTTGCATGGGAAGTTTCGAGGGAGGCTATTTTGACTGGGACAATCTGAGAGCTCGAGGGAAGGTTTTATGTTAATAGGTGTTTCATGTGTAAAAAGGAGGAGGAAACAGTTAATCACTTGCTCCCGCACTGCCGTGTTGCTGGAGTCCTATCGGATTCCTTTTTGTGTGCAACACGTATTTCTTGGGTGATGCCTAGGACTTCTCTTCATCTTCTTCATGGTTGGGGCTCTTCCAACAGTATAAGCAACAATAGAAGATGGAAGTCTATTCCTTTGGCAATTTGGTGGAGTGTTTGGAAGGAGAGGAACCATAAGGTGTTTGACAATGAGGAGGTAGCTGTCGACACACTAAAGAAGGAGGTGCATCAGCTTCTAGATTTTTGGCATTCTGGTGTGGCTTCAATTTCAGGGGACTCAAATGTTAATATAGTGGATAGATTGTAGATTTATTTCTTTTGGTCTTGTATACTCCCTATGCACAAGCACGCGTCACCTCATTTGACGCAATGTTAATATTATGATTACTTATCCAAAAAAAAAAAAATCAATTTTAGACCCTTTTTTTGGGATAGGTAAGTATGGTCACTTGGTATTAAGATCGGAATGTTTTTTAAACCTTAGATACACAGAAAAAAAAAAAAAAAAAGTCACTAGGGTACTATTGTACTGTCTCTCACATTGCTACAATATGATGCTATGTTATTGATTCCTAAGGGATGAAAGGCACTACTATTATATTCCTCCCCTCCCCCACCAGAGATTTGCTTTCTCCTCATTTCAGTTCTACTCTCCATAACCACTAAACTTTTTTTTTTATAGGTAAGTGTGACCCCTTGTTAGTATGGGGATTGGAACCACTAAACTTAATTAAATACAAACAAAGATAAATGGTGTTACAAAAAGAAAAATTGGGGGTTGGGGGCACACTTAAACATAATATACAGGGAGTCCTTCATACGATATAGTCCCTCCATTCCTAAAAAATGATCTGTTAAGTTACCAACTCATCCAAAAGCTTAAGCTATTAGATAGAGGCTCAACACTATATATCAAGCTTAACACTCCCCCTCGCGTGTGACCCGTCCACACGTGGAGAGATGTACAAGCATGCCTCACCAAGGGCATCACAAAACAAACAGAGTGACAACTTGCACTCACAATTTTTTTTTGATAAATAAAGTATATATTAATAACAAAAGCGGCAAAGAAGGAGCCGCAACACTGGAGGATTACTCCAATAATTACAGATTACAAAAGTTCGCTACAAAGTCAGCAAAAGAGTTGACCTCAGACCTAACACCGTCACTACACCAAAAAAACAGTAGCTAAAGCAAAGACCTTTCCTCGTTATCAAATGCTCTCTTATTCCTCTCTTTCCAAATCACCCAGCACACTCCCAAGGGAATAGTCTGCCAAATAAAATCTCTCTGTTTCCTTTTGTGCAAAGACCAACAAAGGAAGAGATCCTTAATAGATTCCGGCATAGCCCAAGGTAAGTTAAAAATGCGAAAGATAAAATCCCACAAAGCACCCGCCACCGGACGATGAAGCATTAAATGGTCGGCACTCTCACCATTACTTTTACACATATAGCACCAGCTCACTATCACCTTAAGGCATCTCCGAAGATTATCCCCTGTAAGAATGGCTTCGATAACAACTCGGAGAGCTGGAGAAAACTCTCCACTTCCCAATCCTGAAAATACCTTCTGAAAACTGGATTCCAACTGATCAAACCTCCTTCGTGCGAAATAATAACACTGATGATGACTTCTTTATCACTCGTAATGTTAAAAAGGGTAGGAAAGACCATCCACAACTCCACCTGACCACACCACCTATCCAACCAAAATCTGACCTTAGAGCCTTCTCTTACCTCAAAGGAGATATTTCTAGCGAAAGCATCCCACCCTTCCCGGATTCCTTTCCAAACCCCCACCCCATACGACAAGGAAACATCCTTAGGAAACCAAAGATGATTTCCTTCCTCATACTTGCTCACCACCAATCTCCTCCACAACGCGTTCTTATCGATCAAGTATCTCCACAACCATTTACCCAACAGAGCTCTATTGAAAACTCTGAGGTTTTTAACCCCTAGGCCACCAGATCTGATACCAAAACAAACTTTGGACCACTTGACTAGATGATACTTCCGATCCACCGTCGAACCTTCCCATAAGTTAGTCTTCGGCTAACTGATGATAGGATGACGAACAAGTACATGAAGTAAGTAGGCATCGAAGACAACGTGCTCTTAATGAGAGTAAGGCGACCTGCCTTAGAAGACAAACACTGCTTTTTCCAACCTGCTAAACGACGCTGAAATCTTTCTATCACCGGAACCCACATATTCGAGCTTTTAAAAGAAGCTCCTAATGGAAGACCCAAGTAGGTAGAAGGGAGGGAAGTCACCTTACAACCAAAGAAGGAAGTCAATTCCCCAATGTTCTCTACATTCCCTACTGGAATAATTTCAAACTTTGAAATATTAACTTTTAGTCTGAAACAGCCTGGAAAAAAAAAAAGCAAAGCCTAACTGAGAATCCTTCGCTTCACAAAACACAAGAGAATCATCTGCGAACAAGAGATGCGACACTGACTCTACCATTTCCTACTACGAATCCACTAATGAAACCTCCCGATATAGCTTTATCCATCATTAAGCTCAGAGCTTCCATCACTAAAATGAAGAGGAAAGGAGAAAGAGGGTCTCCTTCGCAAAGGCCCCTCGAGGTTCCAAAAAATCCAGCCGGCTCTCCATCAATCATCACCGAAAATCTCACATTAGAAATACACCAAAAAATCCATCTTCTCCACCTGTCTCCGAAACCCATTCTGTTTAGCAAATAGATGAGAAACTCCCAATTGACATGGTCATAAGCTTTTTCAATATCCAGTTTGCAAATCAGGCACGGCTCTCCTTTCCTTAGCCTATCATCCACCGCTTCATTGGCAATAAAGGAAGCATCAATAATTTGACGTTCCCCCCACAAAAGCATGTTGCGACTCCGAAATAACTTTGCCCACGACCTTTCTCAATCGAATCGAAAGCACCTTTGAAATGAATTTATAGACACTTCCAATAAGACTAATGGGTCTATAATCTTTAATCTCAGTCGCATTTGTCTTTTTAGGAATCAAAGAGATGAAGGAAGCATTAAGACTTTTTCCAAAACCCATGTTAACAAATGCAAGTGGGATGATTCGAACCCACAACCATGCCAAACCAGGACTCTGATACCATTTTAAGTTACCAACTCATCCAAAAGCTTAAGCTATTGTTAAGCTTAACAGGATCCATCTTTTTTTATTTTTAGGCCGTTTCAAAAAAAGTGTACTTTCTAATCTTTTCTTTTTTGGAAGTTACATTTTCCATTTTACACTTGATTCGATTCCCACTTTAATCGATCGGCCCACTCTCACATGTATATCCTTGGAAAATACACATTATCCTAATATTTATAGAGTCAATTATCTTTTTTATAGGTGTGGGGAGTTTGTGTGTCGGGTCAAACAAGACACTCTTTTAGGAACAAACGGAATGTAACAGTCTATCTTTTCTAATCAATAGTTCCATAATCAAGTGAAAACATTAAGTGGCAGTGAGGCAGCAGAGATTCGGGTAGGCATTTTTCAGAAAATCCCAAAGGATCACTATCAAGGATTTATATATAAACTATAGGACCGACCATTGGTTTTACTTTTAAGAGTTTGGGTACCAAAACCACGTGAACCATAGAAAACTGAACTAATTGTTTCATTAGGTTCTTGGTTACGTCGATTTTAGCATTTGGAATTGTGGAATTACCAGCCCGGCTTCGGTCTCTTAGATTTTGGCAATCAAAAGTTTATAACTACCGGTCGTGGGTGAGAGAACCTGACAATGTATATTAAGTCTAACATTCCACCTCATGTGCCACCTAGGCACACATGGATGGAGTCTGCGTGAATAGAGCATCATCACATGCCAACAAGAGCGCTAACTTGTGCACTAACAATTCTTGGGAAACGAATGCAAGAGCGATGACTTGAACCCAAGACCTTACTTACAGCTATGATACAATGTTCAACCATCAACTCATCTAAATGCTCAAGTTGTAAGAGAGAATACCTAATAAGTAATAATGTATATCAAGCCTTCACATAAATGAACTTTAGACTTTAAACTTTAAATAATTTTGGGCCAATATTTAAAAAATGTTAGCAATACAAGATGCCTTGCTTATGCTCGGGCCTTTCTTATAATCAGCAAATATAGCTGAAAGATTGTGGGATTCCTGTTTTACTAATACTAAATATCAAAAAGAAAGAGTTCTTCAGGTATCAGCCGGGCTGACCCAAGCCTCCCCAATAACCACCAAATAGCTGATCACACAAGTAATGGGCTCAAGAGAATTGTAGGAAAAGATTATCGTGGAACTCTGAATGCTTATCCCACATCACACACCATCCTGGAGACTATCTTATAGGGTCGGCATTCCAGTGGTAAATCATTAGTATTGAGCTGATACGGCATCATAGACC
Organism: Codonopsis lanceolata; assembly: GCA_013146195.2. Lineage (NCBI taxonomy): Eukaryota > Viridiplantae > Streptophyta > Magnoliopsida > Asterales > Campanulaceae > Codonopsis > Codonopsis lanceolata. The sequence goes on from CM028383.1 coordinate 52,748,813, forward strand.
AAGCAGCTCTAATTCTAAAACTAAATCTAGCTTTCCAACTGATGGAAAGCAGGAGGAAAAGGTGAGGGGGCGAAGATTGAACCAAATGCAGCATAAATGATTTATAAGAGAAAATGACAGAAGGCTCCAATATCGACGACCTGCTAAAGGGGAGAGTAGGAAATGCAAACATCAGATAAGATCCCCAGAAGAATAGCCAACTCATCAGCTACTCTATCATTCAAATTTCTGAAAATGAAAATTCCACAAAATGCTGATTCACTTTGATAAAAACCAGAAATTGGAGACTCATGGACTAAGACAACCGACAATGGCGGTAAAAGAGGTGTTATGTGGAATATGTCCCAGTAAATAGTCTTCTTAGAACTGGATGCGGACACCACTAGCAATAAAACAATAAAAGAGGGTGCTTTATACTTTACTTTGGTTAGTTTTCTAATTAAGGATAACGATTATCTACCTCAAAAATTGTAGACTAAACTCTAGCCAATAGATAATATTTATACTCTTTTTGACAAGAAAGGAAGATATAAAAATGGAATGATAAAAGAGATGGGCAAAAAGTGAATCGAAAAGCAAAATACGGAGGAAAAAGGGAACCAGGCCTAAAAACTCCAGAAATCAAGGCTCTCCAGTCCTACTGCATAGCAGAAATGGAAACTCCTCTACAGAGCCCCTTGCCGAGGCCCATAAAAAGCCAAAAACACTACTCTAGCCAACAGCATCTGTCTAGACGTCAACTGGTCCTTGTATATTCTTGAATTTTTGAGGCAGGAAAGATAGGGGTAAACCCAATCCAATCTGCAAAGAACATGATGAACCCTAGGTTCCTTCCAGATACCTTTGACTAGGGTCGATCTTTGGTAAACAAATAGCGTAGCTCAATATTGCTTAACTCGTTTGATAAGGAATCAATTACCCATAAAACACACAAAAGTGTTATAAGAAAATAAGAATAATCCAAGACTGTCTTATTTCATTGATTTAATAACAATTTATAGTGTTTATGTTACAAGAGCAATCTAGATGACTTACTTCTGAAGTATTAACATAAACATTAAATAAATACTACCTAACAATTTATACCTAATTAGACTACCCAATTTATACACTAATTACCATATATAAAATAAACTGCAATACAATTTATTTGGTCTTTGATTTGCTCCTGCATCAATTTCTCTCAAGCCACATCCTCCAGAGGATGAGCACACCCACATTCCCACAACAGACTCGCATTCTTATCCCTTCCGAAACCTTTAAACAATATCTGAAGAAACAGAACCAGGACAAACTCAAGCTTTGCCAACCACTCCAAACAAATTATTCTACAAGGAGAAGAAAAAGATGGTTATGTGACCAGAAGCACATTCAAAATGGCAAAATCCTTTCATAAGACCTACAAGCTTCTCAAACATCAACAATATTGAGCTTATTAAGCACCACAGACCAAACTGTAGCATGTATGTGATAATATCATTATTGTAGCTCTTTACAGTTTTTCCTTTCAGCGCAAGAGCTGCAAAACCTTGCGTTGGATGGAGAAAGGAAAAACAAGAAAGGCAATAAGAAAGGAGGGGGAATAAGGAGCTAGAGTAACAAAGTTTTACATATATATTGGTGGGCAGATGCAAGTTAGAGGTTTTGGCAAAGGTAGAGGCTAGAGGGTAGTGACTACTGGTACCAGTCTGTTGTGGCACTTTGCTGTGTGAGCGATCCTTTGGGGTGTTTTGAACACAGGAACTCCAGAATTTTCAGGAACCAGTTGCTGTATTGGTATCATCTCTGGGATAGAGTTGTTTATAAGGAGTCTCTAACTCTATTTGGGATTTAGCAAGGGGTGCCTTTCCAGGAGTGCCATCTCAAAGCTCCAACAGGATTGGGCTGCTTCATTTTTTTAGTTTTCTTTTCTTTTTCCAGATTGTGGCGGCCTTTGTATTTTTGTCTTGTTTTTTGATAGATAAATTTGGCCCCTTGGTATGGGGATTGGAACCAAGGACGTCAAGTCTTTGCCTAAGTGCCCTTGTCATTTCTCCTTCTCGATTTTATTTTTTTACACTATGTTCTTTATATCTAATCTTCTTTTCCTATCCCAAAATAAAGCATATATATGGGTGGGGTTATTTTGTACTTCCTCAGTCTCAAAATGAGTGTCCATTTCTATTCATGATCATGAACAAAAACGGACACTCAATTTGGGATGGAGGGAGTAGTATTATATATTTAACAGTGCAAAGTTTATAAAATAAGGAGATTGAGGAACTAGAGGAAAATGAGACGGGTGGTATGTATGTTGAAATTGTCCCATTTCCCCTACAGTAAATTCACTTTTTCCCTGCCCCATAGAGAGACACGCCATAATAATACACTACTCAGGCATCTTCTTCATTTTCTCTGTCAAGTTGCAAACTACGTTTCATATGTTCAAGTTGATTGAGTAAGAGGTCTAGAAACATTCTCATTTACAACTAAAGCTCTCACATTAGAACATATAACATAGGAGACAACTAAATGATAAAATAAAAACATAAATAACTCATGAAACTGCATTAAGAAAGAATCCACACCTTCCAAAGCCACAATTTTTCCCTGCTGTGTGCTTATCTGATCAATGAGTAATCTCATCTGACTCGTACAACGATTTTCTGCTTCCACCTGTTATAGTCCAATAGTTCACAAAATGCTACACATCAAACAAGAATTCAGCCCACAAAAAGATAAATGAACTCGCACAATGTCAGATGAAGGGACAAAATGATGTAGACGCACCTAAAAGCCCTAAAATCTGATACTTTTGCTCAATTACTAGTGTTAGTGATTAGTTCAATTTGTGTTGTTGTCATGTTAGTTTTTGTTTTATTTTCTTAAGTTAGGACCTGGAATTTGATCTCTAAGGCTCAAAGTAAAGACATTTTGGTGTTTTCACTGCATTAAGGCAACCCTAGCATCATGTCTTACTGTAAATAATGCCCTATGAGATGTAACGTGCAGCTTGTCATTCTACAACAGATTATCACTATATGGACTATCCTTGGGTGTGTTCCAAACCTAGAAATCTTTCCTAAAGAGTCTTCCTCAAATATATACTGTCTTAGCACCCAATTATGCATTTTGTTTGCTGTAATGAAGTACTGTAAGCTCAGTTCTGCATCACAAAAGCGATGATTGAACACTTCAATAATTAAGGGCCAACAATAACTTATTTCTTATAGCAGAATCTAACACTTCTAACTCACTTACCTGAAGAAATATAATGGCTCCTACTCCCAGGCCCCAGCTTCAATCTAACGAACAAGTAAAATTTAATTTGTATATTACCCATTAATAATATATATAAGAGTAGACTCCTTCTGTATAAAGGAAGCATCATTTTGACGCTTTATTATATACTCTTAGTTATCAAAAAATAATGCATAAAGACGGTAGCTATGTACTCTCTTTTTTTTTTTACTTTTTTTATTATTATTAAAAGAGGATCAATAGTGATTCCCAATCCCCACTTACCCCCATAGTGACGCGAACCCACAACCTATTTGGTGTAAGTGACCCCATGGTGACTCGAACCCACATCCTATTTGGTGTATGTGAAGCATCAAGCTGCACTTTGTTGTTGGTTGCTATTTACTCGGCTCAACATTTATTCCAATTACTTGGGGCTGGTTACATGATTCTTTTTTCTGCATTTGTCGGCTACAATGCAAGATCAGCAGTCGATCCACACTCACTCATACTTTGGTCGGTAAATTAAATTCTATTACTCCGTCCAACCTAGTATAATAGTCCCCAACTGACTTTTTAAAGTCAATTGCACCACTTTTCGGATTGATGTTTAACATAGTTTTATTCAGTTATAGTACACTAAAAGTGCTAAAAATCAAGCGGTTTATACTTTTGGAAAAAAAAAATGTAAATCTACTTCAAATTTTCATAGGGGCTATATATTGGATGGAAATGAATAATTGAGTTACAACCAAATCTACCAAAAAACCCAAACTCCTCAGGGGTACACCCAAATAAAAACTCCTAAAGGCAACCCAACAGCATTAAACTCCAAACAAGATGAAAATAACCAACCCAAACACATAAGAAAACCCGAGCAAGCCCAGACCAAAACGAAACCCAAATAACAAATACTCCCTCCGTTCCCAAATAATTGTCCACCTTTCCTTTTTTGTCCGTTCCAAAATAATTGTTCTCTTTCAAAACTTTCCTTTTTAGAAACACACTTTTACCACTTTATCCTTACTTTTTCTACATACTTTAATTATGTTCACATGCACAAGGGTTACACTAATATTTATAATACAGTCAATTATTTTTTCTTAAACAGTCTGCCGGGTCAAAGAGGACTATTATTTAGGAACGACGGGAGTACATAAAAAGCCCAAAGATAAACCTAACATGAAAACCCAAGAGGAAAACCACAAAAAAACCTAAGGAAGAAAGCAGGACGCCGTCTACCAAACCAGCCACTGCCACTGTAAGCGCAAATGCTGCAATCTTCAGCCTGTCCACCCCGTCCCCACCGCATCCATGCATTACGCTCCCGATGAGGTTCAAACACCCAAGAAACATGAAGATTGTAATAGCTCCTAAAAATGCAGTCCAACATTCACCATCAAGACCAAACTCACTCAAATCCTTCTTAATTAAGGTGGTCATGCTATATTTGAACTTCCCCTGCCTCTAGCGGGATTGTTGATATTGATTTATCACCCTTGTTAATTCATGCATTTAGCGGGCTACTTTGTGTGTGTTCAAACTATCACACGTGATTTTCTCTCCTCATTGATAGACAAATGATTTTGTGACACCCTCCAAATGCTTATGAATAAAGAACAATTTTTCGTCCATACGCAATTTTTTAATGTGACAAACATGGCATATTCCAGTTACCAGGCCATATACGCTATCAGCTATCCCCTATGATCTACTTTACTGACATACCGATGTTGGCGACATTTCTCTTAGTCTTAGCTGACAATGATAACCTAGACAAAGATTAAAAGATCAGTTTGTTGGCAATAGTAGCGGCGAGAACAGTGAGGTACACTCACACTTTAGCATGAAATGGACAAGCTGATGACCACAGTGAATTCCCACCAATATCATGCAAAGAATAAGATAACTAAGAAATGCAAGTAGGTAAGAAAATGGAAGCCCATATCTAAAAGCATTATAGTATTAATAGGAAAATGGCACTAATGTGGTTTCTTAAATTATTATCCCAAATGTTGTTCATGGGATAAATGAAATAGGCTAGACGTACTGCAGCAAAAACTTTGTCAGCATACTCCGATTGAGTGACAAAGAGCCGCATCTGAAGAAAGAATAAACACAATAAGTTAAGAGAAAATACACCATATGCAATAAACACAAAAGCTTACAAAGAAGAGATGAACTAAGATGTATTGTACAAAGAAAAATAATGGAGTTTCTGCCTTGATCTTTCTCTACTCAGACTTTAAGTCCTTCAAAGTACTAATGATGTAACTTTCATGCTTAAGAAACATCGTGACATTGAAGCCAAGAACCACATAAGTGAAGATATTGTTGAAAAAATTCCCCCATTCCTAATACTTCATTTGGAGGTGGTAAATAGACATGATAAACAAAGAGTACCCAAATTCTAGCACAAGTTCTACACTCCAAAATATGTTCTGTCTCCTGCTATCAAAAGCACACCCATCTTTCAACTATGCCAAAACTGTGTGTTACCAGGTTAGCAAATACTATGCGTACATACAAAACAAATGAAACATGTTATCAGGATCGCATCAGTTACTCTCCTTGTAACAAAAACTAATAAATTGATTCTACATTCCTCTTAATAAGCCCCTTTTTGCTAATGGGATCTAAAATTCTCATACTGTAACAAATGAAACAAATATCATTATTATTCTTGTGATACTCCAGCTGCTCCTAACAATAATCTTCTTTTGAAAATTAAGCCTGAAATTCTCGTACCGTGGTAAATATAACCCTCGTGTATCAACTAAACAAAACAAATTGTACTATACAACAACAAATAGTTATTGGGTTTTGCTAACAAGTACCCCTATGACACTTGTTAAGCTTCCATTAATAGAAATGGAAATCTTCTTCAGTGCATTTGAAACACTTCCCTAAGCATATGAAATGATTTCCCATGCAATAAATTCCCTAATGGGGAGATTTTAATGAGTTCCATAGGGAAACTTGTTAGCAAGACCCATAGATACTTTTTAAGAAATCACTATCAAGGGTATTAACGTACTCCCTCCGTCCCAACTGAAAAGGTACACTTCCAACTTATTTTGCAAACTAAGAAAAAGGCTGATTAATCACAAACTTCCTAAAGCACCCTATTTTGCAGCCACAATTCCAAGTTAATTTAGTTGGTATGACATGTTTGTTCTCAACCACATTTTCAAAGGGTATTAAAGACATTAGGTTGAAGTAGTTTTCAAAAGTGGAAAAGTATGTATTTAATAAACTAAAAAAGAATGTGTGCCCCTTAATCCGGACCGAAGGAATATTTTTGATAAATAATTCTCCCTCTGTTCTGGGCAAAAAGTCCACTATTCAATTTTGGGATGTTTCACTTAAAGAGTCCACTTTAAAAATTATGGCATAAAAGTGTCATTTTATTATTAATGATCTACAAAAAATATCATTTTCTTTAAAAAGTTTGATTTTCAAACGGGGACTCGACTCTGTGCCCGGAAAGGAGGGAATGATAGTATAAACAGGTATCAAACAGGTGACGCATCCTATGTACATAGGATGTATACAAGCAAAACAAACACTATCCAAAAGAATATTGTGGGGCTATTAATAGGTCTACTAATTTTGAGTGGAAGAAATGGGGTAGTTCAGTACTCCAATACACAACCAAAAAATCATTGAAATTTTTCATAACACGGCAAAAAGTTATAATGAAACACTGGATTTGTTCCATAACAAAACACTTAGAATAAATGGACAATGTTCCCAAACCCTAAACCCTAAAAATATAAGTGGGATTGAATATATGGGACGGAGGAGGAAGTATCTATGATTCCATGTATACCCTTTACCTAGATTTTCAGTCCTGCGCGCGCATGAGTTTCAATGTTCTTGATTAGGGGAATTAGTTAATTAATGTGCATTGGAATTGTAAGTGGCCAAAAAACCATGAGACATCCAAAAATAAAATTTTGGCCAACATATATGAAAGTGTGGGAGCAAACAAGTAGTACTATACAACAAAGAATTTTTCTCTAAATAAAAAATAAAATATAGTATCAAGGGTATTAATTGAATCATGGGACTACTCATAGGAATACTATCTGAGTGAAAAAAAAAAAAAAAACTGGGGTTAATTCAATGAAGATACAGACTGCAATGCTCGGTACACAGCATGGAACACATTGAAAATGTACAGAACACAAGAAGTAAGACATAATTGGAACATGGGTTGGATTAGATTTTGAGAATACAGTATATAATAACAATCATACGATAGTTTGATAAAGATTTAGTAGATAATTTATGAAATGAAAATGGAAATGGAAATGGGATGAAGGGGTACCTGGAGGTAGATGAAGGCGACTGCGGCTACCAGGAGAAGGTACCTATAATCGCAGGACCATTTCGCCATTTGTTTATAGTTTTCCAATCGAAGAGAGAATCAAATGATTGGAACCAACATAGGCCCCCTTGGATCTCGCGACGATCGTGAATCTATTTCACCTAGTATTAAGTCGTCGGTATTTAGCAGCAAATATTTCCCTCTAAACTTTCTAAGCGAAGATGTCAACTATGTCAGTCAAACTTGTGTAACATACGTACACCAGAACGGTTAGGACGATTAACCATAACTGTGTCATTGACTAGAATTATCTATAGCTTCTACCTCACATGTGCCTCAGGTGGTTGGTTTGTAAATTACTGATAATTTACTGGGTTTGTTTATAGTTTCTTAATTAAGATTTACTGTTGTGTGATTTACAATGATTTATTGATTTGTAATTTACTAAGATTTACATTTACTAATTAAACAAATATATAGTTTATAGATTTTTAATTGATTATTATCCTAATAAATTGAATATCAATTATTTATTATTGTAATCAACTGAATCTCAATTTAATTTTTGTTCGACCTAGATTTATTTTTGGAAAAAGAAAAATTGTTCGTTTTTAGATTTTTAAGTGCTTTAATCAACTCAATCTCAATATAATTTTACTAGGATTTACTGTTTTACAAATATTTAGTTAATTATTTTTTAATTAATTGTTATCGTAATCAAGTTAATCTTAATTTCATTTATGTCCGGCCTGGATATTTTTAAAAAAAATTTGTTCGTAATTTCTATAATTGATTTTTATAATTTTAAATATTTGTATTTATTATACTCAAACGTAACAATCTTTTTAATTGTTTGATATTGATATTGAGACACACCCACGAATACGATGGCTAACCATCCATGAATTTTAAAAATTACAAACAATATAAAGATAACACACTTTTTTTTGTTGTTGAAACAGAAAGATGAGAGAGTTTAAAGAGAGACAGTGTGTATAGATCGAGATTTTGGTGTATATAAACGATAGAGGATGGCAGTATTTTTTTATTTAAATTGGATTAAGGACGAGTATATCATAGTATATGGTTGTTAAAAAAAAAACTTAATTTTTGTCCGGCCTAGATATGTTTTTTAAAAAGAAAATTTGTTAGCAAGTTATATAATTTATTTTTGTAATTTTAAATATTTGTATTTTAATTTCTTTTCTTTTTTTATATATATTTCTGCTAAGTTTCCTTCATTGGTCTGAAATCTTTGTGATTTCGATTTCGAATAATATTTTATTAGTTCACTGTCTTATTCAATTTATTTTATGGGTTGGTGTGTGTGTGTGGGAGGGAGAGAGAGAAAATGTTTTTGAATGTTTAATTATATTATTTTTTGATGAGTTACAAAATTTTACAGTCAATAAAAACTTTAGTTTTTGGGATATCTTATTTTTTTATATAGTGTATATTGATTTGACCCCTACAAAATTCTAAGCATATATTAATTTATTCACATCATGCTCACTCAATATATTGATCACGTCTCATACTGGCATCGTATCATAGGCATGGGCACAAAATCTAGTTTTACTGTGTTTATCTATTGCAGTATTAATAACTACTCTCTCAATTCCACCAACGAGTCTCTATTTAGAAAATCTAACCGTTAAGAGTTATATAAATATAAATAATATAAAAATTAGTCATAATTATAAAAATATTTTAAACATAATCAATAAGTTTATAGCAATTGTGAGGGTAAAGCTGAAATATTATGGAGATGATAAACATTATTTTTTGAATTAAAGTGAAACATCCTAAAATAGTATGTTAGATTTTTTGCCAAGAATGGAGGGAGTAGTTTAATTGGCCAAAATACGAATTACCCCCCAAGGTTTCCACTTAATCCCAAAGTGGTATCCAACTAAGGTTAAAGAAAAATACTAAATTACCCTTGCATGTGAGATGCACATGCTAACTTTCTGTTAGTTTTCTAACGTCCGTTAGGGCTAAGGTGCAAAATGGGACAATTTGGTATGAGTTAGGCAGAAACCTTTGGTTGGGTACCACTTTGAGATTGGGTGGAAACCTTGGGGAGTAATTCGTATTTTGGCCTTTATAATTATATTTGTGGACCTGTTTGGTAGCTGGGATTAAAGCTGAAAATTAGTAACAAACTAGATGTTTGGTACCCAATAAGCGGTCTTGACTAATAATTCGCGTTAATCGAATAAGACCCTTATCCTCTCGCTAATTATACCAAGAAAGAAGGTAGTATTATTATCGTCTTGTTAAAAAAATAAAGATAACATTTTTAACCCAAAACTACCCCCCCTCCCAATATATAGTACTGGATTAATAGTGAGAGAACTAATTAATGATATCATGATTAAAAATAATACTTTATCCCTACGTGACTGACATGTGTATAATTTGTGACTATACTCCATAGAGCACTTTCTTCGCACTGGTGCAGTTTGAATTTGAGATTTATTGATACATTGTAGAAGTGTTTCTATCAAAAATAAATTATTATGAAATATAGGCAATCCTGACTTCTGAATTTCCACCAAAGAAAGAAATAATATACCTGAATATTCTCATTCAAAATTGGCTCCTACAGTGACATATGCGATCTAATGTGAAAGTAGCTTAATGAAAGAAAAAGTCTTATTTGCCTTTCTCATTGATAATTAGTGGTTGGCACCTACGAATGTCGAAAACTCTCATTTGGAAGGAATATGAAGTTATAGTATTCTTTCCAAGCTAAAAGAATGTGACTTTTAGTACCTTCTTACGAACCTAGTAATTCAAGCCAAATGGGAGCACCATCCTCTTGACCGGAACTAATTGAATTGAGATAATAATTCAAACTAATTGAACTAAGAATTTAAGATTAAGAATTGTATCTCACATAATCACGTTGATTAGAAAGTGATGTTGATTTTTACTTCTACTATCATATATTTATGTTTATTACCAATAGAAGAGATTAAATTATTATAATCATTAAATAGATTAACGCCTCATATTATATTTATTAGTAACAATTAAAATTAACATAATGCCTATAATTTCAAAAGGTACAATTGATAGAAGGATTAAGTTAAAGATTTAACAAATGAATATGAGATCAGTTCAATGAATGGTCCGGATAAACAAAACTCATAACTGATGGGGTAATTCAAACAAAACACACAACTGAATGTTTTATATGTAATTGTAGAGAGGTAATTCAAACATAACTCATAACTAATGGGTTCATTTGTAACTCACATACTTACGAAACAATCTGAACCGTTAGTTGTGTTTAACACAATTCGATCAGGGCCGTCAGTTAGACCCTGAGCTCTTTTATAATATAGATCGATTTTCCAACAACAACAAAAAGGTAACGTGAACAATTAGGTGAATATTAGCATTGAGTTAGGTGTTGATCTTTAACAAGTATGAATTTGGTGGAAAAGTGCTCTCCATAATATAATTCTCATTGGGATTTCGGGTTATAAGTAAAAATTGAGGAATCAAGGGATAGGTTGCTAGTACAAATTGACAAAGGAAGTTATAAGATCAAGAGAGATTTGCCCGTTCCTATCATACAAGGGTTACCATGTCTTGCACCCGTTCAATTAAAATTAGATAAAGCATAAAAATTGTTCAGTGTTAATAAAAGCCTAATGAAGCGGAGATTTCCAAAATAAAGGTGGAGACAAAGTGACAAGAATATATACAAACTAATTTACTAAATGAAATTGTAGTACAAGGATTAATCTTATTTGTGATTTACTTAAAACCATTCACTTAAAATAGTAATTTCATAATCACCCAGATTTATTATATCTTTTAACATTTCATTATCTTAAAGTCAACAGGTCCACACTCCATCAAATATCTATTGCTCATAGCTGATTCGTACCGGCTAAAGTTTAAATTTTAAGGAAGTAAGGAAGTATATACTCTCTACTCAAGCTATCGATCAAGCTACGATAAATTTTATTTTTCCCTTATTTTTCCCTTTGAATACTTTGAATATCTAGATTTATGCTAGATTTATATTTAATAACTATTCTCGTTTCCAAAACAAACATTTCTTCATTTATGTTGTCTATAATATTTTCGATCATTTTGTAGTTTTATTTGTTTAAAATGACGATCTATCATATTATAATATTAAATGTCTTTCGTAGTCAACTTGTGTGACTAGTCAGTCGCTTACCCATTTAATGCATAGAAGCTTTTGTCCTTTTAAAGTAAGTCTTTCCATCAGTTCAATTTCCTTCTCCAGAACACCTAAACGTAACACCAAAATCCCTAAACGTAACACCGTTTAAAAGGTAAAATTACTTTACTACCCCTCTTCACATTTAAACTATACTACCCCCTCCATCCCTCCCCCTTCACGTAATTTTAATTACGTATCACTATTGATTTGATTTCCATTGTTAATTCGCATGATATCACATGTGAATTAGATTGATTTTGATTCAGTTTATTTTTTCTTTTCAATTACGAACAAAAAACCGTTGATTTGCATTTTTTCGATTTTGGACAAAACAACCGCTACAAAGCGGATGTTTTATAAAACATCCGCTAGTGTGTAGCGGATATTTTATAAAACATCCGCAAGTGTTTACCAAACGTGAGTATCTATTAAATGTTAAAAGGGGTATTTAGGTAATTTTATGCATTAAATAATGTTGCGTTTAGGGATTTTGGTGTTACGTTTAGGGTCACTCTTTCTTCTCCAACTATTTAAATCCTTGGAAGACTCGTGAATAAAATAACTAGATCATTCATTTCTCTCTAACAACATACATCTCAATATATCTCAACTGCCTCTGCTCACAAGATAAATTTACAACAATTTATTTATTATTCATTTACTCGTTCTAGCTTAGTGATCTTACTTTGTCTAAGTTACCCTACAAACTATTTATTCTTGAGAGATATTTGATTGTACCAACCACACGAGTTTTATTCGTTCTTTATAGAATAATTTTTCTCACAAACATCGGTATTTGATCGTACACTAATCTATAAGTGATCATCTAGATTCATTAATAATATTAGTGCATTTCAAAATTCAAGACTGACCAACTAGATAGTGGATATAGCAGTTAATTCCTAAATGTGAACCACTTCAAATCTCGTGTTCATTTATTTATTGTTTGCGTGTGGGTGAACCTACTGATTCAACCTAGGAACTTAAGAAACCTTTTGTTTACTTAAGTTGCATTAAGTAGACATAACTTAAGTCAGTTATAATGTATGCCCTTATCTCTTGTGCTAAATTATGTTCTTAAGTCAAAGTTGGAACTCTATTTAAAACGGATAAATTATCAAAATAATCATCGTATTATTCGTAGGTAACCGATTTGACCAACAACGTTACAATATCCTAAATGTGACCAATGCACTCAGTAATTGGGTGTGATGTGGTCCTTGTCATTAATGCCCCATCCAATTTTGTAACGAACCTGTTGACGTGAATTGACAGAGTGGCTGTAAGAAGGATATTTTTATCTTTCAATTGCACCCTCTTCCTTCTCCAAACATTTTTCTTTCAATTCCACCTTTCTGGGTACAATTGAAAGACAAAAATACCCTTCATACAATCCCTCCGTTAATTCACGTCAACAAGTTCGTTACAAAATTGGATGGGGCGTTGAGAGTAAGGACTACATCGCACCCAATTACTGAGTACATTGGTCACATTTGTGATATTGTAACGTGGTTGGTCAAATAAGTTACCTACGGATAATACGATGATTATTTGGATAATTTTCCCCATTAAAAACACATTGAGCGTACTATTTTATTTTTTTAATTCCACTGCCAACTGTTTTAACATTATATAGCTCAACGTATTCAATATATTGTAAAAGTTTTCAAAGGTTATTCACCCCCTCGTAACCTTTTTAGTCGCCAATTGGACATACAACAAGACTACCCACTGAATCTCTAGGATGTTCACGCCAGTTGAGTTAGCAAAGACATAGCTCTTTATTTCATTTGTTTTGTATGATTGTTTTCCTAAGAGAGAATGTGAATGGATCAAACATGAACTTCACCTAGCTCTATCACTGGGTTACCCTCTTAAAGGTTTAGTAAAACTCTTTTATTAATGTTTCAGATTTCATTCAACTTTTTATTTAATTATTTTGAATTATAAGGAAGCTGACTTATAATATGAACATAACTAGTTATTTTAGGGGATCTCCATGTCTCGTGTGGGTGGGATGCGCTCCACGCCCGCCAGCCCTTTCTAGGGGCGCGACGGTGGAACGGACATCACGCTTTCCATTCCATCCTCTGTCTAGGGAAGACGAAATTAAAAATACGAAAAGGGTGTTGTCAAAAAGCGGCGTAGAATACCTCACACTTTAGTGATTTTTTGTTCAATAGAGGTTTGGGTTTTTCGTATCAAGTTATCCCTTGTTTAGGGGATACCAGAATGCAGAAATACATCACCCTTTCATTCACATCATCCCTTCTCTAGGGGAAAATGGAAAGTGCAAGAAAGGATGTTGCAGGCCCTACTATGGACTTTATGAAAATTGCCTTAAAGCCTATTTCGGATCGCTATGAGTGCTTGGGTTCTTCAGATCAAGTTATCCCTTGTTTAGGGATACCAGATGCATGAATACATCACCCTTTCATTCCGCATCCCTTGCATAGGAAAACAGAAAGTGCAAGAAAGGATGTTGCGATGCCTCACCGTGATCCAAAATGTTTTGACAGAGTCGCCGTTTTATTTTAAGGAGAAAACAAAGAAACCAAAATAAAACCAGAATGCAAAAACGGGTTCTGAGGCTGTTACGA
>CM028383.1:52763274-52923212 GCA_013146195.2 Codonopsis lanceolata
GGAGCTTGCTTCTGGAGGCTCTATTTCCATGGGCTCGGCTGCCCATGAGTTTCCCCGAGCTCGACGTTATTGATGGAGGTTGACGCTGGGTAGGTTCATGGAAGCTATCGCGCCCCGATTGGGAAGGTCCGCAATCGGTTTTGGGATCGATTCGCCGATCGGGAATGTCCACAATCGCCTGCTTTCTTCCTCTCGAAGTTTCCGACATACTCCCCACATTGCTCTGGCTTGCTATCAGGATCCCCACTCCATTTTCAAGGTAAAACTTGGCTTTTTGGTGGGGAATGGAGGTGACCATCTCGAACTTGGCCATTGCCGAGCACCTAAAATGCAGCTTGTATGCCGATTTTAGGTCGATCACTAAGAATGTGATCATCTCAACGTGTTTGGGCCCCATCACCCATGAACACCTCCACCGATCGTGCTTTAACGCCACCGGTGATTGGTGAACCCTTCAAGCTTTCCCAAATATGGCTTGAGCATGGTGTCCGGAAACTCCAACCCTGAAGCAGAGTAGTACATGATGTCCCCGCATGCTCCTCAGATCCAGAAAACTCGGAACTCCGCCAATTGTTACCAGCAAGAAATAACTACGGCCGCTCAGATGCCATGGAGTGCTCGCCACCGCGCGAGAAAACATATGCTCTCGGCTCTCCCCGCCTGAGAGTTGATGCCTCGATAAGGAATATATGTTTCCCGAGCCGTAGGTGGACGGGAGCTCCTCCCGAATCATGTTTATTACCCCCGAATTTGAGGGGCTCGCCACCTCTTCCTCTCTGGGTCTTCCTTGGTCATTATTGGCATTGTTCCCCGCACCCCGATCCCTTTTGAAGCGATCCAGCCTTGCCCGTATTGATCAACTTCAGATCGCTTCAATACTACGCATTCTTCCGTAGTATGCCCTGCACTATGATGATAGTCGCAGATTTCTTTGGGATCTCATGGGCGAGCTCTGGTCAAGAGGATGAACGTAGAGGCGTCTCAGACTTGGAGCATGATATCCTCCGGCGTTGTGTTTAGCGGGTACTGAGCTTCTCATGTACATCCTTTGCAGGGAGTGGATGATTTCTTCTGTCTTTGCTCGGCGGCGGTGGCCCTCGGGCTCAAGTCGGTGGCGAGGTCGGCTGCCGGGAGCTTTGTCCTTGTTTTGGCTTTATCCGCCTTGGCGCTCCCGGTCGAGCAAAGAGATGAGAGCTTGCAAGCGGCTACGCCTTGGAAGCCCCGGTTCATTGCTAACATAGTCTTGATGGCCACGCCCTCATGTTGTTGAGATAGCAAAAGGTGATCTCCGGGTCAGTTGGTTGCGGTCCGCTTGGCTTCTCTCGAACCTTTTCGGAGTAAGCTTCGCCAGCTGGCCAGGATTCGTTATCTCCTGCTTGATCTTAGCAAGGTCGAAGCGGTTCTTTGGGGTTGGGCTGCATTGCCAAATTCCTCCAAGAACTTCTCAGGAGAACCTTTGCCCAGCCTCCCGATGGATCCCAGGGGAACTACGCCCGACCAGGGCTTGCGCCTTTCACGAAGAGCTCCCTCGAATGCCCGCGTTGTCAAGGCTTCAATATCTGTGACCATCGAATTTGTGCCGAATGATCGAAGCCAATCGCTGCTCGAGTCTTCAGAAATATTTGTCGTCAGTGCGGGAAGATGACCCCTAATGCGGTGGCGCGTTCTCGATTCGGAGTGAAAGGGCGCCTCCGGCGGCTTAGTGGCTCCATGCTTGCAGGGTTTGGCCACGGCTAGGCTTGCCATTTGTTTCGCCATGTCCCTTTTCATGGCCTCCATCTTCTCAGATAGCCGTTTCTCCACATCTTCTGTCAATCTTGAAGAATGGGCAGGGTCCGAGTGGTCGCCGCGCACATGCGGGCAGAAGGTGGGCGCGCATGAAGATCCGACCTCCTGCGTGATGCGGGCTTTGTACTTTGGCCGCTGTGCTTCTACCTCGCCGCACTCACGACCTCTACGCGGCCATGACTTTCCTCTCGGGAATAGTGCTCATGATGATGATGGCGCGCAGGTGGGAATGATGTTGGCAATGTATCTGCTTTTCACAGTCGTCGGCTGCTTTATCGCCTCCACTCCTTTCAGACGGTATGTGGACGATAGAGGGCATGCGTCTGCTTGGCGCGGGCAACTGTTGGGAGGCAGGGCCATCTCCAACAGGTGCCGGATTGCTAAGCGCAGGCATTGCCACATCTGCAACTGGCACCGGGGCATGGCCCAAGGCGAGCAGTTGTTGATTGAGTGCATACATCTTACTATAATACTCCGCATGGACTTGCATAGCAGCAACTTGTTGCTCAGGGTTTTGTCCGGGCAGATTTATGTGGCTGCCCTGACTGTTTTCTCGCTGACGGTTAAGCTGCATCCTAAGATCCTGTGAGCGAGCATCGCGCCTCTCATTGATAACCAGTCTGGCATCGCGTTGGCTTGCGCGGCTTTGGCTGGCATGCTGGGAGACTTGCCCCTCCACAAGTGGCACCTCATTGCCTTGGATTGCCTGCCCTGCAACCACCTTTTGGTTTCTGGTTTGCACCCCGTGCGGTGCTCTTGGGGGAGGGTTGTTTCCAACTTGGTGGCTGCCGGCCTGTTGATTGCTTGCGGTGGCATGGTGCTTGCTACCCTTTCCAGCCATTGCAATAGAGAGAAATTAAGAGTTTTTACCGGAAAAATTTAGAAGGAAGTGGTGAAACTTCGTTCCCGGCAACGGAACCAAACTGATGTGGCAAAAACACAGCTTGGGCCGTCCTTGAGATGGGTAGGATATCTGGGCTTGTAATCGTCCTCCTTGAGCCTGTTAAGATCACAAGAACACCTGAGTGGAAGTGCAAGGCTAGGCCTCGCGAAACCCCTCCGGCGTGAGAGTAAGTATCGAATGATTGTCAAAAGATGAATTGACAGAGTAACGAGGCTCAAGAAAGTGTGTGTACCTTGTTGCTAATTGTGGAGAGGTATTTATAGGCCTTCAAGGTGATTGAATCCGTCTAGGATTCAGTTTCCATAGCTGGCGAGATAATCAAGGAGGAAATCCCTTGATTATAGGCGAAACAGGTGGTTGACCGCGTAGTTATAGGAGTTGATAAGGCAAGTATTCTGCCTAAACATGGAAACCTTTGACTTGCCTCGGAAAACAAGCTACCAGCGTCTCATGCTCGATGTGTTCTCGGGCGAGCAAGGCTCTGCCCGGCTATTCTGTTTGTATTGATCCCTGAACTTATTGTAGGTCTGAAGATCGACCCCTGGTCGGGCAGGCAAGGCCGGTGCTCGACCAGGCAAGGTAAGTCTGATTCCTTTGCTAAGCATGTATGATTCCCAGTCATGGCCCACAGTCGGTCGGACAGCAAGGCTTTGTCGCCCGGGTTTGAGTGAGGTTATCTTTGCTCGGTGCTCGGCTCTCTCTCATCCTGGCTGTGGGCCTCGTAGGCATTGTGCTCGTGATTGGCACGTGATGCGAACTCGTGCATTGCTCGTGACCCGGCTTGGGCCGGGTATATCACATGACACGAGCCATTTCTTGTAAAGTTTTATTTTTCCTTTTAGCCACTCCATTTTGTTAAGGGGTTTTAGGAGCAGAAAATTCATGTGTAATACCTTTTTTTAATCACAATATGATGAGAAGAATGAATTCTCATATTCTTTTCTATGGTCTGATCTAAGTTTCACAAGACTAAGATTATAATCAATAAGCATCTTTTTATACCAAATTTTGAAAGGATTGAAAGTATCAAATTTTTCTCTAAGAAAGAATACCCAAGTAAATCTAGAAAATCATCAACACACATAAATGTATACTTTTTACCATCTAAGCTTTCAATTTCTATTGGTCTCATGAGGTCAATATGCACCAATTCAAAACATCTAGAAGATACACAATTTTGAATACTTTTATGTGAAGCTTTGGTTTGTTTTCCTTTTTGACATGCACAACATATTTTCATTTATTTGGTGTTTAATTTGAGTAAACCTCTAACAACTTCATGTCTAATAAGTTCTTCTAGTTTCTTAGTACTCAAATAACCAAGTTTTTGATGTCATAAGTCAATTTCATTTATGGAAGATGAATGACAAGTAAGAATGTTAGCAACAAGATAGCAATTATCATTAGATATTAGCCTGATAAAAAACATAAGTTATTTTTATAAAAAAGCATCACATTTTTCTTTGTTGAACCTAACATACATGTCATTATCACATAATTGACTAATACTTATCAGATTAGCAGTCAAACATTCAACACGATACACATTATTTAATTTAGGTAGTCTTTGACAATTCAGAACACCTTTACCAATTACTTTACCTTGTGCACCACCATCATATGCCACACACCCACCTTTGACATTTTCATAATTTTCCAAATAATCTTTGGAACCTGTCATATGCATAGAGCAACCACTATCAAAATATCATTTACTTGCAATGATAGACTTGAGAGAAGTAAAGGTAACATGACAAAATATTTTGGATTTTTGTTTCCAAGTAAATCTGGTAGAATGAAATCCATAATGAATTCTGGAATAAAATCTACAATGAAGGTTCATCGGAGCCTTCATTGAATTCTGAAAAATGTTTTTGGTCAGATCAGCTTGTCTCTTACGGCAATGGGGTTTAATATGACCACTAATAAAGCAGTAAAAACAGATCATACTACGTTTCTTGGTAGTCTTACTTTTGGATTTCCTTTTACCACAAAAATTTGAAGATTGTGAATATTTAAAGGAGATAGATGGGCACTTACCAGTTTTTTTAACAAATATAAGAGCTTTGTTATCATTCTTAAAAAAAATGAAAACCTTAGGAATTTTATAACCAAGATCAACTCTACTTTCATTACCGACTTCCAAAATTTCTTCAAGGGTAGCCTTACCTTTGTTCATTTTATGCAAGGTTTCATTAGACTTATCTAACTCACTTTTCATTTTTTCAAACTTCACATCTTGTCTAGTTAATAGAGATTCAATACGAGCTAAAACCTCTTTTTGATCATCATTCAAACTATTTAACCTTTTATTTTCAACACTTAAGGCTTCCTTTTCTTTTGTAAGATTTTCAATCAAAATTTTTTGTTTACTCCAATTTTCAAACAAAACATTATAGTCATTTAAAAGAGTTTGATTTTCATCATCACAGTCATCACTTATCTGCAGAATAGCTTTGGAGTAAGGAGAGAAATCAATCTTAATAGAAACATGGCTTGTTTTTTTATGTAGTCACATATGATCTTTCATTTGAGACTTCATTCCTGGGTAGTCTCAAAGGATTCATAGGAATAGATCTTTCTTCGGGGAAAGTGAATAGAGGATTCACATGAGCATGTTTTTCATGGGCAAGTAAACTATATAAGTTATCAGATTATTCCTCTTCACTATCACTTAATGTAGCAGAAAATTCTTACCTTTATGCATGAATGTATTAGAATACTTGTTTGCATAATGTTTGTATTCTTTGCAAGCATGACATTGAACAAAATAAATGTTCTTTTGTTCTCCTTGATTTGCTACATTTGAGCTCTCTTGAAACCTGCTATGATTAGTTCTTGACATGGAATCATTAGTATTTTTAAAACTGAAAGAAATATTCCCTTTAAAGAACTTACCAAACTTTTTAGCAAACATAGCCAAATATTCATCACTCATATCAGATTCACTCATTTCATTGCAAATCTCAAGGAATTCTTTTTCATTTTCAGTCCTAACTTTCAAAGCAATTTCTTTTTTCTTTTCCTTTAGACTGTTGAGTGATATTTAATTCAAAAGTTTGTCAAATACCAATCAACTCATCAACACACATTGAGGATGTGTCATGAGCCTCATCTATAGCAGAAATCTTAACATTAAACTTTTCCAGGTAGAGATCTCATAAGCTTGCTCACCAATCTTTCATTGGAAATAAGATCTCCTAAAGATACAAATTCATTAGAGATCCTAATCACCTTGGTACTATAGGAAGATATATTCTCAGAGTCTTCCATCTTTAAATTTTCAAACTTAGTCATGTTCATCCTAAGTTCAGTTCTCCTAACTCTATCAGATCCTTCACAATGTCTTTAAAGGGCATCCCAAGCATCCTTAGCACTACTACAATTAGAAATAATTTTGAAAATACTAGGATCAACAGTAGAGTTAATAGCATACATGACTTTAGAGTTATAGTTAGCAAGTAACAACTTTTCATTAGACCACTCAATCTCAGACATAGGTTGATCATTACCTTCATCGCATGTGTTTAAAGATCTAGACCAACCAGTGAGGATGACACGCCATGCACGTTCATCAATTGATTTGATATATACACGCATTTGAACTTTCCAACTATAATAGTTGATACCATCAAGAATGAGAATCTTGTGATAGCCATTATTACGTTCATCATAGCTAAAATTAGAAATAAGGACCTCCTATTTGTATGTCAAGAGTTGACTCTGATTTCAATTGAAAGAAACAAGATTAAAGTAAAGATGAAAAACATATTAATGAAATAACTAAAATTAAAATAGTAAAACTGTTTTGATATATGATCTGGTCAATGAAACTTACAATAAAGACTTCATTGAGATATCAATGTTACTGAAATTAAATAAACAAAACAGGAAGGAACGAAACTGAACACAGAAGATACCTTTGATCAATATGTAAAATAAACATATTGATCGAGTCTCATGGCTAAAAATATTCCACTAGTGAAACGGTTTAAGCGTATTACAAAGAATAATTAATAAAGTGAA
This sequence comes from Codonopsis lanceolata, assembly GCA_013146195.2. Taxonomy (NCBI): domain Eukaryota; kingdom Viridiplantae; phylum Streptophyta; class Magnoliopsida; order Asterales; family Campanulaceae; genus Codonopsis; species Codonopsis lanceolata. Next base: position 52,769,993 of record CM028383.1, read on the forward strand.
ATTTATCTAAAAACTCTCTATGAAGTACATATGACTTTGTATAATCCTAACATCTCTGACTACCTAGACTGATGTACACTCAATAACTTTTAACATAACAGTAGGAGGTATAAGCTGGAAAACAGTGTTGTGACAAAATGAATGAAGACTGCGATGTAGCTTCATTCAATAATACATTCAGAATAAGGCAGCCGTTGGATTCTACGATCCCTACTATCTTCTATCAATCTGTGTTGTGTATATGCTCAGCTACACTTCTTAATATTTACAGCCTTGAGTCCTCTTATTTATACTTGCATCCTTAACCTAGAAACCTTGTAGAATAAGAAAACCACTTAGCATAAAAGATTAGTAGGTTAGTGTAATAAACAAGGTCTTAAATCTTACCTCATATAGAGTTACCAAATGTGTAGGATTCCTTACCTAAATAAATCTGGTCAGTCGTGTCTCATAAAGAAGACATACATGGCACACATAACTTGTGTTCCAAGAACATATAATCCTACTAGAATAAAGATTCATATAAAACCCTAAAACAACCAATTTAAAGTATAGTTTCCAAAACAACATTTCTATAAAAGATATAACAATAATAATTAATTAAAGTAAATACCAAGAAAGGCAAAACAAATAATTAATTAAAATAAACCAATTAGAAAATATAATAACTCATTAATTAAATATTAAACAAGGTTAATTCAATTATTACCTGAGAATAACATAAGGGTATTCTTACAAATTTCCATAGTGAAAACACATGGAACATCATCCAAGAACGAGAAACATCGCCAACAATTAGTGGAGATTGGAGGGAGGGATCGACAAACAGTACCAATAAATAAATGACAAAAATCATTCAAGAAAGTCAACCGAAATAGTTAGCAATGTGGACAATATACATGTCCTCAATACAAGTAAAGTCCCACAAGGTGAGCTCCAACTATTATATTCCCAAAAGCCAAGATAACATATAAAATCAAATCAATGAACACCCAAATAGCAAATACGAGGCATAAGAAAATGAAAAGGTTGATCCTAAATCTATGTTTTCAGCTGTAGGAATCCTCCCAACCCAACTACACAACAATCCAAAGCTAACCATTCAATGACAAATAAAAATTTACATATTCAAGAATGCTTCGTGTCTATTCATCTGTTCAGTTGAAAAAAAATCAAGGCTTTATAGATTTACACGAATTCTCAAGACACATAAAAGGGGATCCAAAATCATTTCTCGAATCCTAGCATATAGATAGACATTTCCAATCATAAAATATACATACAACTTTCAATTCATTTATATGGAATAAACATATATATACAAAAACAGAAAAACCCTAATTTGAGAAAGGGAGAAACAACTTACTTCTCCCCATGGCGAGCTCTCTGTAATTTGTTGGACTTTTGGCTTAGAACACATAGAAGAGGTATCTTGCGGTTCTATATGATGGCAAAGCTAAAACCTAACGTACCTCGTGGGTTTTGTGATGAAAATATTAGTCTAAGTCTATATACTTCTTGGACTTTAAAGGGTTTGCTCAATGGGCTATCAGTTACACCAACACAAATTTAAGGTTCTCTCTTTCCTCTATAACTAGGGAGAAAATCGGGCCGGTACCTTTTGGAGAAATTATAACCTCTCCGATCTACTTTCTTTTTATTCAACCGGTAAAATACAATTTTAAGACTAAAATGACAAAGATACATGAATAAAAGACACGCGCACAAACCTTGCCCAAAATTAGGCATTGCAATGGAAAAGCTAAGCATCGATTGCTGGGCATCAGAGTAATATTACATGGGGATGGAAAAAAGTGACTCTTAATTTTTCTATCTCTTATCGGTACATTGGGAATGAAAAAAGTCTATCTTCTCTAACTCTCTCTCTCTCTCTCTCACACACACACTCTCTCTCACATACTCTCTCGCATCAGATTTGAAAAGACAAATGCAAGGTAGGTTGGTGATGTCGCCTTTGACAATTACGAGTAATTTCCATCGTTCGCTATTTATTTTTAGATTAAATTACAAAAATAAGACTATATTGGCGGTGGGGTTTTGCTGGAGCGAGAGAAATGTGTTAAGCCAGGCACCAATGAATCTATATACCAATGAATCTAAATATACTCGATGAGTATTGCCAGACCTCACACATATTGCAGGCTACCATTCGCTCTTCATCAACCTACTAGAGCATCAGAGTCTTCGATCCTTACGTCGGATGTTGTGATACTTGCGTCAGAGTTTTGCTCGCATCGTGATGCAAATCGAAGCACGTTATACATTTCAAAGGAAAGCTCGTCTTGCTTTCAAGCTTTCAATGTAGGCTTTGAGGGAGATGGTGACTCGCCGATACAAGATAGACAGACCAAATCGCTGGATGTGTATGATTATCTTTTTACCTTGATTCTATGGAAACATTGGATCTTAAGCATCAAATTTTTAGATTTTCTAGCGTATGTTGTAAAATCCATAGCTTATATATTGGTGCATGAGATCAAAGACCTATTGGATAAAACTCCTAATGAGTTCAATCGGAGCCTACAACACAAGCATCACAACTCTAAGAAAGGTACAATGCAGAAAATACGACATCATAAGAAAGGTACGAGGCAAAAAATATGGGCATCGCAAAACTTCGACGCAACCATCGCTATGTCGTCCCCTCTAATTAGCGGTGGCGATGCCCGCTCAACTTTGGCATTTAGTAACCAAAACGAGTGAATGACATGGAGCGAAACATGACGTCTTTCTAGAGGAAGGTCGCATTGATGCTACACACATGAAAGATTCAAGTAATTTCGTAACCCACTTGGACAAATACATGTTGATAAGGTCGAAAATGTTAGATTTATTTTTTCTACTTAGATCATTTGATTGGAAAGAAATGATCATCTCGAATAAGGAAGAAGCACTGAGATGACTCTCATTATGACACAACTGGGTGAGCATTAAAGCTTGGAAAGGGAAAATTATTTACTACATATATGAGAACTATACTAATACGAGAACCCACCTTTGAATTGGAAATGATTAATTTTGAGAAGAGAGAAAGTGCAGAAGAGGTAGAGAGAGAAAGTGCAGAAGAGATGGAAAGAAAAAGTGTAGAAGTTTGAATTCGTTAGAGGGTGAAAGAGAAATGGTAGAGAAGAGAGTATTTTTGGAACAAATTTATGAAAAATCACTTTACTGGTTGAATAAAGATAAAGTGAACTGGAGAGGTTATAATTTCTCCAAAACATACCGACCCGCAATTATTCCTTATAACTATTATGGGTGAAATTCGGGTCGATCCCCTGTGGTGAAATGTTAACCAAAAGTCCATGATTTTTTTTAAACCGCTAAGGTGCACTTTTTGTGGGAAATTGACGAAGATACTCTTAATGAATAAAAGCCGCAAGGACAAAGCCCACGCCACAATTTGCACATTGTAATGTAAAAATTGGGCATTGCAAAGCATAATTGAAATATGTCCAAATTTGAGCATCGCAAAACACAATTGAATTCTACCCAAATTTTGGCATTGCAATGTAAAATTACAAGAACAAATTTCTGCATCAAAATACAAAAATTGGGTATCGCCATGCAATTGAAGCCTATCCAAATTTTAGCATTGCGAAAATTACCGACCAAATTTGAGCATCGCAATGCGCAAATGACGTCTGTCCTAAATTAGGCATCGCAATACACAATTGAAGTCTGCCCTAATTTGGGCATCGTAAAAGTATAATGTTTTATTTACTGTTTTTATTCCAATGTATCATTTATGTATCATTGTTCACCAATATATACAACACAAAATATATACCGATGAATGATTTACAGTTGTGGAATGTAGAATTGCTATATTGTTCATCGATATTAAACATTTCGTGCATCAAAATTAATAAACTAATAATACTTTGGGATCAATACCCAAATTTGGGAATCACAATGCAACAATTGGCATCGCACTGCACATGAGCGCATGATGCAATTGTATAATATTATTATTATGAGTGGGGTGTAGAAAGTAATTTATGTTGTATATTTAGTAGAAGAGTTTATTAAATCTTTTCATTTAATGATATTTCTGTAATATTTTTAGGTGAGAGTGTAAAGATAGGAAATTCGGGCTTGATTAGCTCCCCTCAACGTATAATTAGCTCAGTGACCGAGCTAATGAGTTCGTCTTCTTTGACCTAGAGTATATCAATTATGTAGGGTGGGAGAACCTTTCATTCTGATTGGTATATCACGAAAAAAGAAAGCCATATGCTCTAGGCACAGAGAATGGGAGAAGAAAAAGGTTGTGTATCAGAGACGAGTGAGGCTAATCACACCCCAATTTTCTATCTCTACATCCCAATACTTTCTCACATATCTCTACACCCACCTAACTACCCATTTTATTCTTCTCTCCTGTCTCAATTTCCAAATCATCTTACACTGGCCGAACTGCAATGAGAGTGTTCATCTCATGGTGGCCGAACTCCAATGGGAATGCTTATTACATGGTGGCTGAATGCCACAAAATAGAAGTGTTGAACATCACAAATAGGAGTGTTCATCTCATGGTAGCCGAACTTCAATATGGGTGTTCATTTCATGATAGTAGAATGCCACAAAGTGTATTCATCACATCATAACCGAACAATTGATAAGGATATTAGGTCCTTTTACTCGATGATATTTAGTAAAAAGGTTTATCATGTCTTTTTAGTCGATTTCATTTCTATAATATTTTTAATTGGGTTCGGTGATAAGAAATTAAGGCCTCATCTGGTGCAACATTTTGAAAATACATCTTTTTCTAAACGTAGCGTTTTTAAAACATAACATTTTCAAACTGTAATTTTTTTTCTTGTAAACATATTTAAAAAACTATTTCAAAACGCTATTTTTATAAATAAAATAATTATAAACGCAATATATTTTTAAAATGTATATTTTTAAAACATTCTATTGCAGCACCTTTAAAAAAATAAAATAAAAATACTGCTTTTTTTATGAACGCTCTGCCAATCAATCAAGCACTAATTTGCCCGGTCATCGGAGATATCTATCTTTTGTTCTTTTTCTATTTGGTCACCAAAGCAAAATCCATCTGAATGACTTGATCGAAGAAAGAGTAGAAAAACCATCTCATTGACTCAGAAATCCTCATCGATCTCTTAATTGCAGCATGCGCGCTCATGTAAGGATTGGAATTAGAGCATCACTAAGATGGACGATGGAATGATTTTGTGAAGGAGCTTGATGAAAGAGGAAGGTAGCAGGGAAACCTTCTTCAACTGAAAAACACAAAGAGGGAGACGGAGTAGTCGGAGATCGAGGAAGACGAAGAGTGGGTATTTTTTGAACAAAATTATGAAAGTGGACTTCCGCGGTTGATTTTTTTTTACTCTTCTTGGTATTGTATTTGTAGCAAAAATGTGTATATCAGTTTTTCTGTGGCAAGCTCACCCTCTCTACCCCTTGATTCTCTTACTCAACAGAGACGAATACCATGACCGGTAATGCAATTTCAAATCTTGTGTTTTTCATTTTCATTTGCAATGTTAGTCCCCTACAATACTTGAATCAGACTGATCCCTCTGTCTTTTTTTCAAAGTGTTTCTCGATTCAAACATTCACTGAATTTATCTGTTGTAATTGAGAATTAATTTGGGTAATGTCTTTTCTGGTTTTTGAAGGCCCACGGAGGCGTTGTGTTGGTGGGAGGGGGTTGAAATACTCGGAGGTAGGGATTTGCTTGCTGGGGGAACGTGGTTGGGTTCGAGTAGAGATGGAAGGGTGGCTTTTCTTACCAATGTTCGGGAATCGAAGTCAATTCCTCAAGCCAAGACTAGGGGTGATCTCGTTGTTCGGTTCTTGGAGGTGGGTAGTCTTTAAGACTAGAGCTATTTATGTTTGTTCCCTCCACCTGTTTGTTTTTATTTCCTTCTAAAGTAGCTGAATAGTTAGTTATACCAATATGGCAATATGTGTGATGGTGGCTGCTTAAACTGAGTGTTGATTGTGGAAACCCAGTACAAATTGTTTTTATCTTTGTTTTGTAAGTTTTTTGGTTCTTAGATTGCCAATTCATACCTTAAAAACATGGCATACTTGTTCCCATTTTTTACTTTTAGTTAGTTATATGGAGCAAAGGGTAGGGATTAAAGTTTTCAAGAAAATGAACACCTCAGTCAAAGATGGTAGGACCTACCAGCTACTCCCTCCATTCCTGACAAATAGTCCACCATTTTTTTAGGACGTTTCACATAATGAGTCCATTTACTAAAATTATGTCTTCAATCTCCATATCTTTTTAACTTTACCCTTCACATTTGATATTAACATATTAATTATGTTTAAGCATTATTGTCTAGTTATATATCCCTTAATTATTAGATTTTTCAAATAGGGACACTTTGGGTGGAACGTAGGGAGTATTAGCCATGCAACAAGAACATGTGCATTTTGTTTATTATTATTATTTGTAATTTTTTTTTTTTTGTAACCTTTGGCTTTGGAGTATCCTTACCTTTAGGACATGTTATTGTAGTTTCTCATATCAGTTTTTCTTCTTCAAGTAATTTAGCATTAATTTTTTATGTAATGCTTAAAGATAACTAAGCTGATGATAGCAATTGCTGTTCATTCTAGTTTTTGGGACAACAGAAAATGTATTGCCACTCCGACTCTCAATTGGTGTGTTAGAGATATGTTTGGTTTGGCACAGACCACTTACATGCGTGTCCATTCACTTACCTTAACATTTTTAATCCACTAGTTGGGATTCCGAGTTAGAACACTTATTCAGACTCAAAGTATTACTCTATGCTATATCCTGTGCATGTCTTTAGCTGATTAACACTGGCTTTTGGATCAGAAAATATGCAGCCTTCTCATTTGATCTTAGTCACTTTTGTAAGAGATCGAAGAACTTTGACTACAGTCTTAAATCATAATTTCTCAAGTAAAATTCCTTGTTGTAGACCTGCGTATGAATTGGTTGTTTTCGGTGGTTGTAGAGCAAGAAGAATATAATGGAGTTTGGTGAGGAACTCTTGTATGAGGCAGATCAGTATAATGGGTTTAACTTGATAATAGCTGATCTTTGTTCGATAAATATGGTTTATCTCACCAACAGACCGAAAGAAGGCAATGCTTATATAAGTACAGTTTCACCTGGTGTTCACGTGCTATCAAATGCAAACTTAGACTTTCCCTGGCATAAGGTAAGTAAGTGCATGATTCCCCTTGATCTAGGTTATTGTTATATCTCTGTTCAGCAAGTGTGATTTATATACATCTTGTTCTTTGACTTGAAAATGCGTTTCGGTCTGCACTGTCTTCACATCTTAATCATTTTACTTCTTAGGAAGACCTTCTGTCTATTGTAAACTGTTTATCTCTGGGACATGAGCTCAATTTGTGCACATATTCTGCTTCGTCGTACTAGTAGATGCTGTAACCCCATAAATAACGCGTAATTATTAGCTTATGAACCATTTCCTTTAAGGCAACTTCACTAGATTATACCTTGCTTAAACTGATATATGAGCTTCAACTTGTTAGGAGAACATGGAAGGATTATCTTTTGGATAACCACCGCAGACTTTCAGATTAGGGTACACCATATGCTCAATAGTCAATGACTCAATAGGGTGTGTAAACTCTTGCTGATACATTGTTATTCAAGAGTTGATGGGAAGATTGATGAGAGTTAACAATGTCTACTCAAATACTAGTTTGACCAGTAACGCGTGATTAATAACGCCACGTCATGCACCAATAAGCCCAATGGGATTGATACCCTAATGTTTATAGGTTATTTTGTATTATTGCTCACAAATAACCTGATTTGTGGTAATTAGGAGATCGTTGGTTGTTTAAGGATATTTTGGACTACTGGCTTAATTACGATATTTTTTGTGCTGTCTGTTATCTAGCATAGTTGAAGTAGAATTAGAGTATTCCATTGTCTTAGAAATATTGACTGTAATTCTCTCATTAATCAGACTTGATAATCAGTTTGTCCTTTTGTGGTCCCCTGCCTGGTCTAAATCTTGCAAAGGTGACACAAACAATCTATTGTTATCTTTCAGCCTCCTTCCCCATGGCTTGCTTGTAAGATTAGATATCACTATCTAGTTCTACACTAGGTTATACCCGTGTGATGCACGGTTTTAAGATTTTTTTTGCGAAAGTTGCTTATAATAAGAGAATTTTCCAAACTCGTTATAATTATAATCTTTTGAACAAATTTAAAATTGGGTAAATACTGAAATTAATATATGAATATTTAATACAATATATATATTTTTTAATTAAATGAATTTATTATCTTATGAAATTGTTGCATGTCTAATATGAATTTTAAATTTACTTAACCAACTACAATTGGATCAACTCAATTTACTTCAAGATAAAATAAAATAATGAAATTAATAGTTTCTTAAATTTATCGAATAGTTAGAAATTTTAAAAATACTTAACAACCAAATACTTTCTATCTTAAATTTAAAATAAATAATAATTGAAATGGTAGGAAATTGATATTTTTTTTTATAATTCCTAAAAATAATTAGCTTTCTTAATTTTGATATTATGTTATTATTCAAATTTGTGACCAATGTTTAAAGATTTTTAATTGAAAACAACTTTATTTCTGAGAAGTTTAAGATACGAAAGAATCATGATGTTTATATGTAACATAAAATTACATTTCTTTGCTCTGTTTCTAGTCATAAAACTTACTAAAAATAGACAAAGAGATACCCCTCCGTTTCAGGCAAAGAGTCCATTATACTATTTTGGGATCCTTCATTTTAAGAGTCCACTTTCAAAAATTATGCTTACAATTTCTATAACATTTCATCTTTACCCTCCACTTGTGTTGTAAATACATTATTTGTGCTTAAGTATTCTTTGTAATTAGGGCAAACTACACAATTGGTCCATGTAGTTTTGGGTTTTTTTGGCAATTCGTCCTTGCACCTCGCAAATGGTCCCTAAGATGAAAACTTTTACACCGTTGGTCCTTCTGTCAACTTTTGGCGGTTAAATACCCTCACGTGACACGCACGTGCATTTGTGGAAGGGTAAAATAGTCATTGTCTCTTAAAAAGTATAGGGACCATTCTTAAAAAGTGTAATTTTCTTATTTTTCCTATTTCTTTATTGAAGCAAGTGTTTTTTTTTTTTCAAGAAAGGATAAAAGATCTAAGGCAGAATTGCTGCCATTGATTGGAAGAAAGAGCGAACCCAAAGGGCTCTATTTCTGCTGATTAGATTGAGAGAGATAGATCAATATAACTTTTTATTTTATAAGATCGATTGTTGACTACACGAGGGCCCATCCTTTACAATAAAAACTGTACGAACGGAAACCGAATCCACATCTGGATAATCCATCTTGCATTAATCAAAGAATGACCTTTAGGCTCATTTTTGCACCTTCCTGCCGTACCATCGAGAAAAAAAGAAGAGTCTTGAAGGCATCTTAGCATAAAAGAAGATAAGCCAGATCTTAGTGGCTTGGGAGGTGATTGGGTGGTGGTCTGAATTATTGGCCGACACTGATGGGAGGTGGCTAGAATTTTGGGTCGGCCTTCATCAAGTTTTTTTTTTGTTACATATTTTGAAGAATGGTGGTTGTTGGTGGCAGATTGAGTAGTGGGTGGCGGCGGATCTGGAGCATATCTTCAAGTTTGGATGGTGGCTGGGATGATGGGTTGGTGACCGGAAGGATTGGCCGGCGATGATGAGAGGTGGCCAGAATTCTGGGTCGACCTTCCAAGATTTTTTTTGGTGGCAGAATGGGTGGCGACGGACCTAGAGCCGATCTTCAAGTTTGGATGGCGGCTGGGATGATGGGTCGGCGTTCATGGGTTGGTGACCGGAAGGATTGGCCGGTGACGATGGGAGGTGGCTGGAATTCTGCGCTGCCTTCCAAGATTTTTTGCAGATTAAGAATGGTGGTTCTGTTCTTAATGTGTTTTATATTTTCTACAGATCAAGATTTTTTTGCAGCTTAAGAATTCTGGGCCAGAATGCTTTACGTGTTTTTACGGAAAGGTTTTTGCAGATATTTTTATTTTGATTCTCTATGTGTTTTAGAAAGGCAATGACAACCAATTGCACAATTCCCCATAACCCCATCATCATCGTCAATTACCTGGCAGAGAGAACAAAGGCATCCTCCTTTAGCAAACAAGTGGTGTTTTTTTTTCTTTCTAAAGCATTGATTATTTTACCCTACCAAAATGCACATGAGATGCATGTGTATTGATTTAATTGAAAAAATAGCCGAACTAAATGGAATGACCAACTTTGTTGAAATTGATTGGTACGAGGACAAGTGACAAACGAATTTTTTGTATAGGGACGAAAAGCAAAAAAATAAAAAGGACCAATTGTGTAGTTTGCCCTTGTAATTATGACTAACTTCAATGACATTAATATATTCCCTTAAAAATTAGACTTTTCAAATAAAGACTCTTTACCCGGAATGGAGGTAGTATAATATTGTAAATGTCGATTAACCTGGTTAAAATATAGATTTCTTGTATTATATTCTTTTATATACAAACACTTAGATGAGTTTAATTTATACAAAATGAAAATAAGATTAGGCTTAGCAACATCGATAATAAAAAAAATAACAACGATATAAGAAAAAAAAAGGGAACATTAGAAACGTCTTGTTTTTCAAAAAAAAAAAAAGAAGAAAAGAAACATCTTTTGTTTTTCTCTTTATAAGATCTTATGGAAGATTTCATTATGATCAAAAAATTATACAAACTAAATATACTAAAAAAGTAAATAAATGAAATCCTAAGTGATATATGCATGTCCAATTGTCCATAGCACAACACTCAATCTGCTCTTGCTCTCATGCATGTTCTGTTGAAAGAAAACTTTAGGCATGATGAGTTTAAAAACACACACACACATGCATTAGCCGTATAATAGCGTTAAAGAATTATAAAACATGCTATAATTGGTAAGTTAATTCATCATATTCTAAAAAAAACCACATACACGAAAATATGTACGTACCTTTTTAGCATGCATGTGTTTTTATTGTAAAACCTGAGAAAAAAAAACACAACTAAGCAATTTGAGACTAAAAATTTGAGAGAGGTAAGTTAAAATTCAAGATGAATGAATTACAGTGGTTAAACTCTCTTGCAAATGATGATGGAATTTGATATGACGTTACCATTTGTTCTTGTTTGCACCCTAGCCGTGACATCCGTTAGAAAGATAACGAAAAGTTTTTGAAAAGATAACGAAAAGTTACCTTTTAAACTTTATAATGGCAGAAATTATACTGACAAAAAAAAAAGTCGATCGAACTAATATATACAAATAATACATTTGAAAAAAAATAAAAAGAAACCCAAAAAATAAAAATAAGCACACAAAAAAGTCAAACACGACTGGGTAATTGATATTTTATTTAATCCAAAGGTTGTGCTAGCATGTATAATAAGCAATGTTCTAATTTGTTAATGTACCTATGAACTATTGAATTATGTATTGTAAATTTGTAATTTGTTAATGGATCTATGCATTACTATTCAACTATTAACTAATTTTTTTGTCCTTTTGTACCGCGGAATGATATTAAATTGTTAGTTTTACTTTTAAAATTTAACCTTATATTGTAATCATTATTTTTAAATAATTTGGTGATATTTGCTATTAATAAATTTGAAATTTTAATGCTTGTTAATTATTTTATATTAAGAAAAATATTCAAAATAGGGTAATTATGTTAATTATGCTATCTACTATTTTTTTTCCGCCTAAAATTTAACCTTATATTGTTATCATTATTTTTAAATAATTTGGTGATATTTGCCATTAATAAATTTGAAATTTTAATGCTTCTTAATTATGTTATATTCGGTGATATTCAAGATTGGGGGTTGGACTCTCTTGGGCGTCTCTTCAAGTTGCTTTATAGACAGAAAGTGGATAGACATAGAGAAGATCTAGTTGTGTAGGAAGGAGGGAAGTACAAGGATTTCTCAGTTAAATCCTTTATCAGAAGATCTCGAGTAGCACTGTTTTGTTCCCGTGGAAGTGTGTGTGGAAGACTAAGGCCCCTACAAGGGTGGGTGTTTTTATGTGGGAAGATGTACATGAGGCTTTGTTAACATGCGACAACCTCTAGCGTCGTGGTAAAATTGTAGTCAACAGGTGCTGCTTGTGTAAAAGTGATGGGGAAAGTGTCAACCATTTATTGCTGCATTGCTCTTTTACAAGCAAGTGTTGGGACTTTGTGTTCAATTGTTTCAAAGTGGTGTGGGTAATGCCTAATTCAGTGAAAAAGATGATGAGATGTTGGTCCCGGTATAAACGGGGAAGGAGGAATTTTTTATGGGAGGTGGCCCCATTGGCGATTTGCTGGACTATATGGTTGGAAAGGAATGCTAGTTTTTGAGAATGCGGAGAGAAGCGTAGAGAAGATCAAGGATATTATTATGCATACTCTTCTTTTTTGGTGCCATGAGTCGATTTCTTTTGACGCAAACCCTTTTGTAGAGTTTGTGGATAACATTACATAATGTAATTATTACGATTGTATAGAGGACGCGTCACCTGTTTTGGCGCTCTCATATTTATAACATTTTCTTACTTAACAAAAAAAACATAATTTGAATTTGAAAAAGATTGTTTAGAATGGATAAATAAATTTGAATTTGAAAAAAAATTGTTTGTTAAAATTTCATTATTAATAAAATAAATAAAAATCACATTCCTATTTGATTTGCACGGTTTATAGAAGACTGGAAGAAAATAGAATATACGTAGTACTCCAAAAGTTCTAGCTATAGTAGGGAAGTGAAAATGATGAGAATTGAGAAGTCTTAATCAAGTGAAACACTTATAAAATCGAATGTGATAAATTTATCCTAAACTAACTGTAAAATTTATCTTAAACTAACCATATAAAATCAAATGTGATAAAAATTGTTATCAGTAAAACTTTGGCAACAAAAATTGGTAAAAAAAAAACTTTACCATGAGAATTGAGGAGTTCTAATTAATTAATCAATTAAAACACGTCTAAATCAAATGTGATAAAATTTATCCGTAAAAAAAACTCATCCTAAGTTAACCGTATAAAATCTAATGTGATCAAATTTATCCTAAACTAACCGTATAAAATCAAATGTGAAACTTTTATAAGTAACTTTTTATCTATAAAACTTTTATTAGTAACGAATTTTGAAATGTTGGTAAAAAATATTATTATACGATTCATAAAAAGGTGACACGTGGAAGCATAGAGTTCCTTTAAAACTTTAAGCATTTAACAAAAAGCTGTCACGTGGCAGCATTGACTTCTGTTTTAGTAATAGTAAGTAATAGATAGTAATTTAGATGACTATCATTTTTCCAACTTATTATACTTATGGTAACAAATTGACATGTTCAGTGGAGAAATTCTTATGCAGTACTAACTAAATTATGATACCTATAATATTTGTTGAGTATGGGGGCCTAGAACGTGGGTGGGGTGATGACAATCATAGTTTTCGGAGAAACACACAAGATATTTGAATGTCTTTCCAGTCGATGGGATTTGGAGAGAAGAGAAAGAAAGGAAATCCTTCTATTGGCCTTTGTGTGGTCTCTAGTGCATAACAAGCTTAGTACTACTGATCTTCTGCTGAGTCGCAGATCCTACAAGAAATTGTCTCGAGTTTGGTGTATGATGTGTAATCAGACTTTGGAGTCTCATGATCACCTTTTTCTCAATTGCTCTACTACTCGTTATTTATGGGATAGGCTGTTTCAGTTAACCCTACTTCTGTAAGTTCTTTCCTCTTGTTGAGTTAGAGGCTTTGGTGGAGGTAAAGATGAGGTGATATTGTGGCAATGTGAGGTGTTGCCATTCTCTGGTGCATTTGGAAGGAGAGAAATTCTTGTACTTTTGAGGATCAGCACTTGACCAAATGTTTATTATGGGATAGGGTGGTGATCTAGCTTTGCTTTTGGCAAGCACTCAGGGTGGCTTTTGTGAGGTGCCTATTTCATTTATTCACTGGGATTTGAGAGCTCTTTTGTTTTGATTTGGTTTGTATTTTTGATGTATTCTCCTCCATCTTGCTTGTCTTCCTACTCCCTTCCTAATATAGTTTTCTTTTTCGATTAGAAAGAAGTCTATACATTGTTAGGGAGACCCTTTTGGGGTTTTTTTTCTTTTTAAAGTGAGCCCCTTACTCAAGCATTGAGCCACAAAGTCTGCAAACAAGCTTTAGTTAAACATTTTCACAAAGGTAATTGTTCCTATGGCTGCTACTTGTGAAAAGCATCTACTTAACAGGTGGCCGCTTATCACCTCTCTGGGTGCTTGATTTCTTTTTTCTCAATTAGTGAATATGAAAAGAAAAGGTATACTTGAGCACAAAAGAATAAAAAGACTCTAGAGCACCCAGCTCTTTAGGCATAATGACTCAAAATGTTGTGCAAGATACTTGATGTGTCACAGTGTGTGAAAGCTATTGAGGGAGTGGTGGCTTTTTAGTGATGACTAGAGCTCGACACTCAACCAAATTTGTATAATAGACATCAGTGTGCCACCATCTAGATGTGATTCGTTATTACCATGGCTGTTATAGAACTGATTACGAAAAGCTTTTGGTTACTAACAAGCACGTACATGAGCTGGTAAGGGGGCTGTTCTAACTTAACCAAGGTCTCGGATTCGAGTCCTGTGTTTAAATACTTGTTGGGAGAGCTTTTACCGCCACTTAGTGGTCCTACCTGGCTTGGGGAATTAGTCTTAGGCTTTCAGGCCTGGGACACCTTTGGAAACCAAAAAAAGAAAGAAAGAAAAGCTTTCAGTTTGACTGTATTACTGATTGGAACTTTCACATTCTGTTAAGAAAACAAAAAAAAATAAAATGGGGACAAAATATTCCCTTATGTGACATCTGAGAAAAGTTTTTATGTAATTAAGAACGGACAACTTTTCAGTACTGTAAATTAACGGAGAAGAGAAGAAGAAGAATATATGATTTGGAAGCCTTAACCCCAAAAAGGTTAGGCTAGGGTATTTATATATACATGCATATTAGACAATAATGTTACACATAACACCCTTAATAATACCCTTTATTCGCTAACACTCCCCCTCAAGCTGGAGCATAAATGTCATGCATGCCCAGCTTGTTACTCATATAACGCAACCTATTTCCAACCACCGACTTCGTCAAAACAAATAATCTTTTGTTGTAGCTTCTTGCGAATGAAATGACAGTCAACCTCAATATGTTTTGTGCGTTCATGAAACACAGAATTCGATGCAATATGGATGGCTGCTTGATTGTCACACCATAGCTGCATATGTGTTGAACTACCAAACCCCATCTCCTCAAGTATTTGGCGAATCCACATCAACTCACGAGTCGACTGAGCCATAGCTCTATATTCTGCCTCCGCACTGGATCTCGACACAACTTGCTGCTTCTTGCTTTTCCAAAACACTAAGTTGCCTCCAACAAATATACAATATCCTGTGGTTGACTTCTTACTAATAGGACATCCAGCTCAATCAGCATCACAAAAACCTTCAACTCTCATGTGCCCATGATCTCGATAACCCACGGCCTGGAGTTCCTTTGAGATATCGGAGGATTTGTACAACAGCCTCCCAGTGAGTAGATCGTGGAGACGACATAAATTGACTCACTTTGCTTACTGCAAATGCAATGTCCGGTCTAGTCACAGCTAAATAGTTAAACTTCTCTACAAGCGTACGATACCTCTCTGGATGATTCAATTCTTCACCATCATCACCTCTAAGCTTCACATTAGCATCCATAGGAGTCTCAGCTGGTTTTGCCCCTAACATCCCAGTGTTAGTAAGTAAGTCCAGTACATACTTCCATTGAGAAAGAAAAATGCCTTGTTTCAAACGGGCAACTTCAATTCCCAAAAAAAACTTGAGGTTCCCGAGATTTTTTGTTTGAAATCTTTCTTGAAGGAAAGACTTGAGAGCATAAATTCCCACACTATCTCCGCCAGTAATAACGATATCATCAACATACACAACCAAGAGAATACACCCTGCTTCATACTGACGATAAAAGACTGAATGATCACTGTTGCACCGCATAAGGCCAAACTCTAACACAACTTCACTAAATCGACCAAACCAAGCTTGAGGAGACTGTTTCAGATTATATAACGACTTTTTTAACTTGCACACCATCCCTGACTCCCCCTGAACAACAAAACCAGGAGGTTGTTCAAGATAAACCTCTTCGTGCAGGTCACCATGAAGAAAAGCATTTTTGACATCTAGTTGGTGAAGCGGCCAGTGGTATGATGCAGCAAGAGAAACAAGCAACCGAACAGAAGCCAACTTCGCAACTGGAGAGAAAGTTTCTGAATAATCCACACCATAAGTTTGCTCTGATACCATGTTAAGTAACCAACTCATCTAAAAGCTTAAGCTGTTAGATAGGGGCCCAACAATGGATATCAAACTTAACACTTCCCCTTACGTGTGACCCGTCCACACGTGGAGAGATACACAAACATGCCAAACCAAGGGCATCACAAACCAAACAGAGTGACAACATGCACTCACAATATTCCGGGTAATAAATGCAAGCGGGATAATTCGAACCCACGACCTTGCCAAACCAGAGCTCGGATACCATGTAAATTAACGGAGAAGAGAAGAAGAAGAATATATGATTTGAAAGCCTTAACCCTAAAAAGGTTAGGCTAGGGTATTTATATATACGTGCATATTAGACAATAATGTTACACATAACACCCTTAATAATACCCTTTATTCGCTAACAAGTACATTTGGGGCTGCAACTTCCAGTGGCTTAAGTTTTGAGTTTGGGTCGATTCTCAAACCTGATGCAGCCCCAATTTTCAAAAAGTTGTGTTTAAGTGATTATCTCTCCCCCCCTCCCTCTCTCTGATTATTAACTACATCCTTCCCAATAGTTTAGCTATAATTATATTCCCTAATTACTGTCAGCAAGTGTTGTGGTTTATGGTATCCATTGATTCCCTTCTTTTCCTGTTCTTTTTCTTTTACTATAACTTTAATGTTTGAGAGCTGTCAACATTCTAATACAATCAGCTTTTACTGTCAAAATGGTTGATTTTTTGTTTTGCTCTTATTTTCTATTTTTCCTTCATTATCCAATCTGACTGTAGTAATCGTCTGCCAACTGGCTTTATTTGTTCTCTTTGCAGTGCCAAAGATTACAGCACAATTTTATGGATCTTTTGAATGTATATGATCAAGGAGAGGTTCCCATAAAAGAGATGGTGGAGAAACTGATGACGGACACAGTTAAAGCTGAAAAAAGCTCATTGCCTGGTATTTATCCTGTGGAGTGGGAGTACCTTCTGAGTTCCATATTTATTGACACAGAATCTCCAAGGGTAACTTAAAATTACTCGAGTTATTTTATCTTTATATTTGTTCAAGTGTGTGCATGAGCATGTGTGCTTCCTGGTTTCCCAAAAGATCTGGATTCTGAAGTTTCCTGATGGTGCAGGGGCGTTATGGTACAAGAAGCACCTCTGCGTTGTCCGTGAAGACAAGTGGGGAGGTAACCTTTTATGAAAGGCATCTAGAAGACAACATATGGAGAGAGCATACAGATACCTATACCATTAAGAAAACAAAGTAGACGGTTACTTTGTTAATCTGGTACATTTCTGCACACTGCCTTCTGGATTATAGTTCAGCCTATAAGTTGATCACGTACTTGCCTTCTTAATGCATGATAAATGCAGACAGGCTGGCGTAAATAAGCGTGGGGCTGTTATTTATATTTTCTGGACAGTCGGCGTTGAGTGTTGCCTTGATATGTCTTTAAGATAAGTCATTAAGTTTAAAAACTGTACAAGGTTTTGAAAAGTTTGGTGGTGTCTATGGCCAATTAAGAAGTATTGAAAAAAGAAACCAATAGAACAGTTGTAGAATAGAACGTGGTGGTTGGTTGAGTTTCATGGACCGCACCCAAGCAGTATAGATATACTAGATAGACAGCCACGAACAATCTTTGGAGATATTTATCTTTACTTGAAGATATTTGGCAGGCTTGATTTCTAGCCCAGTCAGCATTTTTATGCTACGAAGTGGATGAGATTTATTGGGTTGTTAAATGTTAGATAATGCAATAAATTCACCTCAAAAGAATAGAAATTATTGATTGCATTAATAAATTTAAGCCTTTTCTTTTTGATCCAATGGATAATATAAGTAGTAACCATTAATGGTTAGTGAGAGAAAGTAGTCATTGAAAACTCCTCCATATATATATATATATATATATAGAGAGAGAGAGAGAGAGAGAGAGGGTGTTGGGTAGGTCCTATGAGTGGTGGATAGAGGGTGGCATTCCGTTCGTGAGATATTTTGACAAGGAAACCTAAAGAGGAACACCACCAAAATGTAAATAAGTTCAAGAGTGGAAAAAAGTGAATGTCCTGTACGTTTAGGATTCAATTGTCCTAAAATAGTACATAGCTATCAAAAATTTAGCTCCTAATAGATTACTGATAACTCACTCTATATTCACTTAAATTCTAGAAGCCAAACAATTACGCTAATTATTGGGAACAACATATACATAAACATATATATATATATATATATATATATATATATATATATATATGTATGTATGTATGTATGTTTGTATATGTATATATATCAATACCGTAAATTTGTAATTAAGCAATAAGTTAAGACAACTGAACGTTGTTAATAAACAAGTAAAAGCCATATGAGAAAAGTAATATTCATCACTCCAGAGATACAAATAGACATCTGATCAATCAAAAGAATAAAAAAATTATACTCTCATTCACTAAGGAAGACTCTGGAATCAAATGGATGGAATAGGTACATTGAACTTGATCATAAGGTTTTTCTAAATTTGTTTATGGCCCTTTTGTTACGAGGAGGACCGGCATAAGTATTGGACTATTTTACTCATGGCCAACTATATGCATTTAAGAAATTTGTATCGACACATTCCACTACTCATTTTATTTTTTTATTGGTCAAGGTTCTTATGGGCACAAGGAAAGCAGTTGAAGCAGCCATTGCTGGATTCAATAAGAAATATTTGTAAAAGCAGTTGATAGCTTTAAAATAGGTTGCTTGATTTTCATGGACTGTTTAAGCAGTATAAATATGAGTTGGATTTTGAAGGGTCGTAATCTTTGAGAATATTTGTCTCAATGTCTATAGGCTGGCAATATTTTGGAGCTGATTTGAAACCCATTAGCAGCTCAGCACCGCTAACCTACCTTGGAAATATTAGCTGTATGCAGTGTCAAAAATATCATGGATGAGGATGATAAGTTTGTTTATTTTCTTAAGAGTTAATATCTGGGGCTACCTTCTTGGACAAAAATGATGACCACGGGTTATGTTAGTTGAATACAAGTCCCTTGAAAGTTTGTAGGGCAGGATTGCAGGGGTTGCAGATAATAAAGGGTGACATTTCTTGATAAATCAATGTCCTTGAGATATTTCAAATTTTTAAGATGGTAGTTTAATGAAGAGGAGAGGAATATCCGCAAGTTGTGCTGGGGAAACATAGAATTCTAGAAATTTAATCAACAATTGCCTTTGGGTTGAAGAGTTTATATGATCTGACATGAATTTTTTATGCTTTGTGCAATTTGATCATATGTCAGAATGGAATAGGTTGCTTGTAGCTGTAGGGGAAGTTGGGCTTGTTGCTAGATAGATACGTATAATTGTAGTCGCGAGCACAATCTAGTTTTGAACTTTATCTTCGGCTTTGTTAAAATGTAAAAAATGAAGTACTACAAATTACGTATTTATTATTGTGAAAAAAATAAAAATAAAATATACGTCAATTTTTATTTGAAAAATAGTTGGTTTGACTCAAAAAGACAAATATGATAATAATTTAGAAACGGATGGAGTGCAAGTTAGCAAGTCAGATGACAAAATTTATACTGGGAAAGGTGTAATATCATATATCCGCCGTATGTCCATCAAGCTTATATAAGAGCAACAACCCCAATGGTTAGTTGGTTACCCTTCAAAATGTTAATAACACATTGGTGATGTTACAACCATTGGGAGGTGTTCTTTGGATATGTTCCTCATTTGTAACATTTTAAGAACATGTTCTTCCCATTTGTTTTTTTTTTTTTTTTTTAAATAGAGAAGTTCCCAAATTGTGTTTCTTGTGGGACCTCCATGCCACTTACCCCCATTTTAATAAAACACATTTCTAATAACAAATTTCCCCAATGGTTGGGAACCTAAACTCAGTCCTTATGGGTCCCATACCAAAAAAAAAAAAAAACAAAAGAAAATATAAAGAAGGAAACGGTGGAAGAGAGATAAAAAGAATCAAATACAAAAAAAAAAAAAAAAAAGAATCGCATAGGGATGGCAGAGGCTATCTTCCTAATCTCTACACACTTCCCATGCGTGTGTAAAGAACACGGCCTTTCTTTTGGTTGGTGGGTCCCAAATGTTTTGATTTGGGAACTGCTCGGCTGACTAGACCTGTTTGGTAATTGTCCCCAATGGTTGGGTCATGGGTGGGTGGTGCTCTTAAAATGACTCATGTGGCAGTGGGGCCCATAAATAATGGGTTTTAGGAACTCATTTTGAAATGGGTAAAATGAAGTTGACAAAGCTCTTGTAATTAGTTTGTTTACATAAAACTCAAGTTTTGGGACTACATGACCAGATTAAAAATATTGAATTGACGTGTTACAACAGTCGTGCCTTTTTCTATTGGTCACGGTTCTTAGCTTTAGCTATTGGAGTGCCACGTAATGAGTTCTAGATGAGAGAAGGCTAGCAATATTAAGAAAACACTTGGAACTTGGAACTTGGAAGTGCTAGTCATCGATTTAATGTATAATGTGGCAAAATATTATGATTCTATGTGCAGCTGAGCATAGGGATACTATGTGGTCACACTATTTCTTTCATTAATTCACAAGCTATTTTACAATGAAAGAAAGGAACCAAACAATCTTAATCTTAATCTTATCAAATTCACTTTCCAGGGACAAAGTTTGTTGCATAAGCCCAAGCATTGTTGTTTACTGGGTCAGCCAGGTGGTCAGCAAGGTTTTCCAATGGACCCTTCCCTGTCACAATAGCTTGAACAAAGAACCCAAACATAGAAAACATGGCAAGTCTACCGTTTTTAAGCTCCTTTACTTTAAGCTCGGCAAAAGCCTCGGGATCATCTGCAAGTCCCAATGGGTCAAAGCTACCTCCAGGGTAGAGAGGGTCGACCACCTCACCAAGAGGTCCACCAGCGATACGGTAACCCTCGACTGCACCCATCAAGATCACTTGTGTAGCCCAAATAGCCAAAATGCTTTGTGCATGGACCAAGCTTGGGTTACCCAAGTAGTCCAGTCCACCCTCACTGAAAATCTGGGATCCGGCCTTGAACCAAACAGCTTCACCGAATTTGACTCCGTTGCGCGCCAAGAGCTCAGGAAAGACACACCCAAGGGCTCCTAGCATGGCCCATCGAGAGTGGATGACCTCCAGCTCACGGTTCTTGGCAAATGTCTCAGGGTCTGCTGAGAGGCCAGCAGTGTCCCACCCATAATCGCCGGGGAACTCACCTGTGAGGTATGATGGGGCCTCACCTGAGAATGGACCCAGGTACTTGACTCTGTCTGGGCCGTACCAGGGACTGCTTGATGGGGCAGCTTTGGTAGCAGTTTTCCTCATTGTGATCATCCTGTCACTGCTAAAGAGCCTGGAGGTAGAGGTAGAGGTAGAGGTAGACGAGGAGGAGGGAGCGCCTTTCACCGTCCTTCCGGCGAAAGATGAAGAGAGAGCCATTGTTGAAGCAGCCATATAGCAATATTAAATAAAAAAATGTGCTCTAGAATTGAAGGTTCTGGTTGTTCGAGTTTGATGAACTGGATCAAACAAGCTTTATATAGTCTTTAATTGGGGATATTGGAGAGACATAATCTTTGAGGATATTTATCTTTTCTTCTATTGGTTGGCCATATTTTGGAGCTTGATTTTCATATCTAGCTAGCTATCAGTAGCTCTGCACCACTAATCTACCTTGGAAATATTAGCTGTAGCTGTATATAAGTCCAAAAATCTTATGTATGGTTCTTAATAAGTTGTCTTTTGATTCAAGCAGTGAAGCATTAATAACCACACTGGCTAGAAGACATGTTGGAATTTTGTAGGGTGCGGTGGGCTTGCTGCTGTAATCTATGACCTTGAGATATCTTCAAATGCTGAGAAGTAAAGAAGAAGGAAAATACCATAATTATCTGTATATTTTGTTCAAGGATGAAGATAGAGTTTATATCTGATGCAAATTACAAATTGTAATTTGATCGTCCTCGGAACTCGCAAGCGGTAGGTAGATTCCTAGTTACATGTGTCATGTGGACACAGTGAGATTTGAAGTTTTTTAGACAACTTTGTTCAAGTTCAAGCTAATAAGACTAAATAACTAAAAGTAATTCGATTATTTATATTGGTTTAATGTGTAGTTTCCATAATTAAAGTAGAGTGAAAAAGTAAGGGTAAAGTGGTAAAAGTGATGTTCTAAAAAGGTAAGTTTCAAAGTGGACAATTATTTTGGGACGGACGAAAAAGGAAAGTGAGACGATAATTTAGGGACGGAGTAATATATTAAATAATGTCCTTAGTGTCCATTCTATAGTATTGTTAGAAAAGTTAATTTGGTAAATATATATACTCCCTTTGTTTCACGCCAAGTTTTGGGATATAATATGACAAAACACTCATTTGGGCCACTATACTCTTCAAAAAATTGCAATTAAATGTACCATACTTATTCTACGTGTTAACTTAATTTTTGGATAGACGCTAAGTTCGGACGTTAACTTATGGTAAATGCCCATTTAGCCCTCATCGTCTTCATTTGCATCTGTGTATGAACAATTAGGAAAAAAATTCCAAAATTTGCATATTTAGTAGACAAAGTAACCCATCTTTGGGTTTTTAATTAACAAGTATCCCCACTATAGACCATATAACCCAGATATGGGTTTTCGCTCTCCACGCACCTTCCAATCTCCATCAACAACTCTGGCCTCCATCCTTGTAGCTTTGGTTATGCCCGTCATCTCCGGTGTCTCAGGCTTCATTCCAGCCAACTCGACCCACCCTCAAGCGAAGTGAACCCATCTCCGTTCATCTTCTTCCTCGCTTCAGCAGCAACCATCTCCCTCATCTCCAGCGTCTCTCCAAGTTCCGTCCAAGCGCCATTTCAATCTCCGCCTCCACTGTTTCCTCTTCTGCCATGGCTGCCCCTCCCTTCGAGTATGTTATCACAATGGACGGTAGATTTTTTAATTTTTCTGGGTTCGATCAAAGAAAAAGCCTTCATGTCTCTCTTTCTCTCCTGTTCTCTTTTGATCTAGTGTTTTATCTCCTTGATTTTTTGAGTTTTAAACCCAGATCTCAGGTTTACTGTCAAGCACTTGATATGAAATTTGCCAAATTTTAATTTTGAGTTTTAAACCTAGATCTCCCTTCATCTGTTCTTGGTCTACCCATGATCTCTTTGTTTTCACCAAGAACCAATGGATCCACTTGTGGTGTGCGAGTGAAATTGGAATGACGATGAAGAGGCTTCACCGGCGAAGAGAGAGGTGACCGGACATGAGTTATTAGATTCCAACAAACTTAATTTCTCAAATCCGACGAATTTTTTCGGACTCTCTCGCTCATTATTTCTAAATAGAGAATAAATAACCTCGGATGGTCTTTTGAATTTGAATGTTGACTTTTTCAACATGGGTTTTGGTGTTTACATATGAATTTTGGCGTTGGTGCTAGCGTGGTGCTATGTCAGAGAAGGATGAAGATAAAATGAACATAGGGGCAAAATAGGTATTTAATATAACTTAACAGCCGAATTTAACGTCATCCAAAAATTATGTTAACATGCAAGATAAGTCTGGTACAGTAGCCACTTCGAAAATTTTGATGTCTCAGTGGCCTAATTGTAATTTTTTGAAAAGTATAGTGACCTAAAGGTGTGTTTTGTCATATAATATAGTCATATTGACTTTGCTCAAATATTTTTGTAATTATTATCAATTTTAATTTTAATAATACTTATATATCCCTTAATAATTATATTTTTTAAACATGAACTTTTTTGGGTGGAACATAGGGAGTATAAACAAAAGGTAAAACCCCTCATTTGACCACCTAACTTTTCAAAAACTTGTAAGGTGGTCATCGAAAGTTTAAAACTTGCAATGAGACCACTGAACATTAGATAGGCTGTAAGCGAGCCCATTTTTTGGATGAACGTTACGTTCATCCGTTAAATTATGTCATTACCTATTTTGCCCTTGTAAATACTAAACCTTTTTGTGAAATTAAAAACAAAGGCGTCGAAATAAAAATATATAGATATATATATATATCAATAGGGATTAAATAATACTTTGGTCTCTGGATATGTTGAAAAATAATGTTTTGGTCATTGGACATTAAAACAATGTAATGTGGTCGCTGGACTTGTTTTTTAGGAACAATTTTCCCTCCCACCGTTACCATTACATTTTCCATCCAATATTATTTCAAATACCAAAAATACCCTTACTTAAAAGTTAATTGGGTTGACTTTTCAAAATATTCAAAATATAGGGGGTTAATGTAACAATTTAAAAATTAATTTTTCAGATCTTGGTTTCTCTCTCCAATTTAAAAATTAAGTTAACTCTGTCTTCTTCTACCTTGTATTGATTATGTGATGAGAAATATGGATTTCAAGAATATGGGGCAGCATAATTTTGTTTTCATTATTGATTATCTCTCTCTTCTCCATTCTTCTTCACTCAACAGCACCGACGCACACCCTCCTGCTCCATCTCCAGCCTCCACCCAAAATTGCCCCTGCTCTAGCCAGATCTACCTCTGGCCAAATACCATCTCATCAAACGCCCTCTCATCTCTACCGAGTCCTTCAGTCGTCTTCCTCCCAACGAGCCTCCACCAGCTCTCATCTCTGCCGAGTCCTACTTCGGTGACCGCCTTGCAAGTTTTTGAAAAGTTGGCTGATCAAATGAGGGGTTTTGCTTAAACAAAATAACACTCATTTTGAGACAAGAAAATTTTAAATATAAACACTTATTTTGAGATGGATGGAGCAATATAAGCGATCCTACGAGGATCTCAATGCATGACATCTGTAACCTTGTCCTTCAACAAAGTATCGGATGCCTTAATATGCTTAGAGAAGGTTTAACGGAGGGTCATCAAAGTTTTTTCCCCAAATCTTCTCAAATAATGGAAGATCAATTGTGAATCATATATGATTTAGCCCATTGAAGTCGCTGGCCAATACACTCCATATTTTTCGGAAAAAAACGGTCATTCCTCTTCACTTCTAGCCGTGCGCGCTCTCTCTCTCTCTCTTCAAATGGGTGGGAACTTTAATATTTTCTTTTTCTTTTTCTTTGATTTTGGCCTTTTTGCCATTAAAAAAATTATTTTTAAGAAGTACATATTTTTATCTGTAAATAGAGATTTGGTTTGACTCATTTGGACACCAAATGATTTTTTTTTTCTTCAAAATTTGAAGTTATTGGAGACAAAGATAGTGGGGTATGATAGATTATTAGGATTTGTGTCAAGTTGTTGTATGAGTTTTTTGTTTGGGTAGCTTATGTGTATCATATAAATTTTTATATTCATTTTTAAAAAGCTGGGTAGTATATGAGGATCTAATTAGATCTATTGTTGTACATGCTCTTAGAGGTAATTAGATTATACCGAGTCAACTCGTCCATTATGTTTAGGCTGCTATCTTGTCGAGTTCAATACTCAAGTATCTCTTTGTCCCTAAATAATTGTCTTGTTTGATTAGAGGACACATATTAAGAAAAATTAATTAACTATGTGGTATAAATATTGTTGTAATATGTACTTTCTAAAAACTCATGCTTATCTGGCCATCATTAAAGTATTAAAAAAAAAGTAAAGGTAAAATGGTAATAGTGTTTTCCTAAAAAAGAAAGTTTTGAAAAAAAAGGAAAATAGTACAAATACTCTCTTCGTTCTGTGTAAAAGAGTACTATTTCTATTTTGTGATGTTTTACTTAAAGAGTCGATTTTCAAAAATTAAAGCATAAAAGTGTTAGTTTTTTATAAAAAAGTTTAACTTTCTAACGGGGACTCTTTATCCAGAACGATAGGAGTATTTACGATCGATGGGAGCACTTGCTATGCTCACTCAGTTGGATATATAGTTGGAGTCTAGGAATGTGTATAATGAATGGGAATAATAAACTCTGGTAGGTTTTTCACATATATTCTTTTTTTTTTGTTGGTAAATAATTAAGTACGGGATCACTTATTGCCAACATGTCATTTTTGTATTGGCCAAGGTATATTAGAGTGGCCCCCCTGTGAATCATAGGTTGTAGAAAAGAAAGACGAGGGCTTATTTAAGAAACCAGTTCTTGGAAGTGGAAGCAGTGAGTATGCTGAAATGGTATGATGATTTGATCTTGCAGCCAAGCTTAAGGATACCACAATATAATATACATCCGTCCGTCTGTCTAATTAATTCACAACCTATTTTACATTTCAATTTCAGAGTTTCAGAGAGCCAACTGATCCGATCGATCCTTCTTCTTTGCAAATTTACTTCCCTGGGACAAAGTTAGTTGCATACGCCCAAGCATTGTTGTTGACGGGGTCAGCAAGGTGGTCAGCAAGGTTTTCCAATGGACCCTTTCCGGTCACAATAGCTTGAACAAAGAAGCCAAACATAGAAAACATGGCTAGCCTCCCATTTTTGAGCTCCTTCACTTTAAGCTCAGCAAATGCCTCTGGATCATCAGCAAGTCCCAATGGGTCAAAGCTTCCACCTGGGTAGAGAGGGTCAACCACCTCACCAAGTGGCCCACCAGCAACACGGTACCCCTCAACAGCACCCATCAAGATCACTTGTGTAGCCCAAATAGCCAAGATGCTTTGTGCATGGACCAAGCTTGGGTTACCCAAGTAGTCCAGTCCACCCTCACTGAATATTTGGGATCCGGCCTTGAACCAAACTGCTTCACCGAATTTCACTCCGTTGCGTGCCAATAGCTCAGGAAACACACACCCAAGAGCTCCAAGCATGGCCCATCTAGAGTGGATGACCTCAAGCTCACGGTTCTTGGCGAAGGTCTCGGGGTCTGCTGAGAGGCCAGCAGTGTCCCACCCATAATCGCCGGGGAACTCACCAGTGAGGTATGATGGGGCCTCGCCGGAGAATGGACCCAAGTACTTGACTCTGTCTGGGCCGTACCAAGGACTGCTTGATGAGGCAGCTTTGGTAGCAGCTTTCCTCATTGTGATCATCGTGCTTAAGAGCCTCGAGGTAGAGGTTGATGAGGAGGAGGGAGCGGCTTTCACCGTCCTTCCGGCAAAAGATGAAGAGAGAGCCATTGTTGAAGCAGCCATTTAGAAATATCAAATAAAGAACTATGCTCTAGAATTGAAGGTGATGGTTGCTTGGGTTTGATGAACTGGATCAGACGAGCTATATATATTTAGTCATAAGGTGGTAGTATAAGAATTTCATTTCATATTGATGATGAGTCATAACACCTTTGGAGATTTTTATCTCTATTTCTATTGGTTGGCCATATTTTATGAGATTGAGAATTTCTCTACCACCTTGGATTGGAGCTATATATTAGCTGATCTGGTATCACAAATCTGTACCAATCAGGAATTGCCAAGTGGGCAAGCTATCTACCTTTGAGTTTTGACAAAACTAACTGATGACCATGGGTATGGTTGGTATTTTTCGAGGGTGAGACTAACCACACCCCAAAACCCACTCTATACATTATATTTATTACAATATACAACATAAGGTTCGACACATCAATGTAGGAAATGTGATGTATAGAGTGAATTTTGAAGTGTAGTTAGCCTCTACCTTCTTCTAGTCTCGAAAAGGTGTTGAGGTTGAAAGTTAGTGAACTTAATATATTCAACTTCCAAGTTGTCATCATAAACATATAACTTTTTATTTGTGTATTCATTTAAATAAGATAATTATTTTAAAACTAACGGAAAAAATACATGAATTACTTATAAAACAGGATAGTGGTTCGTGTTGACTCATCCACTTTATTGTGCCTCTTCTAATAGCTCATTTCCTTATAAATTCGTGTGATAAACTCATCTTGAAAAAGCTTATTAGTCGTTATAATTATTTATTTAAAAAAAAACTTGAAAAATTAGTATTCATATTTTTATGTATATTTCATAAGAGGATGAAATGAGGATAATCAAATATTTATTAACAATATTGTCTTCATGTTTAAAAAAACCAAAAAGCTTAAAATTTTATTGACTTTTCAATGCATAAAGATTTACTTATTTTAAACAAACACTTTAAATATGACTTTTCAAAAGTTAAAAGCCAAAAGTCACTCTAAATAAGCTGCAACAAACGAGCACTAAATCGGTCTAATTTCATGGGCAAACACAACTTGAGGAGGTTCTTGTTACTATACTTTGTTTAGTCTTAAATACACTACATCATGAAATAAATATTGGGTTACTTACATCTAGCTCTTGACAATTACAACCTAAAGCTCGCTAATCCATCCGATCGGATTTGAAAATTACCCGACTCAACCTAATTTGTTAACATTTGTGGGTCAAAACAAGTAATTCGTTTCAACTCAAAAATATTAACGTGTTATGTCGGCTCGGGTTAATACATGTCAAACATTCAATAGTTTCTACTCTATAAATGAATGGATTTTTGGAGGGGAAAACTCGGGTTAAAACGGGGCGATCCACTTTAACCGTTTTAACCCAACCCGACTCATTTAGCCCCTATTTAATACTCGAGCTCTAATGGGTTTTGACATATTGTCTGTCTCAACCTAACTCATTTCCAAGTCAACTTATACAATTGTCAGACCTAGTTACACCTTGTATTTAACAACTTTCTAGCATTAGTCCCTAATTTAAAAAAATTGAAAAGTTGAATAGCAATTTATGGGAAAAATAATTAATTTTGTCATTGTACTTTGACCAATCGTTATATTTTGTCACTATATTATTTTTGAGCAAAATTGCCATTGTCCCTTGAAAAGGAAGATTCATATTCGCCATTATAATTAACCGTCATCTAATTTTTAACGGAATTAATTTTAGTTGTCTCCCCTAATTTTTTTTAAAATGTAGAAAGATGCTTAATAATAGTTGAAGTTAAAAATTAAATGATTTATGATTCTTAAATTATCAGTTTTTTTTTTTTTTTACTTTAGAGGTTAAAAAAATTAAAACATCACAATTTTCATGGTGACTATTATAGGTTGAATTAAAGTTTTTTTTAATAATCTTATCTTTATAATTCTCAATTATAACGGATTTTGAAAAACATTAATACATACATTATAATTAAAGTCAATTTTCTTTATGAATTAAATTACATTTAATGAATAAGTACTAACGACTAGATTGAATGAATTAACTTTTTTCAAAATTTATTAATCAATTAGATTTCCTTTAAACTTATTATGTTTTATTTATTTATTATTATTATTATTATTATATTTTTATTATATGATCCATTAAGACAAAATGTATATATGAATTAATTTAAATATTTTTCTCTTATTTTTATTCAAACAATATATATCTTTCTTCTTATTTAAATTTTTATATTTCATTCATTCTTTCATTGTTTGTTTATAAAATATATATTTTTATAACCCTTAAAAGCAAAAAAAAAAAAAAAAAAAGAAAAAAAAGTGACTCATAATTTAAGAACCAAAAATCAATCTATTTTTTAACATCAACAATCATTAATGATGTTCTAACATTTTAAAAAACTTTAGGGAGACAACTGAAATTAAGATAGTAGAAATTACCTTTTTTGCCCTCTGAAAAAGGCACGTGAGCGGGACATGGTGAGTGGGTTAACGGGGTCGAAAAAAGAAACGTGGACATCTTAATCCTCTAGGCTGTAGAGAAACAAAATAATCCATAGCACTGAAAGAGGGTCATGGCTGTTTGGGCTTGGTCACGTGTTTTGGACCGATTGAGGAAAGTTGTGATGATTTGTTTCTAAGGCTTTAATTCGACGTGGGATCTAAGGGCAAATTAATTGGATCAGCCTCTGTAAATGATTTAACCTTATTCCCTTCCACAAATTCTAGTATAACTCGCAGACATGTCAAGAAAGGGAAAACTAAGGCTTTAAACCTTTCGCGACTTACAAGGATTGTCAAAGCTATAGCCTTTCATATGCTGTTTATGATTCTCAGTTGTTGTTTCATGTTTGGACTGATAGTTCTCTCATTACTTGTTTTTTTTTTTTTTTTTTGATAAAATTCTGATCAAGACAATTTTTTGAAATATTATTTCAAAAATATCATCGTCTTCTTCAATAACTCCGACAATATATTTTCGATTCGAAAATCACGATTGTGCGTAACGAAACAGAGGAGATGTAAGAAGATGGTGAAGGACGTAAATTGGTTATTTATGCTTTTATATCGTGGTGCAAAGTTTAATTTTCTAATCTATTTTTGAACCACGATTCATAAATTTCATTGCATTAATTTTTGCACCGCGGTTCAAAGTTTAATTTCCTAGCCTATTTTTGAACCACGGTTCATAAATTTCATTGCATTAATTTTTGCACTAATGTTCAAAGTTTAATTTCCTAGTATATTTTTGAACTGCGGTTCATAAATTTCATTGCATTAATTTTTGCATCGCCGTTCAAAGTTTAATTTCCTAGTCTATTTTTTTAATCACAGTTCATAATTCTTATTCCATTAATTTTTGCACCACAGTTCAATTGCTTAATTTTATAATCTAATTGCACTATGGTTCATAAATTTAACCCGATATTTTTGAACCACGATACAAAAATGTAGCGTGCCTCATGCTCATTAAGGATATCATAATCATTTCGCCCTCAAAAGTGTTTTTTTTTTCCGATTAAAAAAAAACACTAAACTAGAGGGGCTATAAACTTTAAAAAATGTATCGGCCCACAATTATTTATATTTTTGTCTTTTATTTATATGCATGTTATATATATATATATATATATATAAGGTAGGTAGTTTAAAATAGGTAAAATTTCGTTAAAATGTACTTTCAAAAAAAGGAAAATCATCTTTAATAAGTATTAACTATATAATACAACTCAGTCAATTGACTGAAGCTATTCGGCAGTCTGGATCGATCGACCATAAGATTCAACAGTTCTGGATCAGTAATGAATAACCCCCTTACAAACAACCCCCTTAATTATAGGTTGAGTTCGAATAGTGCCCCTCAATTACCACTTGAAGCAATGTACCCTTTCAATTATGCATTTAATATATTCTGTCACCGTGTCTATGGCACGACATGAAGTTCTAGTTACTATAAAATAAAGTATCATGCATTGAGAACACAAATCTCATTAATAGATTACACAACTCTCAAGTAAATAAGTCTTTAATTTAAAAATCAATTTTTTAGTAGGTTGTTCTCATCTTTATGTTTTTTCTATATTTTTTAGTTTTATTTATAATCTTTATTTTATTTAAGTATAATTTAATTAAAAAAAATTTATATCCGTGTGTGGTGTAAAACTAATTGATGATAAAATTTGAAGTAAACGACCGTGACATTCTAGTAGGTATACTATTACTACATCTAAATAAAATTCCAGCTTGATACCTGCTTATAACGTGGGCCGTGGCTATACCAGCTACACATGGCATCCATGCATTCGGTGCCTATGTCGACAATTCTAATTCCAATTTCAATACATATACGTCATCCCCAGGACCCCACTCCTTAACTTATATTTCTTTCTTTTTTTAAATAAATCTTTTTTTAAAAAATAATTAACTGATTTTTATATTGGTTTAATGTGTAGTTTCTTTTAATTATACATAATTAAAGTAGAGTAAAAATAAGGGTAAAATGATAAAGTGATGTTAAAAAGGTAAGTTTTGATAATTATTTTTTACATAGTATTTCTTTCTTTTTTTAAAAAAATAATTGTCTTCTTTTAAAATTTTATTTTTTAAAAAAATATTTTTAAAATTTTATCTTTACTTTTTTATTAACTTTAATTATAGTCACATGTATAAAGATATTAAAGAAAATAAAACATTATATCAATATTTATAATATAATTAATTATATTTTTTAAATAATTTATTGAATCAAAAAATATGATTATTTGAAAATCGAAAGAGAGAGTATGATTATGCTCCTTGATTCCATAATCAATTTTATTTAATATATTTCTACTTATTTTATCAACTTATTCCACTTTTCATTCATTTTAGATTTATGTTGGAAATCACTAATTAATTAATTAATGTCTCTGTCTGTTCAAAATTTAAAATTATGAATACTCATTAAATACTTAATCAACACCTACCTAGAACATAGGACTAGACTACTAGTAAGTAGGAGTAACATTTTTCTTGTCATTTAGGCTAAGCGGGGACCTCCTTCTCAATGCTCAAAACATGGCCCCAAGTGACTAGGTGGGTGAGACTAGGTACCTGGCTGGGTCATGGGTGGGTAGGTGCACTAAATTCTCTTTTTGCACATATGGGAAATCAGCCCACTTTGGACGGGCAGTTAATATATATATATTTCAAAAATAAGAGATAGATATAGGAACATAATGTAAAACTAACGGGTACATAAACAAAGGGCAAATTCCTCAAATGGTCCTGAACTTTTTGTTATTTTGTGATTGGTTATTTATCGATCTAAATGGTTCCTATACTACTTATTTAAAGGAATTTGTCATTTCGTCAAATTTCATTTATCTTTAACCGTTAAATTTGAACACATGTCTTGTACATGAATTTTTAAAAGGATAAAAACATAATTTACCAAGAGAAAATAGGAAGACTAACTCTATAGACCACCATTGCCTCACCCCCACCATCATTCTCCACCTCTCCACCACCACAAAATCCATCCAAACTCATAACCAACCCACAGCCAAAATGTTTGCAACAATTAAACTAAAAATCACCACTACCCATTTCAATCTCACCTCTCGAAACAATCTTTAAAAAAACCCACGTTCCCAAATTTGTCTTCTACTCAAACCCATCACCCTAAAAGTATCGTTCTTTGCATTTTTTCGAGAACTTTAATGGCGACTGGCAAGTGTTCTTTGATTGACCCAAATGGTGGGTCCTGGTGGATCTGGTGGTGAAGGAGAAAGATAGGGATTTGAAGGCTTTGGAGGCTCAGACAATGCCAAATGTGAAGTTGAGTAAGATTGATTTGGAATGGGTTCATGTGATTGGTGAAGGTTGAGCTAGTCCATAGAAAGGTTTCATGAGAGAAGATGAGTATTTGTAGAGTTTCAATTTTTTGAGGATGAAAGATGGGTCAGTGGTCAATATGTCTCTTCCAATTGTCTTGGCCATTGACGACGAGGCTAAAGAAAGAATCGACGGTTCAAATGATGTGGCATTGGTTTGTCCAAATGGTGATTTGGTTGGCATTCGTAGGAGGTTGATTTTCCTTATTCCATTTTAGTCATATTTTAACTTCCTATATATATGAAAAAGATGTGAGAGGAAGGAGACAAACTTTTTAACTTTTACAAAATAGCCTATGTATTCATTTAAAGGAATTGATTATTTTATATATAGATAAAAATATAAGAGAGATATTTAATGGCACAAATTTAACAAAATAGAATGAAAAGATCATTTGCATTTAATGATATAGTACAAAAATTTGATTTTTATGAATTTGAATACAGGGACCAATAACAAAAATGGCAAAGTTTGGGGACCATTTAGGGAATTCGTCCAAAATAAAACTGTCTCCATACACGGTAATTGAAAATGTGATGATGAAAAGGCTTTCACTCACTAGAAGACTGAGACTGAATCAATGGGAAATTGGCAATCAATCCCGGTAGGGGTAGTAGGGGTAGGGGTGGCCTACCAAATGTGGGTCCATACTCCATATGTTAGCTGTGCATCACCATCACTATTAAAAATGCCCTAAAATCAAAAGTTACAACTCGAAAATACTTATCGGCTCTCATCCCCAAACTATCCTATCTCCCAGTCCCAGTGTCCCACCCACCACAGTTTGGGAATGGGTGTTCTCAATGGTTGGGGTTCTCAATGGCGTGTTTTTATATTATTCTTTATTTGATCATAAATATAATAATAAATATTAATTTGAATATATTAACAATTTAATACCGTTAATCGTATAATTATTTTATTTTTTTCATGATTAATACTTCGTTATCGTCCTCTAAAATAATTATTCAGTTTAAATTTATTTTTTTAAAACATTACTTTTATCATTTTATCTTTACTTTTTTCACTTTATTTTAATTATGGACCTTATACACATATGCTTTAAAGTAAATTACGCATTAAACCAATATAAATAAGTAAACCAATTGTTTTTTTTTAATTAGTGTAAACTTAGATTAATAATTATGTTTTTTAGGTTTAATAGCGCGAGTTATCTGATAAAGTCATTATCCCTTCACTATTAATGCCAAGGGGAGGATGGTATTATTAACTAAAAAAATTGGGATTAACATTTGTAATCTCAAAACTACCCCCGATATATAAGTGATGATTAATAGCGAGGGCACTAATAATACTGAGATTAATAATACTGCTTATCCTTATCGGACTACCAAACAAGCCCTAAGAGGATAATTTAGGGACAGAGGGAATATAAAATTTTGACCGTTTGATTAACAGAGAGGAAAACAAGAATGTGAAATGTTAGGTTGTTGATAAAAACTTGTGTAAGACGGTTTTATGATATTTTTTGTAAGACAAATTATTTTTTCCGACTCATCATATATTGATGAGTTAAGCTACAAAAGAATGCGACTTTCTTACGAATTAAGATTTATAAGACAGACTTATAAGAAACCTACCAAGATGTTTGTGGTTTATACAGATTTATAATATTGCTATAAGCAGCAAACTAATCTAGGCGACTAGTTGTTAGTGGTTTCATTGTTTTTTTAATCTTGCTTTAATATAAAAGTTAATACGCCACTTGTAAATGAAAAATTTTAGAAAGATCATATGTTACAAATATTTTATGCTTTATGTAAAAAAGTAGAACTATGTCTTATAATTAGAATTCGTAAAATAATCTTAAACAAAATACACTTGTAATGAGAAGAGAAATCATGTTAGTGAATGTTTGAGATAGAGGAGCAGATTAAAAGGACAGTCATGAGAAATAAAAATGTCTTTAAATTAAATTAATTTACATGGGATTGTCCAACGCCTCTGCCTTCTATGCGTGGACGGTGGACCAAATAACTACCGTACTTAGCTAGTGTAATGTTTTGAAAACGTAGTTTTTTTCAAAACGTAACATTTTTAAAATATAATATTTTTAAAGCATGGTTATTTTTCTCGTAAACACGTTTGGGAAATTAGTTCAAAACGCTACATAATAGTTGTAAACACGACATATTTTTAAAACGCTCTAAATTAAAACGTTTTAAAACGCTGCATTGAAACATTTTTAATCATTGTTTTGGTAAAAAAAAAACTTCACCAAACAAGTACTTAATTATGAAAAATCCCACCATTAATAACGGATGCAGTGGATATGGTATTATGTATAACTACTTTTACACTCATTTTTTAAATTCAATTAAAAACAAGTAAAATAAATATAAATAAATAAAAATTAGAGCCAAAATGATATGAGTTAGTAATTTGTCATTTAAATAAGCAATTGGGGGTGGTTTATGATGGTTGTTTAAAAGAAGTAGCTTTTGGTTTAAACGATAATAGAAAGTCGTTTAAATAAAACATGAAAAGTATATTAGACATTTTATGAGTTGGTGTTGCGGAAATGTGAATGAAGGAGTTGATGAATTCAATCCCCCAGAACCAGAAGTGGATCCATTTTATTGGCTGTGCCTCACAAAATGGGCTGAGTACGACTCCTTATTCCTTAACTTGCTGCCTCCCAAAACTATCACTCCTCTTTTTCTTTCCAATCCATTCAATATTCAAGCCTGCTATTTGTCCCCTATAACCGATTCTATTCTATCGTTAACTTGTGTTATTTAAAGTTGGTGAGGAGTATTATAATTGTGTTATCTTATTATTTTTGGATAAATTTTTATTTTAAAGAATCTATGTGGAAGCTTTAAAAACTTTTAGTTTTTTAGTCTTTAGCTAATAATATTTCATCCGTCCTTAAATTATCGTCTTTTTTTATTTTTCGTTTGTCTCAAAATAATTCTCACGTTTGAAACTTACCTTTTTAGAACATCAATTTTACCACTTTAGCCACATACACATGTGTTTTAAAAGAAAACTACACATTAAACCAATATAAATAATCAAGTCAATTGTTTTTTTTAATCCATGCACCGGGTCAATAAGGACAATAATTTAGGGACGGAGGGAGTAATACATAATACTCCGTAATAATCAATATGATAATGTGTATTAATATTAATATATATAACTTCTTCTATTGTCAATAGTAGAAGACTTATATTTAAAAACTTTTACAACTAACACTACTTCTAATCAATGTGAGATAAAACTCTTCAAGGTGAGATATTACTTCTAATGATTCACTTTTAATATTATACTTTAAGCTTTAATATCTTATTTATCCAAAACTTGATTTGGATAATAAATATATCATTTCGATGTTCTTGCCGAGTAAAACACATTTGCACAATTATTTTTATCAACAAACAAATGACACGTAAAGAAATTTGTGTCTCAAGTTGCACAACTTCTTTAGCTAAAAACACTAATTTTTTTAATAAGTATTATACTTTAAATCTTGATATCTTATTCATTCATAACTCGATTTGGATAAATAAATATATCATTTCAATACTATCATCGAGTAGAACACATTTGTGTAATTTCATTCGTCAACAAACAAATGACACGTAAAAAAATTCGTGCATCAAGTTGCACAATTTCTCACACTAAAAACACTAAATTTTTTTAACAAGTATTACTGTATATTTTAAGTCTTGATATCTTATTATCCAAAACTCGATTTGGACAAATAAATATATCATTTTGACGCTCTCACCGAGTAGAATACATTTGCATAATTACATTTGCCAACAAAAAAAATGACACGTAAAGAAATTCGTGCCTCAAGTTGCACAATTTCTTTCACTAAAAACACTAACTTTTAACAAGTATTAGGTGAGTACTCTAACGATTTCTAAAATCAACATCAATTTATAACCAATGTAAGATGCATCTCTACTATAATTACCAATAAAAGTGATTTAACTAACATTAATTGAAAATTGATATTGGTTTAAAAGTATTTATATAAATTACTTTTTCTAAACTAATAAAAGAATATAAATGTTCACAGTTGTTAGAAGTTGATGTTAGCTTTAAAAGTCCTTAGGCAAAATCTTACCAATAAAAATGAGTTATTCCTCATTGATACAAAGAATTATTTTAGTTTAAAAGTTTTTAGATAAAAATTTTTTACTAACAATAGAAGAGATGTATCTCACATTAGATAAAAAATAATGTTGGTTTCAAATTTGTTAACATAAAAGATTTCTACTATTATTATTAATAGAATAAATGTATCCCACATTTGTTAGAAAATGATGTTGGTTTCAAAAGATTTAACATAGAAGACTTCTAATGACTTTTAAAACTAACATCAATTTATAACCAATATAAGAAACATCTCTTCTAATGATAATATTAGTAGATATGTATTTCATATTGATTATAAATTGATGTTGGTTTTAAAATTCTTTTCATAAAAGACTTCTACTTATCACCATAAAAGAGATGTATCTTACATTATTTAGAAAAAAATGTTAGTTTTAAAAGTCTTATATAAAAATTTCTACTCTTATTATCAATAAAAGAGATGTATATCACATTATTTAAAAAGAAAAGTTAGATTTTAACGTTTTTAGACTAAAGACTTTCACTCTTACAATTGATGTATCTCACATTGGTTACAAAATATTTTACTATTATTAACAATAGAAAAGATGTATCTCACATTGATTAGAACTTGATGTTAGTTTTAACAATATTATTATTAATTACCAATAGTAGAAGATGTATCATGCATTGGTTAGAAAGTGATGTTGACTTTCAGAGTCTTTTGATATAAGACTTCTACCATTATTACCAATAGAAGATGTATATCTCACATTGGTTAGAAAATGATATTGATTTTAAATTATTTTAGATTAGATAAAAAACTTTTACTATTATTAGCAATAGAATAGATATATCATATATCTCACATATGCTATAAATTGATGTTGATTTTAAATTACTATTATTACCAATAAAAGAGATATATCCTACATTGCTTAAAAAGTGATGTTAATTTTAAAATTCTTTAAATAAAAAAACATATACTTTTATTATCAATAGGAGAGAAGGGAAAATATGTATCTCATTATATAGAAAGAGATGTTGGTTTAAGATTTTTGAAAGATAAAAAACTTCTACTATTATTACTAAATGATGAGATGTATTCCATATTAGTTAGAGAGTGATGTATGCATTAATTTTTTTTTTTATAAAAGACTTATTACCAATATAAAAGATGTATTTTACATTGGTTATGAAAGTGATATTAGTTTAAAATGTTTATAAATAATGTATCTCACATTGGTTACAAAGAGAAGTATCCCACATTATTTAGAAATATATATTGATTATAAAAGTTTTTAAATAAAAGAATTTTTATGTTATTATCAATTGAAGAGATGTATCACATCACCCAACTTTTGATATTGCTGAATTCTCAAGTCTCCTCATCACTTGATTTGAAATTTTTCATTTTCTAACAATTAGCTAAAAATAATAGTTTATATGATATTGTGATATTAATCAGTTAC
The DNA here is from genome assembly GCA_013146195.2 of Codonopsis lanceolata. Taxonomy (NCBI): domain Eukaryota; kingdom Viridiplantae; phylum Streptophyta; class Magnoliopsida; order Asterales; family Campanulaceae; genus Codonopsis; species Codonopsis lanceolata. The sequence continues at coordinate 52,808,893 of CM028383.1, forward strand.
TATTAATCTCTTCTATTGTTAATAATAGTGGAAATCTTATATAGAAAGACTTTTACTACCATATCATTTCTTAACCAATATGGGAAAATATTATTAATATATTATATTGGCATTGGATGAGTACTTTACTATAATGACTCACTTCTATCACCATACTTTAAGCTTTAATATCTTATTCATCCAAAACTCGATTTATACAAATAAATATATCATTTTGATGCTCTAACCGAGTAGAGCACATTTACACAATTACATTTACCAACAAAAAAATGATATGCATAGAAATTCGTGCCTCAAGTTGCACAATTTCTTTCACTAAAAACACTAATTTTTCAACAAATATTATGTGAGTACTTTAATGAATTTTAAAATCAATATTGATTTATAACCAATGTAAGATAGATATCTACTATAATTACCAATAAAAGTGATGTAGTAAACATTGATTAAAAATTGATGTTGGTTTAAAAAGTATTTAGATAAATGACTTTTACAGTTTTACTAAACTAACAAAAGAAGATATATATGTTCACATTTGTTAGAAGTTGATGTTGGCTTTGAAAGTTTTTAAGTAAAATCTTACCAATAAAAATGATTTATTCCTCATTGGTTACAAATAATTATTTTAGTTTAAAAGTTGGTAGATAAAATTGTTTTATTAACAATAGAAGAGTTGTATCTCATATTAAATAGAAAATGATGTTGGTTTTAAGAGTTTAACATAAAAGACTTCTACTATTATTATTAATAGAATAAATGTATCTCACATTCGTTAGAAAATGATGTTGCTTTCAAAAGTTTTAAGATAAAAGACTTATACTATTTTTATTAATATAATAGATGTATCTTTTAAAAGTGTTAAAATAAAAGACTTTTACTATTATTATAATGTATCTCATGTTGGTTAGAAGACTTCCACTATTATTACTATATATATATATATATATATATATATATATATATATATTACACATTTGTTAGAAGATGATGTTGATTTTATATTCTAATATTTAAATCATAATGCCTAAAAATTTAAAAATTATACTGCTACTATTACCAAAAGAACCCGTGCAGAGCACGGGCTCTATAACTAGTATAGAAGAAGAGCAATCATATTCTTGGAAACAAGATTGTTATTGATTGTATATGAAATTAAAAGATTGAAGGTTTATTATTCTTCTCTCTAATCCCTTATTCAAGCAAAAACGGAGGAGACCTCATTTATAACTAACTAAACACAATTATAAAAGAACAGCGATTCTCCTTATTACACTCACTACCCCTATACTTTACAAAACATGAGCATGATTGAAAATAAGACCATAACTAAAGTGTAATTACAGATAGCTCCCTTGAACTCCCATAAAAGGACTCCATAACACTATATATCAACATTCCCCCACAAGTTGTGAGGGGCAAAGAGATTGAGCATTTGCAACTTGGACAGAAGATACATAGTTTGAGCAGTTGGTAAGACCTTGGTGAATAAATCTGCAAGTTGTTCAAGGGATGAGATGTACTGAGTACCAATGAGACCACTTTAAGTGGCAATCAATGTCTATGTGCTTTGTCCTCTCATGAAAGACATGATTGGCTGCTATATGGAAAGCAGATTGGTTGTCACAGTAGAGAGGGACTGGTAATGTAAGGTTTCAGGGGTAGGAAGAGGATTTTGGGAGCAGATTGATTTAAAATAAGACCATAACTAAAGTGTAATTGTAGATAGCTCCCTTAAACTCCCATAAAAAGGACTCCATAACACTATATATCAACATTCCCCCACAAGTTGTGAGGGGTAAAGAGATTGAGCACTTGTAACTTGGACAGAAGATACATAGTTTGAGCAGTTGGTAAGACCTTGGTGAATAAATCTGCAAGCTAGTCAAGGGATGAGATATTGAGATGTACTAAGTACCAATGAGACCTCTTTAAGTGGCAATCAATGTCTATGTGTTTTGTCCTCTCTTGGAAGACATGATTGGCTGCTATATGGAGAGCAGATTGGTTGTCACGGTAGAAAGGGACTGGTAATGTAAGGTTTCAGGGGTAGGAAGAGGATTTTGGGAAGTATCCTCAGTAGTAGAATGACTCTCATTTGGTTCTTCTGTTCTTGACTCATTACTACCAGTATCTGTTGTTGTGTTGACTTCTGCATTGTTGTCTTCTTCCAATATATATCAGTATGATTATATGGAAAAAGTTTGTCTGTATTTGTTGAAGTAAGGGGGACCACAGTAGTTTTGAAGGGGAAGATAGATTCATGAAATATAACATCTCTACTATAGATAACTTGATGAGTTTCTAGGTTGTAAACCTTATAGGCCTTCCTGTTTGCAGGATAACCAATGAATATGCATTTTTGAGATCTTGGTGCAAATTTTTCCCTGTTGAAAGAGGGTGTAGAGGCATAACATAAGCATCCCAATGTCCTGAGATGGTTGTATTTGGGAGTAGTTCCAAACATGATTTCAAAGGGAGTTTTGAATTTGAGAATTGAACTTCGTATTTTGTTTATAATATAGGTAGCAGTTAGGCGACAGTCTCCCTAAAACTTTTTGGGAAGATTAGCTTGAAATATCAAGGCCTTGGCTAATTCAAGGAGATGCCTATACTTTTTTTTAGCCCTTCCATTCTGTTGGTGTGTGTCTACACATGTGCATTGATGATGAAGACCTTAAGATAACAAAAGGCTACTCACACCATCATTGAGGAATTCAGTTCAATTGTCAATTCTAAGATGTTTGACACTAGTTTTGAATTGATTTTTCACCATGTTGAGGAAGTATTGAAGAGTATGACAGACTTTGTTTTTGGATTTTAATAGAAAAGTCTAAGTGGCCCTAGAGAAATCATCTACAATGGTGAGAAAAGAAGTACAATCATCATAGGTGCTCTTCCTATAAGGACTTCATACATCACAATGTATGACATCAAATAGGTTGGAGCTGCAGGAATCACTTAAGGGAAATGGATGCCTTGTTTGTCTGGCTAAGTGACAGATATCACAGTGAACATGAGATTTAGATGGCTGATGTTTTAAAGAAGCTGAAGTTAGTAAAGATTTGTCAGCTGGCTGACACAATTGTTTTCAAAAATAACTTTTAACATAGATCACTGAATATAAGGATAAGAACTGAAGAACAATTTATCAGAAAAAATGGTTAAACAATTTATGTAAGTAACTTGTTGACACTTAAGTAGATCAAGATTTCTTAAGTGTTAGTTCAGTTTGTAAGAGCTGATGAAATAACTGACAAATAAGTTGAAGTGGTTCACAGTAAAAACTACTACGTCCACTACCAAGTTGGTCAAACTTGGATTTTTGAAGTGCACTAATTTTATTAAAAATCTAAGTGATCTCTGATGGATCAGTGTACAACAAAAGACCAGTGTTTATGGAGGATGATTGATAAAAACATTCAAACTCGTGAGACAAACTGACTGATTTCCAAAGAGTATGAAATAAATCACTCAGTGTTTGTCTAAACAATAAATAGAAAGAAATTATCAGTGAAGAGAATATATAGCTAAAGTTTGAGAAGGCTAAGGCACAGAGAGGATTTCTTTAAGATTATATAACTTCAGACTTCTGTGTGTTCTTCAAGTGATTCCTGAGGGAATTTATAGATGAATTTGAAGAGCAGCCTGTTAGGAACACATTTGAATTTGAAATGTGTTAAGTTATCCAAATGTATCTTCTCACAAAATCACAGGGATCCTGAGAGACAGATAATATACAAAATATCTATCAAAACACAAAATAAGAAAGTGTCAATACAAGAGAATGTTCAAGTAAAAGAGGTAAATAAGCTGACACTTTAAAACTGTGGTCAGCTGATAAGAGTGACTGACAAAAATAATGCTGCAAACTGACCAAAATAATATAGCAGGTTATAAGATCTTGGTTGACAAATAGTAGAATGATTTTAAGCAAATTTAATTTTAAGTCAAGATTCAACACACTCCTTTTATGAGTAATGCTGGAGGTCTTCCCATTAATTAGATGAATCATAGTGTTGATAGGAACATGTTCTATGAGATGATCAAAACAGTTGGTGATGTGGTCACTAGCGCTGGTATCTATAATCCAATCAACAGGGGAGGGTTTGATGCTAGTAAAACACATATGTTTAGGAGTAATATTAGTACCTATGATTATCAAGCATGACAGTAGCAGTGCTAACATTTTTTACATTGTTTAGAAGGTTCATAAGTTGTTGATACTGTTATGGAGTGAAGAGATTGGTACTATCTGCAGTGTTAGGGATACTTTCCTTGTTTCCAGAAGGCTTGATAGCAGTATTGTTGGCAGTGACATTGCTTCTGGTTTTTCCTTTGTTTTTTGACATTTTGGCTGGATCGGGTTTAGTACCAAAGAGTGGATGTCATTCAGGAAAACCAAGGAGAAAGAAGCATTTATCTTTGGTGTGGGAATCACCATGGCAGTGCTCTCAGAAAAACTTGCCTTTAGCAGAAAAGGCTTGATATCCTCTAGTAGGTTTTCCTTTGATGTATTTGCTCCCAACATTATTATTGATTTTCCACATCAAGGCAGAAGAGGTATTTTCAAAGTTTATGGTATTAACATGCTGCCTTTATCCTTCTTCTTGGACAAGCATAGAGAAAACTTTGGTTACTGAAGGAAGGGGGTTCATTCTGAGTATCTGTCCTCTTACATCAGTGTAATTATCAGATAATCCCATAAAAACTAAGTTAATTTGGTAATATATTCATATTCCTCTTGAGCCTTGGTTGCACCACAAGAGCAATTGCATGTACACTTTGGTATTTGAAGAAGATTGGATAACTCATCCCACAATCCTCTTAATTTAGTGAAGTAAGCATTGATGCTCAGATTCCCTTGAGTGCATAGCATGATTCCCTTTTGAAGTTGGAAGATTTTGAGGGCATCACTTTGAGAGAATTTGGTGAGGATTGCCACGTTTTTAATCGGATCCGTGCCACTGAAAGTCGGGGTGGTTTCAAAACTTCGAAGCGCGTGAAATACGCTCGGCCTCAATTTGTGGACTTGAAAAATGTGTTACAGAGTTGTCATCTTTATTTTAAGGAAAATAAAGAAAAACAAAAAGTAACCAAATTTGTAAAAGGGTTTGGAGGCTAATTTACGAGGTGGGAAGGGGTTAGACACCCATCTCGCCCTTTCGGTCTCACAACGGGTTTGTCAATATGCATGCTTTATTTCATACACTTTGGCTCGAAATAAAACATTTATACATATAAAAAGGAATCAAAAAGAAATTACTTTACATTTATTAAAGAAAAGAAAAGAAAATTACAACTGAAATAATACAACTTAGAGAATAATTATAACATTTTTACAAGCTATTTTAGGAATAAAACATTTATACTAACAACAAACTTTATTTACATTACACATAAAAGCAGGAAAGAAAGTTAATAAGAAACATAACCATTTCTATATTTAATGTATGTGCAGAAAAGAAACTAATTAAACTGAAAGGAAATATACTCATTTTACATTAAAATAAAACAGAAAATAAACTAATTAAAATAAAAGAAAAATATAATAATTATTATTATTACATTTAAAGAAAAGACAGAAAATAAACTAATTTTAAACAGAAAGGAAATATAACTATTATTACATTTAAAGTATAAACCGACATAAAACTTAATTAGATATTTACATTTAATTTATAGATTATAATAGATAATTACGGGGACAGAACTTACCTCCAGGAACGTGAGTGTCTAAACCCGGTATGACTGGGCTTAAGCCCACTAGGCGGTTTTAGATGTGCTTCCCCTGTCCTTTTGAGAAAGAAAATATATTTTCTTTTGTTTTGCTGTTGCGGGGATTCGGGCAGAGTGACTGCTTCAGAAAGTTGTTTTTCAGCCTCGGGATCCAGGTGGAGCAACTGCTTGGTTTTTTGCAGTTGTTTGCTTGCTAACAGTGGAAATCGGATAGAGCGACTGCTTGTTTTTTGCTAATTTGGCGTCTGGATTTGGGCAGGGCAACTGCTCTTTTTGGGAGTTTTGGATCGGTGGAATAGGACGGAATCCTAACAGGGCAACTAAGTTTCACTTTGACCGACTGGTTTTAGTGTTTGGGAGAGATTTGGCGGAGCCTTGTGGCTAGAGGAAGAAATTCTCTCAGCGTTCTCGGGAGAACTCACTGCGTTGAGTGTGTTTTTTCACTGCGTAAACAGTGATTTTTCACAGGCCGGGGACCTCTATTTATAGGTTGAGAGAGGCCTTCCTTCGATGTTAAGTTTTCTCTTTCTGAGCTTTATCGGCTTGTATCGCGTGTTGAAAGAATTGCACCAAAGGCAAACTGCTATAGGGAACAATTCGCTATTGGGCGCCACCCATAGTGGAACTTGGGGCGGCGCCAGGAGTGACCATGGACGGCGCCTGTGGTCATTTTTGCTGTCCTTTTTGGCACTTAGACCCCCTACACTTTACTATTTACGCATTCTGTTTTTGTTTTTTGCATTTTCGACCCCGTAACTTAGCATTCGTTAGCTTTTTAATAGGTCTTGATATTTCATGTCATGTTATATACCAGGGGTATGAAATTTAAGTGTGTACAGGCGGGTTTGCCCGCGGGCCGGAAAAGCCCGTTGCGAAATAGGCTGGGGCAGGAAAGCCCGCGAACATGACGGTCCTCGAATCCCCTGGCCCAACCCGCCCCGCGTAGGGCCGCGGGCAAAATGGGTTAAGCCCGCAAAAAATGAGTTTTTTAAATATTTTTTAATTTTTAATTTACTATCAATTATTTGAATTTACGATAGATTTGGATTTTGAACAAATAAACCATTAAGTGATTTCCTTTTTCTAATTTTAGGTCACGAATAAAATGTTGTAACACAAATTGTTTTTGTTTTTCTAAATAATTTTTAAAAATGAAATTAGAATAGTTTCTGATTTCATAATTACCTTGGAGAAGCGCCGATAAGGATGAGTTTGGAGAATAGTTCAAGGCGGCGAATGGAGGCTAAAATTCCGATCATTGCGGAGACGGAATGGCCGACGTAAGCGCAACGATTGACTCCAAGAGAGTCAAGGATAATGAGGAGGTCGTCAACGTAGGCATCGAGACTAGTGTATCATCGGAAGTCAAAGTCGTTGGGATTGACGCTTCCGGCGCAAATCAGATCGTAGAGTATGACACGGTGAGAAGGTAAAAAGTAAGGAAGAATGCGATTCCATGTGGATTGATCGGTGCTGAGGCCATGTGCGAGGACGAGAAATTTCTTACCGGAGCCAACGACTCGGACATTAAGTGCATCTAAAAGACTTTGGCACATACTTTTTGAAGAAGGAAAGGGGAGTAGTAATGATGAGGTAGAGAGGGAGGTAATGGGACGAACTGGAGTAAAATCTTTTTTGTTTTTAGTTCTAAACTTGGCTGATTTATTGCTTTAGGGTTGTTGAGAATTGAGATTAATGGTAGGTTTGTATATTTTTGTTCATTTTACAAATATAAATAAGTGTTTGATAAAATGACAAACATAAAAAAAAATATTAATTTATATTCAATGTGTTTGATCTTTGATGTAAATTATAAAAAAAATGATAATTATGCCTTAATTTTAGGCCCCGCTTAGACCCCAATTACTCCCCGACTAGTCCCGTAAACGTTAAGCACTAGGATGCCGCCTAACGATTTTTTTTTAGAACATTGCTATGTATACACCAAAATGCGTCTTTATACACCATCCATCTATAAAAAAAAAAGTTCAAATTTCAAACCTTATAAACCGTAAAGACCAAAAAAAAGACCGAATGAGAGTGGAATAATAATAATTTTCTACGTTCTAACTATCAAAGAATTATTGATTCTTTTTTTTTTTTTTACTGCTTTTCTCTTTAGTATTAGTCCAAAGCATTAGGACCAGCACAAGCCTTCAAAACGGGGCTCCATATCCACTGTACCAAAAACTTCCTACTCCTTCTTCCATTCAAATTGTAGGTCCGACCCCCTTTATCCCTCATCACCTGCCCTATATACCCGCCTCCACCACCCGACCCGTACAACCCTTCGCACAAATCCCCAATCTCCGTTGGCGCCGTTGGATCCTCCCCGGCATACCATGCGTTAATTAACGGGTTTGATGAAAGCTCCGCCAGCTCGTGCCCAATAACGCTAATCATCCCGTCTATACCCACGTCGCCGTTGGGTGGGTTAAGTGCACTCGGCCCCCCACCGCTCATGTAACCCGGTACGGCAAATGGGTAAGCACAAACTTCGGGGCATTGTTTACCCGAGTTTCCCACCCAAGCGTAAGGTAAGGTGTAGCCAACCATGGACGGGAAGGTGAAGTAGTGAAATCCGCACACGGCCCGGCAGAAATCCTGTACGGTGACATCTAAGGAAGTTAGGACGAGGTAGATCCCGTTTTTGTGGTCGACGGGGAAACGGGCAGTCTTGACGGAGGAGGCAATTACTTCTTGGATAGACAAACGGGTGAGGTGGGTGCCGTGGGAGTAGAGGTGGTCAGTGTATTCGCCGGCAACGAGGACGGATCGGGAGATGTTAGCACCGGTTTGGTCGGTGTAGAGGGAGACGGTTTTCCACCAGTCGGAGACGGAGGGGAAAGGAGCGGCGCGGCGTTTGGTGGTGGAGATGGAGAGGAGGAAGTCCTTGATGAGGAGCTTGTGGGGGGCGGACCACTTGCCGTACCAGATAATGTAAATGTTGATGGGGGAAGAGAGGACGGGGCCCATGTGGTAACGAAGGTTGACAAGGTCGGAGGAGCCCTCGAATTTCTTGGAGGAGGTTAGGGTTTTGGGTGGGAGTTGTGGGTTGACGACATTGAAGGTTTGTACTAGAGTGTGGGAGTGAATGGAGTAGAAGAAGGTGAAGAAAAGGAGGGTCAGTAATGTGGAAGACATGACGGAGAGATGGTGGAGACTGGAGAGAGTAAGGGGAAAATGAGGAAGAATATAAAGAATGAGGGGAAGGGAGGCGAAGGGAGTGAAGAAGAAGAAGAAGGACAAAGGAGTTTGAGAGGGAAATTGGCTGGTGACAGCTGCCAATGTTGTTGGCAATGTTTTTCTTTCGTTTTCTCTTAGCTTTCTCACTCGTGTTTGAATTTCTGTTTCTTTCTTTTCTCTTTTTCACTTTCTCGTTTAAGATAAAAATGAAGGGTTAATGACTTGGGTAAGGCTAACCACACACCGTCATTCACTCTCTACATCCATTACACGACAAAATCATAGTCGCATATAGAAGTGGTAAATGGGCGGGCGTGGCGTTAAATGGCGAAGTAAGTAAGTCATTTAATAATATATATGACGGAAGATATAAAGCGCCCATTTACTAATTAACCACTTATCAAATAAATACAAAAATTACAAAAAAATAATTTTCTTTTATAAAAATTATATATGTGTGTGTGTGTGTGTGTTTGCTCATTTCTTGTGTCAATTATGTATTTTTGTTGTTGTAACACTCAATTCAATCTTCTATTTTATGGTTCGATTTTTTATTTCGATGAAGCCCAATAGACAAACATACAAGTCATAGAATGTCGTATTTTGCACTGCTCACAAAACCACTATGAATCCATGTATAGTGTAATACAGACGGATATTTACAGAGTCATAGAAATGGAGCAATCTGAGAGTGATGTTGGATTTCATTTAACGGTAGAGAGTCATAGAATGACATTCCATGCTTTGCTTTGCAATTTGGGGGTGGGGGTGACGGTTGGAAGGGCGGGTGTACTATATATATATATATATATATATCACATGCTTTGCTTTGCAATTGAGGGAGGGGGGGTGAGCGCTTGGAGGGGGATGAGGGTTAGAAGGCTGGGTGTACAATATAGATATATTAATTATGTTAAACGTCATTATTAATTAAGTATTTTATAATTATGTATGTAATTGATAAAACAAAATTAGAAGAGCAAGAGAATTGAGTTTTTTTTGGGGGCGCTTGGAGGGGGGGGTTGGAAGGGTGGATGTACAGTATAGATATACTAATTATGTTAAAAGTCATTATTAATCTTAAATACTTTATAATTATGTATGTAATTGATAAAACAAAATTAGAAGAGAAAGAGAATGTGTTTTTTTTTCTTGGGGGGGGGGCACTTGGAGGGGTTGCGGGTTGGAAGGGTGGATGTACAGTATAGATATATTAATTATGTTAAACGTCATTATTAATCTTAAGTATTTTATAATTATGTATGTAATTGATAAAACAAAATTAGGAGAGCAAGAGAATGAATTTTAGGGGCGGGGGGCCCTTGGAGGGGGGTGGGGGTTGGAAGGGTGGGTGTACAATATAAATATATTAATTATGTTAAATGTTATTATTAATTTTAAGTATTTTATAATTATATATATAATTGATAAAACAAAAGTAAAAAAGAAAGAGAATGAGTTTTAGTATGGGCGCCCATTTAGCCCATCATAATTAATGTGCCCAAGTGGGCTTGCCCATTTGTGCCCACTTAACATTTTGGGTGTGCCCATACCCATTATTTATTGAGCGGTCTGAGGCGGGTAAATGGGCGCGGGCAAAAATTGCCACCTCTAGTCGCATACACCTCATTTTGGGTGGTAACTCTCAAACGCACTTTCGTCGATGGGTGTACATAACCAGGTCTACACACTCCCATTTAGTTTTTTGTTTGCGGCGACGATGAAGAGATAACATGTAAGGGAAGAAAGGTAAAATAGGTAGTTTACATGAGGTGTTGAGAATGAGGTGCGAAACTTGATTAAATGAGTAGGTGTAAATAGAATTGGGGTGTAGAGAGTACGTCGTAGGGTGTGGTTACCCCACTCTAATGAGTAATGACTTTGCAAGTTCCTTGTCTTTAGCTGATTTCATAAATAATCCCTTAATTTGTTTATTTTTGTAACATCTGGATCTTAATAATTTCAAAATTTTAAAGTTTCAGTCATTTTGATGAATGTTGTTAAATAAATAGTATTAAGTTATCCATGTGTCTCATTTTGGTATGTGTTAAAATGAAATTTTTTACAACTAAACTATATTACAATTTATAATTGAATCCCTAGGATTTGAAAAAAAAAGAAAAAAAGATCACAATGTCTTCTTCCCCAATTCATTTCATGTCCAACATGCCCCCTCACTTCCACCCGCAAATCTAATTCACCTCTTCACCATTCGTCCCCCATCTCACCAAATCCATTTATAAATCCATTTCATTACCCATTTCCATTTTGAGCCAAATTCCTATTACCCAAAATATGCAAATTAACTTTTTTTTTACCAAATATTAAAAATAACCTAACACCGCAAACAATGAAAGAAATAATAGTCACTCCCACGGTTCGATACCAATAACCATTCTTTCTAACGGTACACTACCGAGCCCTTCTCTCTATTTGACCAACGAGGACAAAGACAATGACGACTACGAAGAACAAGGCACCCAATTCAATAATGGGTACTTTGGTACTAATCCAATTCGAACAACATTTATTAGTCCCTACCAACGCTAGCAAGCCCAATTCCAATCCAATAATAACAACTTCCCGTTGCTGGTGATTTTCATGGCGGCATTGAGGAAGTCAATTGTGTGGTGTTGATATCACAGATGGGGCATCAACGACGTCGTCTTCTATGGATATTGGGTGTCCAATCGATGTCAAGCACGTGTCACACAAGAAAATTAGATATTAATGTGTCTCGCAAAAATTAGGCTTACCTGTGGAGCTTGAGCCAAACGTGTCCCGAAAAAATTAGATACTAACGTAACCTACATACCAATAAAATGTACAGCAAGCTCTATTCGTTAATTGAAGTCAAGTCAGTCTTTTCAATTTTCAAGATTTAAGGAGCTCATTTGAGTAACATCATCAAAATATGGGCCCATGTGTAATATCTTTTTTTAAAAGGACTATATGAAAATGGAACTACCTTGAACACCATAAGAGTATGAATAACCAAGTATCATAAGGTGAATCAAATTAAATATTAGCTTACAATAGAGTATTTAAATAAAATAAAATATAATTCTTATTTGATAAAAATACATCAAACCAATCAGCCATGGTATAAAACTACCGCGCTTTGGCCCAAATATTAGCAAAACGACGTCATTTCAGTCGCCGCTAAAATTCAAAAAAAGAAAGAAAGTGGCCGACAAGGGTGATCACGCGCCTGACGTTGACTGACTTTTGGGGTTGGCACGCTTTATGCGTGTTAGCTTCTGATTGGTCCGGTAAATTTCGTAATTATCTACTGTTTTTGAGCATTTTTGGTATTTAAAAAATGTTTTTTTAAAAAAAAAAAATTCACATTTTTATCTATAAATAGACACTATGTTTGCCTCATTTGGACATCAAATGATTTTATTTTATTTTTTTTGAAAATTTGATATTTCTCTCATTTCTCTATCCTTCTCTTTCTAAATTTCATATAATTAACCTTTTTTTTAATTTGTCAATGAATATTAATATAAATTTATTCTAATTATAATAAATAAATTATATTTCGAATTTAATATTATTATATTATAAAAATATCAAATTATTGTAGTTATTTCAAATTTAATATTATTATAATTAATAATTTCGAATTATAAAAAATATTTTGGATTTAATAATTTCAGCAATATTATTATTAATTGCTAATATAAATTGAAAGAAAATATTAAATTAATATAGATAAAGATGGTGAGGTATGTAAAGTTGTTGGAGATAAAGATAGTGGGGTATGAAAAAAGTATTTGTATTATGTGTAACAGTTGTATGAGTTTTTTGATTTTGAATCAAATGAATATCAAATGAATTATTTTATTGATTTTTAATTGGGTTGTAATTGATTAATTTATTTAAGTTGTATGATTTATTGATTGTTCATGCACTTATGTTCCTCTTCTCCCATTGCCGGAGAAGACTCATCAAAGATCTATTGCTTTGCATCATCTTTAATTTTTAATTATTTTTTTCATAAATTGTTTTGTATAACAAAATTTTCCTTAAAGGTTGGTAATAAATAGCTAAACCTAGATTTTGCTTCTTTGTTTTCAAAATTCAGATTGTTGAAAATACAATAGTAAAAATTGAATAGAGGGATGGAGAGGTAGTGGTCGGTGGTTTTAGACTTTTAGTGGGTAAATGGTGGAACAGTTGCCGATAGTGGTGGGGAAGAGCCTTGAATTTGCATCCTCACGTTAGTTATGACTTATGCATGATGAGTTAACGGAAACAACTGTGACCACTTTTGAAGTTCGAAAATTGTTAGTGTACTTTGGAATAGTATATGAATTAATGGTGCATTTAACCCAAACGAAAATAAAATGATTATTTTCTTCATTTTTAAATTATTGTCTTTTTTTAGTTCGTTTTAAAATAATTATCATTTTTAAAAACATTCTCTTTTAAGAAAATACTTTTATCATTTTATCCTTATTTTTTTAAATATATTTTAATTATAATCACATGGTCAAGGATATTAAAGAAAACCACATGTGTGTTGATGTGTATGTATATTGTTCGATAAAATACCGAAATAAAAACAACTTGTCCGATGTTGGGCACCTTTTTTAATATAAGAGTAAATCCTGATACACAATTTTAATTTTGCGATGCATAAACCAGATTACCCATGAAGAAAATCTTGATACATATTTTGGATTTGCGATACACGATTTGAAATTGGAAGACAAAGTAAATTATAATGCACAATTTTGATTGTGCGATACACAAACTAGATTATCCATGAAGAAAATCCTGATGCATAATTTTGGAATTACGATATACAATTTGAAATCATAATACAAAAGTAAATCTAGATACATAATTTTGATTTCGTAATGTACAAAGTGGATTCTCGATAATGCCACTATTCTTGAACAACTTGTGGCTGAGCTTTCTCTTCGCACTATTATCAATCTCTGTCTGGCTTGAGGAAACTTTTGCACTCCTCAATTACCTTTGGAGAGCATGAAACGTATACTTGCATATTCATCTATAGGTCGAATCGGATATGTAATTATTGCAATAATTGTTGGAGACTCAAATGTCCGACCCAATGGCCAAATTGATTAGCTTTACATAAATTAGAATTGTTATGCTGTGTTCCCTTAATCTAATTTCATTAAAGTAATACTCATTTTTTTATACTAACAAGAATCATTTATCTGCTAAAAAAATCGTGTTATTTAAAGGTTGAAAATTTAGAAGAGTGGATAGACCCGATAATCACCTTTCATTTTTGTCTGATGAACTATCTGAGCTACTTAGTTTTGTGCATGTGAGTGATGGATTCTTTTTTTACAGGTAATATAATATAATAAAATGTGGAATATGACGGGAATGACCCTGCCTTTTCTTGTTTTTTGAAATTTGAAATATTGACCGTTTGTTAGTTAAAGCCTTAAAGGTTGGCTACTAAACCCAAGATGAAGATGAATGCTTTCTTTCAATAATCAACTTTCATAAACTTTAGGAAATTATTTACTATACCATTTTATGATGACAATTCAAGCTTGCAATTCGTTTTTTTTTTTTTTTTTTTAACCCCCCTCCTTTTACCACTCGGCTATACCTCGGGGGACCAAGCTTGCAATTCGTGTTGCGGTCGGTTTTGGGTTTCCAATATGTTACTTGATCCCTTGTTCACCTTTCATTTTTTGTCTTTTTCAAAATAATTGTCCTCTTTCAAAACTTTCATTTTTAAGAAAATATTTTTACCACTTTATCCTTATATTTTCTACCTACTTTAATTATTGTTATATGGTCAAGAACATTAAATGAAATCACACATCACATCAATATTTATAATAAATCAAATTATTTTTTCTTAAACAATGCACCAGATCAAAGAAGATGATTATTTGAAAATAGAGGGAGTATTATTACTAGTTTACATTGTTTTTGTAACATGATTATAAGACGAGAAGATACGGTAAACTAAAATTGTATGTATAATATTTGCATTTATAAAAAGAGAAGTTTTTTATATCTTTTTATACAAGTGGTACTTAGAAATGACACGTGATATATAATTACGGTCTTTATTTTAATTTTTTAAGATTTTGGTTGATTAAGTGTCATATTCTGAATGCCGCTTGATTAAAAAAGATAATACGCTGCTGGTGGATAAAAATTCTATATGATATCTACTCATTTTTTTTATAATCTCCAACCAACAGACATTGTTCTTGCCAATATCTCGTTATTTGAATTCAATATGATTAATAATCTCACATTGTTTGATTTGAATGTATTGTTAACCATGTTATATGGATCTCAACTTGATACTTATTATGAGACCGAGTACGATCATGTATATATTCAAATTCAAATTCAACCATGCTACACCAACTCTATATATACATTATACATACTATATGGAGTAGTTATGAAGCAACGTATAGTATATTTGGGGGTCCAAACTCCAAAATATATGACTGATAAGTTGACTTATTATTAATTGGGTTGGGATGGAATCATAAAAAATGGTACCCTCTTTTCTTGATATTTTTGTACTTTTGAAATGAAACCCCATTCTGTTCTGTTTGATGTGATGAGATGAGATGAGATGAGATGAGATGAGATGAGATGAGATGGGTAACGGGTTTATATCTTATCCGGAGATTCCACATTCCTAATTCTTTGATCCTCCCACCCACCCACTTGTGAGTCCGTACTTCTTTCGTTTTTAAGTAACCTGCCTATTTTATCCGATATATCATTTTAAAAACAGTAATTCATTGTATTATAAATATTGATGTAATGTATGATTTTTTTAATTTTTTTGAACAAGTTGCTATAACTAAAATAGATTTTTTTAAAAAAAAGTAAGGTTAAAGTGATAATAATATTTTTCTAAAAATAAAAATAATTATTTTGTAACGAATAAAAAAAATAAAAACAATAATTGTATATATATGATAAGAACATCTCCATTGTAGTTTTTTTTCAACTTCTTAGTGCTTTGAAATTTGTGTATAGTGACCACTAGGATTTTTATTTTTCCACCTGGGAGAGAGGTTGAGGTTTAACTTTTTAATTAAGAAGGTGAGGGAGGAGAGAGATTGAAGGGACAGCCATCAGTGTGTGTGGGGTGAGGGGTTTTGTTTTTATTAAATGGTGTTAAATTTAATATATTTTTTTGTATAAAAAGTTGTATAAGAAGATTATATAATAATAATATATATTCTTAAGTAGGTAAGAAGATAAAAATGTGTAGATATAAGTAAAACCCAATTTAAAAATTATATTAAGAATATACACAATAAGAATGCTCTACGTACATGAATCGTTATGTGGGAATGCGCGCGCGCGCACACGTACTTGAGTGAATATAAGTAACGTATTGGGTGGGGAAGTGGGGTTGGGGGGTGGGGTTTTTATTAATTGTGCCATTTACATTTGCATGAACATAGTTATAAGATGTAGTACTTGTACAATGAGCTGTCTCCCTTCTTTGGTCATTATCTTGCTCACATTCCGTCAAACCCTACCTATGCTACTTGCTACACCACCACCCCCCCCCCCTAACTTTATTCCTTTATTTCTCAATTAACTTTTTTCGTTTTTTGTTTTTTTGAAATAAACTATTTTCAAATATGGAATGCTTAAATCCAAATGGTTAACATCAATCGTCCACGTATACATATTGTACATGTAATTATATACGTTCATTAAAGATATCATAGTATTTTTACCCCTTCCCCACCAAATCATTTTTTGGTTGGAAAAAGAATACCCACAAAACTAGAGTAATTGAAAACTTTAGAAAATAGACCGACCGTAATTTCTAAGATCTTTTAATCCATTTGGATACTTTTCAGCTGTCAAATGGGGTCCTTCTCTCTCATTGAGTGGGCTGTAATGGGCCTATCGGCCTGGTCCAATTTCTATGAAGCTTCTAATCCATTCATTTGGGAATCATCTTCATACAGGCTAGAATTCCAATTTCTAAGGAATGGATGATGTCAATAACAAAGAAACTCCTACATCCTAAATCCTAATTTTAGATTTTTTAAACTTGAGAAAGTTTCAACTACTCTATTGCATTTATTTATTTTCCCTAATTGAAAATGAAAAACAAAAGTAATACTAATAGCTATCCCACATAAGAAATTAAAAACAAGCAGTCGTGATCGAATGTTATGTGGAGGAGAAGGGATTCTCCATATTCAAGGATGGAACTACTTGCCACCTCTACATACTAACAACACAAATCCCCATTTCCAAAAGTAGAAGCTTGCCCAAGAGAGAGGTGTTGGAAAGATGGGTTACAACAATATCAAAAAAAAAAAACAAAACCTGGATATATTATAAAACCATACATAATACATTTTCTTTAAAAATGATTCGACCCTATCACATGCCCCGGGTTACACAAATATTCTTATGGGATAAGATTACAATTGCCCTTCTGTTATGACACTCACGCAAGAGACTTCTTGTTCTTGTGCAGTTTTTAATATATCTGACAAAAATTCAAAGATTATCGAAGAAAAATCTCTTTTCTTGTAGATAATCAAGTTTTCCTTTTATTCCTTTCAAATGTTGTGTCCATTGGAATTCGAGTAGTCACCAAATAAATGCTAAAAACTATCACAACCGAATTCTAACAGCAAAAACAGGTTACACCAAACCCCTAAACCAGGGTGCTTCGCCCCTGGACCCAGACTCGCTGGTCGGGCAGCAAGACCCCTGTCAGAGTTATTCATTGTGAAAACCATAAATCGAAAGGAAACAAAATACTTTATTATTATAACACCCGCAAGCCCGTAAAACTTATGTGAATATGTACTCCGCACCCCCAGATCCATAATATAGTATTCCCGAACTCACTCATCTTTAAAACATAAATCCCGATTATTCCAAATGACCAATGATTTCACTTAAATCATAACAAGAGAGATCAAAACTTGCTAATTTAGCAGCTTTGGATAAAGAAGTTTCATATAGAGATGGAGCCAAGAAATTTCTATAATAATTTATGTCGAAAGGTGACGCATTTTCCCTGGCATGCGGAAAAGAATTAAAAATTATGATTGTGCAGACCATGCATGGAAAGTTTGGAAACTGGAAACTAGCTTTTAGTGGCATGCTAATATAAAACTCAACTGCAATAATATAACCCCCCTTTATAGATAAAGTCAAATCATGTGTTCCCAAGCTTCAAAAATTGCGCTCAGATTACAATCCAGTGTTTCAAACACAAGAAAACTATCAAAACAAAAAGGGCCACAAGCTTGAAGCTTCTAGTCTAACACTGGAAGGCTAAACAAAGCAAACAATTGAAGCCACAAGATAACTCAAAACTAGAGCTTTCAGACCAACAGTTTTGCAAGCTGCCATACCACTGATTAACACAAGCGGGATCCCTCGCCAAGCCTTTTACTGTCTCTTACACCATCTTACCCCATAGCAAACTCAAGCCACCATCCAGGAAAGCCATGCCAATTGTAACACTTTAGATGTTGGTGTGTAAAGAGAGAGAGAGAGAGAGAGAGAGAAAGAGAGAGAAGGTGAGGGAGAAAGAGTTTCACAGATGCACCCTGAACTACATCACACTGGTTTAGATCCAACTTTGGTGGCAAAACCATTTCAATTTCTGGAAACATGCACGGGATCTCAAAACTATCCCAGAAAAAAGAAACCTTCAGTGCCTCAGTGTCTCAGTGCCTCAATTCAAGAAGCCATAACATTAATTGCCACCATTCACCCCAACTCTAAACGAAGTCATTGCTGATCAAAGAATTTCTTTTCTACGAAAATAAAATGCTTACCAGTTACCATCACTAAACAAAACCATCTGACTATTAAATTTGCCCTTTTTTCATTTAATACACTTTTATTTCGTGTTGGCAACATAAACTTGGAAGAATTTGGAGGATACAAAATAAATGAAAAAGACTTTTAAACATTCACTATACAGATATATCATAGAGTCTAACCCTTCGTGGAATATAAAAATAATTCACAAAGTACTGTTGGATCATGACGATCATACCTTTACAGAGAAAATCTCTACCAACGAAAACCAAGTCCCCGAGACTCCAAGAAAGGTACCCAATACAATTATCACCACGTCCAAAACAACCCCTTTCCCTCGAATCTCATCCTTAAATGCTATATAATGGAACAAAGCAGGCAAAACAAACCCCAATATGCAGCATGTACTGCTCCCCACCAGCGACAAAAAATCCGCAAAGTTAGGGACAAACAAAGCCACCAAACTCACTCCCAAAACCAGCGACCATCTCATCCACAAACAGTAACACCCATCCCAAAACCTCCTCTCGACGACCTCATAGACTGGATTCATCATCAATGGAAAGGTAAAGAACAAATTTATACAAAGACCCAATTGAACCAAAGTGCTGACCGACCCTTTACCCAAATTAGCCGTGATAATATCCTTGGTATTCTCTCCAAATGCAAAATAACCAAATGCCCCGAATGCCCCATACATCAAAGCAATGAACACCATGGTACAAGCCAATATTTTCCCAAAGTTTTTCTTGTCTCTAGTCTCCGATTCCAAAGGCAAAGCCATTCCAATCCCTTCAAAGGAATAGACAGCCACACCCAAAGCATAAAAGAACATTGACAAACTTCCAAAAGCCTCAACATCGGGCGTTTTCTGGCTAAAGTCACCACATCCTCAACCAAAACAACACCCATTGCCCCCAAGTCAACAACATCGGCAAAAATACTCAATGGGGCCAAAAGGGTCAAAGTGGGTATCGCATTTAACCCTAACTGGAAAGGGAAACAACTCCAAATGTAAAAGGTTTTGGCGGAAATTCCCAGAATCGTAGGGCTCAAACCCAAATTAACAAGCAATTGAGAGGAAGAAGAGGAATTGAACAAATTACCGAGAGTATTACCGATAAATATCAAGTAACCGACGCAGAAGCCTGTTTGAGAGAGGACAATCATGGCGTCAACAGAGAAGCGACCAATGGGACCGCAGACAGCGAAGCCTAGATCGCCGAAAGAAGCAATCTTGGAATGTTTGAGAGGGGATTCGAGCTTTTTGCGGGTGTCGATGAGGAGCATCATGCAATGGTAGGTGAGGACGGCGACGGAGAAGATCATGAGGAGGGAGGTGAGCCAGCCGGTGCGCATGAAGGTGTAAGGAAGGCCGAGGACGCCGGCTCCGACGATGGCGATGAAGACGTTGGCGAAGGTCTTGGGGGTGGAGGAGAGAGAAGAGTCATGGATGGAGGAGATAAGAGGGGTGTTTTCGGTTGGGAGGGAGCGGAGGGAGTTGGTGGAGGTGGTTGCCTCTTTGTTGAAAACCATGATTGCGGTTGCCGGCCGTCGTCGTAATGCGCACAGCTCCGCCGCACACCCACCACGTGCCTTTTTGAGTTGTTAGGATAAAATGAAATTGTTTGCTAGGATAAAATGAAAATGGGGGAGTTTGAGGAGGGAGAGAGAAAAATGGAAGGAGGGGGATCGATCTATTGGTGAGACAAGAAAGATGGATTTGATTTGATTATTTTTTTTGGAGAGGGGAGGGGTTGGAGAAAGAAGAAGGGGAAGTTGTAGATATTTTTTGTATACAGAGATATAAATGGAGAGAGTGAGAGAGAGAGAGAGAGAGTGACAGGTGCTGACAAAAAGACGGGTGAGGGTGAAGGCTACGATATGCCGCGTATATGACTGAAACGAATTTTGGTTGTGCACGGAGTTAATGTTGACCGGTCTCCTTTCATGCGGGCCGAGGCTCTTTACGCCCTTTTTCATTTCTATTGAAATTTCAGAGCATCATAAAGCAAGTCCGGTATTTGCCGATATGTATCGTAACCAAAATTTGATACTACTTATATCCTCCGCACCTAATTTATCGTTTTTTTTATCCGTTTTAAAATAATTATTATCTATATTATAGCACAGTTTGAGAAACACGTTCGCAATTGACTTGAGATAAACAACGATTAAGATCAATTCATTTATCGATATCCTACGGTCTCAATTTCGTCTAGATTTCAGCGTGCGAAGGCAAGAACCCCTCACCAACTCCCCCACTTCTCCCAACCGATCTCCAACTTCCTCTCTTTCCCTCTTTCTTTCGCCACAACCATCTCTGCTCCAATTCCAGGTACGATCTCTCTCTACATCAAAAATTGAATTGGGTTCCAGTTTCTTGAAAGCAAGGGCATTGTCCAACAGCTTTTACGAAAACTGTAAAGGCGCTTAAATGATTTTTTTGAAGGTGGCGATTGTACATGGAGTCGCAGGGAGATGGAGTCGATGGTGGACGCTGGAGAAGGAGCGGCTGCTGAGATGGCTGAAGAGCCGGGGTTGAATCTGGGTGAAGACAGCGGAATTGGAGCCAGCTTGGAGAATGACGGCGTGGTCGGCTGTGAACTGTTGATTGGAGGGGACAGGTGAGATGGATTGGAGGTGGCCGGAGGCGACTGGACTGTGGAGGTGGACGACAGCAATTGAACAAGAAGGGGGGAGATTTCCTCGGAGAAGAAGGGGGAGAAGATGCGGGGCTGCTCGATTTGAGCGGAGGAAGTCTTTGGGCGAGCACTTGGAGTGGGAGGCAAAGACCGAGATGGTGGGGAGAACGGAGAAGACGAAGGACGGAAAGACGGGAGGAGCGAACTGAGTTCGCTTGGCTTCCCCTCTTTTCTTTTTAATTTTTCTTTTCTTTCATTTGTTTAATAAAAGACAAATATGCAACTCAATTGACATGTCAACTCAATTGTAAAATTAGGGAGGAAATCCTCTCCAATCCCTGCACCGACCCTATTTCTGAAAAAAAAAAAAAACAAAAAAAAAACAAAGGTTTTATCTGATAGAAAAGGGGAGTATAGTGTACTGTCTCACTAATCCCCTACCTGTCTAAAATTACAATAAGGTACAAAATTTCAAAATATCCAGCAGTGCTGACACAGTTAAAAATCTACACCCAGTGTATGTTATTATGGACTTGAAATGACAACAGTTTTGATGCCTCGAATGCAGCATCAAAACTGTTGAGTTATTGTAATAATTTTGGACGACTAAATTAGATGCTCATGACTCTTAAGAAAAATAATTATTTTTTATGTTGTCTTATTTACAAAGTTAAAAAAAATACCAAAATTTTAAATTGAAAAATAGTCAATTTAAATCAATAGAAGTGATAATAATATGTATAATTACTAATTTGGAATTCTTCCGATTTTTTACGTTGTTAATAATATGTATAAAATATAAAATACACTTTTCATTAAACACATAGTCACTTTTTAATACCAACATAAAAAAGAGATATTAATTGTTTAGTGTCTATCTTCCACAGTAAATCTATAATATAAAACAGGATACGCGGTTAAAAAAAAGTTAAAAATCTCCCCCTTCTTCTCCGAGGAAATCTCCCCCCTTCTTGTTCAATTGCTGGCGTGCACCTCCACAGTCCAGGCGCCTTCGGCCACCTCCAATCCATCTCACTGTCCCTCGATCAACAGTTCACACGGCCGGCCACGCCGTCATTCTCCAAGCCGACTCAATTAGTTGTCTTCACCAAGATTCAACGGCTCTTGACCATCTCGGCCCGCTCTTCTCCGGCATCCACCATCGACTCCATCTCCTGCGACGCCATGTACAATCACCACCTTCAAAAAAATCATTTAAGCGCTTTACGTTTCGTTTAAAAGCGTTGGACAATGCCACTTGCTTTCAAGCTGAACCCAATTCAATTTTTGATGTAGAGATATCGTACTGAAATTGGAATAGAGATGGTTACGAGCGAGAAAGGAGGGAAAAAGGGAAGTTGGAGATCGGTGGGAGGAGAAGTGGGGGAGTTGGAGAGGGGTTGCATTCTTCGCACATGTGAAATCTAGACGAAATTGGGACCGTAGGATATCGGTAAATGAATTGATCTCAGCTGTTCTTTATCCCAAGTCAATTGCGAGCGTGTTTCCCAAGTTGTATTATTATATATATATATATATATGAGATTTTTCTACTCCATTTTAATCAAATTTGAAGCTAAAAAATAAAATTCTTAATATATTTGTCTAGCCTACATGTTTAAAAATCCAGGTCTAATAGATTCAAAAAAAAAAAACCTAAATTAACAAATAAAAATCTTAGTATATTTGTCCAGCCTACATGTTTAAAAATTCAGGTCTAATATTTGTAAAAAACTTTAACCTATTAAAGTTAGTTTACAAAAGATAAATATTTATTCAACTTAATCAGTAATAGGCCAAGGTTAATTTGAACTTTAATTTTACAAATGTTTACCAAAATATACAGATCTTGTGATAGCCTGACCCCGACCCCGAGGAGGGAACGCGGGTCGCGCCGTCCAAATAAGGACAAGACAAGCAAGCAAGGACTCAATTATCAAAATTGATGTGATGCAACATTGGACACGTAGTACAACTCAGCACTAAAAAGCCGAAATAATTTAAAACTTTAGAACCTGATATAACAGTTAATATCAAGTTGTAGTACCCCGATAATTTTAATTAAAAAAATATTAATTCGTGTTAATTAAAATTATAATTGTTTTGGACCTATTTAATTAATACGATAATTATTTCAGTTAATCTTATTGTTTTGGACATATTTAGCAATTAATTGGATTGGGGCGGGCTAGGCCCACTTTTGACTAAAACTTTAATACTAATTCTCAATTAATATTAGTTAATTAATTTCAGTCCAGTTAACTTTAGGAATGCAGTTTATGGTTAGAAAACCTAGTAGGGTTTAATATAAATAGATTTGAGAACGGGAGAAAGAAAGAGTTGCCGCAGAACAAGAGAGAGGGACGACGGCAGAATAGAGACGCCCAACAGAGAAGGATTTGTATTGTAACTTGAGGTGAGTTATGTATCTTTTCTTCATTTGTAAATTTTGGATTTATAGAATATGAAACATAGCATGTTTAAATGGATTTGGAGAAAAATAATAAAATATATATGTGAACTAAGGGGGGAGAAGACATCAAAACATTAATAAAGGAAAGAGAGTATTAGGTTGGTTGTCTTCTAGTGTGTATGGTACACGTGTATGTTTGTGTGTTGTGAATAGTGCTTGAATTGGAGGAAGATGTTGATGTATGTGTGCATGGTCAGTAAATCAGTGAGAATTACTTTGGAGTTATGGTGCATTGTATATTCTTATCGGATATTAATAATATAAAAAAGGGAATTTTTTTTACTATACCCAAACTAGTGTGTTTTTTTTTTACAAAAAAAAAAAGAAAAAAAAAGAAAATGGGTAATCAATTATTTTTATTTTATAAAGTACTTAAATTTAGATTTTATAATTAACACCAAGTACACGCTTAGTATATATTTAGTTGATTTAATTATTAAGATATTAGTTGGTAACTTTTGTTACATTAAATTTTTAGAACTTGGCAACCAAGCTTAGGACGATCATTCGTGTACGGAGTTATTTTTTCCAAGCATATTGAGGTAAGGGATTATACTTCATTTAGGTCTTTTGAATTCTTCGTTCCATACTGTTAGGCTTTCGCTACTTTTTTGATAAATGTCTTTCTTTAAAAACGTGTGCCGATTTTGTATCGGTATTTGATTTTGAACTCCGTCAATTTTCGTTCATTTGATTACTCATGATTATGCTCCTTTGTTAAATCTTGCAGACCTATCATGTTTTGTATGAGATATCTGTTTGATACATAAATGTGTTTGTCATTCATACTGGTTTTGTAAAATGTATTTGATTAATTAAAAGTTCATACCTTGATCACTAAGTCAAACAACCTAGTCACGGGTTCATGTGACGTTTCGATTTACCTAGTCACAGGTTAATGTGATCTTTAGATTTACCTAGTCACGGGTTAATGTGACTTTTCGATTTACCTAGTCACGTGTTAATGTGACCTTTCGAAACCCTTTAACCACTGGACAAATGGTTAGTTATTCGGATATACCCTTTAGAAACCTTTACCCTTATGGGTCTTTAAAATCTTTCGGAACATTGTTCGAACAGGTCTTTGACCGCTTATGTGATCATGATATCTGTGAGTCGTCTGTTGTCTCCAGCTGGTATGGGACGGTTGGGGACAATTGGATTACTCCAGTCGTCTTTTGCTTTATTATCTTTCGTTTGGAATCCTAAATATTTATCTGTGAGTTGTCCATTGTCACCAGCTGGTATGGGACGGTTGGTGACAATTGGATTACTCGAGTCATTTGTTGTATCTTTATCCTTCACTTGGAATCCTGAAAATATATTTGAAATTTGAATATTTGAACTTTGACTATTTGACTTTCGCATTATAGATATTTGAACTTTCGATTCTGATTCCTTGATTTATTTCGGTCAACTCCTCCTTAGTAACCGGAGAGGCCGTATATGAACTTGCTGAGCATTGTTCGCTCAGCCTTTCTTATTCTTTCTCTTCCAGATGACATTTAGCTTGGCTAGATGAATTGTTTCTAGTAGATGAATGAAGATGGTCAAAAAAGTTTTAGACATTTATAATTCATTCGTACTTTGAAAATTTGATTAATTTTAATTAACTTTATATTGGATTTCGTTTCAGACATTTGGTGGTTGTATTTTAATTACAATTGAGGGATATTAATGTTGATTAATTATTAGGGTTGAGATTTATTATGGTTTTAAATATTGATTGTTGGTGAATTGGCCAAATTGTGGGTCCAAATGGTCGGACTTGAGTTTGGGGCGTTACACAAGTAAACCAAGTCATCAGCGAATTTACGACCGAAACCCAACATCTAAACAAGTCTTGCTAATATACATACACCTCAACGGCTAAACATGCCAGAGGAACAACTAAAGTAATTAAGAGCTAATAGGATGCTCAGCGAAAGTCTTAACGAGTGAACCAATACATGTAAGCAATGCTCGGCCTACAAGTACCGGCATACAACTAGAAGCATAAGTAGTACTATTAGTCTTAGTCTACACAAGTACAAGTCACTATAATAACACATTCCCAAGCTAAGTCTAAGTGACTTGCTTAAACCCAAGAGTCCTTGCAAAAGAGAAATCAAAAGCCAACGCTACCACCTCTAAGCGTGCAATCACGAACAAGAGTAGACGATCAACCTCGATGAGACGGTCCTGGATGGTTAGGATCTAAAACAGTAAAAGGGCTGGGGTAAGTCATAAAGACTTTGTAAGCCACTAATATGCATGACAGGATATAATGCAAGGCATACATAGCACGATTCAAACAAGATCATACTAGCACGTAGTTCTCATGTCATGATGCACGTTGTTTTCACATAAGTGCTTAAATAAATCACATAGGATAAGGATATGTTATAGAACCGGTGCCGCTTCGTAGACCTGAAATAGACAAGGTTATCACGATTGTATTTGTCGGATGCACGTGTATGATACATCGACCACGATAGTATTGTTCCAAGCGCCCATTGGCTACAACAAGGTACTTTTCTCCACTGTGATTAGTAGTGAAGGGTGTGTGCACGATTATGGTGTGGCGACCCATCACTAACATGAATCTCGCAATTAATGATGGCGATGCATCGTTGACCATCAAGACAATTCACGTAATGTCAGCTAGACTAATGGTATGCCAAGTAGATATTTACTTGTCACACAAAATCAAGTAAGGAGCGAGTTCGACAAGAGAGAACTCGTCCAAGTCAAGTAGATGTTTACTCACGTAATAAATCAAGTAAGGGAGCGAGGTCAACAAGAGCGACTCATCCAATCAAGTAGGCATGTTACTCTACGATATACAAGTCAAACATGAGATCAATCATATTAAGAATTCCCAAGAGCTAATTTACAATTCAATTGAACTCTAAACGTCGTAGGGATTGATGGTAGAGTCGGTATTGTTCAATGACCCTCTAAGTGCAACTTCGTTAAGTTATCGCTAAATTATTTCCAAGTAAAGGATGAATGTTATGTGCAATTCATGACTCTTTTCTATGTTCTCGATTCATTTACAATTAGACTATTAAGTCATTCATGACTTTTAGTCCATCAAGATAAAAGTTCCCAATTTGTGAACCATAGAATGATCACCATTTTTAAAGTTACAATTCACAACAAGTCCAAGAACAAAAGTTATTCCAAATCCATTCTAGAACATTATTCATACTTGACACAAGTCCAAATTATCAATTATGAGTCATTAACCCAAAATTTACAGAAAATTAACTTAAGGAATTTCAAGTTATTAACATGGTGCATGTCTTTTTGAGCATGTAAATAGAGACTATCATGAAGGGAGCATGCTTGACATTGAGCATACAAAACAGGGGATTGGGTGCTTACCTTATTCGAAATCCAACGGTTGGATAACAAAATAAATCAAGGATTAAGAAACTAGGGAGCAAGTGCTTTGATTCGGTGGTCTCCAATCGAAAATCTGATGGTCGGATCTTCGGCAATGATGCAAGCAAGGTGGAGGATCTTCAAGCTCACTCTTTCTCTTTCTAGGAACCAGCAATTAACAATGGAGGATGACTATGGCTGATTCTTGAGTTTGGGGAGATGAAGTCACCAAAAGGGGTCAATCCTAGGTGAGAGTTATCAAGGCTTCTATTGGTGAATTCATGTTGGCCCTTGATTAAATCACATCCAAAGGTTGAAATTAAACCTAAAGAGCTCACAATATAGGAGGGGGTTCGAATTGGGTTCAATGGTTCAAGCCAAAATTCAAAAATCAGAAAATCCCGGCGTTAAGTACGGGAGCATGCCGCAGTGGCTCTCCACCTTGCCCCCGCAAGGTCTCCAGAACACTCCTCTCCAAGCTACTGCCCTCCATGCGAGGGCAAGCCCAAATCACCTTGCGTCCACAAGGTCTCCAGATTGAAAAGCCATCAAATTTGGCCTAGAATGACCCCCAAACAACCCAAGCAATTCAAGGGGGATAAACCAACACTCAAAACATAATCGAAACTCTCCCGAAACAAGTCGGAATAAAGGAAAACGAACGTCGGGAACGATGTAAACAACTAACGATCATGAATGCTAAACCAACTAAGCATGAAACTCAATCTAAGCATGTTAAAGACTAAGTTCAATACCAAGAAACTTATAGCCAAGAAGTTAAGACTCTCAATGACTTAGAAAGGAACTCGAAATGTCAAGGCATGTATACAAGGACCCAAGACAAGCACGTGCAAAGCATAGAAGTCTTTCATCCTTTATAACTTAACAAAAGTCATACAACCAAGGTAGTCATTGAAGATATCTTACAAGCATGAATGGTGGACATAGTAGACATGCTAAGTAAACAACGAGAGCATGTTAAACAAGTATGGTTCGGGTTCTCACAGATCTAGGATGTTTTCTCCATTTTCATTAGATCCAAAGTCAAAAGTGCATAACTGATGTTTATTTTTCTATTTTTTTCAAAATTAAATTTATAAAACAAATGTCCAACATAAAAATTTGGGATCAGAATTTTTTTATCCATTTTGAAAAAAACAAATAGGAAAAAAAATTCATATGCTTAAAATTTTTCTCAGATATGATAGATCTAGGTTTCTATATTTATAAACTATTTTTAAAGTAAAGATGCACATTGATATGTACTTGGATATTATTAATTAACTATAAGATATGTATATTTTTCATACTTAGTTAAATTGAACTCTCAATTTTTTTAATAATAATCGAAATTCAAATTTGTATCATACAAATTTCTCTCGAAATTTTATTTAAAAAATAAAAAGGAAATAAGAAACCTAACTGTGAAATGGTTTGAAGGTATTCAATGTTAAGGTTTATTGGGGGATGATGTTGCTACATATTTCGAAAAAAGGAAGGGGACCTAGCGAAATATCAAATTTCTATTATAGGATTTCTCCCAAGGCACACTAAGAATCTAGACTCAATAACCTTTGTTATTGAATAGTTGTATAAAAATTATGTTGAATAATATGTTATTCCTAACATTTTAGTGTTGGAGGTTTTGTTTAGAATGTTATTTCAACTTTAATTCTTTTTCAGAACCCCTAAATGTTACACCGAAAAACCCTAAATGCAACATCACTTAAGAGATTAAATTACCAAACTGTCCTCCTTCTATTTTAAAAGAAAAATATTAAACTTTAAAATATTTTTGTTTACCAAACTACCCTCATTCCATTTAAAAAAATCAATTAAAGAAAACTGATTATGATCAAACACACACACAGCCCTAACCCCTATCCAAAACCTCGCATATACAGCGACATCTACCGGCGACTCTTTCTTTCGGCGTCCTTTTTCTTCTGGTGTCCTCTTTTTTCCGTCTTCTATCCCACTCTTCGTCGGCATCTTTCAGTCACCAAATTTTGTAAGCGTGAGTACCTAAATCTCTATGGCAAAGTTTCAAGCTGGCGATTTTTGTGTTATCACTGCAGCTCCGATTTAGCTAATTGATGTTTGTTTATGTATGTGCGTTTTGGGGGCATTTTGTTTATATTGTTCTATTTTTAGCAACTTGATAATTTGTATTTGCATGATTTATGTAGTTGTGAACTGGTGATCCTGAGGTCTGATGATTTGCCAATTGGTTATTGTTTGGAGAGTAGGATTTTAATAGATGGAAAGTCAATGATGTAGGCAGGGCCATTGGAGTAGGGATGCAATGGAGATTAGGGCCTCCTGATCTACTTAGTATTTGAGCATTTCAAAATATGACATTGTTGTCAAAATGCTCTTTTTAAGTGAAGAACATCTTGAACAGCTAGCTTAATATTGAAATGACTAGGAATCCTGACTTTCGTATACCCAGAAACGGAAGAGAGACTCTAATCATGTTTGGTGAGAAATGCATGAACATAAGCATCTTGTGATCACAGAATAGAATATATCATTTTGGAGAAATTGTATTGCCCGGATCCTCTACATTTAGGTGAAAAATGAGCATGCATTTACGAAAAAGAAAATACAACAGTAATTCATTCTGGTTACATATTAATGAAAGACCAGCAGAACTAACATCGAGAGCGAATCAAAAGAGACAACCAGAACAAGGAATTCTACACTCTGCCCTTCAACCTCAACAGGTTCTTCCCACCAATGTAACAAAGGGTCTGGTGGTCTAGGAACCAAAAGCTAACTCTTGTTTTGCAGTGTATCCCAATTGAATTAACTTGAGCTGAATGTTTAGGGTCATAAACTTGCTTAGTTGGTGCTATTTATGTTCCATTTTTTGGTGGGACATGTGTAGCAGGGTCCTTTATTCAAATGTAGAGAGCTAACAGCAAAACAAACCAAAACTTTATAAATATCCAAAGTAAGATCCATATTAACCCGCATATACTAACAGCAAAACAAACCAAAATTGAAGCAATCAAAACCCAAGTCAAACAATTTTACAGTAGATAGACAAATCATCAACAGCTAATGAACATCCATAATCCGGCAAGAAAAGAAATGCAATTTACCATTAGAAAATGGGTTTGGCACAACAATGCTTATCCAAATGCCGATCTGACCCATCAGTGATTGCTGTAGAGTTTTATGTAAAAGGAACTTTGTTTCGTGCAGCTAAACAATGATTTTCTCTGTTTCATCGGGTAACTTAGACATGGGGTTTAAGATCATTATCTGGTACACGTCCAATTTACATATAGATTCAATTAATCTGGATTCATCAACCTTTGAATGGATCAACTTAGAATGCATTTTTGGCATTGCTGATAAGCTGGATTCTGGACACAAACTTTGCTCCGTTGTCAACGTGATAAATGCAGCATTATGCATTTCACATCATATACATGCATGCATGTCATTGGAAAAAGTCTTTGAGACATCATTTTGTAATTTCAACATGAATTTTGTGTGCATGAATACAAGAACGCATGCAATAAAAAAGGTATTGTTACAGATCATTCTGTTTTAATCCTAAAAAATTGCTAAAAAGTATGGCGTCAATAAAATTTTCACTACAAACTAAACTCCATATGTTGGTGCTGATAGTTATCTTTGTTGATTCTGCAGTCTTAGAATATGAAATATGAGTTAAAAGAGTAGTACTAATAATTAGTGTGGGTCCCAATGAGCACAATAATAAGCTAGAAGGGGGGGTTGAATAGCTTATTAACACTTTAAAAACTTTTAAGTAAGTTTCTTTAAAGTTACTTGCAATCTATGAAAAGAATCAAGTAGCGGAAGACCTTCAAGAAAATTGTTCCAGGTCTGCCGATAAGGACTACCGGTAGACCTTTTACAGATTACTTAAGTTCTACTGAAATTGATAATATAAACAATGAAACTAAGCAGTTCAAGTAATAGACAAACAGTAAGGAATAACACAAGTATTTTGGGATGGTTCACACTATAATGAGTGCTACGTCCACCACCAAGGCAGTCAACCTTGGATTTAAATTGTGCACTATGTTTTCCACTTAGATCAATTACAAAGAATATCCCTAATGGATCGTGTACAAAATATTGACTTGTGTTTGGGTCTAGGGAATTAAATATCGTAAATACAAGATATTTAATTAGATGCGTAATATAGTTAATGGAAGTTAACAACAATAAGAATAAAGCAATAAATGTTGATGAGCGACTTCTTGTTGTCGACGAGGACTTCTAGATCTGTTAAGGATCTATTGAATGCACCGATGAAAGACTTGGAGTTACGAAGTTTCAGAGCAATTCTTTAAGTGTTCGATTGATTCTGCATGCTTGTCTCTTTGTTCCAGTCTTCCATGGCGATTTATAGCAGTGCATTTCAAAAGAATCCGTTGGAGAGGGACGAAGACTTCAAGCTCTATTCATAAATGCATTAAATGCATGGGGTCGATCCAAGGATTTTCGCCTTCCCGATTATCTAGAGCGATAATCATTTCTCGAGATCTTTAAAAGGTGGGCGATCGGTGTCGGATCGAGAGATGAAGCGAAAGTAGGGGACGCTTTCATCGCTCAGACGAAAAGTCTTCCCGCTTTCGGAAAGTTGCTTTCGGCGGCTTGACATGTCAGGGAATGACTTGGATTAATTCAAACAATATATATGAATAAGTTTGAATTAATCCAGTTAGCTTTCTTTGGAGAGGACACGTTGAAGGCGAACAACCGGACACGAGGTCTACCGATCTTAAGCTTTGAGCGTGTCTTCGGTGAAGGCCGAGAAGGGGTCTTCCGCCGAACCACGAAAAGTCCTACAAAAACTATACAAGGCAAAGTTCTATACAGTTGCCACGCTAATCGATCACGCGGCCCGATTAGCCATGAAGTATAAAACTAATGTAATGTACTGATCAGATATAAATTTAACATAAGAATCAACAATTAGAACTACAGAATAATCATTTTGGAAAGTAGGATTCCACTTTGACTAATTGGAATATCTATCAATGCAGTCCCCTAGGTTTTTGTATTGGTGCCTTTTTATCTTCCTATTGTTGTATTATGACTTCCAGTTCCATAGTCCTTTTGTAACGACCCGAGCCTGAGAGATCGGTTCGCTACGTATAGCCCACACATTGGCCCACTGAGCACGCATCACCTTGGGTCATCAGGCCCACCACAAACCGACCCAAAATTCCATAGATGATGTTGGTGCCCAGAGGTAGTGTGTGGCCACCATATAAATCGAACACAATTCCCACACCTACCCGATGTGGGATGGGGTATTACAATCTCCCCCACTCAAATCCTTGACGTCCTCGTCAAGGCCGAATCGCACTCTGCGATGTAGATTCAAGAGGTGGCTCGTCAGGGGATCAAGAGGTGGCTCCCACCTCTCGCGATGTAGCACTTTGGCCCGCACTTTTCCCACATCCCACATTCCGCCAAGACCCCATTCGATACCATTTGTAACGTCCCGAGCCCAAGAGCTCGGTCCGCTACATGTAGCCCACACACTGGCCCATTGAGCACGCATCACTTTGGGTCATCAGGCCCACCACAAGCCGACCCAAAAGTCCATGGATGATGTTGGTGCCCAGTAGTAGCGCATGGCTACCTTATAAATCAAACACAAGTCTCACATCTACCCGATGTGGGATTGGAGTATTACATTCTCCCCCACTCAAATCCTTGACGTCCTCATCAAGGCCGAATCGTACCCCGGGTGATGCAGGAGGCTCGTACGGGGATCAAGAGGTGGCTCCCACCTAAGAGCCCGATCCGCTACGTGTAGTCCACACACTGGCCCACCGAGCACGCAGCACCTTGGGTCATCAGGCCCACCACAAGCCGACCCAAAAGTTCATGGATGATGTTGGTTCCCAGAGGTAGTATGTGGCCACCATATAAATCGAACACAATTCCCACACCTACCTGATGTGGGATGGGGTATTACACCTTTGGAAGAGAGCCAACTAACTTGAAGCCTCTCATGCTTCTACTTTAAAGAATGGTTTTTTCGTGACTATTACATTTAACTCCATGAAATTAAATATATATTATTATAAATTGATTCCCCTAGATTGTTTGATTGATGAAACAAGACGACATTCTCCTAAAAATCCTTTTATCAACTGTACCTAACTTTACTTTCTTTTTATTTGAAATAAGATGGCACGCACACGTGGAGGAAAACGTCGGGTTGTTGATACACATGTCCCTAATCAGGTCGAGGTTGCACGACCTAGTATGAGTAGAGTATATGGCAGACGCGTGACAGCATCAAACCGAAGGAATGATCTTACCCTTCCACACTCTCTCATTGCTTACAATAATCATGTGGAGACTCCATTTGCACCCATAATTCGCACTCCACCTATCCAGACGAGTCCTTCACCAATATCGAGATAGGTGATTGAGGAGGTTGAGGCCGAAGTAGGTAGGATTGGTCAGTCGTTATTTCATTTTGTTGGTTCGAGCACTATGATGGCTGGTTCGAGTTCGAGCTCTATAATGACTCGTTGTAAAGGACGAGAGGATAGTGGTGGTGGTGGTGGTGGTGGTGGTGGTGATGGTGATGGTGATGATATATGGAGGTTGATGGATTCACATCCCAGAGGGCCTATTGACCCAAAAATACTTACAGGATTTCTCGGCCATGTTGCAGCTGTAATATGGCACGGCGAGGTAATTTACACATAATATTATTGATAAGTTAGACATATCCACTGAATATTATTGGTCAATTACACACAACCCCATATATTTCATTCTTTTGTATCTTGTTAATAATTTTGTGTGGTTGATAATAATTTATTTTTTATGTTCAATAGGAAAGGGATGTATTGGGTTGTCATGCATCTGTTGATCGTCTATCATCTTGGAGCATTGAGGATGCAACCACAAACAGGTTGATATTTGGTAGTGGTTTGGGGCATTTGAAGGATTGCATGTTTCGACACTTGGACATGCCACTTATATCAGTATTCGTTGAGAGATGGCACCCGAAAACTAATAGTTTCCATTTGCCATTCGGGGAGATGACACTGACTCTACATGATGTGCACCATATATTAAACATCCCCGTTTAAGGGAGACCCCTTCTTGCTGATACCAAGATGTTCTTCATCAAAGGTTTCTTATCGACCATCCTACGCATGGAATGTCCCAAATAAATGTAGAGGTGAAGTCGAGTGGGATTAAATTCTTGACAGTACAGGACCGTTTGTCTCCCCAAAATGTTAATCCTGAACCTAGGGCGATTGGTTATTTGTTTTGGTTGATGGGGGCGACCCTTTTTACGGACAAGACGTCCAACAGAGTAAATGTCCACATGATAATGTATTTATCACATCTAGCTGATGTCCCTAGAGTCGCTTGGGGTGCAGCCACCCTATGTTATCTATATCGTCAGCTATGTATAGCATCTAGGGCTGGTTGTAAACAGATGGCCGATTGCTTGACTTTGTTGCAGGTATATTGTTTAATTACTATATTGTTTTGATATAATAAGTTAATATTTATTCTAATTATAATGCATATTTTGTAGGCCCAGGATCTATGAATACTTTCTTGTCTTCAGGCCAAACACGATATCAAAATTGAGACAAGGTGAGTCACATGCTTCCAGATGGACCCCTCCTTTCATGAAGAGAAACAATCCTGATCAATTGCAATATTATCGTATTACGCTTGATCACATGACTGATGATCAAGTAAGTTTTTTATTCAATATTTATATTAATCTCATTAACATTATGCAACAAATTCACGCTAATCAATTGCAGGTTACTTGGACTCCATATGGGACAGCTCCTGAGCGTGATGTACCTATTAGTTTTTTCTCGGGCATAATTTATTGCAGGAAAATTACAGAGCCATACATGCCTGATCGTTGCTTGAGACAATTTGGATATGTACAGATAACTCCTATCCCAGTATACATTCCAAAAAAGGTGTACTGAGGTTGGAACCCACATAAGTTTGTTTGTTACCACGATGAAATGGTTCGCAATTTCCAGGGATGGCGGCATCATGTGGTTCACCCAAGAACCATTGGATCTAGGGTAGCCAACACCCCGTTTGAGGCCGCAAAGGTTTACTTAACGTGGTTTAGGGAGCGCTCACATTTTCGGGTGACACCGAGTACTGATGATGACGATGACGATGACACTACTCATGACGACAACGATCACGCTCAGGGGTATGATCTCACTCAGCCATCGAGGGTTCCCCCCTTGAGCTCGGAGCGAGTAGAGTACTTATTTCCTTGGA
Organism: Codonopsis lanceolata; assembly: GCA_013146195.2. Classification (NCBI taxonomy): domain Eukaryota; kingdom Viridiplantae; phylum Streptophyta; class Magnoliopsida; order Asterales; family Campanulaceae; genus Codonopsis; species Codonopsis lanceolata. The sequence goes on from CM028383.1 coordinate 52,844,386, forward strand.
TCAGGTTGCTGCATCCTGATAGACGATGAAAGCTTCATTGGGACAAGGTTTGTGAGACTTTGGACGATGTTTGTAGACATTTTGACGATTTGTTGTGATGTACTTTTTTAATGTTTTCTTAATTATCCTAAATTACGTTGTCATGATAACTTGTTTAACTTTCTTTTATAAAGTCACGTGTCCACTTTGATTATGATTGTCGGCCGTTATATTAAGAAGTTAGATTTTTACACATGCACCCCTTTAAATAATACAAATTGTTAAAATGAGAGACGTGTCCAAAAAAAAAGTTTTATTCTACTAAATTTCTTAATTGGACTAAAAATAGTTACGACAAAATTTATAAATAAAATGTCAAACATAATTGTTAACAAAAGTATTACTAAACAAATCTTCAAAAAAAAAATACACCCCCTACGATGTCTCTAAATTAAGGTAATTGGTGAGTCGAGCCATCCAAATTTGCGGCCAATAGCGTATATGTTAGGGTCACAGGAATTTTCCCATGCCGGGAGTAAGGGCAGCCGAGGCATAGGGCTATAGGGTTTCATTCTAAGTGCTATAAAGTGGTCTCCATTGACCTACCCAATGTCAATTTGTGCGGTTGGCGATTGTGGTGGTTGCCCATCAACAGAACGTGCTTGCAACGGCAACCATGTATTGCAACCATTTAAGTTAATACACAAACATGTCACAATCCGTTGATACCGTGTAGCAATCACATATCCTAGAGATCCCAAAGTCAAGTGTTGATTACTTGGCACCGTGAAAATCACATTGTATGAGACCCTCTTCAACATATTGATGCATCAAGTTGATGGTTGCGTAGAAGTTGAAGTTTTCAGTCATTTCTTGCATCAAGTTATTACGCACCTAATCCCATTTTTCTTGATCCTGATAAATATAGTCCGCAATGACTCGAAAACCACAATTTCCATCGCCTTTGACATCTAGAACACTTGATATGAAAGGGATCATGAATGATGGCATCTGAGAAGCGTATAGAAATGAATTACTTGTCGGTGGTTGATTTGAGCATGATGAACTACAACCTTTACCTCGACCTCGACCTCGTGCTGCTTTGTCTGCCGGATGATTGGCATGCTCATAACCTAATTGTGTTATAGGGTAAGGTAAAGTTAATTGACAATTGTAAACATTTAAAGTATTTAACGTAAGCATTTAAAGTATTTAGTGTAAATATAACAAGTAATAAACCTGAAAGATCTCTCTTTGTCGAGTTCTTCTTCGGACGCCCTTTGTGTGGGCGACTTTCTGGCTCCCTCATCCCCACAGATTCAGAATGCACAAAATTGTGGAATTGTCTCGCATAATGATATTTTCGGGCTTCAGGCTCATCTTTTATATCAGAAAGAATGTCTTTGATCAAATCATCTGATGTCTCTCTTTTCGAACTCATGTCATGATCTCCTGACATGGACAACGTCCTCCAAAACTGATGAAATGCATGTGGTTCAATTGCAACATTTTCCTATGACATCGTCCACATTTCACATGCACATGGTAGGCCGTACCTAAATTAGAACAGACATCCACATTTTTCAGCATCATCTTTAATCTTATCTTTTTCCGACTGTTTTAGAGCCCATTCATTGACTAGCAAGTTAATGGCATAGTGGGATACTTTAAATCTCAATCGACGAAAAAGAATCATTGATTCTGTCTTAGGATGTGTTGTGTTCAAAGACCTTTCAAATTCAGTCTTTATCTCATTGAATTGAAGCTCGACCGCATCATGGATTCGGGTGAATATGAGATCAAAAGCCCCAGATGACGTGCCTAACCATCTCTTCAACTGAGAATGTGCACTCTCAACTCTATAACACATCGGAAAAAAATGTGAATATACATATTAATAACATAGTCATCTTTCCAAAATATTGCAATTCATAAAATGTATAAGTTTTACCTGTTGGTCATTCGTTGACCGAAATGCATATATTGTTTGGTCCAAACAAAAACAAATCTATCCTGGTACGGCTCCAACCACTTAGATGTAACATAGTTAAGAATTGATGGGACGTTCTTCCACTTATCTTTCATCTCTGCAACATTAGCAATGTATTCAGCCTCCGTTTTGGACTCCACTAATTTTGTCCACCTCGCCATAAATACCGCCGCAGAAAAAAAATTTAGTTTCGCTCATCAAGTTCACCATATACTTCTAGACATCTTTTGTTATGTGTCTCTTACACAACATATGATAAGACTCTGGAAAGTACTCTTGAACAACAGTCATTAGAGCCAACTCCCTATCTGTGACAATTACATCCGGAGCTGCAGCATGTAAGAACAAAGAAGAACGCGAATGCAACGTGATAATTTTTTTCCAATTGATGTAACTCCAATAATCTCCAATAAAGGCATCTCATACTTATTGGTCTTATAGGTTGTATCCATAAGAAGGACATATGGAAATAACACCACCAACTTTAGGGACTTTGGATGAGCAAACATTAACGTCTGTCATCATTTTTTGTATTTTCCTCACACCTGTACCATGAAATATATCCACGTTGCCTCATCTGATTGAAAAAATACTGCATTTTTATTTCTAATCCCATTTTTACCTTTCTTATCTTTACTATGACATTCTCCACGTGCTTTATCGTGCTTCTGTTTCTAGGATTTTCCTTCTTCGATTCATTTAATATTTGTTTCGGCTTGATGTTAGCACTGTATAGCTGATCACCCCTTTCAATCTCCTTTACAGACAACTTGGCCGCTGAAGTATGCCACTCCATTTCTTTTGCAATTGGATGGTTGTGTTTAGTGTCCGACTCACTAACCTTGACTCTCGACCCAACATCTATTTGTTGCACTAAGTACACTTCAAACTTACAATTAAGTTTTTTCAAACTTTTTTTCTTTATATTTGCCACATCATTTTTAGCATTGAACCTATACTTCCCGCCATGCTCACAACCAAGCCACACTTTACGCGATCCATTCTTGAAAATATTAACTCTTTTAACAAAAAAAAAACATATTTTGATCGCGTCCGGTAGCTCTAACCCAAGCTTCTGCCTCCGCTCGATTAGGAAAAATTTCGTTAGTTATGAAAAAATGAGAGACGTGCGGAAATAGTTGTTGCTCCTTTTCAAATTGATGATCCTGAAAACAAATACTCCCTCCGTCCCTAAATTATTGTCCTGGTTGACCCGGCGCACAGATTAAGAAAAAACAATTGACTTGATTATTTATATTGGTTTAATGTGTAGTTTCCTTTAAAGCCCATGTGTATGTGGCTCATAATTAAAGTAAGGTGAAAAAGTAGGGGTAAAGTGGTAAAAAAGATGTTCTAAAAAGGTAAGTTTCAAAGTGGACAATTATTTTGGGACGGACGAAAAAGAAAAGTAGAACGATAATTTAGGGACGGAGGGAGTACTAATTATTAATAAAAATTTTATATTTAACAAAAACATTTGTTTTGTGCTGTTATACATCCTAATATCTATTTTTTATTTTTACATATTTTTTCAATGTAATAAAAAATATAAGTTTTGAAAAAAAATAAAAAAAAGTCGCCTCACTTTTTTAAAAGAATCGCCAAAAAAATATGAAAATATTTAAAAAAATAACCGCCAAACAAATCCCAATTTTTTAAAAAAAAATCGCCAAACCAATCACAATTTCTGAAAAATAAACACCGAACACAAAAGTTACAAAAATAATAAATTTGAAAAATCACTTGGAATGTGAAAAATAATCGCCCGTTTTTAAAAAAAAATTGAAAAAATCACCAGTTTTTTTTAAAAAAATTGAAAAAAAATCGTCCGTTTATTTTGCAAAAAAAGAAAAAAACACGCCACTTTTTTTATTTAAAAAATTCAAAAAAGTCGCCAGGTGTTTTTTTAAAAAAAAAAGTCGCCACTTTTTTTTAAGAAATTGACAAAAATCTCCAGGTTTTTTTAAAAAAATATATGAAAAAATCGACATGTTGTTTTAAAAAAAATTAAAAATCGCTAGGTTTTTTATAAAATATTGAAAAAAATCGCCAAGTTGTTTAAAAAATAGGTTAAAAAATTGATAGCCTAAAAAAATGTAATTCCGAAAAAATGCCAACTTCCTTACAGTTTTCTTCTTCTAGTTTTTTTCTTCTTCTTTAAACATGGTTTTTAATATCGAATATATATATATATATATATATATATACACTGAGTACAATGTTGGTAACAACTTACCGTAAAAGAAGAATTCGAAGAATCATCATGAACGTTGTTATTCGGATCGGAATTCATTAAATAAATTGTTGGAAAGGAACAAGTTCAGAGTTTATAGTTAATTGTGAATGAGGATTTGACATATATTTATAGGCGGATTAATTGAAACTCCTTTATATAAAAGGATAAGGATTAATTAGTAATTAGAGTTTAGGGTTAATTGTAACTCTTTTTTATAAAATGATTAATTAGTAATTAAACTATTTAATGAATATAGTACTTAGTATTTTTTGTGTGGCATTTAGGGTCACTCTTCTTTTTTTTATTAGATATAACAAACAGTTTGATATTTGACTATTTAATATCTATATCTATGTTATTAATGAGCCAGAGGCGCGCTATGGATCATTTACTCAACACACTGTGATGCATCAATTTGTTAATCACAATGCATTAATTTGAATCGCGATACACAAATTGGATTTGCGATCTATAAATTGGTTTGGGTTCTGATGCACAAATTTGATTCTCGATCCTTAAATTAGATTTTATTTTATGGATTGCGATGCAAAGTTGATGATCCCTAAAATCTCAATGTACAAATAGGATTTGATTTGTGCATTTTGATGCAAAATCGATGCATGAAATGATACTTTGCGCGCACGTGTTCCGTTCATTAAGGCTCCGTTTGTTTCACGGAAAATGCCTTCCGGAAAACGTTTTCCTCATTTTTCGGTGTTTGGTAACCTTAAAAAAATGTAGTCAATATAAAATGAAGACTTCTTTTCCAGAAAATGACTTACGAATTCATTTTCTGTAAGTCATTTTCCGTAAGTTCAAGCACCCCTCAGCCCCTTCCACAATTACACATATTTACATACACGCACAATATTTCACTCAACAAATAAATTGTTTAGAAATATAAACAAAGTTTGTGTACACTATTTATAAATATATACATATATAAAAGGAGATGAGCAAATAATGGAAATATCCCACCAAAAGTGACTTTCCAAATTTAGAAACATTTATAATTTGTATATTTGTCATATTTTTTTGGAAATTGGAATGAAAATCAATTAATGAAGTTGACAACAATTCTTCAAATTCAAATGATTTTACAAATATCTTTAGTACATTTAATGTAAACAAATTGTATAACATTTAATATAGTTCATTATGATTTACGAAATGGAAAAAAATACAATATCAAAATAATATCAAATATTGAATAATTTATTTTATATTCGATTTCACATTTTTTTTTTAATTTTATATTTTTTTTTGCATTTATAATTGGTATATTAGCTTCTAAATCTTCACAACAGTAATATAAACTCTTAGAAATAAGATTAAATGATGAAACAATCGATTTAATATAAATTATTTGACACCATTATTAATAATAGCTTTGACAAATAATTACAATGCAGTATTATTCAAATCAGTTTAAAACCATAAATTAAAGTAGCATAGTTACTTCCAATCACTAATGAGTTAGTTAATGATTTACTAAAGAAATATTTTTGGTAAACGACCAAAATAATTATAATATTTTTTCGTTTAGTAAAAAATGAATTACATTAACAAGCTTACTAAATAATGTGTTGTTCAATATAGAATATTATCATTACCTCATGAAATCTTTAATATTTTAACTAATTTTATTTAAAAGTTATTCATCGATGTAATAAGAAATATAAAAGATGATGTCAGATAAATTTGTTAATAGACAAAGACAAATTAGTAAAAGAACACATGCATTAAATTAATGCATGTCAGATAAATTTGTTAATAGACAAAGACAAATTAGTAAAAGAACACATGCATTAAATTAATGTTTCATTAAATTAATGTTTCTGATTGTTAGTAAAAGAACACATGTATATAAAATGATTGTCAACCATAGTTATTTACAACCGTTTGAAGTGTATAAACTAAATGAAATACATATTTTGAAACAAATCATTTTGTTTAGATGTTTTGAAGCTTAATTTATGAGTAATATGAGTAGTTTTATGAAAATTTTAATTCTTCTTCATTCTTATAAATTTTAGATTCTTATAGTTCTAAAATTTAAAGATTTTTAGAACCAGTTTGTTGTTCAAGGTGCTTAGGTATTTTTATTATTCTAAAAAAATGTTTTCTATATTTTATAACAAGTTTATATATCAATAATATCAATTAATTATATAACAATCATATTTCAAATAATTTACTCCATACAACAGTAATATAAACATACATAATTATGACATATTATGAAATTTAAGGACAATTTCATATAAATTAGTAAATAGAAAAGACAAATTAGTAATTGGGTATCTACAATAAATTTACTCCTAACATTTACTTGCCACCAATAATGGTAATAGTTCAGAAAAATAATTATTGTATAAAGTATTAGCCTATGCACTACTCCTATTGTTATTCAAATATTTTGTTTTTAACCCTCGAATACTTATAAAAATTCAAGCAATTTTATATGTAAAATCTAGATCAAGCATAGGCTAAGGTTCGATTGAACAAGTAATTGAAAATTTTATAAGAAAATAAATATATGTCTGACCCAAAGGCTAGGAGAGATGGCAAGACTAGGGGCCACATTTAGCTATCAAAAATAGATAAATAAATAAATATTTACATATATATATATATATATATATATATATATATATATATATATATATATATATATATATATATAAGATTTTTTCTACTCCAATTTAATCAAATTTGAAGCTAAAAAATAAAATTCTTAATATATTTCTCTAGCCTACATGTTTAAAAATCCATGTCTAATATTTATAAAAAAAACTTTAACCTATTGAAGTTAGTTTACAAAAGATAAATATTTATTCAACTTAATCGGTAATAGGCCAAGGTTAATTTGAACTTTAACTTTACAAATATTTACCAAAATATACAGTTTCAGGATGGTTTTCTCCATTTTCATCAGATCCAAAGTCAAAAGTGCATAACTGATGTTTATTTTTTTATTTTTGTCAAAACTAAATTTAAAAAACAAATGTCCAACATAAAAAGTTGGGATCCGAATTTTTTTTTTATCAATTTTGAAAACAAATTGGGAAAAAAATCATATGCTTAAAAAATTTCTCAGATATGATAGATCTATGTTTCTATTTTTATAAACTATTATTTAAAGTAAAGATGTATATTGATATGTACTTTGATATAATTAATTAACTATAAGATATGTATATTTTCCATACTTAGTTAAATTAAACTCTTAATTTTTTTAATAATACTCAAAATTCAAATTCGTATCATACAAATTTCTCTCAAAAATTTATTTTAAAAAATAAAAAGGAAATAAGAAACCTAACTGTGAAATGGTTTGAAAGTATTCAATGTTAGGGTTTATTAGGGGATGATGTTACTACATATTCCGAAAAAGGGAAGAGGACCTATTGAAATATCACCTTTTTGTTATAGGACTTCTCCCATGGCACACTAAGAATCTAGACTCAATAATTTTTGTTATTGAATATTTGTATAAAAATTATGTTGCATAATATGTTATTCCTAACATATTAGTGTTAGAGGTTCTGTTTAGAGTCTGTTATTTCAACTTCAATTCCGTTTTTTATTAGATATAACAAACAGTTTGATATTTGACTATTTATTATCTATATATATATGCTATTAATGAGTCAGAGGCGCGCTAAGGATCACTTAGTCAACACACTGTGATGCATTAATTTGTTAATCACAATGCATTAATTTGAATCGTAATACACAAATTGGATTTGCGATCCATAAATTAGTTTCAATTAGGGTTTTGATGCACAAATTGGATTCTTGATTCTTAAATTGGATTTTATTTTATGGATTGCGATGTAATATTGATGATGCTTAAAGTCCCGACGTACAAACAGGATTTAATTTGTGCATTGTGATGCAAAATCGATGCTTGAAATGGTACTTTGCGCGTACATGTTCGGTTCATTAACTTTTAAAAAGGGACCGACCTAATTTCACCCCCCCAAAAAATTTGCTCACCCCTAATTGTTGTTGTAGTGTAAATTATATCTATCAAAGTAAAAGGGATTGGGTCAAGGACATATCGGGGCCATCTAAATCTTTTCTATTTTAATTGTTCAACGTATTAGTTATTTTATTTACTTCGAATTTTATTATATGTTAGTGATATTCGTAATAATTGTACATGTTCAACGATAAATGTTGTATATAAAGAAATATTTCAAATTTATAATAACTTTTTTCAAATTTATGTAATTTTCTTTTTTTTTTACTGCTTATTATAGTTTATTTATTTTGTTCATATTAAAGTTTTTAATTGTATATTATTCAACTTTAATTGAGTATATGATTTTATATCTGTGTACAAACCGTGCAACGCACGAGTGTATCACTAGTTATTACTAATAGAAGAGATATCCTACATTTGTTAAAAAAATGATGTTGGTTTTAAAAGTATTTAGATAAAAGACTTTTACTTTTATCATCAATATAATAGAAGAGATGTATCCACATTATTTAGGAAGAGATGTTGGTTATAATTTTTTTTTAAAATAAAATACTTCTATTATTATTACCAAATGATGATATGTATTACACATTGGTTAGAGAGTGATGCTGATTTTAAAAGTTTACAATTATTAGCAATAAAGGATAAGTATTTCACATTGGTTATAAAAGTGATATTGGTTTAAATAATGTTTAGATGATGTATCTCACATTAGTTACAAAGAAATGAGTATTGGTTATAAAAGTTATTAGATAAAGACATCTTTTGTTATTATCAATAGAAAATATGTATTCACATTGTTTAGAAATGAATGTTGGTTAAAAAGTATTTTATCTACTACTATTATTACTAATAGAAAATATGTATACCATATGGTTAGAATGTGGTGTTGGTTTTAAAGTCTTTAGATAAAAGACTTAAACTTTCATTACCAATAAAAATATAAAATAAGTATCTCACATTGTTTTAAAATGAATTATGATTTAAAAGTTTTTAACAAAATGACTTCTAATATTATTATCAAGTTAAATGTTAATTTTAAAAGTCTTTAGATAAAAAAAATTACTAATATTATTAATACAAAATATGTATCTCACGTTAGTTAAAAACTTATATTAGTTTTTAAAGTATTTAGGTAAAAAAATCGTTTAATATTAGTAACAATAATAAAAAAAATATAATCATGGAAGAGATTAACAATCTAATTATAATATTTAGAAGTTATATTATTATTACAAAAACTATATATCCCACATTGTACCCCGGCCGTGCGGAGCACGGGCTAAATAACTAATCTAAATATATATATATATATATATATATATATATATATATATATATATATATATATATATATATTTGGTAAGGAGCACTATGTTGTGCCACCTCACCCAACTTTTGATATTGTTGAATCCTCAAGTCTTCACATCACTTGACTTGATACTTTTCATTTTCTAATCATTAATTAAAAATAATAGTTAATAATAGTTTATATGATATTGTGATATTAATCACTTACTATTAATCTTTTCTATTGTTAATAATAGTAACAATCTTATATAGAAATATTTTTATTACCAACATCATTTATCAACCAATGTGGGATAATATTATTAGATTGACATTAGGTGAGTACTTTACTCTAATGACCCACTTCTAATACCATACTTTAAGCCTTAATATATTATTCATCCAAAACTCGATTTTGATAAATAAATATATCATTTTGATGCTCTCACCGAGTAGAACACATTTGTACAATTACATTTGCCACAAACAAATGACACATAAAGAAATTCGTGCCTCAAATTGCACAATTTCTTTCAATAAAAACACTAATTTTTCAACAGTATTAGGTGAGTACTTTAATGATTTCTAAAATCAACATTAATTTATAACCAATGTAAGATGTATTTCTACTATAATTACCAATAAAAGTGATTTAACAAACATTAGTTGAAAATTGATGTTGGTTTGTAAAGTATTTAAATAAATGATTTTTACTAAACTAACAAAAAAAATGTTCACAATTGTTAGAAGTTGCTGCTAGCTTTAAAAGTCCTTAGGCAAAATCTTACCAATAAAAATAATTCATTCCTCATTGGTTACAAAGAATTATTTTAATTTAAAAGTTTTTAGATAAAATTCTTTTATTAACAATAGAAGAGGTGTATCTCACATTAGATAGAAAATAATGTTGATTTCAAAAGTCTTAAGATAAAATATTTCTACTATTATTATTAATAAAATAAATATATCCCAAAATCGTTAGAAAATGATGTTTGTTTCAAAAGTTTTAAGATAAAAGACGTCTAATGACTTTTAAAACTAACATCAATTTATAACTAATATAAGAAATATCTCTTCTAATGTTAATATTAGTAGAGATGTATTTCATATTGATTATAAATTGATGTTGGTTTTAAAATTATTTTGATAAAAGACTTCTACTTATCACTATAGAAGAGATGTATCTTACATTGTTTAGAAAAAAATGTTAGTTTTGAAAGTCTTATGTAAAAGACGTATACTTTTATTACCAATAAAATAGATATATATATATCATATTATTTAAAAAGAAACGTTAGATTTTAAAGTCTTTATATTAAAGGCTTTCACTCTTATAATAGATGTATCTCACATTGGTTACAAAATATTTTACTATTATTAACATTAGAACAGATGTATCCCACATTGATTAGAAATTGATGTTGATTTTAAAAATACTATTATTAATTATCAATATAAAAGATGTATCATACATTGGTTAGAAAGTGATGTTGATTTTCAAATTCTTTTGATACAAAACTTTTATCATTATTACCAATAGAAGATGTATATCTCACATTGGTTAGAAAATGATGTTGATTTAAAATTATTTTAGATTAGATAAAAGACTTTTACAATTATTAGCAATAGAAGAGATATATCACACATTTACTATAAATTGATGTTGGTTTTAAATTACTATTATTAACAATAAAAGAGATACATCCTACATTGTTTAAAAAATGATACTACCTCCGTCCCTAAATAATCGTCCTAGTTGACCCGGCGCACAGTTTAAGAAAAAACAATTGACTTGATTATTTATATCAGTTTAATGTGTTGTTTCCTTTAAAGCCCATGTGTATGTGGCTCATAATTAAAGTAGAATGAAAAAGTAAGAGTAAAGTGGTAAAGGAGATGTTCTAAAAAGGTAAGTTTCAAACTAGATAATTATTTTGGGACGGACGAAAAAGGAAAGGAGGACGATAATTTATGGATGAAGAGAGTATTAATTTTAAAAGTGTTTAGATAAAAAAAAACATATACTTTTAGCATCAATAAAAGAGAAGATAAAAGATGAATCCCATTATATAGAAAGAAATGTTGGTTTAAGATTTTTTTTAAGATAAAAAACTTCTACTATTATTACTAAACTAGATCTTAGTGCAGCTAGTGCATATCGATTTGGCAACGTCTAAATAGAAGGTGCAATTTTAAAAAACGTTATAGTTGAGGGGTACATTACTTCAAGTGGTAGTTGAGGGGCGCTATTCGAACTCGACCCATAGTTGAGGGGGTTATTTGTAAGGAGTTATATGTAACTGACCTATGAACATTTGATTTTACGGTAGAATTAACCCCCATGGCCAGATAGCCTTAGTCGATCAATTGAGCTCGATTGTGAGATTATATTAATGTAAGATTGATGTTTTATAAGGGGTAATGGTTTAGAAGATGGGTGTGACTGCTCATAATATTGATTGTAGGAGGTTACTTTGTAACAGTGAGAGAAAATAGAGAGTTAAAAGTAGATAACTACTTTCACACATGTAAATGTGATAGTGAATTCCAACCATTAAATTTTTTAAGATAATTTAATCTTAACCTCTAAATATTTTTAGTCAATTGCACATGTGTGAGAATGAGCTCTATTGTAATATAGATGATGAAATGTATTTCACATTGGTTAGAGAATGATATATATATTAAAAGTCTTTTTTTTATCAAAGACTTATTACCAATAGAAATGATGTATTTTACATTGATATTGGTTTAAAATCTAATATACAATAGAACTCATACTCACACATGTGCAATTGACTAAAGCTATTTAAAAGTTGAGATTAAATTATCTTTAAAAATTTAACGGTTGTGATTCACCCTCACATTCACATGTGTGAAAGTAGTTATCCACTTTTAACTCTCTATTTTCTCTCACCCTGTTACAAAGTCACCCCGTACAATTAATATTATGAGCAATCACACCCTACGATTAATCTTCTAAGTCATTATCCCTTACAAAACATCACAATAGAGTTCAATTGATTCCGCTATAAAATCAAACGTTCATATGTCAGTTACATGTAACTCCTTACAAATAAACCCCCTCAACTATGGGTTGAGTTCGAATAGCGTCCCTCAACTATCACTTGAAATAATGTACCCCTCAGCTATAACATTTTTTAAATCGTACCTTTTATTTAGACGTTGATGTTTCAATTGACGAAATCAGATATACTGGCACCGTGCCATAGGCACGAGCACGAAGATCTAGTTTTATAGATAATGTATCTCGCAATGGTTACAAATAATTGTATCTCACATTATTTAGAAATAGTTATTGATTATAAAAATCTTTACATAAAAGAATTTTTATATTATTACCAATTGAAGAGATGTATCACATCACCCAACTTTTAATATTGTTGAATTCTCAAGCCTTCAGATCACTTGACTTGAGACTTTTCATTTTCTAGCCATTAGTTAAAAATAATAGTTGATGTGATATTGTGATATTAATCATTTACTATTAATCTCTTCTATTGTTAATAATAGTGAAAATCTTATATAGAAAGACTTTTACTATCACATCATTTCTTAACAAATGTGGGATTATATTATTATATTGACATTGGGTAAGTAACTCTAATGACTCACTTCTAACATTATACTTTAACCTTTGATATTTTATTCATCTAAAACTCGATTAATACAAATAAGTATATCATTTTGATGCTCTAACCGAGTAGAACACATTTGCACAATTACCTTTGCCAACAAACAAATGACACATAAAAAAATTTGTGCCTCAAGTTACACAATTTATTTAACTACAAACCCTAATTTTTCAACAAATATTATGTGAGTACTTTAATGATTTCTAAAATCGATATTAATTTATAACTAATGTAAGATGGATCTCTATTATAATTACTAATAAAAGTGATGTAACAAACATTGATTAAAAATTGATGTTGGTTTAAAAAGTATTTAGATAAATGACTTTTACTAAACTAACAAAAGAAGATATATGTTATATTTATTAGAAGTTGATGTTGCTTTTAAAAGTTTTTAAGTAAAATTTTATCAATAAAAATGATTTACTCCTAATTGGTTACAAAGAATTATTTTAGTTTAAAAGTTGGTAGATAAAATTATTTTACTAACAATAGAAGAGATGTATCACATATTATATAGAAAATAATGTTGATTTTAAAAGTTTTAAGATAAAAGACTTCTATTATTATTATTAATAAAATAAATGCATCTCATATTCGTTAGAAAATGATGTTGGTTTCAAAAGTTTTAAGATAAAAGACTTCTACTATTATTACTAATATAATATATATATATATATATATATATATATATATATATTATAAATTGAAAATGATGTTGGTTTTATATTCCAGCATTTAAATCATACTCCCTCCGTCCCTAAATAATCGTCCTAATTGACCCGACACACAGTTTAAGAAAAAACAATTGATTTGATTATTTATATTGGTTTAATGTGTAGTTTCCTTTAAAACCCATGTGTATGTGACCCATAATTAAAGTAGAATGAAAAAGTAAGGGTAAAGTGGTAAAAGTGATGTTCTAAAAATGTAAGTTTCAAACTGGACAATTATTTTGGAACGGATGAAAAAGGAAATGATGACAATAATTTAGGAACGGAGGGACTAATACCTAAAAGTTTAAAAATCATATTATTACTATTATCAAACTCTATAAGTAGTAAATAATAAAAATTAGAATTAAATGAAGTTGGGTTAAGTGATGAGTGATGAGTGATGAGTGATGAGTGATGAGTGATGAGTGATGAGATGGACTGATGGAGTAATGTATATGGAGACGAAGCTTGCTTTACAATCATGCATCTTAATTAGTAAATGAACTTGTTTAAGATACTCGTAATATTTTTAGTTGCTAATGTCAACGAATTGCTGTCAGTGTCACCTATGACCTAGCTGGCTAGCTTTTCAGCTGGAGCCTGGAGGGAGAAAGTATACTGGAGTACTATACTTACCCAACCCACCCGAATCCAGCTCACCTTTGGCTAGGCTTGTATTTGACTTTGAGTGTAGCTCAAATATTGGATTTTTCATTTTTGGAAAGAACAAGTTCATTTCATAATCGTCACACCATGTCTTCAAATTTGAAAAGAAAGGATGGACCAGTGCCCTCTCCCCTACCTACTACTAACAACTCAATTTGTTGTTTAAGTATATCTCATGTAATACCGTCTTATATATTTTAATTTTTAAATTGAATCTTACTTTCTTACAACTTAATCCACCAGTACCGCTATACGATAAATCAAATAAAAAATATATATTTTATAAAAAATATTCATAAATTCATCTTACCCAAGTTTTTGGGTTAGTTTAAAATGACACTCACCAAAGTCTTTCTTTATTTTTTGTTTCACCAATCAAATTCATTGATGGAACACAAAATATCAATAAATAAATATGTCTCCATGGCAAACAAAACTTAATGGACATGGCCCACTATCCATATGTATTGCTAGTGAACCAGATGGATAGTGTAGATATAGAGGCTAGAGGCCAGAGCTCCCCTCCCAACTCCCAAGAATGGTCAATTTTCAATCAACTCGACTCAAAGTGGATTACAGTTAAAACTGCTTTAACTAAACCAAAAGAAGCTGTGCAAAATTTCAACCACAGAAAGTGCTGATATCTGAATCTGAAGCAAACCAAACAAATTTGAATTTACATTCATAAATAAAGAGCAATTTTCATATAGGCTAATGGCCACCCTAACCAGAACAAATATTTGCTCATTTCAATATACTTGAGAGGATCATCCTCCTATTTCCCAAACTAATACAAGCTTTTTTAACACTAACTCTACAAAAACCTGCCAAAGGTGAAAATTAACAATCCAAACACCTTGATAAGAAGTTCCACAGAAGACAATGTTTGGGCCAACCAAAAAATATCCACAACCACCTTCCCCAAGTTCAGCATCTACCTTCAACTATCTGTGCTCACCAGCTTCCCAATATCAAAACATCCCAGATGGATTTTTCATATGAATCCACATCACACTTCTTCGCTCTCCTCAACTGTCGAAAGTCCACCTTCTCTGCCATATGATGGATTAAGAAACTTTGATACAAAAACCCACAACCTATAAACATCATCAAAGTTGGTCAAAAAACCGAGCGAAGCAGTAACAACCTCAACTCTTACGAACCCACTTTTCCCAACCTCCCTAAAATTGTCCATTCTTGTATCTGCAACATTCCCAGCCCCAGCCCCACGTTGTTGTCTTGTGCTTTCCACTATCTTTATATGACTAAGAATACCAATGCCAAGAGCGATACCATTGGCCTCACCCAACTTCTGAATTATTTCAGGATTAATTAACCCCCTGCTTTTGTCTCCCACATTGAACGCAACAGATGCTCCCCTCTCATACTTTATTTTTGGACCATAGATGTGAACAAGTGGCACCCCGTCTTCCCCATTTGAACCCGGTAATCTCAGCTGCAGCAATGAAGTCACAAGCCAATTGATCAGAAACCGAAGCCTGAGCGACGTCTTGTTGAGACCACACGCGTTTACATGATCAAGATGCCTGCAAAATATCTCTGGTTCCCTCCTGTCTGATTCTTGCCCATCACAATACTCCCCGTCACTGATGTATTCATCATCACTCAGGCCCTCCAAAGGTTGGCATACACGTGATTTATTGCTATGCTCCACGCTGAAGGATACCCTTCTTCCCATGCTTGAGGACTGTTCATTCTTTTCGGCACCAAAAAGTCTACCGACCGATATATTATTTCCTTCCCTTCTTCCTAGCAACATGAATTCCCCTTCAGTTTCTCTTCGTATAGCACCCCCATTTGCCTCTGGGACAATTTGACTTGGTTTTCTTGTCTCGGGTTCTTCCTGAATCTCGTGTGTTACTGATTGAACAGCTGCATCAAACGATAAGACTTTGCTTTCACGAGGCGTTAGGCTAAACTCGTTGTGGCTGTCAGATATCTCCAGTGTTGGCTTCTGGTAAAGCTGCTTACTTTTCTTCTTGCCAGTGAACCAAAAGGGTGGTAAAGGAGAGGCCACACTTACTGATGACTCTTGGGATGCTAACGGACTCTGGCCCAAATCTATCCACAACGAGTTATCAAACGATTCATCTTCACTGAAAACTGGACTCTTCATCACCTCCCCAACAGAAATACTCTCTGCTTCTTCAAATATGACACTGGCCCCATCTCGGTCGGAGCTGCTATCCTGATCCATCTCAGTCTCAAACACATCCCTTACCTGGGCAGAAGTGTATGCACCAGAAAAGGCAGGCAAGTTAGCAACTGGGTGATTTTCAGGTATTATTACATCACCTTTTTCACCGACCTCATCATCCTCAATTCCAGGGAAACCATCAACAGAATCACTTAGGTACAGTGGAAACACAGGTGTGATTTTCACTATACCAGACCCTGCATGTCCCGACTGATTTTGAAGGCTTCCCATCACAGATTTTTTAATGAGAAGGCACCCAAATCCAGTTGGGTCATACCCAAAGACCTTGTAAAATGACGTGATAATGAAATCAGGCCGGAATAGAGATAGCCCAAGAGAGTCCATGTCCTTGGGACCCAACGCCCCCGCATCAAGCAAAACATGCCAATTGTTTTGCTGAGCCAATGCCATCCACTGGTACGAATATTTCGCACCGGTAACCCTAGACTGAACAGGGAACACAAAAAGCCCTACAGCTGAGTCCTTCTTCCTCCGTTTTTTATTTGAGATTTGCTTTTTAAGATCAGACGAACAGGGTTTAAGAGTTGGCCATCTAAACCATGCACTTTGAACCTTGGCACCTCTCTCTTTAGCAGACTCGGCCATCCAGTTCACGGACTGGCTCTCATGATCAAACATTGTCAACAACTTTTTATTGGTGTGGAAAGGGTATGATTCAGCCAAAAGTTTGAAAGCAGAACCTCTACTAACTGTAAAAACAAGGCCATATTCATTTTCAGGGATGTTTAAATAGTCCATTATCCTAGTCTTTATGTCATGTTCCACAGTGCCTCTCTCCGCACCTCCAAACAGAGCATAATTGCTCAAATTCGCAGTTATCTCAGACAAGCTAAATGTAGAAGACTCCCAACAATTAACAGTTTGAAGAAATGAGAACAGCCCAAATCCACAATAGTCAAGGCACACCTTAGGGATTGAATCAGACAGGTGTGCGTACTCATCAAACCTCAACTGATCAATCTTGTCTGTTGATTGGTACCTGGGGTACATCCTGAGGAACTTTGAAAATGCCTCGTCAACATCAGGAATGGAGTCTTCAAGCTCAAATGTACGATCAGCTGCAAGAGAAGTAGCTCTTAGAAATTCTTTCTGAGCTTGCAGCCTAGCGAGTGACCTTGATCTCCCCAATCCATTTGCTTCTTCCTCAACGGACTCAGAGAAGTCCATGGTTTGAGATTTGGCAAGTGACCCATCTTCAGATGCCTCCTCAAGAGCTTCTCTAAGCTTATGCTCTTGCAACCTTCTGAGTGTTGATGGGTTAACCTCCTCGGTGGAATGGCTATGCCCATTTTTTCTTCTGCTCTTTCTATCCGTAATTAGGGCAGCACAGTGAGAAATTGGCTTCCATAGTGAAAGATGCATGAAGTGCAATCAATCAAAGAACAGGCCAGGAAAAAATCAGAAGTAACTTGACCTTGAGCAGGACAAAAGGGTTTTTCAGCACATTCCAACACAAACCCCCAGATATTCAAGCTCAGTATGAAACCCTAAAGTGAAGAAGAAAGAAAAATGAAAAGCAGTCAACAAAAAGCATGCAGAGAATCATAACTTCAAAACATCCAACGCCAAGGCATAAGGAAGGAAAACCTCAAACGCCAAAGCCATTGCTTAAAAGAATAAATTCAAACACAAACATCAAAAAATGGGTGAACCAAGTGAAATAAAGCTAAACAAATAATCTAACGAAAAGAAGAATTAAAGAAATTAACGCCCAATATACTATTTATGGGATCAAAGGCCAAATCATAACCCGGGTAATACGGGATTCAAGAGGTGGCTCTCACCTTCTGTGGTGTAGCACTTTGGCCCAAACAGTACTTTGTTCCCACATTTCCGACCAGAACCTGAATGTGATACTATTTGTAACGACCCGATCTTGAGAGCCCGGTCTGCTACATGTAGCCCTAGCCCACACACTGGCCCAGTGAGCAAGTGGTACCTTGGGTCATCAGACCCACCACAAACCGACCCAAAAGTTCATGAATGATGTTAGTGCTCGGTAGTAATGTGTGGCCACCTTATAAACTACAAACAATTCCCACACCTATCTGATGTGAGTTGGGGGTATTACACCTTCAAAGTTCATCCCACCTTAGAGAGGTTTAAGCTCAAGTTCCCCTCCATCAATGGGTTTTCTCCAATTCAAATTGAAAGGGAAACTTTGCAATTCATTGGGTGGGGGGAAAACAAACAATCAATCAAACACACTCGTCACATTGCTTTTGATTAGTTAGTAACAATATCCCAAACGGTAGTACATGTGCCTTGTAGGTTTTGTGGACTTGCGTTCATTTTACTGTTGTGTTTGATGTTTAAGCTCAAGTTCCCCTCCCTCAATGGATTTTCTCCAATTCAAATTGAAAGAGAAACTTTGCAATTCATTGGGTGGGGGAAAACAAATAATCAATCAAACACACTTGTCACATTGCTTTTGATTCGTTAGTAACAAAATCCCAAACGGTAGTACATGTGCCTTGTAGGTTTTGTGGACTTGCGTTCATTTTACTGTTCTGTTTGATTTTTCAGGATTGCGAGTATTTTTATTTAAAAAAAAAAAACTTTTTCCCAAACTAATATATACACACAATTTTGGACCATCTAATAGACAAAACATTTCAGTACCTTATATCTTTTTTTCTCCCAAGAGATTGATACTCCATTGAAAGTTCATCAAAACAACACAAGACCTGTAAAACTAGAGAATTTCATAATCAACTATCCTGCCAATTAAGCCAGATAAAAAAAGGTAACAAACTTGAAAAATATGCATCAGTTTTGATCTACTATAAGATTGTAATTTTATTTTATTTTTTGATGAGTAAAGAATGATATTAACAAGGCGTCAAAAGAGATGACGCATCCTATAAGAATTGTAATTACAATATTCTAGAAAAAAAATGCTGAATTCTTTAATATACACCAGCAGTGGTTAAAATATGAACAGTTTATAGTATCATAATCTCTTAGCATCACAACCCTTCATTTTGCTAAACTGGGCTTGTGCACAAATCTCTTGCTTCCATTTGGATTTCTTTCAAAGGTAGGAGAACAGAAGGCACAAATCTCTACGAAGTTGTTAAAAGGGTAGGAGGCCAATGGACTCGATTTTTGAGTTTCCTTGAGATGCCTAAGAAAGGTCATTTAGGGACAAGTCATGCTGTGAACACTCTTATGTAAACATATTTTAGAGGATTGTGTATAAACTCTTAGCAATGGTACAGAACTTCTACAAAGTTTTATAAGGGTTTTTCTTTATCGTACATTAACTTAAGATAAATCTAACACCTAAATTCCCTTTTATTGAGAATTAACCGAGTAACCTAGCATGCAGGGAATGACACAAATCAGCTGAACTAACCCCGAATTCAAAAGGTTATATAAGATAGTAAAAGAGAAAGTACACGCCACGATCAGCCTAACTATCCTCAAATTCTAAAAGTTCCAGAAGATAGTAATAGAAAAGGTCATGTCATGTCAGAAAATGGATCTTGTTACCATTTAATGAACAAGGATAAACTACCAAACACTTCAAGAGACATTACTAGAACATAAATCCTTTGAGTTCAATCCCTTCTTAGGTCCCCATCCCACAAAATAAAACTGAAGTAATATAGATTCTTCGACAAGGAAATGGACTACTATTCAGTATAACCTCTGCATATAATCACTTTAAAGACAGTCTCAAGCTATGAATAGCAAGTTATACATATCCAATATGCAATTATAATAACTTGCGCATGTTACGAGAAAGAAGCATCAAATGATTATTATTATTACATTATTTTCTTTAGTTTTTGGGTCATTACCCTGTGGTGTGAGTCTTCCAGTTATCTTACTGACATTAATGGGTGATCAAAATCTGCATAAAGCAGCTCTGTTCACAGAATCTTGACCTAATGGCATTGCACAACTCTATATCAACAACTTTTATTGTGCTTTGTATGGTTTTTATCTTCTTCTTTTTCTGATCCCTTCAACAACCCAATTAAACTGACCCATACCAACCTTTCCACAAATGAATTTACTACAAGTATATGTATACTTTTCTTTCTTTAGACCTACCTATTCTTTTAATTTATTGTTTAACCAAAAGGTAGATGATATTAATACCTGAAAAATCAACTATAAATATTCATAACATAATGCAAGAATCCTCCAGAGCTATCTAAGAGAAGCATGGTCAGGTCACATGTAGAGCTTCTGCATTGAATTGCTAGAGACAACAGGTCCTAGAAGGAAAATGCTGTGAAAATATATACACACACAAAAATAAAGACAAAAAATAAGTATATTACAGGTAAAACAGTCTATGTGCGTATTTGGGGCTAAGTAAAAAATATATTTGAACAAAAGATGTGTGTATGAGTTTGAATTTGAGAAAAGAAAATGAAGCAAATGCACAGCAAAGCAAGTAAACAAGCTCGAATCCAACAAAGAAGAAGAAAGATTGAGGGCGATAGGTGGAAATCAAAACGCCAAACCCAGATCTGGAAATCTGGGTATTGTCGAAAATAAGCCCTCAATTGGAAGCCCTAAAGGAAGAGTAGTGAATAGTGATAGAGAGAGAGAGAAAAGGGTGAGAACTTACTGATGGATGAAGTTGAGTAAAGGAGTTATGAATCTGAAGCTCCGGCGCCGGCGGTAGTGACTGAGAGCGATTGGGGGGAGGTAAGAAGAAGATGGATTAATACTAGTACTAGTATTTAGTCAGTGAGACTGAGACCACACAACCACAGATACAGATCAAATCATCGAATCAAATTGCAGCACAATATAGTTTGAGCTTAGCCCTTGAATAGTAGATAGAGTGTGAGGAAGAATTTGGTGAAGAAATTGCAAGTTTCTCTCTCTAGGTGGGTTGATTTTTTAGGGGTTGGCAGAGAGAATTAAAAGCAGAAAACCCACCCCACCAGATCGATGAAATGCACATTTAATTTGCTTCTCACTAACTCACTCACTCAGTCAGTCAAGACGTGAATCCCACACACACGCACACACAAATTCCATTAGCACATCAAACCTCTCTCTCTCTCTCTACCATTGACCCTCTCTCTCTCTCTCTCTCCTCTTCCCTATCTTAGCTCCAACAGAAACAACGAAACAACCTGTTAGAAAAATGGCTCATTGACTTTTCTACTCTCATAGTCCCATTCATATACTCCCTCCCTTAGTGCTCTATTATTATTTCCATTAATCATTATTAGTTACTCTATCGCTAATCCCTCTCCGTGGGACCCACCCACCGAGGACGGAGGACTGAGGACGGAGAACGGACGACCTTTTCTCTCTCCTTCTCCTTGCTTTTGGTTGTACGAACTGTGTTTAGCTCAACTCAAGGTCAAAACTCAAAACACTTGAGCTGGCTTCGCTTCGAGCCTTGGCTTGGCTTCGCTTCTAAAAGCTGTCTTCTGTCCAAACCTGCAAAGTCAACCCATCCCCTTTTCCAAAACTACCCCTCCTATTTATGGTTTCTTAGATTATCTCCAACAACAAAATTCTTAATACCAATTTTTAGCTGAGTACCTATACATTTTAAAATATCTTTCTCTAAAAAAATTTCTCTCCAATATTTTTCATTCTTCCTCAATTCTTATATGGGTCTCACTATCAAATCATTTATTTTATTCCTACTACTTTCTTATTTTATACTTTTCAAATAAATACATTTATTTAACTTTAATTATTATATTTCATATTCAAATAATTTGTTTAAATAATAAAATAATTTATAAAAAATATATAACTCATAAATTATTTCATTTAATTTTAATTGATCAATATTTTATATTGTTCAAAAATAACCAAATCATAAAACGATTAGAAATTTACATAAAACTTTAAAATTAATAAATTACATAATTTGAAAGTTACATAAAATGAGAATACTTAAAATTACATAAAAACAATTCAAAAATAAGAATAATATAAAAATGTGAATCATTAAGATCAATCACTAGTTCTCACCGTAACGTTCTCATATATGTTTAACCAAGTCGGCTCGAAATTTATGATGTCGGTTGCTATCACGTAGCTCGTTATTTCGCTGCAGATATTCTTGAAATCGCGCTATTGACCCATGGTTGACTTGTGTGGGGCATATCATGTATCATCAATCCAGTTTGTAACGTGATCACCCTCATCCTCAATAATCGTTGTGCAAAATAATGCATGTTAGCATAATTTCTTTCAAGTTTTCTCTATACCAAAATCGAGCATGACCTCTTATAATAGCCCATCTCGATTGCAGTACACCAAATGCTCATTCGACATATTTTCTTGTAGCCTCTTGCATCTCCTTAAATTTCTTCCTTTTCGGATCCGCTGGGCATGAAAAGCTCTTCACAAAAGTAACCCAACTCGGATAAATTCCATCAGTGAGGTAATATCCTTTTACATACGTGTGTTATTAACTTCAAAATTGCACGACGGTGCATTTCATTCGAGTACGTTACTGAACAAAGGTGATTCGTATAGCACATTAAGATCATTACGAGAACTCACAACCCAAAAAAAAGCATGTCATATCCATAAATTTGCAAACGCAACTGCTTCAAGCACAAGTGTTGGCTTCCCATGATCTCTTGCCAAGCGACTGGATAATTTTTTCATTCTCAGTGCATACAATTAAGACTTCCTAACATACCTATAAAATCGTGCCTATGCTCGTGCATTTGAAGAAGTCGTTGTGTATCATTAGTATTTGGTCTTCTCAAATATTGATCTCCAAACAATTCAATAACACATCGACAAAAGTTCATCACGCAATCGATGGCAGATGTTTCACCCAATCGGAGGTACTTGTCTAGATGGTTGGCCGAAACTCCATAAGCCAATTATCGGATTGTCGCCGTGCATTTTTTAAGCGGTGACAAACTTCTTATTTTTGTTGCATCGAACCTCCATTGAAAATAACTTGAATGTTTCTTCAATTCACTAACTATCCGAAAAAAATACCTATTCGAAAGTGCCTACGGAATATATGATCGGGATACAATGGCAAAGTTGAGAAGTAATCATTGACAAGTTGAATGTGTTCGATTTCACACTTTCGATTTATATACCTCCTTTTTCCATTTGTCGATGTCTACTTTGGCCGCTTCAATTAGCTCTTTGTGGTGTTCAACAATCACCTTACACATTTCTTCGGTCACACTACCTTCAGAATTACTGCTTGTGGTAGAAGAAGTAAAATACAAAATAAAATGTTATAAGACAAGGTTTGTAGTTCGTCAATGCTACAAATACTTGTCATCTATATATAGATTATAAATTACAACGGTTACTTTTTACAACGGCTACTTTACAACGACTAGTTTTTACATAAAACAAGGAAAATTAAAATTATATAAAAAGGTCAATAATTAAGATTACATGAAACAAGGAAAATTAAAATTACATAAAAAGGTCAATAATTAAGATTACATAAATAAAACAAGGAAAATTAAAATTACATAAAAACGTCAATAATTAAGATTACATAAAACAAGAAATTTTAAAATTACATAAAAACGTTAATAATTAAGATTGCATAACAATGAAAATTAAAATTACATAAAAACGTGCATAATTAAAATTACATAAAACCATGAATAATTAAAGAAATACATAAAACAATTAAATTTAAATTTAAAGCCCTCCATTACTCAACTGTGCCATTATGAATTCACATGTGCGGGCATGTATGACAAGGTTTTCGGGAGTCATTTCACATGTATCTTTCATGAGAATTTTAACATCTTTTCGAACATTTCTTTATTCTTCGATATTGATCTCATCTTTTTAGCTTCCGCTTTAATAACCTTAGCATCCGTGATGATCTTCATGTTCGATACAAGTCTATCATGTTTTGTCATCTAACTCTTGTTTTATGTTAGATGTTGTGCATTTGTCTTTACCCTTCTTCTTTGCCGCCTTTTTTCAATCGGACGAGTGCGGGCATTGATTTCTTCTACATCAACACTAGTATTCGAATGGCCTATCTCAGACTCAGATGACCTTGCTTTTTTATTGATGTGAAGAATATTGCCTTATGGAGAAAATGATGGAGTATCTTTTAACATATTACAAACATGTTCGTAGGGAAAATGAATACCTTTTACTTGGCAATATTCCATGTAAGCATTGGAGAGTAAATCAGCATTGCTCTAACCGCTTTTATGAAGTCCCAAAAGCTTATTGTAGATTTGATTGAAGCTTCTCACCGATGGTTGAATTCTATTTAACCAATGTGGTCTCAACTTCACGCCAGTTCTCGACACTAATGAGTCTGGACGATATTGGTTGTAATATTCAATTATACGAATCCAATAGACACAACTATTTTGATTATTACCAACCGTAGCATCTTTTCCAACAGTATCCACAGTTCTTGCAATCGCAATGTCTTCTTCAGTTAACCATTTATCACGGGTCACCTCCGCTTTTGTCAATACCGGTTCCTCTTCCAAATCAATTGCACGTTGATTTGAGTCTCGGGAATGGATGATGGTGTAGACGGTTCCGAGGACATCGTTCCTAAACTTGTTATTTTTGATTCATTTGACGAAAAATCACAAGAAAGGTCTTGCATGAAATATTGGTGGCACATCGTTGGAGAAGCTTACAAATATGAGTAATTTTGTGCACCTTGAAATTTTCCAAAATTCGGAAACTAAGCATAATTTGGATAGACGGGTATTGTGAGACCCCGATTTCTGGTTAGCTTGATGTGCGTGCAATACTCATATTTCTTTCTTTGTTGATTGCATGATTGGGTTGTGAGAGAGTCTAGATGTGTGTGAGTGACCACATTGAGACCAAAACATTATTATGATATGCTTCATAGTTGTTGACTTGCTAAAGTCACAAGTCGTAACTCGACGTTAGTCGGAATGCGACTCGGTTGAGAGTTTACTTGCGTTGTTCATATTCGTGACCTCGGATAGGTCCTACATCTTTATATGATTGTTATGGACTTGTTTATATGTGTTAGACTTCAAGTTGGAGGTGTTCCTTGAGTCCATTGATGATTTGGATGCTTTGGAGATAGCGTTCGTCTTTATCGTGTAGTCGTTTGATCGTCTCGTCTTTCGGAGTTCTTATTCTCCTAGTTGTTGTTTAACTTCTTAGAAGTATTCAAGCATATTCATTGGTATCTTTACTTGCTTTAAGTCTCATACTATTGCTCGTATGATCGCTAGTTCATTCGTCGTTTCGTTTGCAAGTTATTGTGACTTGTTTCGGTTTCGTTTCGGGTTGTTTTGGGTTTTGTAACTTTTGTTCGGACATGTTTTTGACTTGATTTGAGTGTGGTTTCATCCTAGGATTGTTTGGGGTTGAGTTGGGGACCAATTGGACTTCATTTCAATCCTTTTTCTTCCTCCAGGACCAAGCGCCTGTACATTTTCCAGAAGGTGGCTTGGCCAGATTTAGGAGCAAGTGCTCGTTTGCCCAAAGGACCAAGCTATCGCTTGTCCCAGACTCTGCTTCGAGCAGATTTCCTGATTTGATGATTTTACCCATTTTGCCCTTAATGAACCCATTCCAAACCCTCCCTAATCCACCCTACTTAGTCCTAATTGAGTTCTAACATTGTTACTTAGTTTTAAGTGTGTTTTAAGTGGGAGTAATCAAGCCAATTATCAAGCCAAAATCAGATTTTTATAGTCCACATTGTTTGGATACTTGTCCCACTCAATTTTTGACTTCAATATAAGCCACAACCAGCCTTGGAAGCCTCATTTACTGCCTTCCTTCTTCAAAACATGAAAGGGAGTTCCATGGGAAAAAGCTAGGGTTTTTGGAGAGTTTGCTTGTGTTGCCTTAGCTCTTATTCTCCATTGTTCAAGTCAAGACCGTAGAATCGAAGTCATTCTCATCTACTTCATATATATTCGATTATATTTTGCTTTTCTTTGTTTGTGTGAAGATTGAAGGTAAGCTACTACTCCTCTTCTTTTGGATTTTGTGCTCCTTGACCCTAAGGAAAACAAAGGGCTTGCTATTTGAGGTCGATTAGTATACATGTATGCTTTGTGTGATTTTATCTTGTGTTTTGAAGAGTGAACTTGTTAAGAATCATGTGTAGGTTAACTTCTATGATTAATGAAGTATGTTATTAAGCTTCATTTTGTAAGTTTAGACTTTGAGCATGATAGTTATGTAATTGCCTAGGAATCTATGGTTGGACATGATTCTTATACACTAAATGATATTACTTGTGATATGAAACATTGTGGGGGTTTCCATTGAGTATTGATGAGCGATTGGAGTTACATATTGTTATATGTTTAAGGTTTGGGAACATGCTAGATGGACTTCCATTTTGGTTTTGAGCATAATAGATAAATTGTTATTTTGGATTACTTGCTTAGAATGTAATGATTGGCTTTAATGGATTAAGTTGATCTTCATGTATATTAAAGTAAGTTGTTCAACCCTAATTCATATGTTTAAGGTTGTAAGCATGTTAAATGAATTTCTATGTCGGTTTTGAGCATGTTAGATAAATTTATATTTTGGTTGAAAGCATGCTAGATAAAATTTTATCTTGTGATACATGTTTGAATTGTGATGATTGACTCTAATTAACAAGTGTTGATATATGAACCATGTTTGAGGATTTTGTTGGGCATGTGAAGATTATTTGGGTTACACAATGTTGTTAACCTTGAGAACTTAGCCATATTAGCTAATGAACATATGAGGGTTATGATGCAAATAGCTTCAACGCCATAAAATTTAGAAAGAGTAGAAATGACTCAACTGAGTCGATTATGAGATTAATATGAATATAGAGAATGCACTTGTGGAAAGTATAACAACTCCTACCAACTAATCGATGCACTTGGTGCTCCTTTTCGAATTCTGGCGCTTGTAATTTACTGTTACGTTTTTTTTTAGTGGTAAGGTGCAATGGTGATCTAATTCCAACCAGCTTGCATGACATTAACTCCACTATTCCACCTCTGATCTGTAAAACAAAAAAACAATCTTTTGTGAGTTTACGAGATCACACGAATATTTATTTATTTTATGAGGCAATCCAATGTCAAAAGGTAAAATGCAATTTAATCTAACTAGATTAATCTTGGGTCAAAATAAGGGTAATTTAAGATTTTTCAATCGTTTGAATAGTCATTAATTATTTTTTTAGCATAACATAGACAGTAATATATAATCCCTCCGTTCCGGGCAAAAGGTCATTATATTTTAGGAAAATTACACTTTTAATAGTCTATTAGTAATAAAATGATACTTTTATTCCTTAATTTTTGAAAGTCGGCTCTTTAAGTGAAACGTCACAAAATATAATAGTGGATTCTTTATCCGAAACGGATGAAGTATTATGGAAGTAGTTGTGCTTTGAAAATAGTACTGACTATATTTATTTATGATTTATGATAAGTTTAAAAATGTATTGTTATCCTCAATTGTTGTTCAATTTATTAGGAGTTTGGATAATTATTCATAGGGCTGGCAAAAAGTCTCATTTTCCCATCCCGATCCCGACCCGACATAATCTCGATCCCGACTTTGTCGGGATTTTTCCCGTCCCGACTTATTTCGGGACAGGATTCGGGAAATATATCAATCTCGTCGCGATTCCCGACTCATTCCGACTATTTTTTTTTTAATTTTTTAAAAATATTTTGAGTGTGTATACTGTATTGTTGTCATGCTAAAAGACTATCTTTCAAACAATGTCTATTTTGTGCTTGCTAAAATTACTTAATGGTATTTGTTAAATTTATTTTCACAATGTTATGGTTTTTTTTTTATCTATGATGTTTCTACACTTAGTACAACTCTTCTCCTGCGAGTGAGGGGTGCATTTTGTTCATAACGACAGATTCATCAATACTCACCATTAAGTAAATACTCAAGTATACTTGTAAATATACAATCTGAAATCTTAATCATAATAGAGACATTTAAAAATATTTTAGTGTCGGAGATATTGTTCATAAATATTAAAGTCGAGATTATGAGATTTTTATCTCCCGAACGGTTGAGATCCCGACACATCGGGATCCCGACATGTTGGATCTCGATACTTATCGTGAACGGGATCGGGAAGGAAATTAAAATCTCGAATTCTATTCGGGACGGGATCGGGATAAGGCTAATTGGGACGAGTCTCATCCCGATTCCACCCCTAATTATTCATACTCGTATTGTTCGTCAAACTGCTAGTACTACTAATTGAGCCCATTTTCGTCCATGTCCAAGCTAACAATGTTTTGTTTGGTCACTTCAAGAATTCAGGCTTAACGAAGTGTCTTCATTGTAGAAACCGATAATGTTTATGAATAATGGCGTAGCCTTTTCATTGATAGAATCAACTATTTATATATGTAGTTACAATTAGGGTTACACTAGGAGTGTGATACAAGAGACCTTTTACAAGGAATGAATCATAATAAGGAAACAACTATACAAGGTAGTAACTACTAAACACTAATTACAGTAAATAATTAATAAATATATTATTCTCTAATATGCCCTCGCAAGATGGACGCCCGAAAGGAGAGACCAATCTTGTGAAGTAATTGAAAAAGTGTTGGCGAGCAAGCGGCTTGGTAAGGGCATCGACCAACTGATCAATTGAGGAGACATGAGAGACATGTAATAGTCAATGCTGAACTTGTTGCCGAATGAAGTGAAAATCCAGGGCCACATGCTTCATGCGAATATGGAAGACTAGGTTGGATCACAGATTAGTGGCACCCACATTATCACAATAAATGATAGGTTGAGTCGAGGAGGTGATACCGAGCTCGGCGAGGAGAGACACAATCCAGCGGACTTCAGTAGTAGTGGCAGCCACTGCCCGGTATTCAGCTTCAGTCGAGGAGCGAGCAACAGTGTATTGTTTCTTGGAGCTCCAAGAGATCGGGTTGCTGTCAAGATAGATAATGTAGGCACTGGTGGATGTGTAGTCATCTTTGTTGCCTGGCCAGTCAGCATCAGTGAACGCATGTAGAGCTGGAGGAGACTGATGATGAAGAAGGATGTCCGCATCAATAAAACCACAGAGATACCTGATAACATACTTAACTGCATTACAGTGCTCTGTAGTCGGCCTATGCATGAACTGAAAGAGTTTGTTAAAGGCATAGGCGACATCAGGGCAAGTAAGGGACAGATACTAAAGACTCTCAACCATTGCTCGAAACTATGTAGGATCCGTGAGAGCAGTGCCCGACTGAAGTGTAAAAGTTGGCGAGGTGGCGAGGGGAGTAGCAAATGGGCGAGCATCTATCAAGCCCGTGCGAACAAGGAGATCGACAATGTACCCTCACTGGGAGAGCAGAAACCACTTGGTCGCTTAACAACTTCAACACCAAGGAAATAGTGAACATCACTGAGGTCCTTGAGCGAGAAACGACTAACGAGTAGAGAGATGAAGGTCTGAACTGTAGCGGGCTGGTTGCCAGTGATGATGATGTCATCCACATAGACAAGGAGATAGATGATGGTGCCCCATGTATGAAGTATGAACAACGACGTCTCGGCCATGTAATTTTTTTAAGTCGGAGGCAAGAAGAAACTGTCGCAATTCGTTGTACCATGCTCGGAGGAGCCTACTTGAGTCCATGGATGGCCTTGTGAAGCCGACATACATGTTGAGGGTTGTCATTGTCGATGAATCCCAGAGCTTAAGTCATGAATACTTTCTCAGAGAGAGAACCTTGGAGAAAGGCATTGCTCACATCGAGCTACTAGAGAGGCCATCCTCGGCAGACAGCCAGGGAGAGAACAAGTCTCACTGTAGTGGGTTTAACAATCGGACTGAAGGTCTCATGATAGTCAACACATGGTCGTTGGTGAAACCCCTTGGTAACTAGGCGAGCTTTGTAGTGATCAATGTTTCCATCAGCATGACGTTTGATGCGAAAAATCCATTTACAGCCAACAACATTGCGAGCTCCAACCGATGGAACCATGGCCCAAGTACCATTCCGAGTTAACGTATCATATTCCTCAGGCATGGCCTAGCGCCACTTGACATCTTTGAGCGCTTGAGTGACACATGTTGGTTCGATGTCCGCTGCTAGTTGAGCCGAAAGACTCAGTTTGGTGAACGACTTGTAGATATTATTCTTGGAGCGAGTAATAGCAGATGAGGTACTAGTAGCAAGCACGGATGCAACGGGCACAGTGTGATCTTCGGGCATGGGGCCAGGGGTCGAGGAAGTTTGAGCAGCGGGCACAAGAACTATCTCGGATTTAGCGGGCACAGTGCAATCCTCGGGCATGAGGCCATGGGCTGTGAAAGTTGGAGCAGCGAGCACAGGAACTATCTTGGGTTCAGCGGGCACAATGTTCTCCTCGGGCAGGTTGCTAGGTGCCGAGGAGGGTTGAGCAGTGGGCACATAACTGGTAGTGGGCAAGGTAGTGTTGAGGTGAGGTTGGTGTATGGGAGCTAAGATTAACCACATACTGATTAGTGCTAGGAGCAACTGGCAAGGAGTCACTAAAGCGGGCAGCAGACAGTGTGTATGAATCCGAGAATAGTTCATGAGGAGGTAACCAGGTGGTTCGAGTAGAGTCATTGGGGCGAGCAAGGTGGGTTGGCAATGGTGGACATGAGAAAGGTAGATTCAACAAAACGCACATGATGCGAGACGAACACCCTAGTGGTGCTCGGATCATAATAAAGATAGGCACTCTAAGTGAGCGAGTAACCAAAAAGACACGAGGGAATGGACCGAGCAGCGAAGTTTATGAGCTGAGTAAGGGTAGAGCCAAGGGTTGCAAAGGCAACCAAAAGCACAGATTTTAAAGTAATTAGGCGAAGACCCAAACAATTTCTTATAGGGAGAAAACATGTTGAGGGTGGGTGTGGGGAGCCGATTGATGAGGTAGGTCGCTGTTTGGAAAGAAAATGATCAGAAGGTCAGAAGAAGATAAGCCTTAGAGAGAAGAGAAAGATCGGTCTCAACAATATGGCGATGGCGACGTTCTGGGAACCCATTGTGTTCCGGAGTGTGGGGTGGCGAGGCGAGATGAGAGATGCCATTAGTGAACAGGTAAGCGGCCAAGCCAGTGTTCCGGGCAAGTCCCGTATACTTGCCTCCATTTTCCGAGTAAATTGTAACAATGGTAGTTTTGAAATAGTTTTCCACTAGGGCTTTAAAGCGGGGAAAGATGGTGGTAACCTCAGACTTTCGTTTGAGCAGGTATATAATGAGTGTAACGATCAACAAAAATCACATAGTATTTAAATTCATCAACAGAATGAAGTGGGGATGATCCAAACATCAGAGTAAGTGATTTGGAGTGGGGAGGTAGACACAATAGTAGATTGAGAGAAAGGAATTTTATGACTTTTATTGTATAAACAATCATTACAGTGCAATTGTCTAATGTGAGTAGTGTCTACGCGGAATTTTGTGGGAGGCGGTGACAGCAAGAGTGAGAAGGTTTTAGGAGCAAAGCTCTGATACCATGTAGAGACTGATAAAGTTTAGAAATAATGACATAACCTTTTCATTGATAGAATCACCTATTTATATAGGGATTTACAATTAGGGTTACATTAGTAGTGTGACACAAAAACCTTTACAAGTAAGTAATCATAATAAGAAAAGAAATATACAAGGTAGTAACTACTAAACACTAATTACAATAAATAATTAATAAATATATTATTATCTAATATTCATCACTTCAAATGGGTATCTCTTTAATTAACAAAGTATCTCCCAAAATCTAAAGAGAATCTACTGTGAATTTTTTTGCTTCAGTCATCGTTGGTGGAGGGACCAAAAATTTTGGCCAAAAGCAGAAGAAAACTCCCTCCTTTGGATTGACTCATTTAAACACTAAATAAAATTTTTCCAAAATTTAAAATTATTGGAGATAAAAATGGTGGGGTATGAAAGATTATTGGAGTTTGTGTCAAGTTAGTTGTGTGAATTTTTTGTTTGGGTAACTTATGTGGATCAAATTAATATTTATATTCATTTTTAATGAGTTAAATATCAAATGAGTGCCAAACTAAATACTCTGTTACACATGACCTTACTCCCTCCTAAATCACCTGTACCAAATTGAAGTTCTAGAAAACATTATGTATATATGCCATAAGTATGGGCAACCCATCTTCTCCACTAAAATAATAACCAAACAACAAGGTGTAGACACCCCAATTTCGTACCTCTGGTACATAACATTGACATGCGATATCAAGACATATTAAAATTTAACAAATGTCAAGTTACATGGTTTAAAAATGCAAAAGACAAAGCATGATGCGCAAAACAGTAAAATGCAAGGGCTAAAAGTGTCAAAAGAGGCTGAAGTTTGAAGCATGGGCGCTGCCACATCAGCCCCCTGGCGCGGCGCCCAAGGAGTGTGGTTCCGGCGCCAGGCTCTGCAACAGTACCCCGTGAGTTAACGCATTGCACAAATTCTCAAGCACGCGGTACAAGCTGGTGAAACACAGGATGAAATTCATATATCCCAGCGGTGTCCCTCTCTCAGCCTTATAAATAAGAGGCCTTGGGTTCATTTTCAGCACACAGAAAAATGCCCAAAGCTTTCAGCATTGTTGTTACGTTGTGAAAACAATGAGCGATCGTGAGATAGTGAGCGCCCCCTCCTATAAAGCCTCGAAGCTCTGCCAAATCTCCTCCAAACTCAAAACCAACCGGTCAAATTGAGCCTTAGCCCCCCAGCTAGGTTTCCACCCTATTTCCCCGGTCCAAAAATCTCGAAAAGAGCAGTTGCTCTACTAGAGTAAAAAGGTCAAATCCGTCAGAAGCAAGCAGTTGCTTTGCCCGATTTCCGCCAGCAGCAAGCAAACATCAGCAAAACGCAAGCAGTTGCTCCGCGCCGTTTGACGGTGCCCAGAAGCAACCTTCGGAAGCAGTCACCCTGCCCGAATCACAGCAACAGCAACAAAAAGACTTCATCCCCCGGAAGGACAGAGCGAGCACATCAACGCTCTTAAAGGTGAGCCTTTAAGAGTTTATTTTATAAAAAACTATTTTCCATCTGGCCCAATGTAAAAATATAAGTTGTTATGCTGTCCGAATTTATTTAGAAAATAGCATTAAAAAGAGTCATTATTATGACTAAATATTTTAAAATGTATTTGTAATGATTGGAAGGAGGCAACTGCAAGTCCGTAAATAATGTAGACATGGATATATTTGTTTTTAATGCTTTACTTATTTGCTAGAAAAATATAATAAAAAAGCATATTTTAGCCAAAAACTGTTTTTGAGACCGAAGGGGCGAGTTGGGTGCCTAGCACCTTCCCAACTCGTAACTTAGCCTCCGAACCCGTTTTTTGCATTCTCTGTTTTTATTTTTGGTTTTTTCTTTGTTTTCTCCTTAAAATAAAGACGACGACTCTGTCAAAACATTTTGGATCACAGTGAGGCATCGCAACATCCTTTCTTGCACTTTCCTGTTTTCCCCTATTCAAGGGAGAATGGGAATGAAAGGGTGATGTATTCCTGCATCCTGGTATCCCCTAAACAAGGGATAACTTGATACAGAGAACCCAAAGCACTCATAGCGATCCGAAATAGGCTTTAAGGCAATTTTCATAAAGTCCATAGTGGGGCCTGCAACATCCTTTCTTGCACTTTCCATTTTCCCCTGATGAATGAAAGGGTGATGAGATTCGGTATCCCTTAAACAAGGGATAACTTGATACAGAAAACCCAAACCTCTCATATTGAACCAAAAATCACTAAAGTGACCGAGGCGTATTCTACGCGCTTTTTGACAACACCCTTTTCGCATTTTTAATTTCGTCTTCCCCTAGACAAGAGAGGATGGAATGGAAAGCGTGATGTCCGTTCCGCACGTCGCGCCCCCTAGAAAAGGGAGCGTGGAGCGCGGGGCGCGAGCGCATCCCGGGGCACCCACACAAGGACATGGAGATCCCCTAAAATAACTAGTTATGTTCATATTATAAGTCCCAGCTTCCTTATAATTCAAAATAATTAAATAAAAAGTTGAATGAAATCTGAAACATTAATAAAAGAGTTTTACTAAACCTTTAAGGGGGTAACCCAGTGATAGAGCTGGGTGAAGTTCATGTTTGATCCGTTCACATTCTCTCTTAGGAAAACAATCATACAAAACAAATGAAATAAAGAGCTATGGCTTTGCTAACTCAACTGGCGTGAACATCCTAGAGATTCAGTGGGTAGTCTTGTTGTATGTCCAATTGGCGACTGAAAAGGTTACGAGGGGGTGAATAACCTTTGAAAACTTTTACAAAATATTGAATACGTTGAGCTATATAATGTTAAAACAGTTGGCAGTGGAATTAAAAAAATTAAATAGTACGCTCAATCTATTTTAAATGGGGAAAATTATCCAAATAATCATAGTATTATCCGTAGGTAACCGATTTGACCAACCACGTTACAATATCACAAATGTGACCAATGTACTCAGTAATTGGGTGCGATGTGGTCCTTGTCATTAATGCCCCATCCAATTTTGTAGCGAACCTGTTGACGTGAATTAACGGAGGGATTGTATGAAGGGTATTTTTGTCTTTCAATTGTACCCAGAAAGGTGGAATTGAAAGAAAAATGTTTGGAGAAGGAAGAGGGTGCAATTGAAAGATAAAAATATCCTTCTTACAGCCACTCTGTCAATCCACGTCAACAGGTTCACTACAAAATTGGATGGGACATTAATGACAAGGACCACATCGCACCCAATTACTGAGTGCATTGGTCACATTTAGGATATTGTAATGTTGTTGGTCAAATCGGTTACCTACGAATAGTACGATGATTATTTTGATAATTTATCCGTTTTAAATAGAGTTCCAACTTTGACTTAAGAACATAATTTAGCACAAGAGATAAGGTCATACACTATAACTGACTTAAGTTATGTCTACCTAATGCAACTTAAGTAAACAAAGGTTTCTTAAGCTCCTAGGTTGAATCAGTAGGTTCACCCACACGCAAACAATAAATAAATGAACACGAGATTTGAAGTGGTTCACATTTATGAATTAACTGCTATATCCACTATCTAGTTGGTCAGTCTTGAATTTTGAAATGCACTAATATTATTAATGAATCTAGATGATCACTTATAGATTAGTGTACGATCAAATACCGATGTTTGTGAGAAAAAATATTCTATAAAGAACGAATAAAACTCGTGTGGTTGGTACAATCAAATATCTCTCAAGAATAAATAGTTTGTAGGGTAACTTAGACAAAGTAAGATCACTAAGCTAGAACAAGTAAATGAATAATAAATGAATTGTTGTAAATTATCTTGTGAGCAGAGGCAGTTGAGATATATTGAGATGTATGTTGTTAGAGAGAAATGAATGATCTAGTTATTTTATTCACGAGTCTTCCAAGGATTTAAATAGTTGGAGAAGAAAGAGTGACCCTAAACGTAACACCAAAATCTCTAAACGTAACATTATTTAATGCATAAAATTACCTAAATACCCCTTTTAACATTTAATAGATACTCACTTTTGGTAAACACTTGCGGATGTTTTGTCCGAAATCGAAAAAATGCAAATCAACGGTTTTTTGTTCGTAATTGAAAAGAAAAAATAAACAGAATCAAAATCAATCTAATTCACATGTGATATCATGCGAATTAACAATGGAAATCAAATCAATAATGGTACGTAATTAAAATTACGTGAAGGGGGAGGGATGGAAGGGGTAGTATAGTTTAAATGTGAAGAGGGGTAGTAAAATAATTTTACCTTTTAAACGGTGTTACGTTTAGGGATTTTGGTATTACGTTTAGGTTTTCTTGAGAAGGAAATTGAACTGATGGAAAGACTTACTTTAAAAGGACAAAAGCTTCTATGCATTAAATGGGTAAGCGACTGACTAGTCACACAAGTTGACTACGAAAGACATTTAATATTATAACTGCAGACTGTCATTTTAAACAAATAAAACTACAAAATGATCGAAAATATTATAGACAACATAAATGAAGAAATGTTTGTTTTGGAAACGAGAATAGTTATACAACTAAATGCATAAATCTAGCATATGATATTCAAAGTAAGGGAAAAATAAAATGTTTATCGATAGCTTGATAGAGAGTATATACGACTTCCTTAAAATTTAAACTTTAGCCCGGTACGAATCAACTATGAGCAATAGATATTTGATGGAGTGTGGACCTGTTGACTTTAAGATAATGAAATGTTAAAAGATATAATAAATCTGGGTGATTATGAAATTACTATTTTAAGTGAATGGTTTTAAGCAAATCACAAATAAGATTAATCCTTGTACTACAATTTCATTTAGTAAATTAGTTTGTATATATTCTTGTCACTTTGTCTCCACCTTTATTTTGGAAATCTCCGTTCTGTTAGGCTTTTATTAACATCTGTAACAATTTTTATGCTTTATCTAATTTTAATTGAACGGGTGCAAGACATGGTAACCCTTGTATGATAGGAACGGGAAAATCTCTCTTGATCTTATAACTTCCTTTGTCAATTTGTACTAGCAACCTATCCCTTGATTCCTCAATTTTTACTTATAACCCGAAATCCCAATGAGAATTATATTATGGAGAGCACTTTTCCACCAAATTCATACTTGTTAAAGATCAACACATAACTCAATGCTAATATTCACCTAATTGTTCACATTACCTTTTTGTTGTTGTTGGAAAATCTATCTATATTATAAAAGAGCTCAGGGTCTAACTGATGGCCTTGATCGAATTGTGTTAAACACAACTAACGGTTCAGATTGATTCGTAAGTATGTGAGTTACAAATGAACCCCTTAGTTATGAGTTATGTTTGAATTACCTCTCTACAATTACATATAAAACATTCAGTTGTGTGTTTTGTTTGAATTACCCCGTCAGTTATGTGTTTTGTTTATCCGGACCATTCATTGAACTGATCTCATATTCATTTGTTAAATCTTTAACTTAATCCTTCTATCAATTGTACCTTTTGAAATTATAGGCACTATGTTAATTTTAATTGTTACTAATAAATATAATATGAGGTGTTAATCTATTTAATGATTATAGTAATTTAATCTCTTCTCTTGGTAATAAACATAAATATATGATAGTAGAAGTAAAAATCAACATCACTTTCTAATCAACGTGATTATGTGAGATACAATTCTTAATCTTAAATTCTTAGTTCAATTAGTTTGAATTATTATCTCAATTCAATTAGTTCCGATCAAGAGGATGGTGCTCTCATTTGGCTTGAATTACTAGGCTCGTAAGAAGGTACTAAAAGTCACATTCTTTTAGCTTGGAAAGAATACTATAACTTCATATTCCTTCCAAATGAGAGTTTTCGACATTCGTAGGTGCCAACCACTAATTATCAATGAGAAAGACAAATAAGACTTTTTCTTTCATTAAGCTACTTTCACATTAGATCGCATATGTCACTGTAGGAGCCAATTTTGAATGAGAATATTTAGGTATATTATTTCTTTCTTTGGTGGAAATTCAGAAGTCAGGATTGCCTATATTTCATAATAATTTATTTTTGATAGAAACACTTCTACAATGTATCAATAAATCTCAAATTCAAACTGCACCAATGCGAAGAAAGTGCTCTATGGAGTATAATCACAAATTATACACAAGTCAGTCACGTAGGGATAAAGTATTATTTTTAATCCTGATATCATTAATTAGTTCTCTCACTATTAATCCAGTACTATATATTGGGGGGGGGGTAGTTTTGGGTTAAAAATGTTATCTTTATTTTTTTAACAAGACGATAATAATACTACCTTATTTCTTGGTATAATTAGCGAGAGGATAAGGATCTTATTCGATTAACGCGAATTATTAGTCAAGACCGCTTATTGGGTACCAAACATCTAGTTTATTACTAATTTTCAGCCTTAATCCCAGCTACCAAACAGGTCCACAAATATAATTATAAAGGCCAAAATACGAATTACTCCCCAAGGTTTCCACCCAATCTCAAAGTGGTACCCAACCAAATGTTTCTGCCTAACTCATACCAAATTGTCCCATTTTGCACCTTAGCCCTAACGGGCGTTAGAAAACTAACAGAAAGTTAGCATGTGCATCTCACATGCAAGGGTAATTTAGTATTTTTCTTTAACCTTAGTTGGATACCACTTTGGGATTAAGTGGAAACCTTGGGGGGTAATTCGTATTTTGGCCAATTAAACTACTCCCTCCATTCTTGACAAAAAATCTAACATATTATTTTAGGATGTTTTACTTTAATTCAAAAAATAATGTTTATCATCTCCATAATATTTCAGCTTTACCCTCACAATTGCTATAAACTTATTGATTATGTTTAAAATATTTTTATAATTATGACTAATTTTTATATTATTTATATTTATATAACTCTTAACGATTAGATTTTCTAAATAGAGACTCGTTGGTGAAATTGAGAGAGTAGTTATTAATACTGCAATAGATAAACTCAGTAAAACTAGATTTTGTGCCCGTGCCTATGATACGATGCCAGTATGAGACGTGATCAATATATTGAGTGAGCATAATGAGAATAAATTAATATATGCTTAGAATTTTGTAGGGGTCAAATCAATGTACACTATATATAAAAAAAAAGATATCCCAAAAACTAAAGAAATAACACATTTTATTGGCTGTAAAATTTTGTAACTCATCCAAAAATAATATAATTAAACATCCAAAAACATTCTCTCTCTCTCTCTCTCTCTCCCTCCCACACACACACACCAACCCATAAAATAAATTGAATAAGACAGTGAACTAATAAAATATTATTCGAAATCGAAATCACAAAGATTTCAGACCAATGAAGGAAACTTAGCAGAAGTATATATAAAAAAAAGAAAAGAAATTAAAATACAAATATTTAAAATTACAAAAATAAATTATAGAACTTGCTAACAAATTTTCTTTTTAAAAAACATATCTAGGTCAGACAAAAATTAAGTTTTTTTTAACAACCATATACTATGATATACTCGTCCTTAATCCAATTTAAATAAAAAATACTGCCATCCTCTATCGTTTATATACACCAAAATCTCGATCTATACACACTGTCTCTCTTTAAACTCTCTCATCTTTCTGTTTCAACAAAAAAAGTGTGTTATCTTTATATTGTTTGTAATTTTTAAAATTCATGGATGGTTAGCCATCGTATTCGTGGGCGCGTCTCAATATCAATATCAAATAATTAAAAAGATTGTTATGTTTGAGTATAATAAATACAAATATTTAAAATTATAAAAATCAATTATAGAAATTACGAACAAATTTTTTTAAAAAATATCCAGGCCGGACATAAATGAAATTAAGATTAAGTTGATTACGATAACAATTAATTAAAAAACGATTTACTAAATATTTGTAAAACAGTTGAACTGCCCGGCCCAGTTGGCCCAAGTCAGGGGTCACGTGCCAGGCAGATGAACATTGACCGGACAAACGGGCAAGCCGATAACTTCAACCAAGTAAGTGATCAGCGAGCTGGGGGCTCGATTAACGAGCAAGACAGATATGCGAGCATGATTACCTATGCTCGTCAATACGAGCCGCCATCAGTTGAGGACATTCGTGTCTGGGAAAGATCAATGTAACGGTTGAGGGCGATCACGTCCGAGCAGGAGTTCCAGTTAGCAGTAATGACCGGGAAATTCCTTACTTAAAACATCGTTATTAGTGGGCTCGTTAATGTGCTTGTCATTAAAGACCACGTCCGTTTATGGGTAGTTAATGACGATCATGGGAAGTTAATGTCAATTATGGGCAGTTATTAACGGTTACCAGCAGTTATGCCTTCCGGTAAGTATAAAACCTTGGAAAATGAAGAAGAAAGGTATGCACAATCTAATTCTCTAGCTGAAACTCTGCCAAATTGCTTTCTTATTGTTGGATCTTGTACTGATTCACACACCGGAGGGCCTTTGCAGGGAGTGCCCCTGCCCAGTTCACGTTTATTCTTTCTCATTGCAGAGTTGGGCATCGAAGATCTAAGGACACGTTGAAAGCCAGTGTCCAGATTGGGCTTATACAGTGCATCCTAATTTCTTGGACGCATCAGTTGGTTCCGTTGTCGGGAAACGAAGTTTTTGCGGCAGAAAGTTTGTAAGTTTGGGTATTTGTTTCTTTGAAGCTTTAACAATGGCGGAGAATGGAGTTAATGGTGGCATTGGTAGTCGTCGGGAAGAGGTGCACCCGAATCCTAGCCTTAATCACGCTGCGGGGAATAATCCTCCACCGCCTCATGATGCACGCCATCAGCTTAATCAGAGGCGTGGGGTTGATTCGTTGGCTAGGAGTGCTGAAGCCGCAGTCGGCTTAGCTCATGAATTTCGAGAGGAGGCTTTGCGTCAACGAGCTATTTACTTGGGCCAGATGCATCAGCTTAACCTACAATTGATTGCAATGGGTAAGCCACCATTGCCCATTGAGCTAGATCCATTACCGGCCTTGTCGCCTCCGAGCCAGCGGGGTTTCACGCATCGGGAATCGATGAATCCTGCGCTCATTCATTCTCACCACTTGCAATGGATCCAAAGGCGCGCGACCACGGGCAAGAAGCTAACCATAGGGTGGTCCCCAGTGTTCATTCAAGGTTGGGTCCACGAAGTTGGAGAGGATTCGGCTCAATCTCGCTGCCGCCGCGCTCGCCTCGCCACCAAGGTCACATGCTCGCAGGTTTCGTTCACCTTCGCCGCGGCGATCTCGTGCTCATAGTC
This sequence comes from Codonopsis lanceolata, assembly GCA_013146195.2. Lineage (NCBI taxonomy): Eukaryota > Viridiplantae > Streptophyta > Magnoliopsida > Asterales > Campanulaceae > Codonopsis > Codonopsis lanceolata. The sequence continues at coordinate 52,885,834 of CM028383.1, forward strand.
GTCGCTCGCGATCACCAAGGGGGTCTTACGTTCATCGACGCAGAACTCCCTCTCCTAAGCGATCTCATCATTCTCATTATTCCCAAGGAAAAAGGGACCTGCATCAATCACCAAGACATTGGGGCTCGGGCTCAGTGGCGCAGCCGGGGCTCTTCAAGCCGCGCGCTATGGGACCCCCCTGCCCCTCCTATGCCTATGACACAGCCTCAGCTCGGGGGTGGTTTGCCTGCAACCATAAATATGCAGGATTTCGAGGAATTGAAGCGTCGAATGGAAGCCTGGGAACAAGGCAAGGCTCTGGATGACAATTTCTTGGGCACGTCAGCCAGCCCGCTCGCTCCCTGGATTGAGAATGCTCCGCCAGCACAGGGGCTTATATTTCCAAACATTAAGGAGTACACGGGCAAAACTAAGGCGAGAGATTGGCTGATGTCTTTTGAATCGCAAATCGGCTTGGTGACTTCAGATGAAGCTCTAAAGATTAGGGCTTTTGTTGGAGCACTGCAGGGGAAAGCTCTAGCTTGGATGGGAGCATTGCCACGGCGCTCGATTAACAATTGGGCTGATCTGCGGGCAAGGTTTTTTGGCCGATTTTGGAACGGCAGGCACGTTGGCAAAGACAAGGGCCGACTTGTCCAAGGTTAAACAAGGTGCACACGAGTCAACAGCGAGCTACCTTGAGAGGTTTACCAAGGTCTTAGAGCAAGTTCATGGTCTGACCGAATAGGAGGTAACCTTATGCTTCGAAACTGGTTTGCTCGAAGGCGAAGGGGGCTTACGATCAGAGCTGAGCATGCGTGAGCCAAAAACCCAAGCGGAGATGCTTATGCGAGCACAAAAGTGGTGTGCCGGGGAGACGGCAAAAAAGGAGAAGAAAAAGGAGAGTGGTGAAGCTACAGGAATTTCTAAAGGAAATGGCCAGGTGGGTAGTGGCGGCTACAATAAAAGCAAGTCCCGGTATGATCGGCCAAAGGAATTTCTCCGCGAATCAGATTTGACTCCACTCAACACGCTACGCGAAGACATCATGTATGAGATAAGGAATGAGCTTCCTAATCCACCTCGCATGAATCCAGCGACTGCCGGCGAAAGGGATCAGACGAAGTGGTGTGCTTATCATGATGACTATGGGCATACTACGGAGGAATGCTGGTCATTGAAGAAAGTCATTCAGAAGTTGATCAATGAGGGGTGGCTAGATCGCTTCAAGCGAGATGGAGGCAATAGAGGGAATGCTCCTAGACGAGAAGCCCCGCCGATCAGAGGGGTGATCAATGTGATAATGGACGAAGAGCCTACACCGACTCAGCTCGAAAAACAAATATACTCATTGTCCAAGGCGGTGGATCGACCTGCTACTTTGCAAGATGGGGAACAAGCATTCGCTTTACTCGTAGCTAGCCGGGCAGTAGTGTAGCAAAGCGTAGCGTCCTTGATAGTTCTCAAAGATTAGTGGACGGCCGGTCGTATGTAATTTTGGTGGACACGAAGATGCCGAGATGTGATGTATTATTCTTGTTTTAAGGGGCTCGAATTGAGTGATGATCGTTTGAAGCCGTATGCTGGGACATTGGAAGGATTCACCAACCATAAGGTCCCGGTTAAAGGTACAGTCGAGCTAGAAGTGTTCATCGGCGAGGGGAGCAAAACGCGAGCAGAAAAGATCACTTTCATGGTGATTGACTTGAAGTCCCCGTATAGCATAATCCTGGGTGTGCCGAGCATGGCAAAATTTCAGATGGTGGCATCAATCCCGCATCGCCGAGCTAAGTTCTACACGATCGTGAGTTGGGACGCCACGAAGCCGCCTGTAGCAGCTGAGTATGTGCGTGATACTGAGGAAAAGCAGTTGACCTTAGAGACTAAGCGAGCAAAAGATAACCGTTAGTATTTAAGGAAACTTCACATGTGATCGGGACCATCAAGAGTTGCGATGGTACAAGAAGATTTAGAGATGGTTGCAGCTCTATGCCGACATTGAAGTCGGGGAGCAAAGTGAGAATGAAGTAGATATGGATTTGACCATGAGCCAAGTTATTGCTGAGTCCGAAGTCATCCTCTTGCCGACATGAAGTCTGGGAGCGAGTCAACAACAGATGAGGTTGAAGAAGTCGTGGACCATCCTTTGCCGATTGACATCTGAGGGATTGGAAGAGCAAGCCGGGAAGAGCAATCGCCTTGATAAGGCCGAGGATCGAGCCGAGGAAGATGAAAAGGTGGAGTGTGACACGCCCAAACGCGATGAGCCAGAGTTCACGCCAGACGAGCTTGAGGAGGTGATCATCAATTCCCGCCTATCCCGAGCAGAAGATAAAAATCTAGGCCTCGACAAATGAAGCGAGAGCGAATTTGATTAAGCAATTACAAGACAAGCCTGATGTTTTTGCTTGGCGACCCGAGGACACGCAGTGGGGTAAGCGAGACCGTGGCTTTGCACACTAGTTGAATGTCGATCCAAATTTTCGACCAATTCAAAGAAATGACCTCGAGTTTACTTCGGTGGAAAAGGATCAGCGATCGTGGGGAAGAGGTCGAAGTTCGCTCAATGCCGACATATTGAGGAGATACATTACCCAACCCGGTTGGTGGCTAATGTAGTTATGGTAAAGAAGTCTAATGGAAAGTGGACGGATGTGTGTTGATTTCACTGATCCGAATAAAGCTTGCCCGAAGGATTGCTATCCTCTCGCCGAGAATCGACAAGTTGGTGGACGCCATTGCGTGGTTCGAGCTCCTCGCTTTATAGATGCCTATTCTCGGTATCACCAGTGAAGATGAATGAGCAGATAAGGCTCGACAGCCTTTCCGAGCAAAGGGGGTTATATCGTTATAAGATGATGCCTTTCGGCTTGAAGAATGCCGAGCCACCTACCAAAGGATGGTGAATAAGGTGTTTAGCTCGCAATGAGAAATGTGGAAGCCTATATCGATGATATGGTGGTCAAGACTAAAGGGCGTGAGCACACGTAAGACCGGGCGAGACCTTCGCCAATCTCGTGAAGAATAGTATGAAGTTGAACCCGAGCAAATGTGTGTTCGGGTAAAGGCGTGCAAGTTCCTGCTTTATGGTGACCGAGAGGGGCATCGAGGCTAATCCCGAGAAAATCAAGGCATTGGTCACTATGAAGCTTCCCCGCCGCATTAAGGATGTACAGAGGCTTAATGGTAGGTGTGATTGCTCTTGGACGGTTTATCTCAAGATCTCAGAGCGGTGCTTGCCTTTCTTCAAAGTTCTTCGAGGTAACAAGGGGTTTGAATGGACTGGACTTGAGTGCCGTAAAGCTTTCAAGACTTGGTGAAATATTTGGGAAGTCCACCTTGCCGAGCCTGGCCTTCTGGTGAAAAGTTGTTTGTTTATCTAGCCTACCGAAAGCAAAGCGCTGCTCGTTAGTTAGGAGGAATGCAATGTACAAAAGCCTGTCTATTATGTTTCAAAAGCCCTCACTGATGTAGAGGGAAGATATTTTAATGCAGAAAAGTTGGCTTATTCGCTTGTTGTCGCTGCCCGGAAACTTCGAGCTTATTTTTCTGCGCACTCGATTGTTGTGGTACAATCGATTTGCCTTGAGAAAGATTTTGCACAAGCGACACTTCTCGGTCGCTTACTCACTTGGTCGATCGAGTTAACCGAAGTTTGATATTGACTATCGCCTCTCGGCGAGCAATCAAGGCACAAGTTTTAGCAGATTTTGTGGATGAAACAAGCTTCAAGGATTCTGGCGAGGAAGAAGTAGCGGGTAAAACAACAACGACGAGCAGGGTAAGTCCAAAGCCAAGACCAGAATATTGTTGGGAGCTTCATGTTGATGGCTCAGCTAGCCGATTTGGAAGTGGCGCCGGGCTGGTGTTAGTCCCACCAGAACAAGATGTAGAATTTGAGAAAGCATTGCGCTTCAAATTTTCCAACAATCAGCCGAATATGAAGCTTTAATTGCCGGGCTCGAGCTCGCACAGACATTGGAGTGCGGCGTTGGTTGTATATTGTGATTCTCGCTGGTGGTGAATCAAGTCAAGGGCGATTATGCGGTTCACCATCCGATCTGGTTGGTTCGTTATGTGCGATGGTGAAGGAAATTTTAAAGGACTTTGATTATCGGAGCTGGTGAGAATTGCCTGAAGATAACATGCGAGCTGATTATTTGTCGAAGATGGCTGAGGATGAAATTCAGTCCTTGCATCCTGGAGTCATGATCGAGCATTTGGAAGTTCCTGTTATTGAAAAGGAAGCGATTATGGATATTGAGCCGGCTCCAAAGTGTTGGATAGATGATCTTCGGGCCTACATCGAGCAGGGGGTATTACCCGAGGACAAAAAGGAAGCTAGAACCATCCAGAAGCGATCATGTCGCTACATTGTTTTGGATAACATTTTATACCGGAGATCCTACACCCGACCTCCGCTGAGGTGCGTGCGACCGAGATGACGGAAGGAATTTAGGAGAGGTGCATGAAGGCAGATGTGGAGGTCACCCTGGTCAGCGGTCATTAGCGGAGAAAGTCTTGGCAGCTGGATTCTATTGGATTACACTACGGCGAGATGCCGAGATGTATGTTCGCCGATGTGACAAATGTCAGCGTTACGCGGACATTCCACGCTTGCCATCTACCGAGCAGACTCCTGTTATAGCCTCATGGCCGTTCGATATGTGGGGGATAGATTTAATTGGTCCTTTTCCCGTGGCTCGGTCAAAATTTAAGTATGCAGTGGTGGCTGTTGATTATTTTACAAAGTGGGTGGAGGCAAAGCCCTTGGCGACCATAAGTGAGGTTAATGTCATCGACTTTGTTCATGAACACATATGGTGCCGGTTTGGGGTCCCGCGAGCAATTGTGTCTGATCATGGGACTCGCTCAAAAGTTTACTAAAGCATGCGAGCGCATGCGGTGAAGCATTGGCAATCGTCAGTAGCGTATCCCCAAGGCAATGGGCAAGCTGAAGCTGCGAATAAACAAATCCTGCATGTTCTAAAACGAAATTTGGAGGATAAGGCAGGAAGATGGGTAGACGAGCTGCCTTCAGCCTTATGGGCGGTTAGAACAACAGTTAGGGGTCCAACAGGAGAGACAGCTTTCTCTTTAGCATATGGTCTCGATGCTATGGCTCGTGGAAATGTATTTACCTACTCATGTGGTTTTGCATTATGACATCGAAGTCTAATGAGGCAATGGGCAAATGATTTGGATTTGTTGGAGGAAAAACGACTGGAAGCTAAGATGACAATGGCAAATTATAAGCAGCGAGCAAAAGCCCACCACGATAAAAGGGTTCGTGGTCGATCTTTTGCTGCGGGGGATTGGGTCCTCCGTAAGATTGAGGCAACGGGTCATCGAGCTGAGTGGGCAAAGCTATCACCAAATTGGGAAGGGCCTTTTCAGATTTCAAGGATCATTAAGGAAGGCACTTACATGTTGCGAACAGAGGATGGTGACGAACTAAAGCATCCATGGCATGCGGATCATTTGAAGAAATACTATTGGTAATTGACTTGCAATATGTAATTCTTTGATCCTTTTCTTATATCAAATAGTAATGATGAAACTCGGGTGTCCTTTCAACTTTGCGTTTGGAAGATGGTCTTCGAGTTGTTTTTTTTATCGTTTTCTCGATTATTCTCTTTATCGAGCATGAGATGATTTTTGCTCGATAAGGAGTTGGTGTTCGAGTTAAGTGTTTCTCGATCATTTTTTTTCGAGCATAAAGGGCTTTATGCTCGAGAAGAGAGTTGGTTTGAGGGGTGAGGTTTTCCTGGTGCTCGATTATTCTCTTTTTACGAGCATAGAGAGCTCTATGCTCGTAAAAGGAGTTGGTGTTCGAGCGAGATAGTTTGGCTATTAGTGATTGCTCTTGTTTGAGTAAAGGATATCTTTGCTCGGGAAAAATTTAGACATACAAAAGCAGTCATTCAAAAAGAAAAGTGAGTTGCAGAAATATTACAGACTTGAAAAGTAAATTGTTTGTGGAACAAGGCACGGAGGCAAGAAAGGCACGCAGGCCCTAATAGTGTTTTCACGCACAAGGAGCAGCATTGTGGTTCTCGTTTGTTGGGGTTGGTTCGTGGATTTCTTCGGTAGTAGTTTCTAGGATGATTACTTCATCGTCGGCCTGGTTGGGAGCAGTCTAGCTCATCTGTTGAGGGGGGAGCTTGGGACCCCCAGATTTGGGTCATTAATTCGGTAACAGTGGGGTTGGTAACCGGAGGTGGATTCCATGGAGACAGGCCCTTCTCGACATCTGCTTCGGTCAGTGATTCCAGTTCATCTTCGTTGAAGGGCACGAGGGCATGACCAGGGCGGGCAGACAAGCTGAATAATGGGTTGGCTCCCCATTCAGCGAGTTGCTCGGGTCGGATCTCCAGCCCGCTGCAAGCAATTTTGCCTCAGAATATGGTTCATGCCCTGCAAAAAGAACGGATAGGCCTCACCTTCAACGCAATTGGCGAAGTCGTCAGAGCTCTTATAATCTTCGATGATCTTTTGTTTTTGCTCTTCGCTTGTCAAAGAGCCGACTCCAACTTCGCCGAGATCGCGAACATGGCATTAGCAGCCTCCAGTCACTCGGCAAGAGCGAAGCTTCGCACCCCTGCTATGTTATTCAGTGCGCTCAGATTTTGGAGAGTTGTAGCTGGGATTCCAGGGTTTTCTTCTCGGCTTCGATTTGGGAGAGCTCGGTCACCTTGCTCGTAAGGGATTCCTCCGTACTCTTGAGGTCAGCTCGAATGGAGTTGATTTTTTCCTCCAAATCATTTTTCTCAGCGGTGAGGATATTGTTGGCATTGAGGTTGGTTATCAGGCGTTCATACATCAAGATCGATTTGTTGGCAATCTGCAAGAAAAGATGTTAATCAAGAGAGAGAGAGAGTGCAAGGACAATAAGGTTGTAGGAAGAAAGCATTACCTCAGTCATGCACATTCTCATTTCGCCGATCAAGACAGAGCTCGCTTGATCGGCATACTTCTGTTGGACCCCACTATGAAGAAGTCGCTTCATCGCACCAAGCCGGCAAAGGGCTTGAAAGCCGCCTTTTGTTGATATTGACATTGTTGAGGTCGGGTACATTGGCGAGCTCCCCTGCAAATGGCCTTCTACCGATCATCATCGCATGACGAAATTGTCTCTCTGCCAGGATGGGATGTTCACCTCGACCGCAACTTTTTCTGCTCGACGTCTTGTCTTTCTTGGGCTCTCACTCGGTTCAACATTTATGACAGGAGGGACGCTTGCAGCTTCACGCAACAATCGGCATAGTAGTTGGTGCAGTTGGCCGACTCGTGTTGATTACGCTTTGTCCCGCTACCGAAGTGTTGGCGTGACAAGGAAGACTGACAACAGCTGGGTTGAAAGATGCTTAGCTCGCTTGTTTGAGCTTTTCTTAGCAGCTTGCATGAATTTGCTAACGTCAGTTAATTGCCTCATATCTGCATAAGTTAAAACGAGTATTAAAGAGAAGAAGACATGGATTTGCAAGGATAATAAGGAAAGATGCAGTCGAAGTGTTAACCAGTCAGCGAGAAAGAAGGTCGGCAGAGAGCTCCGGTGCGAGCATATTCCTCGCACTCATTAGGGAATTTTTTTCCCATGACAAGAGCCCCAGTACGGATGAGGAGTCTCAGGATCAAAGACAACTCGAGGTTCAACTCCTTCAATGGGTAGGTAGGAGATTCCAGCTAATCGTAGAAGCCCGAGGTCAGAAGTAAGAGTTCGCCGCCACCAAGCACAAAATCTTGTCCAACTCGCCCTTCCTTCGCTCCAAGTAAAGTCCTAAAGGCTTTAGCTATCCTGGGTTCGCCATTGCGATAAGCATTCTTGTCATGGTCGGGGAGTCCATAATCGCTGAGGTATGGAGCAAAAGGCTAACCAATGCTCGATTCAACGAGCAAGGCCTTTGAGTCCCAACCATCGACTTTGTTGGGTCCTTCATTGAGGAGTTTGAAACCGTGGTTCGACCGACTACTGATGCGACCAGACTTCTTGTCTAAGGAGAGAAGGAAGAATTTCCGAAATAAGGTCATGTCGGGTTCAAACCCGAGCGACCTGCAAGCAACAGTGAAGGAAACTAAGAACCTAACTGTAGTTAAGGTTAAGTCGCAAGGGAGAGTATTGGAAGCATTCAGTAGTTCAACGATAAATGGGTCAAGAGGGAGGCGAAGTCCAACCAGAAAGAAGTCAAAATAGAACACCTCTTGTCCCCTTGGAAATTGTGGCCTTTGGTGTCTATGTCCAAGTCAAAAGCACGAACTCGGTAAAGTTTGGGGTCAATTCCTAGAGAGTAGAACCAGGTGCTGACCTCTTCCTCGGAATTCAAATCTTCCCACCTGATTGAAGGGGAAGAATATGAGGAGGCAGGAACAAACAAAGTTTGGCTTGGCCCAGGTGGTTGACTGTTTAAGCAGGGAGGATTTTCTACTCGCACGGTTTCATAAGGAACTTGGGAGTTACTATTTACTCCTTGCTCGCCTGCTTGTAAGGGTTTTCGTCGGCGAATAATAAGGGGAATCTCTTCTTGCTCGCTCTCTTTAGAAGATGAAGTCGAAGACGGATGGATTTCTTCTGGCGCTCCATGGTCGTAACTCTGGCCTTCAATTTCTGAAATAGTTTCTTCGCTAGACATCCTACAGGAAGAGGAATCGAGAAGTGCAGGTTAGACATTGATTGGGTGAGGTATGACAAAAGTGAAATTGACTGTGGTAAACAGGTTGTGAGATCAGTAAACAGGGTACTGATCATAGATTCCTCGATTCCCTTGGTTTGGCTTGGAACAGTTGACAGACAGTGAAAAGCAAAATGGATTGGACATGGGTTTGTTACATCCATGGGTTTGAGTAATTCGTTGAGAATTGAAGAGGGTTTAAACAGCATAAACCCTAATTTGAAATTCAAAAGAAAAAGACACAATTGGACATTGAAGGGGGAAGAGTGAAGTACCTGGTAGCTTCTGGGGATCTTGATTTCGGTTTCGGAGGTTTCGTGAGAAATTGAATCCGAAAACTGGTTCGTGGTGAGAGTCTGCAGAATTCTTCAATGGGTTTTTCTCTCAAGGTTTTCTTCTGGAATTCGTAAGGCGTAAGGTTTGGAAAGGGGATGAATTTTGCCCTTTATACTCACCAAAACCGCCGGTTTGAGGGAATGAATCATTAGGCTCGAAGGCGGGCCGTGAGCAGGCACTTAATGAGGCGTGGCGGGCTGTTTTCTCAGGGTTGGCGGCTGACGGCTCGAATTTCAGAAAATGTTTCCTTTAAAAACGTCTTTTGGGAAGCCGTCCATTCGAATTTAGGCTCCAAGATTATTTGGGTTACGTATTTGAAAGAGTTGATTATTATGGAAACTGCTCTTCGAATTTTTTGGGCTCCTCCTCGTCACCAGCATGAATGCTAGGTGAAACAAGGAGTAGGGGGCTACTGAACTGCTCGGCCCAATAGGCCCAAGCCATGAGTCACGTGTCAAACATGTGGGCTTCATCCGAGCAAGCGAGCAAAGCCTTCATCCGAGCAAGCGAGCAAAGCTTTGGCTTTTATCAGGAGAGTTACCTACGAGCTGGGGGCTCGACTAGCGAGCAAGACTGATATGCAGGCATGATTGCTTATGCTCGTTAACACGAGCCGTCGTTAGATGAGGACATTTGTGTCAGGAAAGATCAATAACGAGATTGAGGCGGTCACGTCCAAATAGCAGAGTTCCGCTTAGCGAATGATCGGGAATTCCTTATTTAAATCATCGTTATTAGTGGGCTAGTTAATGTGCCTGCCATTAAAGGCCACGTCCATTTATGGGCAGTTAATGATGATCATGGGCAGTTAATGGCGATCATGGGCAGTTAATGTCAATTATGGGAGGTTATTAATGGTTATCGGCAGTTATGCCTTCCGGTAAGTATAAAAACCTTGGAAAATGAAGGAGAAAGGTATGTGCAATCTTATTCTCTAGCCGAAACTCTGCCAAATTGATTACTCACCTGTTGAATCGGATACTGATTCTTACGCCGGAGGGCCTTTGCAGGGAGTGCCCCTGCCCAGTTCACGTTTATTCTTTCTCATTGCAGAGTTGGGCTCTGAGGATCTAAGGACACGTTGAAAGCCAGGTGTCCAGATTGGGCTTATACAGTGCATCCTAATTTCTTGGACGCATCAGATATATTTAGTACCATACGAAATGTTTTAAAGGAGGCACCGATTTTAAAATCTATCAGACTTTAATAGTTTTAATCAATTGAAACACGTCTGAATCAATTGTGATAAAATCTATCCGCAAATAAAAAAAATTTACCATGAAAATTTGAAGTACTAATCAAGTGAAACACATTAAAATCAAATGAGATAAAATTTATCTGATATTACCCGATTTTAACAGCAAAAAATGGTAAAAAAAACTTTTACCATGTAAAAAGGAGACACCTGTTTTAAAGTCTGTCAGATTTTAATTTTTGACAGGAAAAAAAGAATTTATATGGATATATTTAGTACCATATGCATGGTTTTAATAGTTTTTTTTTATTTGCAAAAATTATTTATAATAAGATGATTTTCTAAGCTTGTAAGAAATAAATAATTTTTTTAATTAGAATATTTTGAAAAAAAAAAAGGTAAATATTCAAAATTGATCATGTAGTCATGTAGTTGAAAGATTAAAATTTGTGAGATTTGATAAAATCTATCCGCAAAAAAAAAGTATCATAAAAATTTGGAGTTCTAATCAAGTGAAACTTGTTTAAATCAAATGTTATAAAATATGTCCGGTATTAACCGATTTTTGCAGAAAAAAATGGTAAAAAAAAACTTTTTGCATGTATAAAGGAGGCACCAGTTTTAAAATCTATCCGATTTTAATTTTTGGTAGGAAAAAAAATTATAAACTTGTATAGAAGGTGACACGTGGAATCACATAATTCTATTAAAACTTTAAGCGTACAACAGAAACTCGTCATGCGGTAGTAACGACTTCTGTTTTAATAATAGTTAATAGATAATTAATCTATTAGTAACTAATAATTAATAATTATATATTAGTAGAAGAACAAATAGCATATAATTATCCAGTGGATAATTTGTATAAATTAAAAATTTTGAAAATAAAAAGAGATGGAAATAGAAGAGTTTTAGTAAAATTAAATTTGTATAAATTTTATAGGATAAAATCTAGTTTAATTAAGTGATATTTGAAAAAAAAACCAAAATTCTAAATCTCTATCATAAATTTGCTCGTAAAATTATATCCTATATTTGTTTTATCTTATCAAATTAGTTTTAGTAATTTTATCATATATAATTAAATTTTGAATTTTTTATCTTAAACTAATCGTTTTTGAAAAAGAAAAAAACTTTTATCATTTCGAAGGTGACACGTGGTAGCAAAAAATCTCTTTAAAACTTTTAGTTTTTCACAGAAAGTCGTCATATGGCCACATTAACTTTTGTTTTAGTAATAGTTATAGACTAGTTTACACCTGTATAATGCACAGATCAAATAATATTTTTGTTTGCAAAAGTTATTTATATTAAGATGATTTTCTAAACTTGTTATAATTAATTAAAATTTAAAACTTTGAACAAATATAAAATAACGTATATATTAAAATTTTTCCATAAATGGGTAATTGAAAGATGCGTATGAATTTTATGTAAAAAAAGAATTTAAGAAAATAAAGTAATTAATAAATAATGTTTATCGATTAATTAGTAATTTTCTGGTAAAATTGATAATTTTAACAAAAACTCTTCATGTGTTAGTACTAACATCTGTTAGTAGTAAGTAATAAGAATTAAACTTTCATTCACCAGCGGTGTAGAATCTTTTTTACACAAACGACTTTTTGAATATGACACGTGGGTAACCAAAATTTTAGTAAATCAAGACAAATGTTTTGATTGACACGTGTCATGATCTAAGGGCTGATTGTGTAAAAAAAAATTGGTGGATGAAAACTTTATCAATTAATAGTTAATAGATTTATATTAATAGAAAAAAGGTTAAAATAAACTTGTCTCATAAGTTGTATAAATAAAATAGTTGGAAAATGAAAACTGATGAGAATCAAAAAATTTCAGTCAAATTAAACTTGTATAAATAAAATAGAATAAACTCTAGTTTTAAATCTATATTATAAAACAGCTAGGTAATTGATTAGGACTATTCAAAGTTTGAGATTAAATTATTTTAAAAAATTTAACGGTTGAGATTCAATCTCACATTCACATGTGTGAGTAGTTATCAATTTTTAACTTCATATTACAAGTCACCCCCATATAATTAATATTATGAGCAGTCAACTCTTTTTCTTCTACTTATGTTTTATCTTTATATTAGAAAGTCACACCATGCGATTAATCTTCTAAACAGTCACCCCTTATAAAACATCAATCCCTCAACTTTCACTTGAAGCAATGTATCTTTCAACAGTAATATTTTTTTAAAAAATTGCATCTTCTATTTAGACACTGTCATTTCAATTGACGAAATCAGATATACTGGCACCGTGTCATAGGCACGGGCATGAAGATCTAGTTGAGTTATATTTGACAAAAAAAAATCTAATTTTATAGAAAGTTGACACGTGACAGTCATTTCAGCAAAAGCAGAAGTTCTATTTTAGTAATAGTTAGTATAATAGATTGAAATTGATCATTCAAATGAGTAATTGAAAGATTTTGTATGAATTTTCTTCAGAACACAAAACTTAAAAAATGAATTAATAGATATAAATTAATTATTAATTTTTCTAGTGAAATTGATCATTTGAACTGAATTCGTCATGTGAAAACAGTGAATTCTGTTAGTAGTAATTAATAATAAATTTTCATCAATCTGCGGTGTAATTTTTTTTTACACAAACGATATTTGAACATTACATGTGGGCAACCAAAATCTAAATAAATCAAGACAAAGATTGTGATTGACACATGTCATGATCAAAAGACCGTTTGTGTAAAAAAGATTCTACACCGCCAGTTGATGAAAATTTTACTTAATTAATAATTAAAATATATAGATTAATAGAAAAAACAATTAACATAAAATTGTCCCCTAAATAACTAGCTTATATAAATAAATAGTACAAAGAGATGAAAATGAATGAGGATTGAAGAGTTTCTCTCAAGATAAACATGTATAAATTAAGTAGGATAAATTTTGATTTTAAATTAAACTTTACTTCAAAAAAACAAAAAAAAAGCTTGTCTTATTTATAAAAAAACAGACATATGGCAGCCATTTCACATAAAGTTGTCACATGACAGCAGCAGTTTATGTTTTAATAATAATTATAGGTAACTATTTTTCCTTTTTAGATTGTTTTAAATAATTTAATGTTTTAGAGATTGGTAATCATACTTTCACGTGTTTTAAAGAAAAAGCATTTTGATTATCCATTGCTAGCATTTAATCTATAACTAAAAAACTACTCATTGCGTTCAGTTTAGGTTAAGAAACAACTATACTATTTTGGGATGTTTTTAAGAGTATTTTTACCGAGGAAAACATTTACTTGGAAAACGTCCAAAAATTCCTTGGCATTCGGCTCCTCGGTAAATTTTTCAGTAATTCTAATTCCTTGGCAATATACCAAGGAAATTGCCACGTGATATTTCCTTGGTAATTTCAGATTCATTATTCAAAAAGAAACAGATTTTCCTTGGGAATATTTTTCCTATGCAATTACATGCGAAATAATTTACTTGGTTTAAATAATAATATTAATATTATATGTATTAATTTCCATGATAATATTTATTTTACCAATAAATATTTCCTTGGTAAAATTCCCAGGTATATTTATTATACATAAAATTATTTCATTTAATATATTTAAATTATTGGTGCCTGAATAGATATTCAAAATCCTAATATACATTAAAAACAATATCAAATAACCACTCTGATGCGTCCAAAATAATCTAAGGATGCACTGGGCTTGATAACTAGGATATCTGGCTTTCAATTCTATCCTTAATGTTCAAGGCCCAATCCTGAAATGCAAACAACAATCGTAAACTAGGCAGGGGCTTTCCCTGCAAAAGCCATCCGGCGTGAGAATTAGCCAACACTTGATTGAGTAAGCAAATTGACAGAGTTTAGTCTTAGTTCAAAAATCACGTACCTCCCTCCTTTGTTTTTAGGGGTTTTTATAGCCTTTACGGGAGACCGAATAACTCCCCATTAAATGTTGAGACGTGCATGACGGGCATATTAACTGCAACGTTCATCATAGTGATCTGATCATGAATGTGGAGGCGAGTTTCTCGGAGATAACTTCCCACATTCGAGATGACCGTTACTTTCATAACTAAGCATGGTAAGCCTTGCTCGGTGAATATTTTCCTGCTGGGTTAGCCCCCAGCTCGCTGCATTCTTGCCCGCTGGGTGTTGAACCCCCAGCTCGCTATATACTTGTTAATTTGGTAACTAGCCCCCAAATCCTAAGAGCGCATCTTAATGAGCAAAGTCTGGTCGTTGCCCGCTTCTCAAACGTGACTTGGATCTTAGAGTGCACGTGTTCAGCTCATGACTGAAGGAGACGTGTCGGGCATGTGACTTGTGTTTGGGCCTATCGGGCCGAGCAGTTCACACTCCTTCGTTCAAAGCAATTTCTTTAAAATCTCCATATTTGCTCACTATACCTCAACAACTACGTAAATATTCAAAACAAAGAACTTAAATCAAATAACACTATTGATGACAATTCCAACAAACGTTTTGAATCAAAACCACAATGTGCAAAAAGAAACTTAATATCCATTTTCCATAGCTGCGAATATTTATGAATGCTTCTTGCAACTGCTGCAATATCTTAATAGCCTCTTATGTTTTTTTGTGTGGTGATATATGCTAGAAGTTGTGACCATCACCATGTAATACTGTTGCATAGACATGGCAATTGGGTGGTTTGGGTTGACTTTGAATGGGTAATGGGTTGAAATAGGTCGAAAATCATTAAAACCCAAATATTAAATGGGTTGAAATTGGCGGGCTCGAAATGAGTCGGGGTTGAAATGGGTAACGGATTAAAGTGGGTCGACCCGTCTTAACCTAAAAATTTCCCCCAAAAAACATGAATTCATAGCATAAAAAGTCACGGGTTGAAAATGGGTAATGGGCCCGATCCACTTTAATCTGACCCGACTCGACCCGTTAATATTATTGGGTCGAAACGGGTTATTCGCTTCAACCAAAAAATATTAATGGATTGGGTTGGATAATTAGTGGGTTGGGTTAGTTAATGGGTAATGGGTTACAATTGCTAGTCCTATTGTTGCAATTCAGGATGAGCAAGAACAAACCCATAAAGACGATCGTTCATGCAAGTATTGCCCCCAACCTTTACTGAATCTCTCCAAAGTGACCCAAAAACCTTTGAGACTTGATCAGGTTGGCTTGTAGTATCTCCTTTAGGCCTGGTAATTGGGTGGGTTTGGTTGGATTGAAATGGGTAATGAGTTAAAACGAGTTGAAATCCATTAGAACCCAAATGTCAAACAGGTTAGGTCGAAACGGATCGGGTGACGTGTTAAGGTGGGTCGACCCGTCCCAAAAACATAAATTCATGGCATAAAAAGGCACATGTTGAAATGGGTAATGGGTCCGCCCTGTGTTAACCCGACCTGTTAATATTATTGGATCAAAACGAATTACCCGCTTCAATCCTAAAATATTAATGGGTAATATGTTATAATTATCAGGCCTAATCTCCTTAAGTCATTGGATCATCATTGCACCAAGGCTGTGTAATAGCCTAAAACATTGCATGATTGACTTGCTTTCATTATAGACATTGTGTGTGACTTCATGTCTTTTTGTACTTTGGCAAGCAGTTTGGGTTCAAAGCAAGTCACTTAGACTTGGCTCTTGGAATGTGACCTAGTACTTTTTATTTGGTTTAAATACTTATAAAAAACATGTATTCTATTTTGAGTCGTGCCGACGAATGTATGTCGAGCCTTGTTCATAACTAATTTGTTCTACTTAGCTTTTACTTCCGCTGAGCACACCATTAATTCTTTGTTACTTACGTTTGTTCTCCAGTTTGTCTTAGCCATACGTTGACGTGTAGTTTATAGTATTAAACTTGTTGTAATTGTTGGGTTTCGGCAGTAGTGTCGCCGATAAATTGGTTTACTTGTTTTAAATTTTAAGTTTTCCGGCCTTTTTTGTGCCGAGTTGGTCAACGTGTCCAATGTTGTGCCACGTTCGTTTTGTAAATTGTCTATATTGCATGCATTGTAATCTTTATTTGGACGGCTCGGTTCGGGATCCCGTATTGGGGTCAGGATCGGGTCGGCTCATTTGATTTTCCTTGCCATCTCATTAATTGTATTACCTTTTCTTTCAAATTAAATGTCTTCTCGGATAGTGTATGCTCGTTACAGCCAGGGGAATGATTTAGAATAAAATCTCAAATACTTCAGTTTGCATTGAAGACAACACAACATGAAATCATGGATTATTTATCCCATTACCAGCCGCAAAATGCTATCTTTGCATGTTTGGATACGCTTATTTTTATCCATATATATATATATACACATTTATATACACAATAATATATGTATGACATGCCATTTAGAATCAAGAAAACAATTATTCAAGCTATATGACTAGTCCAACATTCTTCAAACTATCAATACCATTAATGAGTCCCGATATATTGGACTTTGATAAAAATTATAAATCATCCTTGACAGAGGTTAAGTCCCTCATTAAGATCTCACTTGCATTAGCATACAAGAGTTAGCAGCTGCTTTAGGAAAGGATAAAGGTATAAACGCTTCACATGATTTCCCCTTTCCCATTTTTTTTCATAAAAGTGGGAGACGAAGAGGGAGACGGAGTGGTTGGAGTCAGAGATCTCAAAAGAGGAATATTGGACATTATTTAAACAAATTTATGAAAATTGACTTATCCGATTGGAAAAAAATGAGAAATGATTTAGCGATTAGATATTTCAAAAGTGATAAATCCGAGCGGGTAGAAATATACCCTATACCAAGTTGAAATGTAAGCCAATTTATCATGTTGTAGTATGCAATCCTATTGACCCTTTCAATAGGTTCAATAATTATTTGGCCAACAAGTAGTGTGCATTCTGTGAGAGCAAGTGGGCAAGAGTATTTTTTATGTTCATGAAAAGTTTAAAGTTATGCAAACACAAGTGAATCCTGCTTGATTAATATCAGACCAATCAAGGTAGGGAAGAGGAAACTTGGAGAAATGATGAAGAATGGACCATTTGGATAATCCACAACATATTCACCAAGGAACAAGCACGCCAAATACGAGAAAAGGAAAAGAGGGTATGCCTTATTTAACATTATAGGGGGTTATCATGCGCTAAAACAGCACATTTAAATTAACCACCAATTTACAGGATTTTTTAATGTCATGGTTGACACAGTACAAAAATTAAGAAAAAAGTCAATAAGCCGTATTAAGAATATACTAGATCTTCGTGTATGTGCCTATGACACGGTGTCGATATATCTGATTTCATCAATTGAAATGACAGTGCCTAAAAAGAATGTAAGATTTAAAAAAATATTGCAGTTGAAGGGTATATACATTGCTTCATGTGATAGTTAATGGATAAATGTTTTATAAGGAGTGAATGTTTAGAAGATTAATCGCAGGGTGTGAATTTGTAATATGAAGATAAAACATAGGGAGAAGAATAAGGCGTGACTGCTCATAATATTAATTGTAGGGTGATTTGTAATAGAAAAAGAAAAAATAGGGAGTTAAAAATGGATAACTACTCACACATGTGAATGTGAGAATAAATACTCAACCGTTAAATTTGTTAAGATAATTTAATCTCAACCTCTAAATAGTATTAGTCAATTACCTAGCTGTTTAATAATATAGATACTAGTATTTTTGCCCGTGCTGATGGCACGGCGCCAGTTTGAGAATTTGTCTAAGTTAATTATGATAGTAGTTAAAAAAACAAATGTTTCAAATTACAAAACATACGATTAAAAAAATTATTTGTATACGAAATTGCTGGCCGGAAAAAAATTAAATTGATTAAGTTAATTACAATAACAATTATAAATAAAAAAATAAAATATAAATATATTTACTTATAATTTGTCTAAGTTAAGTATGATAACAGTTAAAAAGAAAAAAAAAACAAATATTTCAAATTACAAAACTTACGATTTTTTTTAAAAAAATTATTTGTATACAAAATTGTGGCCGGAAAAAAATTAAATTGATTAAGTTAATTACGATAACAATTAAAAAGAAAAAAAATAAAATGTAAATATATTTACTTATAATTTGTGTAAGTTAATTATGGTAACAGTTTAAATATAAATATTCAAAACTTAGACATAAATTAAATTGAGATTCAGTTTCAAAAAATAAATTGATTAAGTTAGTTATGATAACAGTTAAAAAGAAAAAAAAAACAAATATTTCAAATTATAAAACTTACGAATTTTTTTAAAATTATTTTTATGCTAAATTGCAGGTCGAAAAAAAAAGAAATTGATTAATTAATTACGATAACAATTAAAAATAAAAATAAATTCAAAACTTACTAATGGATATTAATTCAGTTATGCACAATAACAGAGAAGAAACTGGATAAATGAAGCGTATAATGTGGAAATGAATTAACTGTAAAATAATAACGGTAAAACTGTAAAACAATAACGATAAAACTGTAAAACAATAACTGTAAAATGAATTATCACTGCCTTTTTTTCAACTGTTACTTATCTCAAATAAATTGCACACATATAAACTGAACTGTATTGTTTTATAGATTGACATATATTTTTTAAAGATGCCTTTGTGAGTGTGGGTGCCATTCATTAAAGTACAAATCAAATTAAGGGTAAAAAAATAAATATTACACTTTTCAAAAACAACTTAAAAAGGAAAGATAATGTATTTTAGTTAACGAGTAGAAACGGATAATCAAAATATATCCTTAAGCTTTTGTCCATGTCATAAACCAAATACGTGAAAATGTAGAAGATTACTAGATTGGTCTTATAATTACTTAGATTAGCAACACATTTTTAGAAAGAAACGTTATTGAAAAATTTGAGTAAATACTATAAATGAATAATCAAAATATATCCTTAAGCATGTGTTTATTTTTTTTCCGAGTCATAAACCAAACACGTGAAAACGAGTAAAATTAGCCCTATAAATACATAGATTAGCAACACATGCGTACATTTTTTATGTAACCTATTAGTTACATTATTTCTCTCATCAATAATAAGTCGTCGCGAATTCACTCTCTCTATCTCTCCGGTGGCTATGACGAGTGTCTCTATATCCTCTGATCCTCAAATCTGTTTGTAAGTATCTCTTTCTAACCTCATTTTTAACAACTATTAGAGTTCCCTATATATATATTTGTTCACAGCATGCATTGTCTTCCAGATATTTTTTAAAAGAATATTATTAGTAGATGGAAAATATCTTGATTAGCATCTTAATTTTTTTTATTTTCAAGGATTCTTTTTTATACTATGAATTTTTCATTATCTGAATTTCAAACTTAAATCCCACTTTGATTTATAGAATATTATTTTGTTGCTGGTATTTTCCACCAAATTAAGGTTTGCCTTACTGCTGTCGTAAATGGTGACAATATTGACTTGAATTCTTATTCTTTTCCCTCTATTTCTTTATTTGTGTAGTGTCTTGGTAGTATTCGAATGGGGGAAAGTGCATGAACTTCTCAAAGATTAGATTTCATGATCGATGTTCGTGGCATTTCAAGTGGAAGTGGGTGCGAAGAAGATAGCAAAAGGTTAACAAACTCTAACCTGGACTGATGCATTTAAGCTGAACTTTTCAGGAGGACCATAAAAAAATCTTCCTCACATCTATCTATACATATATAAAAGGAGAGGAGTAAATAATGGAAATATCCCGCCAAAATACACTTTCTATATTTGCCAACAACTTTTTATTGAGCACTTGACAACATTTTCAGTTTTTGCAGTTCACTCCGAGACTGTAACATGTGAACGGGCAAATCTTGAATCACCTCCGTCCAAGCATTTATCATATTGGAGATTTTCCCTAAGACAGGTATTATTTTATCCATATTCATAAGGTACCTCCTTATCGGAGGACATAAAGGATGTCAATCATGTAGATTCATAGACTGACGCCTCTCTCCTATTACCGTATCTGAAATCCCAAAGGATTTTTTTCGTAGACAGATAAAGAGACTGTTGAAAATGGGATGACTCGATTACCCTAGAGCAGAGCCCCCCGTGGTACGGACGGCTGGGCTTTTGGCTGAATTCTGGTGCATCGTGGTTGGGAAATGCAACGACATTGGACAATGCGGTCACATCCTTGAGCAACGCGATCGCATCTCGAAAGCCGAATTCCGGAGAAGTTTCAATATCAAATGCGACCGCACTTGATGGCGAAGCGGTCGCATGGTCGGTCAGTGCTAGTGCATCACAAAGGGAGAATTCAGAGGTAGTCCTAGTATCGAATACGACCGCACTCGATGACGAAGTGGTCGCATCGCATGGAGCGATGCGACCGCATCGGTGCGGCAAATCAGTTTTGTCTTTTTCCTGATTTATTAATTTAGAGTTTTATATTGTATCCCTATATATAATTGTAAAAATATAACGTCTACAAGGTTGACATAATAGAAACTAGATTGAGATGTCTTCTTCACTACATTTTAGTTGCATAAACCTTTGAGAGATGGCCAGCTTTGTAGTCGCAGGTATCTATCATTCAAGATAAGAATGGTTTACAGGAATTTAACTTGATCACCAGTAGTTCTTTCACTTTTGTTATCACTGACTTCTTGATTGAATTTTTTCAATCGATAATCATAGATAGAACTTTTTTCACTTCATGACATTGTAATTGAGGCATATTAAATTGATTTAAGTGTTGTAATTGTTACTATTCGTCAACGGTTAATCTGATTGAACACCACTCCAAGCCATTAAAACCGATCTCTACTTAGGCTTGGTGTCATCAGATATCCATCGAAAGTTTTTGATAATTTTTTTCTCACTAGACACAAGGTCCGGCGAGTCAGCTTTGATGTTATCCTAATATTGATTTCATTGATTGATAATTTGGCACTGCAGCTTTGGTTATTCTAAATGATTTTTCCATACGTTTCTCTTCAATTCACTCACATGTATGGTTTAGTTTTGGTTTAATGTTATTAATGGATATATAAATGTTGAAATCTTGAGGTTCTCTTATCTCCGCATCTAGGGGTTCCCCATCTTGTTGAATAACTGGAATGTAGATTCTCTCATGGCGCACGCCATAAATGAATTAAAAGAAAACAAATAATTTTTTCAAAAATATTTGGTCTAAATTTGAAGTTCTCAGTCAAATGATGGCTACCTTCTTTCAATACCTTGGAGTGTATTGTGAGTTTGTGATGGAATTATCAATGTGTTCGAGCTTGTAGTTATTTTTCCATGCCTTCCCCACATTTCTATAAAAATATTTCGTGTGAACAAACACCTCGAGGTCATTAACATTTAACAACAGAACCCTTAAATGTTACACCGAAAACTCCTAAATACAACATCATTTAAAAAGTTAAGTTACCAAATTGTCCTCCTTCCATTTTAAAAGAACAAAATACTAAAGTTTAAAATAGCTTGGTTTATCGAACTGCCCTCCATCAATTAAAAAAAAAAACTCATTTAAAAAAACTCATTTACTAAGCTAAATGACTGGCAACACTGCATCTCTGATGACCTAACCCCTAAAGTCCAAAAACAAGCTAGAAAATTGTAAGTAATGGAACAGCTCTCTCTGCGGCAACACTATCTTCTATCTCCCACTCTTAGTCGGTGTCTCCCATACTCACTCTCAGCGAGCCCGTCTTCGATCCCACTCTCCGCTGGCCTCTCTCAGTCTCTCTTCAAACTTTCTAAGCTTCAAGGTGAGTTCCTAAATCTCTGTTGCAAAACTGAAAATTATCACCAATGTGTCATGTGTTTCTCTGGTTGATGGATTTCTTGTTTAAGGATTATAGAAGAAATTGTGGGTTTTTTTGAAAGTGCCACCAGACTCAAGGTGATAGTTTTGGGGTTTTGTGTTGAATACTGGCAATAGTTTAAGAAAACAAATTTCAAAGATGACGGTTTTTTTTTTAAATTGTCAATGGGTTCTGTTTAGTGTTCTAGTAAGAAATACTCACTCCGTTCCTAAATTATCGTCTTCCTTTTCTTTTTTATTCGTCTCAAAATAATTGTCAATTTCGAAACTTACCTTTTTAAAACATCAGTTTTACCAACCCTTACTTTTTCACCCTACTTTAATTATGAGCCACATAAATATGGGCTTTAAAGGAAACTACACATTAAACCAATATAAATAATCAAGTCAATTGTTTTTTCTTAATCCGTGCACCGAGTCAACTAGGACGATAATTTAGGGATGGAGGGAGTAGTTAATAGTGAGGCATTTTAGTGTAACTAATTAGGTACACGTGTCTTGCACTTTTTGCGAAATGTTTTGTCTTCATTTTTTTTTGTTTAATTTTAATTATTATTTTTATATACGAAAAAACTATATATATTTTTGAAAATTGTACTTTATGAAATTTTAATGTGTATTTTTCACCAAAAATAATAAACATTTATATATTTATATATATGTAAATATAAACATACATACATACATACATACATACATACATACATATATGTGTGTGTATATTTCTCCTATGAATTAAATTAATCATAAAAAACCCAAAGTGAGATTTGATAGAAACTTTGATGGAATATTTTCTATTTTGGCCTAATTTTTTTGGGGCCAAAATATGATTCGCTCCCGAAAGTATTTACTTAAATCTCATGTTGCACCCTAACTTGTAAATTACGTGTCTCACTTTCTTACACAATTTTGCTATTCATCCCACTTGGCCCCTCACGTCCATAAGAGTTAATAATATTAATAGAAAATGACACATTGTATATGACATGATGATTATTTTGGTCCTTCCCCTAGGGTTCAAAGTTGGATTTAGTTATAATTCTATCATTTAGTTAACCATTTAATATTTAAGATATGTTTGTAATAAAAATTAATGAATAATTGTTTCAATAATCAGAAAAATAATTAAAAAATTCTCATAATTAACTTTAAAGTTAAGAAAATATCCCAAAAATAAAAATAAAATTTTATTTAAGGCAAAATTAGACCATTAGTCCCTAAACTTTAAGAAAGTCCATTAGGAACTGTATAACACAAATGCACGCCACACACCAAAGAATGCAAATTTTTGACACCGATAGTCCCTAACCCTAAATCCATTAGTTGAAGTGCCATAAAGTCAGAAAAATATGGATTGTTTGTAATATCATAAAAACCTGGGGGTCATATGAAAATTGCAAACAATTGCAATCCAATATTGGAAGAATAATATGTCATCAACAAGCCAACTAACCCCTCTTTAAAGTTTAAAAAGAGATGCATATATAATTAGTGATAGCTTTTGTCACACATTGAAAAGATGAGAAATACTTTAAAGGTTTAAAAGTGATGTATACCAAAATAATTCAAAATTGGTTGGTGGAAAAAAGAGAGCGAAAACCTAAATTTGGTGGAATATATATATGGTCAAAGATAGACACTTGAGGCATCTTGGAGATTTGATTTAGAATTAATGTTAAATATGAAATTAACTTATTTATTTTTTGACCTTATTCAATGGTGAGTGATTTATTAAATTTATGGTTATTTTGGTAATTATTTATGGAATTGATTAGCAAATAATAAATTATTTATTTCACCTTATTCAATGGGGAGTGATTTATTAAACATTATTTTTGTACAAATATTATTTTTTATCATGATAAATTTACTTGTTTGTCCTTAAATAAATGATGGATAGTTTATTAAATGAAATGTTAATTTTGTCTATACATTAATTTCTAAGAGACAACTAACATTTTTATAGTAAAGAAGATAAATTTATTTGGTTGTCCTTAAATAAATTGTGGATGATTTATTAGATGAAAGGTTAATTTTGTTCATACATTAATTTCTAAGAAACAACTCACACTTTTATAGTAAAGAAGATTTTTGGGTTCTATTTGGACCGTTTGGTGTAATTTTAGAAGTTTTTAGGTTCTGTTTGCTGAAATTTTAGTGATGATCACTCTACGTCCTTGAAACAATTGTAAGTATCCTAGTATTTTATTTTGTTCCTTTGTATCAGCATCACCAAGAACAAGAAGCACTTTCTTACAGCTTGTTGCCTCAAAAATCTTGTCACCTTCATAAATGCATCAATGGCTAACTTCATCCTACCCTGCTTACAGAACCTATTTATGATAATATTGTAAGTAAAGACATCTGGATGAAGTCCAAATAAAATAGATATTAAAATTGTATCAACAAAAATCAGCTTTAGAATATCCGTAAATAAAAGCAGAAAAAGCAACCTTTCCAAACTTTTTTCACAAATTTTCAGCACCATAGAAGTCTCTGCTTCTGAAATATCCACCTAGAAAAATAGTGAAAGCCACTCTATTGATTGGAAAGTCCATGTTTCACATCTTACCATAAGTTCCTCCGTTTTAGACATGCATATGAGCAAAGAATTGTAGGTGGAAGTTGAAGGAGTTAGGACAATGTACAGTAGTTAGGATACTTGCAGAACTAATTCGGAGCAACGCCAATTCTTCATTTCGTGACTTTGTAATAGTACTCGTTTACAACTTTGGCAGTAGACTTATAATGTACCAAAGTTCTTCCTACAGTTAAATATCAATTAAACAATCCTATATGCAATGGTATAATCTGCAACATAATGATTAGTAATAAACACAGATATTGAAAATAATAACGGAGTATCCTCGGCTCAACGGAGCCTAACTCGAATCTGTTTAGGGCTTAATATGTCTTGGCTCAGATCCCCACTGCTTATACACAGAGTATAGCAAACCAGTTCATCCAAGAGTTCACAACCGAAAGGGACGATTTCTCCAAGGATTTCATGCAGCAGTGAAGATAACCCAACCTTCCAACAAGAAACCCCCAAAACATGAAACACCCTTTACTGAATACTCACTCTTACAGTATTTCCCTTCACAAAACAACAACTCACAGCCAACAGAAGCAGAGACGAAGAAGAGTGAAGTCACAAAGAGAGATAGATCGATTAATGGTTGTCACTTTGAAGAGGGAGGTAGAGGGAGTATATATAGTACCAACAGATAGTGAGATTGACTCGCTTTCACTGATTTCCCTCCACCGCCACCGAAATTCCAGGAGAAGACATCGCTAATCAAGGAAGAAATGAGGGAAACGAATTAGGGCACACAAAGAGGGAGACGCCTTATTTGCAAACAGCCGACAGTGCAAAGGAAGAAGGGTTAAGTGGGTTTGGGCCTTGGGTTGCTGGGTTGTTTATTTCCTAAGTGGGCTGCCCATTTGGGCCAAGACATCACTTACAATCGCCACCTTGGAACAAGTATTAGGTCAATCATATTGAACTCATGGACATAAGTGGGGTACATCATAACATATCCCGAACTTGTTCCAACACTAAGTAGGAAACAAGAACGGGAGACATATTTCACAAAGAAAAAACTGTAAAAGGAGAAAACTCACATTTCAAACACAAAGTAAGGAAACAGGGACACAAAGCATATAATCAACCACATGTATCAAAATTCAAAATTTTTAAACATGTTTTAAATTTTAACACAGGTAAGCATTTTGTATTCATATCTGCAGGATTATACTGAGATGTAATTTTTTCTAGTAAGATATAACCTTTTTCAATCAAGTCACTCAAGTTATGAAAGAGAACATCTATATATTTGCTCCTATCATGAAAAGCAGGGTTTTTGCAAAGTTAAATTCCAGACTGACTGTCATAATAAACTACAACTTTATCGTTTAAAAAACCAATTTCAGTTATTAATCATTTTAACCAAGTCGTTTCTTTAAAAGCTTCAGCTATAGCAACAAATTCAGACTTGATCGTAGACAATGCAACAATGGATTGTAATTGAAATTTCCAACTAACATAGGAACCACACAAAGTGAACACATAAGAGGTAGTAGACTTCCTACTATCTCTATCATTAGCATAGTTAGAATCCACATAACCTTTCAATTTAACACCTTCATTGCATTTGGAAAATTTCAAACCATAATTCACAGAATAACAAAGATATTTAATAAACCATAATTCGACATGTATCTACTCAAGCAACTAATAGCATAAGCTATATCAGGTCTAGTGCTAACCATAAGATACATAATAAGACACTTTCTCAATTTGCTTTCTATCAAAATTAGTTTGGGGAGCCTGTTTTTTACTAATAATGAAATGTCCTCCTAAAGGCACATGAACAGAGTTTGCATCCTCCATCCTAAATTTACTCAAAATCTTTTACACATAAGAAATTTGATTAAGAGAAATAGTGGAGTTCTTTCTATCCCTAACAATGTTCATACCCAAAATCTCTTTAGCATCTCCTAGATCTTTCATGTCAAAATTCGCACTAAGCCAATTTTGCATATTTTCAATTGATTTAATACAATAACTAATAATTAGCATATCATCAACATAAATCAATAGGAACACAGGAGTATAAGAGTTGACTTTAAAATAAAAGCAATGATCATAAAAGCTACGAGTGAATTTCAAAGATAACATACACATATCAAACTTCTTGTTCCACAATGTAGGAGATTGTTTCAAACCATACAAAGATTTTTTCAATAAACACACATAGTTAGGATTTCTCTTATCAATAAAGCCTTCGGGTTGTCTCATGTAAATTTTTTCATCCAAGTCACCATGTAAAAATGCAGTTTTCATATCTATTTGTTTTAATTTTGAATTAAACTGAGCAACTAAAGCAAGCATGACTCTTACCGTAGTAAATTTGACAACTGGAGCAAAACTTTCTTTATAATCTATCCCCTCTTTTTGAGTAAACCCTTTAACAACCAAGCACACTTTAAATCTAACTGTCTCATTCTCGGTTTTAACCTTAAACAAGCATTTGCAAGCAACAATAGAACATGATTTAGGTTTCGGGACCAATGTACATGTTTGGTTAACATGCAACAAGTTCATTTCATCTTTCATAGAATTTAACCACTTAGCAGAATGAGGAGACTTTAAAGCATCATTGTAAGTGAAGGTTACATACATACCAATCAAGTTCGTTATCTAAGAGTAATCATGAGTTACCTCGTGCGAAGTTGAACTTTGAGCGAACCGGAAGTCTTTCTACTTGAGCTAGGATTGTCTCTCTCGCCAGATTGATATCACGTAGCACAAATATCAATTCCGGTTCACATCGCAAATCCAAGCCTCTCGATGGTTAGGCTAGGGGGAGTATTTGTTGAGATAGAATATAGGATAGAGAGAGGGAGAAGGGCGGCCAAGAGGAGACGTATTATCCTTAGGCGTGTAAACTAGGTTAGGGTTTTATCCCTTTAGTTGCCCTATTTATATTATTGTATAAGAAAACCTATTTCTTGTAGTTTAAGTTAAGTAGATCCCGAACCCCTTCGGATTAGGAAGCTAATTAACCTTTAATAATATAAATATATTCCATGTAAGAGGAAGTAAATAATCGGGCCATAAGCCCAATTGCTAACATCTCCCATTCGCAGACATGGGCTCACCTTTCTTACCACATCGTATCATCAAAATCCATTAAACAATGCCTCTTCATACTGAAAGTGAAGCGTGCGACATGACGAGAAAGATAAAGGGTGGAACGCTATACCAAATCACCATCTGACCAGCATAGAACGTCCTCGTTAGAAAACAAAACTCGTCTATACCTTAGACCGCATATATATACATCAATTTAAGCATCCCCAATCCCTCGAGAGCAGTGTTTAGACCTCAACATGTTTATGTATCAAAATCAATCTCTTGAACCGTATGTTCAATATGATTTCCATGGCATTGAAACACAAAAATAGAGATGTATATCATAATATCTTCCTTAGATACTCATATCAATCACTCTTGATTGACTACTTTCCCATTAATGCTCCGTAGGGTTGTATGTGGATAGACTGTTGGTCGGCATGCCAAAGTAGCACCATCAATGTCCAAGTTCATGATATAGTTCTAAGTCACATAGAGTATAATCGTGACCTGGTGTGAGGTTCGGACGTGCCCAGCGCCCGCGCGCCTTTGATAGGGGTGCGCTGCGACGCGGATGCGGGACACCACCGCTCGCTCCACCCTCCCTTGTTTAGGGGAAGACGAAATCCAAAGTGCGAGAGGAGTGCTGTCTATGTTAGCACGTTGGAATGTGCCTCGGTTGCCTTGAGTGGATTTTGTATCCAAAATGGGAACTAAAGGTTTCCTCATGTCAGGTTATCCCTTATTTCGTGGATAACAGGATATGGGAATGCATTACCTTTCCATTCTCATTCTCCCCTTTTTTCTGTCAGGGGATAATAGAGAAGTGCAAGAAAAGATATTGCGACGCCCCCACTTATGAATTTAATAAAATGGCCTTATGGCCCAATCAGATCACTATGGGAGCTAGAGGCCCCACTGGATCTGAAAGTTTTAGAGTCGCCACCTTTATTTTAAGGCAAAAAATAAAGGAAAACCGTAAAAGAAAACCGTAGATTTTATAAAGCGGGTTCGGGGCTAAGTTACGAGTTGGGAAGGTGCTAGGACACCCAACTCGCCTTTCGTCTCAAAGCGTTTTTGGTCAAGTATGCTCATTGTTATATTAATCTAGCAAATAAATAAGGTCTTATTTTGACAAGGGAAAATTAAACAGATACATTCGTGGCTACATTATTTACGGACTCGCAGCCGCCTCCTTCCAATAATTACAAACACATTTAAGAATATTTGGCCATTATAACGGCTCTTTTACATATTATTTCCTAATCTAATCCGGGCAGCACAACGGCTTATATTGGCTACATTGCGCCGGATTTAAAAATACAACTTTTAAAAATAAATGAACTGGAAAGTAAATAAATAAATAAAAATGCCCTTAAAGGTCAGTACCTTTTAGAGCGGCTGAGAGGGAGTCTTTTTGTTGTTGCTCGTCTGTGTGTTGTATTTGTTATTTTGTTGTGAATTTGTATTTGTTGATTTTGTTGTGTGTGATTGTGTGTATGTTGTGTGTGTGTGTGTGTTTATGTATTTATGTGTGTGTGTCGTGAGGGAGTATTTGAGTGGAAGGATTAATTGGGAGAATGAGGGACGGCGAGGGAGAGAGTGGGTTTATGAGAGAGAGAGAGGGGACTGGGTGAGGGAAAAATGAGAGAGAGAGATGTGGGGGCTGTAGAGGGATTGAGTGAGTGAGAGTTTTGGTGAGGGAAAATGAGGGAGAGAGAGGGCGCTGGGAGTTGAGAGATTATGATAGTAATTGTGAGGTGAGAGTTTTTTGAGAGAAATCAGGGAGTAAGTCCGTGGGAGGAAAATGAGGGAGTATTTATATAGGGGATTAATCTTAGTGGGAAAGGAATGGTGGGTGACCGGCTGGAGGGAGAAATAAGGGGCGGTTGAAGCAATTTTTCTTTTTTCTTTTTTTTCTTTTCTTTCATTTGTTTTTTCTTTTGCTTTTGTTATTCTTTTTCGTTTTCTTTTTCTTTTTTGTTTTCTTTTGTTTTGTTTTCTCTTTTCTTTTTTTTTTTGTTTCTTTTCTTTTTGATTTTCTTTTTTTTGTTTCTTTTCATTTATTTTTGTTTTATTCATTTTTTTTTTGTACCCTCGCTCCTGAAACATATAAGAAATAATTAGTAGTTCATTTTGTAATATTCATTAGACAATATAAAATAGGGGTACGAATTTGGGATGTCTACAGAGCCCCTCAACGATGGAGTTTACGGGTAACCAGAAGCTTACCGAGTAGACGAACATCGTTGATAAGATAGACTCCCAAATTCGAGATAAGAAAATATTTTTATGTTGCAATGGTCGGACCTACTGATGTAGGCTGCCTACGTATTCCTTAACAAAGGAAATCAGACCAAACGTAGTTCGGCTGAACTGGGGACTAAATGTGGCGGTGTAAGTGTTGTGGTGCAAGTGCGACAATATTAAATGAGCAAGTGTGGCAAAGCTTTATCAAATGAGTACGACAAGGGTAAATATGTCTTTGTGATGGTCGCGTCTCATCGTGATAGATCGCCTACGTATCCTTAAACAAGGAATCAGACCAAACGTAGTTCGCCTTGTGGCTATGCGGTGTGAATTGTTTCCTAGGAACTCAGCCTCTACTGGAGAACAAGACCTTTCCCTATAAATCCGGGGCTGTGTACCCCTTAAAGGAAAGTTTCCCACATAGCGAAAATGTATGGACTGTATTGCCTCCTCAGGAACTTAGCCTTCAACAGAGAACAAAACCTTTCCCTATCAATCCGGGGCTGTGTACCCCTTAAAGGAAAGTTTCCAAACATCAAACAAATGCACTGTTAAAAAGGAAAATACCTTCCTTTCCTTTACCGTTTGTCGTGTTCGTGCAAAGAAATTGGCGATGTTGCTTTTGTTGTTGCTTTCGCTTTACGTTCGTTGTTACACTTTGGGGATTTTTCTTTTTGTCACAGTTCCGGCCTTTGCTGGAAAATCTTTTCCCCTGTCCTGCTTTGTTTTCGGCTTTAGCTGGAAAATCTTTCTTGATGCTGCTTCATTTGTTCTTGTTACTCCTTCTAACCTTGGTCAGAAGCTTCCTTTTTCTTGCTGTAGCATCGTTTGGTATCAGCTGCTATCATCTTTTCTTTGCTGCTGTTTTCTTTTTGCTTCATTTTCTAGCTTTAGCCGAAAATTTCTTCTTCTGCCGCCGCATTTGTTCTTGTTGCATGTACTTGAAATTTTTTTCCTTCTTGTACATGCATTTCCCCTCTCCCGATTTTTTTTGTTTTTTCATTTTTGTTTTTTTTTGTTTTTTTTTTTGTTTTTTTTGTTTTTTTTTGTTTTTTTTTTTGTGATGGTCGTGCCTACCGTGATAGGCTCCCTACGTATCCTTAAACAAGGAATCAGACCAAACGTAGTTCAGCCAAAACCCTAAACTACAACCAAGTGAGGATGTCATGTCCTTCGGGTCAAGCCCGATCGAGAACACAACGGAAAAAGATTTTTGTGTTTTCGAAAACGCCGTATTCTTCCGGTCCGTAACCGTTGTCAAATACGGTATGAAGATTTGAATGTTTTTCTGCCACCACATTTCAACCGGTCAATACCTTCAATCGTTGAAACGTCGTTAAGAAGAATTTTCTAAGTTATGTCCGGTTGGTGCCTTGTTTCCACATATAACCCGAAAACTTTCAAATATCCAGAAAACTGCGCTCGACCGATAAAGATCCGTCGCCGAGCACGGCGAATTGATCATTCTTCAAGTATTTTCGAAAGTTGTGAAGTGGAAAACATCCTTTTTCCTTCCTCTTTCTTTTCGCTCTCCCTGTTTTTTTTTATTCCTCTTTTTTTTTTTTTTTTTGAAATATTGCTCTTTTTTTTTGTGTGTTTTTTTTATTTTGAAAAAACAAATTTTCCTCAAAAGGAAATTATTCTAGAGTCAGGGTAAGAATACTGTACCTGACTTACCTTTTGCGCCCGGGTGGCTGTCGCGGATTCGGCTGATTCTGACATTTCTGCCACTCTTGCTGGGGCATTTATTCTTTTCCTCTTTTTTTTTTTTTTTTTTAATTTTGTGACTGGCCGGACCTATAAAGATAGGCTGCCTCGTATTCCCTATTAAAGGAAATCGACCAAACGTAGTTCACTTTTCTTTGGAGATTTTATTCTTGCTCACTCTTTTTTTCTCGCATGCTCACCATTTTTCTTTATTTGCATGCTTATTACCTCTTTTTTGCTTTTTTTTATTTTATTTTTATTTTTATTGGAAGAATGTAAAAGAATATGGTATATATGTACAATATATACATTTTTTTTTATGAAATCAAATGTTTATTTACATGTAAATTATGTACATGTATATAAAAAATGGTAAGTGTTTATTTACATAAAGAATGATTTTTTTGTGGTTTTTTTTTTTTTTTTTGTTTTTGTTTTTGTTTTTTTTTTAAACCTGTACAAATATTTACAATGCAATCTAATTTTATATGATGCAAAAATTTATAAACACATGCATACTCAAGACACACGCACAAAGCAAAGCTATACCGACCTAACGGGTAATGGCACGCTGTATTTCCAAAATGAATTTTAAAGGAAAATACCTTCGGGTTCGAGCGGGCTTTCCTTTTTTTTTGTTTGTTTGTTTGTTTTTTTTTTTTTTTTTTGTGATATGTGGGGAAAGGAAAAGGCGGATACCTCCTTCTGTTCTTGACCATATAATTGTTGCAGGTCTATACTTGGCATAAGGCTATTTTCATAATCCCTGCACTTTTCTTCATAATCAGACAGGGCAGCGGTGAATGATCGGAGTCCAAGTTGTTTGGCTGCTTCAGGACAATGGCAACGCAGATGATGAATAGGGCGAGGACACCTTGGGTGCTCCTTATGAGACTGAGCCTTTTCTGTGCTCTGCAAAAGAAGTATATGGGACCGGCCGGGTGGACGCCACGTTGATGGATCAAGCCCGGCTTAAGCTGCAAATGAAGGATAGTTTTGGGGGAAACAAGGGGGTATAGGCAATAATAGATATATACATGCAATTAATGTATAACCTAAACTTCTTTAGCAATTATTCCTAAGTTGCACCTTAGGACCCGTAATATTATATTTTAGTGTGTTATTGTGAGCTTTCCTGTCGTGGCTTTTCTTCTTCTTTTCTGTCAGTCGAGCCCTCTTGTATGCTGAAGAATGGAGGTAAGATGTCGAGGTTTCAAAGAGTGTCTTCCCTCTCCTTATTCTCCTGATATGTATTATTTTATTTGACTCTAACTTTTGCCTAGGCCGCCCTTTCGGGTTTTCAACCTAGCGGGCTGGAGAGGGAAGCACTTGTTGGATAGAATGGATCGAGCATAATACCTTTTGAGCTCGTTGAGATTGGAGGGCTGAACAAGGTCTTCTTTCCTGGCTTGTGGGGAGTACGACATCTCCTGACCGGATCCCATTGACAATATATGGCACATCGTGGAAGAAAAGGGGTAGCAGCCTTTGATGAGTAGCCCCCAGCATTTTTAGCCCAGACGGCATGACATGATAGCAGTAGGTTCCCCAAGAGATGAGGTCTTTTCTTGGTCTCCTGCTGCTTTTGATTTGATTATAGCTCAGCATGCTATTGATAAAAAAAACTGTTGGGCTTGGGAATAGTCACTATATCGGATAGCCAGATCGGGTGTTTTTTCTTTTTTTTTTTTTTTTTTTTTTTAATAATTTTTTTTTTGTATATATTTTTTTTGTATATTTTTTTTTTTACCCGAATGAAGCTGACGTGTGGCTGTTTCATGCTTTCCTTTTAAACTTGTAGTGACCATTCTGTCTTGATGCGGTGGAGCTTTTGTCGATTATCGAGCATTCGGACATATGAGGTCCTGTTTGGCTATGGCTGGGTCTACCCCTGACACATCTTCATAGGACCAGGTAAGCATGTCCACGAACTTTTTGAGGAGGGATCTATGGGTGGTGTTCTTTTGGAGCCTTGCAGGTAGTTGCCGATTCTGACTTCTTTTGATTTCATTGTCCAGCCCCCAGATTGATGGTGGATCAATCTTCAGTTGCTGTTGATGATGGTGTCTCTGGCTCTACTGACTTTACAAGCTCAGACAAATAATTTTTATCTTTTGGGTCCTATTAAATGACTCATTATTATAATTATTTAATGTGTCTTTTAATGCGGGTGCAACTAAGAAATAAGCAAAGATTTAGTAGGTGCAACTAAGAAATAAGCAAAGACGTTAGATTATTATTAAAAGCACACCGCATGTTTATTACATTATTGATTGACCCGGGTTTGAGATCCTCAGGGGTTTGATTGATCCTCAATTTTAGGGAGCGGATTGGTAGATGACCAAATCCGTAAGGCTAGGGAAAGGAATGGGGGTACTCAATTTTAGGGAGCGGATTGGTAGATGACCAAATCCGTAAGGCTAGGGAAAGGAATATGGTAATATATCCAAAGTAGTCCACCAGATCTGCGGGCGTCAAAAGTGGGCCGGTCGTAGCATACTAGTTCTGCAGAGGCTTATTAGAAATAGACTCACATTCAGCAGGGAGCTTTTTTTTTTTTTTTTTTTAGTGCCTTTATCCATCATACCCAGGAAGATGTTCCCCAAATTTTCATTAGAAACTTCTTGGTTTAGAATTTTGAGCATCATGACTTTCAAATTTTCGATGTCAGCCTCCATTTTGGTGGGCGGAAGAGTTGGGTTTTGGTATATGCTGGTAGGATTAGGGAAGGCTGGGTTAATTTCTGGCCGTGGTGTCCGGTAAGGGTTTTGGGCGTGATATGGATATTGGGTTGATATGGATATTGGGCGTGGATATGAATATTGGGCGGATAGGGATATGGGTGAATTTTGAATTTTGGGATGGATATGGATTTTGGGCCGATATGAATTTTGGGTAAGATATGGATTTTGGGCGTGATAGGGATATTGGGTTGATAAGGATTTTTGGCTGGATATGGATATTGGGCAAGATAGGGTAAGGAGGGTATGATGAAAAAGGGTTAAAATTTTGGTAATAATAGGTATTTGGTGGGTTGGTGTTTGGGAAATTGGATATGGAGGGACATGGAAGGTGATGCTCCTTGGGGTCGGATTGTTCATTTTTTGCCGCCATACCGCTTTGATCCAGACTTTATGAACCATTTTAAATCTGTTTCAATTGGCCAAGATTACTATCTCGCTCTTTCCAAGTTTGGGCCAGTTTCGAGGAAAATGGGTTATGGAGGTATCGTCAGAGGCCGGGTCAAGGCTTTTGGGTTTGGAGTACATGCGGCCTTTATTAGTATATTTTATTATTATTTGTTTGTTCCCTACAGTTGACCTGATAAGCACCGCTTTATTTTGACAGCCTCAGACTTTCGAACAGTGGATTCTTTCTCCGCAGTATAGACCAACGTATTCACACTCGCTCGCCTTCGACTCCTAGATCGGATCGTCCTGTGCGAAGGCCTATACTCTTCCAGATCCACCATTCGAAATGGTCTAGGTCGAGCATCGAGGATTATAAATCGCGCTTATTTATTGTTATATATTTTTTTTTGTGCGCAATTATTATATTTATTTTTCCAAACTTGCGCTTTTTTTTTTTTTTTGACATATATATTTATATTTTTTTTTTTCGATTGATTTTTTTTATTTGATTGATTTTTTTTTTTGACAGGCTGATCACAATTCAAAAATGCAAAACCGGCCGGTAAAGTGTCCGAAAAACTATATGCATTCTAACGTTGGCTTATGCGGGGGTAGGTCGGCCATGGTGTAGGGTAACAGCTCGAATATAGCTATATGCATGTGCGTGTGTGTGGTATCTAGAAAGCGGAAAATCTTTATTTATTTACGTATATTTATGAACAGAAAAATAAAACTATGGCCTCTGCCTTGTCGCTTGTGTGGATTTTCTCGGCTTTTTAGTTTGAGCGCGAGCAAGCAAGCACATCACATTAAGAAATAGAAAGAAAAGTGGGGAAACTATCTATCCCTATTAATTACAAATTTTGGTCCTATGCCCCCAAAATAAAATGACAGAATGAATGTAAATATGTACAAATATACGAGTTACATAATAAAGTGAAAAAGAAAAATGAACCTGAAGAAATAAATGAAAGAAAATAGAGCCGGAGGTAAAGCCCCAGCTCTTTTGTTGTGCTGCCCGGAATTTATTTGTAAAATATATAATATGTATATATTTTTTTTTTGATTTTCGAATTTTTTTTTTTTTTATATATATATATTTTTTGAATTTTTTTTTTAATACTCTCGAACATGTCCGTAATGCCGGATATCTAACGATCGCCGCGATGGAGGATCATATCCACAAATATAGCCACTACCGTAATGGGAACACTTTATTGAAATGCGTAAATTAATATAACGAGCATCAATTTAAACAAAGAAAAGCCAAAAAAAAAAGGTTTTATTTTATGAGTCTAGCCTCCATTTTATTTAAAATAAAACAACTCCCCCAGAAGTCGCCACCGTGAGGTTCCCGGGACGTGCCTCGCGCCGCGCCTTGGATAGGGGTGCGCGACGTGCGGATGCGGGACACCACCGCCTCGCTCCACCCTCCCTTGTTTAGGGGAAGACGAAATCCAAAGTGCGAGAGGAGTCGCTGTCGCCTATGTTAGCACGTTGGAATGTGCCTCGGTTGCCTTGAGTGGATTTTGTATCCAAAATGGGAACTAAAGGTTTCCTCATGTCGTTATCCCTTATTTCGTGGATAACGGGTGATATGGAATGCATTACCTTTCCATTCTCATTCTCCCCTTTTTTCTGTCAGGGGATAATAGAGAAGTGCAAGAAAAGATATTGCGACGCCCCCACTTATGGATTTAATAAAATGGCCTTATGGCCCAATCAGATCACTATGGGAGCTAGAGGCCCCACTGGATCTGAAAGTTTTAGAGTCGCCACCTTTATTTTAAGGCAAAAATAAAGGAAAACCGTAAAAGAAAACCGAGATTTTATAAAGCGGGTTCGGGGCTAAGTTACGAGTGGGAAGGTGCTAGGCACCCAACTCGCCCTTTCGGTCTCAAAGCGCTTTGGGTGAAGTATGCTCATTGTTATATTAATCTAGCAAATAAATAAGGTCTTATTTTGACAAGGGAAAATTAAACAGATACATTCGTGGCTACATTATTTACGGACTCGCAGCCGCCTCCTTCCAATAATTACAAACACATTTAAGAATATTTGGCCATTATAATGGCTCTTTTACATATTATTTCCTAATCTAATCCGGCAAAGACAGGGCGGCACAACGGCTTATATTGGCTACATTGGCCGGATTTAAAAATACAACTTTTAAAAATAAATGAACTGGAAAGTAAATAAATAAATAAAAACGCCCTTAAAGGCTGTTACCTTTTAGAGCGGCGGTGTGCTCGCTCTGTCCTTCTCGGGAGAGGGAGTCTTTTTGTTGTTGTTGTTGTTGTTGTTGTTGTTGTTGTGTTGTGTGTTTGTGTGTTGTGTGTTGTGTGTTGTGTGAATTTGGGCAGCGTAACTGCTTGTATTTGTTGATTTTGTTGTCTGAAATCGGGCAACAGAACAAAATAGGTGTGTGATTTGTGTGTATTTGTGTGTGTGTGTGTGTTTTATGTATTTGTGTGTGTGTGTACGCGGGTGATGTGTGTGGTGTGGGGCCGCCGGTGGAGGAAGTATATGTGTGTGTGAGTGGGACGGCCGGGAGGTATATGTGCTAAAAAGTGAGGGGAGTATTTGAGTGGAAGGATTAATTGGGAGAATGAGGGGCAGTGAGAGAGTGGGTTTATGAGAGAGAGAGAGGGACTCGCTGGGTGAGGGAAAAATGAGAGAGAGAGATTGTGGGCCGGTAGAG